>JBCNJP010000019.1:34848782-34866379 GCA_039602395.1 Deinandra increscens subsp. villosa | reverse complement strand
AGCAACCCAGAGAACTTAGGGTGTTGCGTAGGGCTGTTAACGAACCGAACGAACACGAATAAGACATGTTTGTGTTTGCTTGTTAACCTATTATCGGACAACCGAACGAACACGAACAAATAGCCGAACAAAATTTTTTGTTTGTGTTTGTTTGTTAACCAGAGAGCTTTGTTTGTGTTTGTTTGTGTTTGTTTGTTATTTATTAGGGGCTTTTACATATATCCCCCTACTAACTCATTTTATTACATATATACCCAAGCATAAACTTTAATTACATATATCCCCTTCTTAAAACATACATATTACATATTTACCCAATTCATTTAAAATAACTTATTAAATGACTATTATACCCTTATTAAAATTTACATATTTTCCCCACCTAATATTATCAATTACATATCCGTCAAAGTACATATACAACCCTCTATATTATATATTATATATCTTATAAAAGTAACTTATTATTCTAAAAAAGAAAAGATAAATGCTCGCCACCACCAACCGTTTGTCCAAACTCCAAACCTTGAAGGCTTGAACCATCCTTCTGACCAACAAAAATTCCATGTCTATGATAAAAAAAACATTATTCATATATAATGAATTAACAACCATTAATTTGCTTGCAAGAAAAAGATCCAAACTATCTTTCAATTGCAGATGAGAAGAAAACCGAGTAAAATATCAACCCTCCCACCGCACCTCCGCCGTGCATTCGTCATTGAATCTTTTCGGAGATCTCAATTCCAGTGTTAATCGAGGGTTGTTTATGTTGAAGTGGTGAAGATGTCAGCAGTGACCGGAACTTAGATCGGAAGTGGACAGAGCACCGTTCGATTTGCTATCACGAGTTATTTGGAAAAATACCTTGTTTTCGTCTTGAATAAGCTTATCGGAAACAAACACAGGATCCCCAAATTAATCATCAATTCATCGTCAATTAATCATAACATTTGGGAAAAAAAACCCCACATTGTTGGTTTTCCTCGAAAAGCACAGGCCCATGTTTCTTCTCCTCAAACAATCAAAGAAACCCTCAAAAATTCATTATAATATGTACATATAATTAATCAACGGACCTTAAATTCATGATGTGGGTCTGAAGAGGGTGAGCCTCTAGTTCGAATCTGTGTATCTTTCAATTTTCGGTTTCTGCTCGTCTCCTTGATGAGCGAAGGTTACTGGTTTGATTGGGCTGCTCTTCGTTCGTCGGATATTGCAAAGGCAGATGAAAGAAGGTTGCAGTGAACGATGGTCGATGTGCTATGATGAACGTTTGGTTTGTTGATGTAATTTGTACTTTTGTTTTTTTTTTTTAATTATAAGGACAATAAGGTAATTTTATCTCTAAATGGGGATATATGTAATTAAATGTTTAGGTTGGGTATATATGTAATTTAAATGCTTACCAAGGGGATATATGTAAATCTTCCTATTTATTACATTTCTAGACAAATGAACCAAACGAACCGAACCAAACAAACCAAACGAACATAAATTACCAAACAAACAAAATTTCTTACATATTTTTGGCAAAATAAAACAGAAAGAGGCATCAAATTAAGAAACAAAAGACTAGAAACAACAATCTAAATCCAAAATACATATTTAAGCCAAACAACTTCTAAAAAATCATCATCTCCCACACTTCCCATCCTGAATATATATATTTTTTTGAAAATATATGGTTATTAGTATCAACTATTTAGGAATTAGGAAGATTAATAATTAATGATAATTATTATTAAAAAAATATTATTGAAGGTAGCAATATTACAAACAAACACAAACGGATAATACAAACAAACACAAACGAACGTTCACAAACACACTTACCGAACGTTCACGAACACATTTGAACGAACGTGGACTTTTTTCGTTTTCGTTTGTTAAGCTAGACGAACAAGATTTTTTGTTTGTGTTTGTCAATTTAGTAAACGAACGAACACAAACAAACTCCCGCCCAAACAATTTCACGAACATTTCATGAAATTTCGGTTCGTTTACAGCCCTAGGTGTTGGTAATGTCTTTACTTCATATTTCACTCACCACACTTTTTTTCTGTCACGTTAATGTCATATCATCTTACCATACTTTTACTCTTTTTAATGTAATGGTCACGTTTCACTTTTTAACCACACATTTTATTTTATTATTATTTTTTTCCCATACTCATATAACAAAAATCTAAAGGGATCAAATAAATAACAAGATCATCAAATAAAATAAACCAAAAATATAGAAAATTATCGTTAAAAATACTAATATAAGATGTTGCAAGTTGTCACCCTTTCAAGAACTTATCAAGACAGAAAAGTCAGAAACCTTACTAACAAAATTTCCTAAATCCCTTACAAAATTACGTATCCAATTAGCCAACGACGCACAATTGAAAAAAACATTACTATAACAATCAATTCAGGTCGGTGACTATCTTGCTTTGACATAGAAGGATTTCAAGATGTTGTGAAGGTTTCAATTACAAGTGAAGTGACATCAGCCATTAACCAATGAGTGAGTTTACTCGCGGTGGATCTGTCAAGTGTGCATGGGTTAGAAAGTTAAAAATAATATCCAAAATCAACTTCACTGAATCATTGTTATCGAACAAACTCAGACGAATGTTTCTTCAAGAATCAATTGTCAAAGTTTTTGGGGAAATTTAATGTTCGAAAAAGAACTTATAGACGCCACGGCAGGCAGCTCTAGTGGGTTGCGCTATATCATGTAAATTCCCCAAACATTCAGTAACCAATAATCGTAGCTACATAATCATCTCCGCCGGCAAAATCGACCTGATGATTATAAATGTCTATGGACCTCTGCATGAAAATCAGTCTTATGGAATGACCTCAAAAATTTCTTTCGAAACTACCAACAATCCTGCTTGGAGACTTCAACCCCCACGAATGACTAAACTCTAAATTATGTACTGTAAATTCATATAACTTAAATGTTTCATTCATAATTGTGTCTAAAATATCATAACTAAGGGAGAAAATTTTAGTAAGATAGATAGGGTGTTAGTCTCTAGCCCTTTTATGGGGAAATGGATGAGTGTCCCCCTCACGGAATTACCTCGGGAACACTCTAGCCATTGTCTACTCATATCGATTTTCCACCCTTTAGATTTTATAATTCATGGGAAAGCAAGACTGGGTACTTTGATACGGTAAACACAACCTTCTAGTTTGCCGGCCAACACCAACACAACCCGTTTTAAGGCAGATAAGGTCATGACAACAAAACTTAAGACTGTTAAAATAGCTTTAAAATTTTGGGTAGGATTAACATAAGCTGAATTCATTCAACGGCTAGAGTCCATCAAACAAATCAAGGAAATCTCAGAGGACCTAACCTAAAAATCACAAATCAAAGGGGAGATAAATGGAGATGAGAATTCTCCCTTCTTCCCACGATACATTCAGAAGAGAATTTCAAACAACGTATAAATGGACTCCTTCATCAAGGAACTGGACCACCTCCCCCGATAAAATAAAAAGATTACACTCAACATTTGGGTCCCAAATTCTCCAAACCATTATATGTCGCAGAGGGAAAGTGTGAGACCGACCGTCTACATCAGATCTCGCGAAAGCAAGAGATAACCCACACGTACACTTAACAACAAGAAGGATAGTCCAACTGGGATAATGTAAGTAACCCAAGCGGTAAATATCTAGATAAGTACATGGTGTGCTACGTGGTGTGTATATAAATATGCCATTTATGGTTGAACTCAACACCACTATTGCATTTGAGTTTTAAGTTTATAAACACGATAACGAACAATCACTATACAACACGTACACGGGCAAGTGCACCCATCGCGGTGTAGTATATCGAAGGTAAGATACATGTCGTCCATTTGCAGCTAACCAAATCTATAGTGAAGAGATAGATAATTTTATAAAGTAAAATTAGAATATTAAATGAAAAGAAAAGAAAGATAAAACGGTTGAAGATAATATTACTTTAGGGAACTTATTAATGGCTAAGTTGGTGAACATTTTATTTATAACATTTCCTCAAGATTGTCACCAACAGACGAAGAGACCGCCTCTTAGCCTCAAATCTCATCTTACTTTCTTCCTGTTAATCACCCATTTGGTATGAATCCCAAGAGTACTCGTGCTATTAGGAACAAATATATTTTTCTCGAATGCCATTTAGTTGTAGGGCCTTATGGTCAAAGTACGTTACACTCGAATACATTTTCATGAACCAGTAGAGGAACAACCCACGTATTAGGTTATTTTATTATGAAAAATATCTTTCTAAGGAACTAAGGTCCGTTTCCTCCATGCACCGCTCTCGCGCTTACATGGGCGATCGTAACCAGAACTAAGTCCACCAACGCACATCACCGGATCTATGCGGAGGCGAAATATTACCAGCCCTTTTTCCCAACCAATACCTTCACACCGCACATGTGTGAAATCCAAGTTTGTTTGTAAAGACATAAACCACTTGAATGTATTGCTTTGCATGGGGGTGCGAGTCACCATAAGGATCATGCATCGTCCCCTAGTCGGGTGTCACAGTCCGACTGATGAGCTTTCGACTGCTCAAATGACCCACAATACGCAAGGCACATTTGTTCAAAAGAGTGACTATAAACTTTTAATACAAAGAGTTTTCATAAAGTCATTTTTTGCACATCTTAAGGTGAGTTTATAAACTCATTTTACCAAACCGCCAAAGATTTGTTATCCCAAAGTAAGTGTAAGAATTTAGCCAGACATGACTTTAAAGTAATACTTAAGAGAAGATAAATGATTCATAGACAAATAGGGGTAATTATCGGGCCAGAACCGGACTAGAACCGAACCGAAATGACATGTATTTAAGAACTTGAACCGGACTGTCAAATACCTTACCAGTTTCGGTTCGGTTCGGTTCTTATTTGACGGGCCGGTTCTCGGTTATTAGACCTAGGCCAAATTAACACACCAAGGAATATAGTCTAAAGGCTTGCTTGACCGATAGAGTACCACAAACAAAGCCTTTAATACGGGCTATGCTTGCTAGACACATTAAACACACAAAGAATCAATTTTGGAAACCGGATAACAGATTTTGGAATCTGAACTTCAGTATAAAACTTTTAAATAACATTTTGTGTTGGTCTCTGTAGGGGTGTTCAACGGTTCGGTTTACAGTTTATTCGGTTTATTCGATTTGATTTATTAGGTTTGTAATTATTTTTTATCACATCTGTATCCAAACCAAACCGTATTGAAAAACTTACAAACCAAATCAAATAAACCATATTCAATACGGTTCGGTTCCGGTTCAGAACCGAATAAACCGTATTCAAACCGTATAAACCGTATTCAACGGAATAACATATTTTGCATATATTTAAACATACAACCAAAAAGTATCACATGATGTGAACAAAAACAAATATGAAGTTTCTTTTTGCATATATACGACATACAACCAAAATACCGATAGTTTAAACAAACAAACAAACTTCATATTTTTTTATTATGGGAAGGGAAGACATACATGCGACGAATGAAATTGCAATGGACGAAGCGTCAATGACGGTTGCTTAAACAACCGTAAATGTTAAACCCAATTTTTTAGATTGTATCATTGTGTGGGCTTAACTTTTAACTCTTTAAGTGGGTCAAAAAAACCTATTATTAAACGATTTAAAAAAAAATTATATATATATATATATTATATGTATATATATAAATCTTATTCGGTTTAAATGGATAACCGAATAACCCAAATAAACCAAATAAAAATAAAATCCAAAACCATAACCAAACCGTAAACCGAATTCACAATTCGGATAAGGTTTGAAACCGAATCGTAAACCGAATTCACAATTCGGATCGGTTTATTTGGATACGGATACGGTTCGATTTATTGGTTTTTTCGAATTTCGGTTATTTCTGCACACCCCTAGGTCTCTGTACAAACAAACCGATTTAAACAAATCAACACACCTATTGTTTAATATAACAAAAACTTCAAAATTACAAACAAGGGGAAGTACCGTTTTGATGCTACCATTAATATAAAATAAATTATATAAATATACAATGCAAATTAGGGTGAATAGGAAAGTTTTTGTTTCTTAGAGTTTGACCACAAGACTTTGTGGTTTTGACACTTTATACCCCTCTCTTTTCCGGTTTTAAGTTGATGGTTTTGTAAGTCGCTGGTTTTGTACTTTAGGGGTTTCGAGAGTTTTAAAACTCTCTGCCTTCTGCATTCTCTCCGTCGCTTCATTGTCTGCTCTCTCTCTCTTTATTGCTTAAGCTTTCACTCTCTCTCTCCTCTCTCTCTCTTTATTGCTTAAAGCTTCCATTGTTGTTTCTCTCGATCGCTTAAATGAAGCTTTCATTTTCCGGTGTGCATTTCGTAGCTCTCTGTGAGCTTTTGACGGTACTAGCAAACGACGCCTTCGGCGTCTAAGGTTTCTTTTCAGATCTGTCTTGGTCTTTGTTTCTCTCTCTAAAAACCCTCTTTCTAACGATCGCTGTTTGAGCTCATGGATTTGAGTGATGACGACGGCTAGGGTTTTCTAGAGGGATGATGACGGCTGTTTATCTGATCTGTTTAGCTGGAACTTTGTATGGTTGGGTTTTTGCGATGATCTTGCCGGCGACGGCGGGGCGTTTACCGCAGCCGTCGCTGGTTTATGAGCAACTAAGTTTTATTCCGGTATTTGTCGTTTGTAGCCGTGATGTGGTTGTAAGAAGGTTTCTGTATATCCGGAGGTTTTTATTGGATTTTTTCCGATGATTCTTCCAAAGACAACGAGTTACTTAGTGCACCTTTGGCTGGTATTTGAAAATTTGTATGGTTGGTTGTTTACATGAATGCAGGTTTTGAATAATGCTTATAGAGGTTGTGATGAGCTCGCCGCAGTTGGTTTATCGTATGTTTTCCGATGTTTTTTTCCGGCGATGATGTTTTCAGATCTCCGGCGTGGCGTTCATCGCAGCTGTGAGTTGTCAGATCTGAGCCGCTTATGTTTGAATATGGGTTTGAAGAACCTAGACATGAAATCGAAGTGTTTATCGGATGTTTCCCGATGGTTTTTTTGACGCCAACAAGTGATTTAGTGCATCTTTGGTCGGTTTATGTCCGATTTGTTTATCTGGAGCTTTGTGTGGTTGGTTTTTTTACATGAATGCAGGTTTTTAATGATGCTTATAGAGGCTGTGATGAGCTCGCCGCCGTTGATTAATTGTATGTTTTCTGATGTTTTTTCCGGCAATGATTTTTCTGATCTCCGGCGTGGCGTTCATCGCAGCCGTGAGTTGCCAGATCTGAGCCGCTTATGTTTGAATGTGGGTTTGAAGAACCCAGACATGAAATCAAGTGTTTGTCGGTTGTAAATCTTTGGGTTTACAAAGATGAAAACCCAAATATAAATATGGGTTTGAAGAACCCATCGTGACAGAGTACAAAAATCCTTGGTGTTTGTTTAAGATCTGACCCTTGCTATGATATGTTCTTTGGTTTCGACTATAAACAAATTTATTTATTGGTTGTAAATAGCAATGATGATTTCCTATTCTAACATTCGGTGATAATCCATTTGGCGGGGCAAATTTTTTTATAGCCATCCATTTGGCGGGGCAATTTTTTGCAGCCATAGTGGGGCAAAATTTTTTTTGCAGCCATTATGGATTGTGATGTTAATTTTATAAATCTGAGTTATACTTATCATAAGAATAATTTTCTTTTTTGTAACTTATCATTTTTTGTTTAGTGCTCCGATTTGAGTTGTTCCGGCTATGATGATTGTGTTATGATCTGAGCCTTAGATCACGAGATTGAGGCTGTGATGATTTAATCTAAGCACTCATAATCTTTATGACTTTGAGGTTTTATTTCATCTTTTAATTTCGATTTACTTTTTTGTTGGGCTATGATCATTATCTTCTGATTTGGTTTGGTTGAATTTCAGTTTCAAAGGGACAATCTTTTGTTTTACTTTATTACAACTGATACTTTGAGGTTGATTATTAATGTTAGAACTTTTTATAAAATTAAACTTACATTTCATTTCTCATTGAAATCTTGAAAAGACAGTCATGTAAATATGTGTTATGAATATATATGTATGTTGTACACACTCATTCATGAGTCAACAGATCCACTATGTGAATGTCGTTATCTTTCTTCCACCCATTAATTTGTTCCCCGAACATAATCATTATGTTACCTACGATGTATGCGTTGTGGCTGTCTCTTGGACTAAAGCTTCTATTTACATGAAAATGGCTAATCTATACTTTTAAACTGACGGGCTAATACACGGCCAATTAATGTTTGGATAAAAATCATGTCCGCCATCATTCCATTTCGAGGACTTACAGAAATACCTCGAACGGTGCCACAATCTGTTTGACGTACAACAATGTGTTGCACTACTTCAACAAGTCTGCGCGTGAGATATCCTGCATCTGATGTTCGGATATCGGTATCCACAACTCCTTTACGGGCTCCGTAGCAAGAAATTATATATTCTGTTAAAGAGAGTCATTCGCGTAAATTGCTTTGAATGGGTAAATCAATCATTTGTCCTTGGGGATCCGACATTAATCCTCTCATACCTACTAATTGATGTACGTGAGATGCATTTCCTCTGGCTCCCGAAAAAGATCTCTTTCTATTGGCTCTTTGTGTCCAGATCCTGAGAAAGGGCCAAGGTTTCAACAGCTCTATGTCTATGACACTCATAACGAAATTTCAAATCGTTGGTAGTATAATTGTTTAGTATATATGTTGTTAGACATGTTTAGCCTCATGTTTACTATATGAATTTTTACTATAACTTAGTCTACAGTTTCAACCCCGCAGCAACGCGCGGGGGGGGGGGGTCACACAACTCGTTAACATATATGAAGTGTTTAACAAACCAAGATTCAAACTTTAAACAAATTGATGTGGTCCTGCACATGTTGTTAAATAAAAAAAGCTTGCAAAAATATCAGACAAGGTGAATAGGAATTACAAACATCTTTAATCCCCCCCCCCCCCATCAAAATATTAAAAACAAAACATATGTTTCGGTTTTCACGGTTCATAACGGGTCGGATCGGTTTATGGACCAAAACCGAATTGAGACCGAGAACCGACCCAGTAAGAGGTTTTGCGGTTCGGTCCGGTCCGGTTCGTCAGTATTCGCGGGTCAGACCGGTTTTTGCTCAGCCTATAGACAAATGCAAATCAAATTTTACTTAAGTTAATGTTCTTACAATCTTGACAAATGACTAAAACACCAAAGATAAGTGGCTCAAAAGTTGTAAAATGTGGTAGTAAATTAGAGGGAGAGAAGAATTGAGCAGTTTGAAATAGAGGACTTTGACTAGTATTTATAGGCAACTCCCGGCTGGGAACACAGGTCGTGTTAGTTAGAACACAGGTCGTTCCTGTCAGAATTCCGCAAAATCTTCACAGCGTTAATAACACGGGTCATGTGTCAGGGGCCACCGGCCGTGCTTTGTTAGAGGCCACGGGTCGTGCGTTCAGGAGCATGGGGCATGTTTGTTAGATTCTAGAAGATGGCTTTTCTCGAGCAGCATAAGTAGGAACACGGGCCGTGCTCAGGTGAATACGGGCCGTGCTTGGCCATAAATTACATAATTCAACATATTTTCTTCGTATTCCCTTCATATTCAGCCTTTTTGTAATTTTGACATGGATTACTCTGCAAAACTATAAAAGAAACTAATACAACACTGTTTTGTTGATAGCTAGACAGAAATAACCCATTTTGTGAGGAATATTCAGTATAAAAATATGTATATTTTAGCGCATATCATACATCCCCACACTTGAACTTTTGTTTTCCCTAAAGCAAAACTTTAATGCTCAGAGCCTATGTAGAGGGTTTTCTAAATCTGTTATGGCCTTGGTCCCATACTAAAAAACTTGTTCTCCAATTACTTCGACCCTTTATCTCTATTTTATGGGCTTATTATAATATATTAAAGTATTTAAAGCTACATGCAAGTTTACTGGAAAGTTTAGATTTATACAAACATGTACACCTCATAAGGGATCACTCGACTCTTAGGGTTAGTATTTGATGGCTTTATATATGGTTTTTTGAACAAAGACGTTACCCGGGTACTGCTTCTTTATGGTCGCGTGTATGTTACAAGGCGCATGTTTTGCTCTGCAGGCTGTTCAATAAGATTTAATTGGTCATTAGACAATCTTCTCACATGTGCGTGCCCCTTTATATACCTTGAGGGATAATGGTTATGACGAGGTTTCCTTTGATCCATCTGAAAATGCCCAGACTGATTGTCGTATGTCGCCACCAACAGGAAAGGACAATCAATCTTTTTGCTACCAGATTTTCAAACAGTACCAGTGAGGATGGCTTCGCGACCACGAACATGTCACACCCCACCGATGACGGAATATGTCGGGGTGCGATGATTGTTTAGATGCACATAACACTATTTAAAACGTTATGATATTCTTAATCATGCCATTTCATAAAACCAACATAACATAAACATAATTCAAAAATAACATATCCAAAACAAGTAACATAGCATAACATAAATTCATTTATTTAATTAGGTCACGCTAGGCCCATGCATTCTTAAGGTGACGATATCCGAAGTCAAATTGCATTACCTAAAACATGTATAACATACGAGTCAACTAAAATAGTTGGTTAGTAATTATAGGTTTAATAATAGTGTGCGAGCAAAATCAGTGCGATACGTGAGTAATGTAAGTCCACATGTGATAAACGAGCAATGATATATCATATAACAAGAGCGTAACTAAACCCTGACAATAAGGCTCCCAATCACCTGTCGCCAAAACCGCTCAAGTCAGATGAGCTTGTCAAGCCAATAGATCTATTATCGCAACCCGACATTTTTAGTGTTAATAATTGTTAGTGCTTTTAGGGTTTTCATTACAAAAAACGCGGCGGATTAAATCAAAGCACTAACCCAGGATCAACATATTGCATAGATGATGAACATGAAATCAAAGCTACAAGGATCACCTTATGTGAATGCTTGAGACTTAATGACGAAACCAAACTCTAAACGAAGAGTTTCTCTAAAGGATGTGCACACTACACGTCCTCGATCACTAACCGGATGCTAGTCCTTGACCCTTGATCGAATCACGAGAGCCAAAATTCTCTCGGAGGGAGAGGAATTTCGAAATCTTGGAGAGGAAGGAAGTTAGGAGAGGCTAGGGTTTGGTAGATTAGGATATTATATAGTATCCTAATTTACCATAACTTACAGTTAAGTCCCTAGTCTTTTACTTTTATTAATATGGACCAAACTATTATGTTAACCTAATCAGTCTAACTATTTATTTAACACCTTAGATAAATCATTAAGTCTAACTCAATGATTAACGTCCGTTAAATAACCTCTTGATCTTAGGCGTCTATATACATAATGTAAATACAACTATATACATTATATATATCTTTGGTATCTCTGTGTATTTGTGTGTGACCCCATAGGCTCATATGTGTCTAGCCATATGATTATATATTATGACACGAGCATATTCCAACAATAATTACATGTAGAGTATGAGTATGCGCATATTCCACATATAACACACAAGTCTAACTGTTGTTTCATACAGTTCTTGCTCTGCCTGCTGTTGAAACATAGTTTTCAGCTCAGTTACAATCTTATATGCTGTGAGTTCCTCCAAGTTCTTTTGGATATCTGGGGTCATGCTCACAAGCATAAGAGCTGCAATTTCCTGTTGTTCTTTCACCCTTTTAGCATGGGCAGCACGAACAGCCGCAGTAGTAGTGGCATGAGGTGCCTCGGGTAGGGCTTCTTCCACATGGTGCAACTTCCCTTCGACCCTAAGGATAATCCTTAGTTGTCGATACCAGTCAATGAAGTTGATCCCGGTCAATTTCTCTCTTTCAAGAACTGACCTAAAAGTAGATTTAGAAAGTTTGGTGGATGATGACACCTACAATTCATTCAAAGTTTTAATATTAGTATTTTCGATAATAATCCTTTTAAAAAATTAAATACCCTTTGTTTTAATAAACATTAACTTTACTAAAAGGCTAAGATCCTCATCGACATTTTATCTTAAGTGCATGCGTCTGACATATGCATTTAATGATAAATTCGATAGTAGGCCACCAATTGCATTATATGTGCAATTCTTAGATTTTATGGGACCGATGGTACTAGTGAACATGCACCTAGTGTCAAACTGGCATGTTTGTCCCATCTTTGCCTCGGGTACAACGTCTCACCTGGTTAGGGTACTCTATTAAGTCATCCAATTTAAAAAATGTGTAATTATAAGATCTAAGGTATGACGCATAGATAATAATTACCTCGGGACTTACAATTCGCAACGTCTCACCGGGTTTATGACGAAAAGAAGCTGCGAGTGTTTTCAATCAAAGTGGATGGCACGACTTAAATTTAGATACGGGCATTGTTATTTGATTTAGCATGTAATTCAAATATGTCGTAACGACCCGTTAGGACTCACCGAGGTGTAACGACCTGTTTGACGGTAATAAGTCGTTACGCTCGTTTATTTTAAAAGTTTAAAACCGATTTCAAACTTAGTTTTCAAAGTTGATTTGTTTTACTTTATTTATTTTAGAACACATTCACAATACATAAATAAAACACAACCAACATTCAAACCATATATAAAGATGTGCAAAACCTCAACCGATGAAATCCTATACTTGGCCTCGTGGGCCATCACGACGGGCCAAGTGGGTCAACTAGGTCGGGCCTACATAAACCCATAGTGGGCTTTCACTTGCTCTAAGACTATCAAAAGCAAGTGAAGCCCAAAGTGAAATTATATCCAAATCTGTCCAGATAAATCCAGCAGCTTGCGGGCCCAAAAACTCATGCAAGGAGTCTTCCCCAATTCTCGAAGCCTTCCCACTTGCTCTAAGACTATCAAAAGCAAGTGAAGCCCAAATGTGAAATTAAATCCAAATCTGTCCAGAAAAATCCAGCAGCTTGCGGGCCCAAATACTCATGGAAGGAGTCTTCCCCAATTCTCGAAGCCTTTTGCAATGTTGTAGCCCTATGTCTTGGGAACCTCCATGTAAAATTTCAGTAACTTTGTAATAGGCAATTTCCGGGAAAACGCGTTTTCGTACAGCCTTAACAGCAGTGACGAAAATCTTCTTTTCTTCAATTCTATTACCATCTTTGGATCTTCATATCAATTGCAATAAGATACAAAAATACTTCTAATCTAGAATAATTCTAAACTAAAAAGAATGCCTAAAAATGGATACAATCGAGGAAATACATAGAATACTAAGCCGAAATACAATGGCTACCAAAGTAAAAAAAAAAACAAAACATCACAACAATCAATCAAGATAGAAATAAAGACACATTCGGGTTAAGGTTCTCATCGATTTTACACATCATAAAATATATAATGTAACAACCCGTTAGCGCGTAATGGCTCGTTACGATGCACATATTGCAGAAACGACTCGTTTCGAAAGAATGACCCATTTCAGACGAATGTCCGCAAAAAAGACATGTTTTTACGGATCGGCAATATAACAACTTATTTTATGATTATGGTGTCTGGAGAAACAGATTTTTTATCCATAATCATCAAGGTTCATCATATTCCAATATGATGGCTCGTGATACCACTGTTAGTGCTTTTAGGGTTTTCATTAAACAACGCAACGGATTAAATCAAAGCACTGACCCAGGATCGACATATTGCATAGATGATGAACATGAAATCAAAGCTACAGGGATTACCTTATGCGAATGCTTGAGACTTGATGACGAAACCAAACTCTAAACGAAGAGTTTCTCTAAAGGATGCGCACACTACACGTCCTCGATCACCAACCGGATGCTAGTCCTTGACCCTTGATCGAATCATGAGAGCCGAAATTCTCCAGGAGGGAGAGGAATTTTGAAATCTTGGAGAGGAAGGAAGTTAGGAGAGGCTAGGGTTTGGTAGGGTTTGGTAGATTAGGATATTATATAGTATCCTAATTTACCACAACTTACACTTAAGTCCCTAGTCTTTTCCTTTTATAATTATGGACCAAACTATTATGTTAACCTAATTAGTCTAACTAATTATTTAACACCTTAGATAAATCATTAAGTCTAACTCAATGATTAACGTCCATTAAATAACCTCTTGATCTTAGGCGTCTATATACATAATGTAAATCTTTGGTATCTTTGTGTATTTGTGTGTGACCCCATAGGCTCATATGTGTCTAGCCATATGATTATATATTATGGCACGAGCATATTCCAACTATAATTACATGTAGAGTATGAGTATGCGCATAATCCACATATAACACACAAGTCTAACACAGAAGAGCATACAATACGAGCACATAATCGCATGTAGTTTTGAGTTAGGATATATCGAGTAAGATCAGTTTGATACGGTACATGTTGAAGCCTAAAACAATAAAGTAAAAAGGGGCTATGAATACTCACATGATAGCTGTGTCGTGAATAGAGAAAAAATAACGATGGCGGGATGATAAATCAAGTCCGGAGATCACTTAAACGACCGATCGAGATGGAACTAAATAAATGAATAAATAAATAGTTATCATGATTTGATATGACACGACATGACAAAATCGACTGACAACCCGTTAGTGGTTTGCTCGAGTGATACGTACGGATTTAATTAATTAGAGGTCTAATCCTAAAACTAAAATCATACTATGGAACTAATAATTAGCACAACTATTTATTTATTTTTAAGATGACATAAGCATGCATATATTTTCATAGAATCACATATGGTTATCATGACGATAAATTTAAACCAACAATTAACATAACATAACATATATGAAAAATTTAGCATGATATTTTACCTAACAATTGTTTTATTCATGCAAAATTAGTTATTCTAAAATTAATCCCTAATTTAATTGTTATTGTTCATACAAAATCCTATTTTCACCATATTACATCATCAAACATGCATGATGCACCTAGATCTAGCATGATGTGTCATTTTTCAAGATGATGGATACTAGATCTAACATCAAAATTCATACATGGCACATATCTCACAAAATCGCCATAAAAAAATACCAACTTTCCATGTCAAACTCCTAGATCTAAACATTAGAGGTCCAACATCTCATGATAGAATCCTAGATTTACATCCAAAATGATGATTTTATGATAATTTAAGCATCCTACTTCACATATTCAAGATCTAACATGCAATTCAAGAAAAATACAAATTTCTAGCATAACAATCATATCTTATTATCTTTGTTTATCAAAACCCTAGATTTATGATTATGAAGATGGTTCCTCTAGATCAACCCTAGATCTATAGTTAATATGCCATTCTTATGAAGATCTATGCATAGGAGTTCATGTATGATCTAGATCTATCAAGATCTAACATAAAAATCGAGAAAATGCAAGCTTTGATCATAAAAATCATATTTTTGAGCGCAAAAACACTAGATTTAACATGCATGGCAATATCTAGGCTCATAAACATAAAAAGATCCGATCTTGATAAAGAAGAAACATGGTTTCAAGAAGATGGAGGTTTGATTTGAGGAAACTAATCTTTTAGAAGAAAAACAACATGTTTTTATGCTCAAAACCCCTCAACTTGACATCCAAATCTTCAAAGATCTTATTTTAGATGAAACCAACAATTTTTTTTTGGGTTTTAGGGTCATTAGAATGAGGAGCATGGAGGCTATAATGAGATTAGGGGCCTTAAATACTACTTTTTTAGGGTTTAACCTCGATAGTGTCGGTGGGCGTATCACAAAGGATACCCCAGGACACTCTCACGTACCGTGGCGTAGTGGTGTGGGGTCGCGCGCACCAATTTGGCTGTAGATTTCTCGTTTTAAGTCGGACTCGAGCCCCGTTTTTTCCCGTATTCCCTATTTTAATATTACCATCATATTAACCACATTTAGTCCAATCAAAATGCGTATAAGCATGACACATAACGAATTACGGTTGTTAAAATAATGCACATAACATGTTTTTGGGTCGGTTTTGACGTACCACTTTTAAGCAAATCATCAACGTTTCTTGACTTGATCAAGTGTGTGATGACTAATGACATGATTTGTGATTTTAAGACTCATAAATGTGATAAAATTGATATAAGAAACTCAAAAACGTGATCTCTAGGTTAAAATCGAAATCGCGCGGGATTTACCAAACTTTCGATGTTTGCATTATAAACCTTAAATTCTCACCAATCTTCATTTGTATTTACTTGTGTGTGTAACTAGTATTACACACAAGTCTCATACATGCTTCCCGATTAAACGTAAATAACGACGTGTTCGCATAAAATCCAAAATAGAGAGAAATTGAACACCAAATCGATCAATAAACATGATAATAGATCCAAACACATAAAATTAAGATTAAAACATCATATTTAGATGTAAATCTTTATTCAATTATCTATCACGAGTTCGGATTACAAAATATGGTCAAAACAAATCAACCGAAGAAACCGAAATGTTACAGATCACACATGAGCCACACCTTGTAAATACAATCTAAGCCATCCTTACTCTTCGTCTGCCTCTTGACGATCATGTACCTAGCACATATACGTTGCGTATTAATCAATACGCCCCCGTATAGGTGGTCAACCCTCGTATCGACTAACGATTGACAACTTTGTTTTGTTTTTTTAATGTAGCGCGTATTGATCAATACGTCTCCATATAGGGATGTAGATTTAGACAAAGAGGCGTACGGTTAGGAGGAATTTATTTCTAGAAACTTAAATCTAAAAAAGAAACTTTACAAAAATAACCTCCGAAACTAATACCTCCATTCTATTTTTTTTAACGGCAAATTTGGATCACTGACGGAGATATTACACCACCCACCTGATCATTATTTTTTATTCTTTAATTACAAGTGAGACTTGAACCCAAGACCCACCTCCATTCTATTGACACCCTTTTTTTCTCTCCATACACCCTCCTCAACTGTCCCATATAGGTCTATCCTTGGAATATGGGGGCATTTAACCCAACAACTCTAATTAATGCAGTTAAAATTCACCTTCCATTTTTTTAACATTTATAACTTTCATATACGATATTATTTTTTTTTCATAAAAACAAACGTTTTTTTTATCTTAAAACGCGTAGTGTTACTATATAAAACTTAAAAAAATTACTCTTTGGATTGTATGTTGTTAGTATTTAAAAAAAATGCGTTTTAAAGAGTAATTTTTAAACTTTTATATATAGCAACACTATACGCGTTTTAAAGATAAAAAACGCTCGTTTTTATGGTGTATTTTAAATAAAATATTAATATCGTATCTAAAAGTTATAAAATTTAAAAAAGTAAAAAGTGATTTTTAACTATATTAATTACAGTTAATGAGTTATATGCCAACGATATCCCTATATAGGACGATTGGGTGGTGACGTGGTGTAAAGAAAAAAAGGTTGACCCAACTAATAACCAGAAGAACATAATGTGATGTTTGTATAAAAAATGTTTAATTTAATGAGTAACCAGAAGTTAGAAATGTACTGTTACAAGTAATGTACATCGAAAATCGAAAATCGAAAATAAAG
>JBCNJP010000019.1:34831862-34848282 GCA_039602395.1 Deinandra increscens subsp. villosa | reverse complement strand
TAAAATTTAGACTAGCATATAATTTCTTACTTTTAATTTTCAGACACACGTAAGAAAATAAAAAATATGACCATATGATACTTATAGTCACATGTTTGCCCATTTATTGCTATGCAGTTAATACGGTAAAAATTCGGAATACGGTCGAGGACCGAGATACGGGATATCGGTTATCTCGGTGAAATATCGGTGGGATATCGGTCATCTTAATACATACATAAAAAAATTTATATATATATATTATATACGTAAAACACCAAAATACTAATAATATTAATAGTAATGTGAATGTAAATATCCAAAAGGGTCGATATTAATAGTAATACGAAGCATGAAATAACATTCAAAACGATAATTAAAACACAATCTAAGGGTAAGCCATGAAATCCTCGTTTTTAACGAGAGTTTACGAATCATAATTTTACTTTTTTAGCTTGTTAGGGCTTGTAATTGATACCGATTCTAATTGGATGTTTAACATGTTTGTGATCTAAACTCTTTAAAGCAAAAAATGGGCCCAATTAGATGAAAAATAGACTCAAAAAGTTCAAACCGTATTTTTCCGATATATCACCGTATTTTTGGTATAAAAAACGGCGATATATCGGTCGATACGACCGAATTTATCGGTACCGTATTTTTCCACCGTATTTTTGAACCGTATTTTTTGATAGGTCCGATAACCGATATCCCACCGATATCCCGGTGGGATATCGGCCGTATTAACTGCATAGATTTATTGTGACGATGATTTATCTTTAGTCACATGTCCAAATTAGAAATGAGACCATAAACGGTAACTTACAGTCACACCAGTAATTATTTTGACCAAAATATGTTTAACTTACAGTCACACTCAAAATTAACGTGTCAATAAATATTACATTTAGCCACATTTAATTGCATATACAATTGCTTCATGTAACCATATACGTATCTATAGTCACTCCCACATATTATCAGGAAAAAAAATTCACTAATGGTGACATTTTGGTCACATTGTTCGAAATGTGACTCGTAATTGTCACACATGTAATGTAAAAGTGTGACCATATTAACTGATTGCAATGGTCATACAAAACGATCTAAAATGTCACCAAAACATGTCTGGAAAATTAAGAAAGACCTACGGTCACACTTTTAATCGAAAGTGTCACGGGGCCGAAACATGAAAAGTTTGACCGTATGTCATATTTGTACTAGTGTACAAACTCCCAAAAATAATTTAAGGACAATACTAGAAATATAAAATACTAATTCAAACGTAAAGATAGTTTTCTGCAATTTTTCTTGTCCTCCTCTTTTATTGAACCAAGTTCACTTAAATACTAAAAGGAACAAATGCAATTAAGTTAAGTAAATCTAAAAATGTGGAGAGGTGGAAACATGGACTTCATGGAACATTTAGTCATATGACCTTTCTGTACGTGGGTTTCCATCTTAAGCTCCAAGGCATGCATGTTTGTGAACGTGGGTTTGGTGGTTTGAATACGGGTCGAGTCGAGTCGGATAATCGGGTCGTATGATGTCTAGACGACCATGAGGAGCCCGTTAAAAGAAAACTTTAACTTTTCTGGGCACCAATTTATTCGAAGGCATAACTAAACCTGTTGAGGGTTGCTCTGGATCGAAAAGTAATTAACGAAGAGCGTTCACAGTGAAACACCCGGAATTATCTACCTTCCACACAATATGGTTCCCCTCCATGATCTTAACCTCCGAGAGGTTAACCCCATTGTCCCTAATCATCTCGTCCACAATGTTGCTCCACACACCCCAACCCCTTTTTTACAAGGAACAACAACAACTCAATCCTAGTACTGTGTATACCCCAAACAATCTTTCTCCAAAGCCTGTCAGGTTCATTATGAAACTACAATATCCATTTAGCAAGAAGACATGTGTTCAAAATGGAGAGCGAAATCAAGCCCAACTCGGCGACCTCTAAAGGTTTCGCAACCTCCTCCCTAGCCACCCAATGAATACACTTTTTAGACCCATCACTCCCTCTGTAACACCCCAACCAATGGCGGAAACATTGAGGTGTCACGAAAAGAGTATAGAGTAATTCAAAACTTAAACGTCTATTACATGGCATAATGCTTAACTGATAACATAAATTATAACTAGGTCCACAAGCTCTTAGCTATAATCAACACTTAAGCTGGAGGTCCATTTTCCTGAAAAACACACGAAAATGGTCAACTATATACATAGTTGGTGAGTCATAGGTTTGAATAACAAAGCAGTTGAAGTAAGAACATTTGATAGGGTTTGCAAAGTCATACATGTTTAATAACTAAACCAACAATTAGCATGAAATGATCAAATAGCATGAGACAATTAAATAGCATGAATGTTTGTCCGTGTGTTCAATTCCTTGCAATGAATCTCAGCGTTGGGACCAAATAGCATAAACGTTTGTTCGCGTGTTCAATTCCTCTCAAATGAATCTCAGCGTTGGGACCAAATAGCATACAAGTTTGTCCGCATGTTCAATTCCTCCCAAAGGAATGTCAGCGTTAGGACCAAATAACATGTAAGTTGCACCATAACATATAACGAATAGCATGATAAAGTATTCGTTTATACATCATAACATGTATAAATACAAGTATTCAATAATATTTGACTTTGCGTAGTGATAATAGATTGATTTACTGAATAAAGTTTCATAATGAAGCATGATAAAATGTATGGTTTGCTTGAAAAATAAAGTAACAATGATTAGTTTCGTTTATGTGTGTTTTTCACCCCAAAATGGTTTAAAAACCTGAAGTAAAGGGGCTATGAACTCACCTTAGATTGCTTGATTGATTACTAGCTTGATGTAACGATGATGATGCAATTGCGAGAAAGTCCTAAACGTATAAGGAAGTGATTAATCTAACATTACGAGAGAGGTTTCTAGAGTATCTAGGGTTTCGATGGATTCGAAGAAGATGGATTAAATTGGTTCGAACTTTTGATAATTAATATTTATTTTGTTTATAACTTAGAATTGAATTAAAGCGAATAAACAAAGTATTTAATTATTTAATGAAAGAAAGAAACAAAAAAAAATGGTCTTTTCATTTATTACTACAATTGTCTTTAGAAAAGTTTGTAACAACGAAATGATGATTTAAAAAGTGACATTGTTGTCTCATAAATTATTGTCTCATATTTGAAAACTGGGAGTATCGATATATTTGTAAAAATACAAGTGTTTATATTTATTTATAGTTAGGATCAAAATATTTGAGAATTTGTGTTTTTAGATATTAAGGAAAATAAATAATGGTTATTTGTTATAAAATATATTTTTGTTTTGTTTCAATACGTGGCAAAACGATTATATAATTTTTATAACTCTAGAATATAGGTTTTGTATACATTAGGGATTTAGTCTTTATAAAGTTTTTTAGATTTTAGTTGATTTTTATATAACTTTTAAAAGAAAGGAAGGCAAAAGGAAGAAAAAAAACAAGAAACCGGTCGGGAGGGGACTCGAACCCGCGACCTACATGTTTGTGAGCGTAGACAGAACCAACCAGGCTACAGGCCTTGTTGGTTTTCAATCCGTTTTAATAATATAAATCTGTAAACTAGGGTCATCTTCTTTCTCAATCCTCCACCCGAAAACCCTAGATCTTTGGACCCAAAATCGGAACATAAAACAAGCAAGTTTACTGAAATAAACATGGGGCTTTTGTTCAGCATAAAAAACGGAACATAAAGGTGTAAATATTACCTCGAAATGATGCCAGAAAAACGAAATCAGAGGGGTCGCCGGAACTCGGCGGCGGCGGAATCACAAACCAGAGACGATTTTTAGTGATCTTTTTGATGTTTTAGGTGCATAAATGATCAAGGAGTAATAGGGAATGATTTATAGGGTGTTGGGAATGTTCAGCTCGGCTGAAATTCTCTAAATCAGAATTCCGAAGGAAGTTCCTCCGGAACTTTTGTGTATTAAGTAGTTCCTCCGGAACTTTTCCTAAGTTACCTCGGAAGTTTGACTTTGTACATAGTTCAAGTTTCAAGACAGAAAGCTGACAGGAGCAGTTTACTTTTGCCGCCATGCTTTACACTGTTCACCCAAAAGATCTGCTCAACTATTCACGATACCCATGCGTGTTAGTACAACTTTTGGAGTAGATATGATTAGTTTATTAAGCCTAGTTAGCTAAATGGAAATAATTCATATTTAGTCACACATCAAATTGTCATAGACCAAAATAAGACCAAATTATACTTATAGTCACATATTTGTTTCATTTATCATGACCAAAATTCATCTTTAGTCACACATCAAATTATCATAAAATGAAATATGACCACATTTTACTTATAGTCAGATATTTGTTTTTCATATATCATGACTAGAATTCATATTTAGTCACACATCAAATTGGTATAGAAAGAAATATGACCAAATTATAATTATAGTCACATCTTTTATTCATTTATCATGACTATAATTCATCTTTAGTCACACATCAAATTGTCATAAAATAAAATTAGACAAAATTATACTTATAGTCACATATTTATTGTTCATATATCATGACTAGAATTCATTTTTAGTCACAAAACAAATTGTCATAAAACGAAATATGACCAAATTATACTTATAGTCACATATTTTATTCATTTATCATGACCAGAATTCATCTTTAGTCACACATCAAATTGTCATAAAATAAAATGTGACCAAATTATACTTATAGTCACATATTTGTTTCATTTATCATGACCAAAATTCATCTTTATTCACACTTCAAATTGTCATAAAATGAAATATGACCACATTTTACTTATAGTCACATATTTGTTTTTCATATATCATGACTAGAATTCATAATTAGTCACACAACAAATTGACATAAAAGAAATATGACCAAATTATAATATAGTCACTTATTTTATTCATTTATCATTACCATAATTCATCTTTAGTCACACATCTAATTGTCATAAATGAAATTTGACCAAATTATACTTATAGTCACATGTTTGTTTTTCATATATCATGACTAGAATTCATTTTTAGTCACACATCAAATTTTCATAAAACGAAATATGACCAAATTATACTTATAGTCACATATTTTATTCATTTATCATGACCATAATTCATCTTTAGTCACACATCAAATTGTCATAAAATGAAATGTGACCAAATTATAATTATAGTCAGTTATTTTATTCATTTATCATTACCATAATTCATCTTTAGTCACACATCAAATTGTCGTAAAATGAAATGTGGTCAAATTATACTTATAGTCACATTTTTTTTTCATATATCATGACTAGAATTCATTTTTAGTCACACATCAAATTATCATAGAACGATATATGACCAAATTATACTTATAGTCACATATTTTATTCATTTATCATGACGAGAATTCATCTTTAGTCACACATCAAATTGTCATAAAATGAAATGTGACCAAATTATACTATAGTCACATATTTGTTTTTCATATATCATGACTAGAATTCATTTTTAGTCACGCATCAAAGTGTCAAAGAACGAAATATGACCAAATTATAGTTATGGTCACATATTTTATTCATTTATCATGACCAGAATTCATCTCTAGTCACACATCGAATTGTCATAAAATGAAATGTGACCAAATTATACTTATACTCATATGTCCAAATCTGAAAATTTAATTTCTCAACCCTTAGAACTGCTGCATATGGATCTCTTTGGTCCTACAAGGGTAATGAGTTTGGGAAAGAAGTCTTATTATTTTGTTATAACTGATGATTTTTCAAGATACACATGGGTTTTCTTCCTAAGAACCAAGGATGAAACCTCTGAAATTTTAAAAGCCTTAATCATGCAACTTGATAATCAGTCAAATTTCGAGGTCAAAACAATTAGATGTGACAATGGTACTGAATTTAAAAACCATGTTTTAAATTCATTTTGTGAAGAAAATGGTATATCTAGGCAGTTTAGTGCAGCTAGGACTCCTCAGCAAAATGGGGTAGCCGAGAGGAGAAATAGAACACTAATTGAGGCTGCTAGATCAATGTTGGCTGAGTCTAAGCTCCCTGTAACTTTCTGGGCAGAAGCAGTGAACACTGCCTGCTATGTTCATAACAGGGTGCTTGTGGTTAAAGGTAAGAACAAGACACCTTATGAGCTTTGGAGAAACAGAAAACCATGTATCCACTTTCTCAAAGTTTTTGGTTGTCCTGTTATAATATTAATAACCAGTGAGAACTTAGCTAAGTTTGCTGAGAAGGCAGATGATGACTACATGGTTGGATATTCTGGTGTGTCCAAGGCATACAAGGTATACAATCTCAGAACTAAAATTATTGAAGAGTCAATAAATGTGTTTCTCAACGAAAAATATAGATATAAGTTTAGTTCTGAACCCTCATGGTTATTTGATATTGATTCACTAACTAATGCTTTCAACTTCACTGTTGATAAGTCTTTTAGTGAGCATGTGCAGTCTCAGGGGGAGAATTCAAATGCAAAGAAGGATAGCTGCAACTATGGACCTTTCTTCTCTTCTATCAGCCTACAACCACCTGCTGCAATTCAACAAGTTACTGATCCCACACCAGTGAACTTGGTTGAAACTGATTCAAGTGATTCACAATCACAAGGAGATGGATATGTCTCAGATACCAGTGATGATGCGAGTGTGCAGTATTCACCAAATGTAAATCAAACTAGCTGATCACGATGGTTCTCATGAGCCAAATTTCACTGACTCACTCCATGAGGAGAACATCAATTTCTACAACGTGAATGATCAACATGTCTCTGCGGCAACTACATCAAACTTACCCCATTCACAAAGATTACCAAGAATTGAGCTTAGTATTCACCTGCCCCCAATTATTCCACCTACTAGGCAAGTTCAAAGTCATGAATTCCCAATTTTTCAGAACACAAATGTCAGCAAATCTCATCCAATTGAGAATGTGATTGGTGAAGTGAATGCTCCTGTTCTTACAAGAAGCAAGTCAGCTGCTGATGCAAACATCTGTTTGTTTGCATGTTTCCTATCCCAAGAAGAACCAAAGCAAGTTGAGCAAGCACTAAAAGACAATCACTGGATCGAAGCTATGCAAGAGGAATTGTTTCAAATCAACAAACATCAGGTTTGGGAATTGGTTGATCTTCCTAAGGATGCTCAACCAATTGGAACAAAATGGGTTTTTAGAAACAAGAAGGATGAAAGAGGAATTGTTATCAAGAACAAAGCTAGGCTTGTTGTTCAGTGATATGCTCAAGAAGAAGGAATAGACTATGATGAGGTTTTGCTCCAGTTGCAAGATTAGAGGCAATCAGAATCTTCCTTGCCTATGCAGCCTACAAGAACTTCACAGTCTATCAGATGGATGTCAAAAGTGCTTTCCTTTATGGAAAACTGAAGGAAGAAGTTTATGTCTATCAACCACTAGGGTTTGAAGACCCACACCATCCTAACAAGGTGTGTAAAATGATCAAGGCTCTCTATGGTCTCAAGCAAGCACCAAGAACTTGGTATGAGACACTCTTAAGCTATCTGCTTGGCCATGGTTACAGGAGAGGAGCCATTGATAAAACTCTCTTCTTAAGAATTGTTGGAAAAGATAAGTTACTTGTTCAGATCTATGTGGATGATATCATCTTTTGGTCAACCAATCCTAAGTTGTGCGAGGAGTTCGAGACCCTAATTGCAAGATCAGATTGAAATGAGTTCAATGGGTGAACTTAATTTCTTTATGGGTCTCCAAGTTAAGCAAACTGCAGAGGGCATTTTCTTGAATCAGTCCAAATATATTCAAGACATGCTCAAGAGGTTTGACATGATGTCTACCTCTTCTGCAAAAACTCCTATTTCAACCTCTCACAAACTGAATTCAGATTCAGAGAGTGAACCAGTTGATCAGCACACTTACAGGGCAATGATTGGATCATTAATGTACTTAACATGCAAGTAGGCCTGATATTATGTTTAGTGTATGCTTATGCTCTAGATATCAGTCTGCTCCCAAAGAATCCCACATGAAGGCAGTAAAGAGAATCTTTAAATACCTCAAGGGACAACCAAAGCTTGGGTTGTGGTATGCAAAGAATGATGACTTTACACTTGTGGCCTACACTGACAGTGACTATGGTGGCTGCTACTTGGATAAGAAATCCACATCAGGAGGATGTCAATTTCTAGGAAATAGGCTTGTATCATGGCAGTGCAAGAAACAAACTTGTGTTTCTACATCAACTGCTGAAGTTGAGTACATTACTGCTTCAAGCTGCTGTGGTCAAGTGCTATGGATTCAAAATCAAATGTTGGATTATGGGATCACCTTTCTATAAACTCATATGTATGCAGATAACACCAGTGCCATCTCAATCACCAACAATCCAGTCAAGCACTCAAAGACAAAGCACATTGAAATAAGGTATCATTTTATTAGAGACTGTGCAGAAAAGAAATTGATTAAGTTACACAAAGTTCATATTGATCTTCAATTAGCTGACCTTTTCACAAAGGCATTTGATGAGGCAAGATTCTTCTTTCTCATCACAGCCATTGGGATGATGAACTTTGGTTAACTTTTGCTGTCAATTGTTGTTTTCTGTACATACATTTCTGTTTCCTTAAGTGCTTTTATGTCTTTTAATCCACTTCTTTAAAAACAAGAAAATCCTTTGAAAAATTTCAAAGAACTGTGTTCATAACTAAAAACTGCACAAAATTTACTAAATTTACCAAGTTATGAGATTTTTCTAAGTGTTTTAGCATTCCTGCGTAAGTTCCGAGGGAATTCAATCTGTTCCGAGGAAACTTACTCCTGAAGTAATTTCTTTCATAAGAGATGTTCCGAGGGAACTCTCTAAGGCTTCTAATTTGTTTCAAGTGTTTTCCAAGTAAGTTTCAGGGAACTCCGGTGGAACTCAAATCTCCTAGGGAACTTCCAAGGGAAGTGCTCCTATGGAAAAGTGAGGAGAAGATAATCAAAGGGAAAGAGTTCCGAGGGAACTTCATTCTTCCGAGGGAACACATTTGTTCCGAAGAAAAAGTTCCGAGGGAACTTTAATGAAGACTTAATCTTTTTAGATTAAGTGGGACCCTGAACAGTTATTTCGTTGTTGTACAGTACAAACGCACAATGCGTTAACAGTGACGGTTAACTGCTGGCCCCACTAACCCCACTTTTACACGTTACCGTTAATTCCCTCTCTCCTCTACCTTTAACTGTCACTTCCAGAGAAAACCTTTCACTTACGAGACCTAAATTCCCAAAAACCCAGCAATCGCTCTCGATATTTTCTCTATTTCATCCAAATTCTTTGAAATTTCTGAACCAGTCACTCAATACAGAGCAATGGATGCATCCCTGTTTCACCCAGAGCACAATCAACGTGCTTACTTGGAGAAATCACAAAAATCGTGCTCGGTTTGATGGGATGATCGACTTTCTAACTTCGTCGGAATTGCATTTTGCCCTAACTGTAAGTCCAGTTATCTATGACGAAACAATCACACAGTTTTGGGATAATGCAAAGGTGAGTGACCGTGATGTAAACGGCGAGCAAGTCACGCTGATAGAACAGTGTGGTGCATGGAAAGAATGTGTACATCACTGAAGCTATGATCATAAATCATTTACAACTTACAAGATGACGGAGGTATCTTCAAAGTTTCTAAGGAAGAGTACCAGACAACCCTTATGGGCATCGGCTATGGTGGAAACCCCAAGAGCAAGACAGTGAAGAAATGCCATCTTCCACCTGTTTGGAGATTTCTTGCTCACACCATATTAGCCTTGTCTGACTCCAAGAAGATCACATGAAGAGCTTGGTGAAATTCAAGCAACTGCACTTCATGCATGTCATCAGGGGAGAATGTTTTAATTTTTCCAAAATGATTTTTGATGGGCTCAGGGAAAACTTTAAGAAACCTTTTAAAATGTATCCAAGGTTCTTACAACACATCTTGGATACACAATTCCCTGAAGTTCCACGTGCTGGTACAATTCATCACCAGAAAAACTTAACTGAGAAATTTTTTTCATATTTACTTTCTAAAAATGCTATTGACAACTGTCTTGGTGTGGAAAATGTCCATCCACTACCAGAACCAAGACTTGTTCCTGCACAAGCTGTGCAAGAACAAGCAGGCCCTGCACCTGTTGTGCAAGAACCTGCGGTTGAAGTTCAAGAACCTCTTGAGCACCTTGCTCCAGGTGACAACACTGATTCTGCACCATCAGTTGTTGAGCCCACATCTGAAATTGACCTTCTTTATCAAAACAAAGTTCAATCCAAAACATATCAAAGAAAGAAGGTCAAACACTCAAAAACCACCACCTCAACTTCCATTCCTACTCAATCAAAAGTTGCTGACAGTGGAAACCAGGTTTACTCCACCTGTGTCTCCCACACCCAACCAACCTGAAAACCTTGAGCATGACCCACTGTCTGCTCAATTTCAAAGCTTAGGGTTTAGCCATGTTCAGGATGTTGTTTCACTTGAAACTTCATCTTTTACCAGATTGGATGCACAACCCTCATCCTCCTTGTTTACCTCCATAAACCTAAACCTAAATTCACTTGTGAATGAAGTAGAAACTGATCCTTCTCCAAATGACAATCTCTTCTTTTCATCCTCACTACATGAAGATGATTGGATGGATCATGATCATGTTTCTTCTAACCCCCATTCACTCTATTAAGGAGTTGAACATCAGGAGTGATGAAGATGTTCATGTAGAAAGGGCTGCTACTACAATTGGTTCCCCACTGGAACAATTGGACAGTAGTAACATTTTTAAGACCCAATCTATGGCAACCAGCAGCCAGTTTGCACCAAAGGAACCAGTAATGGAACCTGAGGCAACAACTGTGTCTGCAGGGAATCCCAGGAGCCAAGAAAACCAGGGTGTTGAGCCTGATCAAGCTAGGCTTGATGGCTCTTCTTCGCCCAAGGATACTGAGAAATCAGTTGAGGGCAGTGCTTTACTATCTAAATTGACGACCAAACAAGCTGACCTGCAAAATCAAATGCAGTCCCTGCTGCAAACAATCAAAGAGCAGGATATTTTGATCAACAGACTTAAGCAGGAGAAGGCTGGTGCATCAAACCCTGAAACTGGTGAAGCTGTTGCTACCAAAGAAGGGGGAGAAAGCTAGTTCTTCAAAACCACATCAGAAGATTTCTGCTGAACACAAGTCTGGTGAAGACTCTTCAAGCTCCAGTGAGATCGACTTCGACCCAAGAGAGAGGTTACCTGAGCATCTGAAGAACAAACTATTTAAAACCTATGGAGTTAAGCCCTTCAACCCAATAGAAGGTTTGCTTAATGTCCATATGGATCAACTGATGCAGGTAGCACCTGATGAATGCAAAGCCAGTCACTTGGATTTTCTTAGATTTGTGATGGCAGCATCAGGTGCTCATCCTCACAACATTGAAGAAGTGAAGAATTACTTGACAGATGTATATCTGGTCAAAGAGCAAGAGTATTTACAAACAGGTCAAGATCAGTTTGAGGACGAAGGAGATGATTTGGTTGGACAATCAATGCCAACAGATCAAGGTGATGAACAGGTTACTGAACCTGCAAGTGGACTAGAAAAGGAGGTTGATCTGGTTGAAATTGAAGTCAGTGAAGTTCTTCTCAACTTGAACAAACCCACCTCCTCATCGGCAAAAGATACAACAGAAGAAACTCCAAAGGAAGTTACTCCGGAGGAGTTACTTTCTACTAAGGAAATTCCGAAGGAAGTTACTTCGGAAGAACCCCTCACTACTGAGGATGTTCCTAAGGAAGTTACTTCGGAAGTTGCTCCTAAGGAATTACCTAAGACTATTCCGGACCAAGTTGTCTCGGAAGACAGTCCTAAGGTAGTTACTTCGGAAGCTTGTACTAAGACTATTCCTGAGCAAGTTATCTCGGAAGTCAGTCCTGGTGCTGCAACTTCACTTCATGAATCTCCTAAGGCTGCTGATGATGATTCTCTCAATGAGAGAACCATTTCTGGTTTCACTGACATGGAGAATGATGATCAAAGCACAGGATGCCAAGGTGATGAAATGGATCCTGCTACAAAAGCTTTGATTGATCAATTGACAAAGGAAGATGCTGAGCTTCAACAGAAACAAAAAGAAGAAAAAGAACAGAAGGATCGTGCACTATTTGAAGAACAAAAACAACTACTCATAGAGAATGGTATCTATGAGTATGTCAAGAACAATGCCGATCTGATGCTCTTTATCAATGAAGCTAGGAGAAGATCTGATATGTGCACATAAGAGAGAATTGCTAAAGCTGAACAGCAAGGTCTTTCAGATAAAGTTGACAAGTACAGAAGGGTCTTAGGGAATGATTACAGGAAGATTCAGATGAAGAGTAATGAAGATAACAAGATCTTCTTAGCTCAATTCAGTGAAGTGCTCAAAAGAAAGGAGTGTTTCTCTGATAAGTGGGTTGATGAAATGAAGGGAGATGACTTAATCAACTGGATGTACATGATCTTAGCCATCAGTGTTGATCAAGTCAAAGAGATGAATGTCAAGAGGTATGTTGACTATACCTTTGAGCAGGAGAAGGCACAAGAGAAAAGGGGCATCAGATTCTAATCTCTCTCTGAGGAAGATGACCTGCTGATTCACAGATGGTACTTCAAGGAAATTATGATGGAGAATCCCAAAAGAATCAACTCTTGCAGATTGCCTAGACTAAGACAAGAATATGATGTCATCAGGAAGAGGCAAATTGAAACAGAAAGAGTCTCTGGTGAGAAGAAGCCACCAGGTATGTATGCTCTTTATGACTCTATGCATCCTGAAGGTCTTAGTTATTTGAAAGCAGAAGAAGAGAAAGCCTCCTGTCTCAACTGGTCAACAGAAAAAGCCAAGGATCAACATTGTCAAAGAGATGTTTGACACTGTCTCTGATCCTCATACCTCATCATCTCAACCCTTCACCACATCAACACAACCCACATCCTCCACATTCCAAACTCCAAATCAGCCAATCCCATCTCCACAATCATCACCACCTCCAAAAGAACCAAAGCCTACACAACCTGAAACAGAACCCACATCCCAGCAACCATCAACTATTCCACCTATCAAACTCACCTTCTCTGGAAGAAAGAAGTCAATGGCAAGAAGAAAGAAGATTGTGGTGAGTGAATCAGAAGATGAGTCTGAATCTTCTGATCCTCCTAACCCACATGTTAGCCCAATCAAGCCTACTGATACTCATCCTAACATCATAAGGATTGAGGTGCACAAAAGGGAATACTTACACTACTTCTTCATGAGCAATGGGGAGGTGATCAAAAAGAAGAATCTGAAGTTGATTGAATGGGATAATTTGCATCAGAAAGACATCATGAGCATAGTGGGAACTGGCAACTTCGTTTACAAGTTGTAAGGCTGGTGTAGAGCTCAATTCATAAGCACAAAGAAGATTCAGAGCTCATAACAGTTTTTGGTAGCAACATCTTAGGGGGAGACTGTTGGGAATGTTCAGCTCGGCTGAAATTCTCTAAGTCAGAATTCCGAAGGAAGTTCCTCCGGAACTTTTCTGTACTAAGTAGTTCCTCCGGAACTTTTCCTTAGTTACCTCGGAAGTTTGACTTTGTACACAGTTCAAGTTCCAAGACAGAAAGCTGACAGGAGCAGTTTACTTTTTCCGCCATGCTTTACACTGTTCACCCGATAGAGCTGCTCAACTGTTCATGGTACCCATGCGTGTTAGTACAACTGTTGGAGTAGATATGATTAGTTTATTAAGCCTAGTTGGCTAAATGGAAATAGAAGAATATCTTTTATTTCCTCCTTGCAATATATACATATATATATATATATATATTACTTGTATTTCTCATTGTATAATCATCCGTGTTTCTCCAGTTCATCAGTTGTAACCTTTGTAAACACTTGAGAAGTAATAATATTGTAGTGTTTGGAATTTACATCTTGTGTTCAACTACTTTACTTCTTGTTTACTTGTTACCTTTACGGATCAAAAACAACTTTACACAAAACACAAACAAGTCTGATTCCGTCTTTCTTGTTTGATACCTTCAAGTAACTTGATAGGTTAGTAGTCACTAACCACGATCCAACATAGGGCCTCAAACTCAACGGAAACGAGTTAATTCGATGCTTAAACGGGAGTTAAAGTCTGAGTTAAATGATGATAAAACTCGTTTAATCGATGGTTTTGAGTCGTTAATGATGTTTGAAACATGATTAGGAACGTTTTTTGAAGAAAATTAATGGAAAACGGCTGTTTTCGGGAGTTCTTGGCCATTTTCCGGCGAGGTGACCGGTCGTCGGCGGCGACTGCTGGAAAAACGTGCAGCGAGCAAAAATTTTAATTTTTTTTAATTATTATTTTTAATTTATATATTTCGTTGAAAGGAAAATAAAAAAACCCATTTTTTTCTTCTTTTCCTATGTATATTTTACTTTATAAAATAAACTAAAACTACAAATAATTTTCTTATAAAAATCAAATATATAATATCTTTTAGGAGAAATCATCGAGATTTTGTTTGAACGAACTAAAATATGTCGTGATATTTTTATAAGAGTAACAAGTTTTAATAAATTTAAAAGTTTATGATTTATCATATTTGTTTCTAGTATAACCTTTCAAATTAAATAAAATAATTCAAAAATTAAAGTTTAATTTAAGTAAGTAAATAAGTAATATATAATTAAAATACATAAATAACAAAATTTAAATAAATGAATAACAAAACTTAAATGAATTTAAACTCAAGGTTTTTGTTAATACTAAAATTTCACGATTGTTACAGTCTCTTCAACTTAGAAAAATTTCGTCCCGAAATTTATGTAGTGGAAACTGTAGGATGATGCGTAATTATTGAGAAAACCGAAAGGTAGCAGTTACGAGTCATATTGTCGAATTGAGGGTGGTATGAAGGATTGATATGATAGACGGTCCCAAAGGAGTCACCAGTGATGGTCTCTCGTACAAGAAATTATAGTGTGTCTAAATTTGAGAATTCATGTTAACGGGGAATTGATTCGTTTGAGGGAGATTGAAAGAGTTTACATACACAAAGTTTGGATTTCTCCAAGATGAAAACATCACTAGAAAGTTTGTAGTGTTAAATAAGCATTGACAACTAGTTTAGAATGGTCAAGAGATTAAGGTACAATAAGACTCACTAACATCCCAATGATTGAATATCGTGTCACAAAAGAAATAAGGACTTGTGACACAAAATGTATATTTTAGAAAATTTTGCTCAAGTATTACTACCAAATGATAGGTCAAGGTCTAAAATAACACTAAACTTCTTGTGATGCAAAGAACGTCACCTTTGATAACCTGACAGGAGCACTTATATATAGGATGTACCATCGGCGTATCCACCATGCCCTTTTCAAGTATCATATGTCCCGTCACTCTGAATCACGATAGGCTCAATGTTATTACACACAACATGATTTACCATGATTTCCATGCGTCGGAATTTATAATTATGTGTGCACTCGTAATTACTCGTTTCGTCGCATGGTCCACATAGTTTATCTTGTTGTGTATGGGTCTCAAGGCATAAATAGTTCACCATAGAAAAATCAAGTAACAATGTTCTATTAATGGATAATCGAACTAGCAATGTTCACACAAAGTTCTTGGATATTTATCTGGCGTCATTTATGTAAAATCATGCTAATAAGGTACATATATGATTAATCTCATGTATGAACAAACTGATAGTGAACATAAGAAAGTAAGAAACCAAGCTTAATTATTGGCAAAAGTCAATTGACAAGGAAAAGTTAAACTTAAAAAAGTATACGAAAAATCATTCTAACGATGATTCATATATAACTGGCTAATATGACACGAGTAAATTTTCAGTTGTTGATGAATGACTCGAGCAAGTTCACAGGCGAAGGTATTCAACTATCAATGTTTGACGTAACGACGTTTAGGTCTTGACAAGCTTCAGGTGCCCCTAACATAAAAACACAACCTCGGGTGGCTTGATTGTTGTTGGCCAATTCGGGACATTGGTTCCTAAAGTCATTAGGACTCCCGCACTGGTAACAGGCACGGTTGGAGGAGTTGTTTGGAACGGATACAACTGCTAGGTTTTGCTTTGTTCCCGCTGGAACAGTCCTACATACTTTAGCTAAATGCCTAGATCTTCCACACTTGGTACACTTGTGGCATTGCGTGCCAGGGGGATGGTGATAGCTGCAAGTGGAGCACAAAGGATTTGGACCCTTGTAATTTGGTCTGGTGGAAATAGTGTTGGTTGGAGTCACAACTTTCATGGGAACAACAGGAGGAACCAATGCATAGCTTTGAGTGTCTACTTTTGTCTTCTTGTTATTGGACTCGATGTTGTTTGCACTTGACCCGCGATCATCCTTGTCTTTATTGGTTTCCTCTTTCAGTACCCCTG
>JBCNJP010000019.1:34750943-34831362 GCA_039602395.1 Deinandra increscens subsp. villosa | reverse complement strand
TCTTGCAGTCATCCCAAAAGCCCTATTCCGGCAGCACAACATCCACATCCACAATGAAGCAATTCTAAAATTTGGGCTGGTGAACTTCCCGGTGAAAATTGTATGGACGGGGCAGGATGGCATGCACCCTCGACTAAGAATGAAAGGAGATTGGGCACTATTCTTCCAGGTAACGGGCCTGCCACGCCACATGCTGTTATGGTTCGAGCTTGAGGAGGATCGTGCCCAGCGGGGTGGTACCACCACCTTTTATGTCTGTTAGGCTTTGTTATGTTACCGACGTTAAAACAACCAAGTTTGTGAAACTTAAAACAACTTCTAACTTACTTTTGTGGTCATATTGTTAATGAAGAGAAATAGTCTCGCTGGTTTTAGACCGATAATTATTTTAGCTGCAATCTAATTCTTACTTTAAACCATTTAGGTTCATACTAATACCATGTATATATTTAACAGGCATCAACCAATAATAATACTCATCATTAAAAATTAAACATTAGAACACTGTTACTGTTAATTTTTTTTTGTAAGTTCTTATTTTATAATCTCATCTTACAAATATAATACACAATATCAGAATATAATTTGAACATCAATTGTTCTTCTAAAGTACCATACAGAGACTTGCTATTACAGTGGTCATATGAGTTCAATTGTTTTTTAGCTTATGTTCTAAAAACGAGTGTCGAATTGGCCCACTAAAGATCTTCAAAAACGCCAGGCCTAGGCCTTATAAATTTTGCCGCTCTTCTTAACCCAATACACACATTGGGTCTTCATCCGATTCGTTAAAAACGGTGGGGGCAAACTAAGGGTTGGAGGGAAACTCAAACGACTGCGGTCTTAAAAAACACCCTTTAAGTCTCCGTCTATAACTCCCCTCTACACAACCATCAGGCATCCACAACATTACTCTCACCGGAAAAACGTAAGGCATACATTATTCGTTCATCGTCTTCCTGCAATAACTTCTTACGAACAAAATAACAATATGGGTTTCATCCTTGCAGGCACATCTTTCTGCACATAGGCGGTCCAACGGGAAGTGAAACGACCCATTCGAACAGCAAAAGGTAAGAGATTACAGAATTATGCCCACAGTGATAATATTCTCTTTACTCCCAGAAATTTCTATACAGCATTACAGTCAATGCGTTTGGGAAAGTAGTAATCTTGCCTTCATCTTTTAACGTAATTTAACTTGATATGTTATTTGTCTTTGCATCTCCAGTTTAATTCTATGCCTATACTAAGTATGTTTACATATGTAACTGATCATTATAAATGATTTTTGGCATCACATTATGTATGTATCATCACGACATTCTAATCACATAAATACGTTCGGTATTAGAAACAGTCTCTCCATTTATAAGTTTTTATAAATGAAAGATATTACTATGTCTCTTGCTTAATCTATTAACGGTAATTTTATTCATATGATCTTTGCAATTACATCTCCAATTTGTTAAGAAACATAGGCAACACCACGACAGCAGCAAGATGATGATTATTTTTACCCAACTTCCTATATGTAAAGGATAAGTTATAAATGTATTTATAACAAATGTAATAGACATTGTGTTTAGTAAAAATCATCTTTAGAAACTTCCTACCCCTACCTTTCTGCAATCTGAGTGACTTCTATAATAAATGAAAAATTCAAAAGTTTTCCAACTGCTTCAACTTCCAGAACTCAGATAAACATGTTTGCTAATTACTTTATGTATGCTCTTGATGCTTAGGTAATGGAGGACTACGTGAAAAACTTTTTTGTCGCAAGCCACAATGACCTCATCAGTGAACTATCTGCCGTGATACAGGTGGTTGAACAACGGATAGCAGAGAACAATCAAGTTGTGGACGTTGTGCTTCGGTTGGATGCCTCGCCCTTCCGTTATGCTGCTGCATCCATGCTAACTGATGCGCTTCGTACGAAACATGCACAGCTGCAGAGGCTGCAATTTCTACGCAGGGATGCGGAGGCAGCAGCGCGGGACATTGACAACCGCATGGAGTCCAACTTCCCACCCAATATGTGATGCTTTATTATAGTCTTATTCTATTAACTTCCTGCTTGGCAAACAAAAAACTTAAAAGTCCTAATAGTTAATTAATGAATATGCGTTACTTAATTATTGATTGTTATGCCCAATACTTGGTTGTTTTTTATTAATAACGGGTCATATGGGTCAAAAGGTTAAATGAATCAAAAAGTTTTCTTCTTTTAAGAAAACTGTCATATTTCCAGTAAAAAAACGAAACTAATACTAATACATAAGACTATATCGAATCAGGCTCTGAATCATGTTATTTTAAGGCCAAAACATCAATAACAGCACTCAATCAAAACAGCAATTCAAAATCATGATGACTAAGCTATTATGTCAAAATGAATAATACGATCTGAGTTCCTTCAAAATGACTAACCTATTATGTGTAGGGTATGCCTCTTTAACAGTAATAAACATGTATCCAAATCATAACAAATACCTTTAACAACCCTATTTAATACAGAAATTCTTATAAACCTTTGTTATATTTTCCTGATCAGCATGTCTTTGATTTGCACTTTTATATAAGCAAACAAACAGTTAAAGAAATTAAAGGCCATGATCAGTACACATTTCGGCAAGAGACTGACAACATTTATACAAATCCAAAAAGAATCACAGTCATGAACGACAGGAACAGATTGATCGATATGTGTTTGCAAACCGACCCCCTCCCATGAATTGTACAGGTCCCCACTGAATTTTGTGGTTGAGATTTAGTTCTCAAAAGTTCTCATTTGAACCTAACCCTATATATATATATATATATATATATATATATATATATATATATATATATATATATATATTGGGAATTTCGTAAAAATTAGTACTAGTGGACAAAAAAACCCGTAGGGGTGGTCGCCCCCCCCCCCCCGGAAGAATACCATGAAACTTTCCAACTTTCTTTTCGATGTCGAATCATTTGCTACTAAGCTTATCGTTGTTTCGAAAGAATACTTCATCCCCGGGATTTGCTTTTGATTTCTTGATCTCGTGGAATTTTTCACTAACACGAGACCAAAGCGCTCCTTTCGTTTGAGCGTTCCCTACAAAAAAAGAATTAGATGAATAAAATATAAGTTAAAAAACCTAAATTTTTTTTTTATAAAAAAGTTCAAATTTATACCATATTTTGGATCTTCCGACGTATCAACATACGCACGAATTAAATGCAATTCTTCCTCCGTGTCCCATTTCTTCTTCCCTTGCGGTTCAAGCGTTCCAACAACTTTCTCTTTGCCCCTACGTCGAGTTTTTTTAGACGATTCGGAGACTTGTGTCTCCGGGATGATTTCCAAGTCGTCGTCTTCTTCAACGGGGGCTCGCGGTTGAACGGGTGTTTGTGGTTGCGATTGAGAAAACATTTATGTTGGTTGCGATTGAGAAAACATTTATGTTGGAAGTTGAGATGGTGGAAATTGAGTTGTTGGTATATGACCCCATTGCGTGTAGTTTTGGTACGAGGGGTCCGGGTTGTAGAGTTGTGGTGGAACATGACCGGTACCCACGAATAACGGGTTAGGTTGTCCCGCAAAAGTTGGCATATTCCACGGGTTTTGATTGTTTGGATCTTGATTTAGATTCATTGTAGTGTTTAAAAAATATAAAAAGAATATAAAGAAAGAAGAGTAGAAAGTAGAAGAGAGGTGTAAAAAATGGGATGAAATTGGGTATTTAAAGGTAAAAAAGGTTGATTTTTTTTAAAAAAAAAAAACCCAACGGTCGGATTTTTGACCGTTACCAACGGTCACCACCCTTCACGCATCCCCCACAACGGCGTGGTTTTCTTCACGGGAGGCCACAACGCCAACCGATAACGCGTTAAGGGGCGGTGTTCCACGTCGTGCTCCCCCAAAACGCGGCCCTCCATGCCAATATACTGTATGCCCTAAGAAAAAAAAAGTCAATGACCATTTTATAGAAATTGTTGGTCAAAATGATTAGTTGGGGAATTTTTTCTTTAAAATTATTTTTTTATCAATAAATTTGAATTACTGACGGGGGCATTGCCCACTCACCCGATCATTTTCATACCCCCATCAGGAAGAAACTCACCATAGGTGAGAAAACCCTTGACACAACCTGAACTCCTATTTATTTTTTGTCACAAATGGGACTTTAACTCAATATCTTCTACTTTTAATGTCTTTGGGTATCTCACCTTAGACGATTGAGCTAGGTTCATTGGTATTTTTCCTTTAAAATTCATTTTTATCTTTAGACGGAAATAACTATAATTTATCAAATAAGTTTTTTATGATTAAATTTAAAATCATAGGGAAAATATATTAAAAACAGCTACGCCAAGTCTAAAATTTTATGTTTATCTACCAAATGGCCTTTTCGGCATGTCTAAATATCAGCCTAAAAATCAGGTGATTTCCAGAAACAAATCACACGTACGGTTTAGTTCGTATAACCTCGATGAACCCTAATCCCCCCGCACAAAACCTCTCTGCAACAAGAAACTCGATCTGGTTAATTTCCATCATTACATTCATCATGTACTTTGTTCACTAATTATACTTTGTGAAGTCTTTTTTAGGCTCCTTTGAGTATATACATTAAATTTTTTGAAGAAACTCATCGTATACTTTGTTCAGTGTTCTTTGAAGATGACCAAGAGAGATAGAGTTGAAGGAACTGCCATTGGTATTGATCTTGGAACTACATATTCTTGTGTGGCTGCTTGGTTTGATAAGCACAACCGTGTCGAGATCATCCCAAATCAACAAGGTAACAAGATTACTCCTTCGTGTGTTGCTTGGAATGGAACAGAATTTCTAGTTGGCGAGGCTGCAAAAAATCAAATCACGAGGAACCCTAAAAACACTATTTATGGTAAGTTCTTTTCAACACTTTAATGGATATGCATACTTGATAACCTTTTAAAATTTGCTTCTTTTCGTAATAATAATATACAGATGTAAAACGTTTAATGGGAGCCCGATTCAATGATGCTGCACTTCAGAAAGACATTGAAACTAGACCCTTTAAGGTAATCGAAGGATCGGAGATGAAGCCAATTATTGTATTTGAACATGACTCGAAAGAAAAGAAATCTTCACCTGAAGAAATATCGTCGATGATTCTAAAACACTTGAAAGAGGCTGCAGAGGCATTCCTTGGAACAACAGTTACAGATGCAGTGATAACTGTTCCTGCATATTTTAATGACAAGCAACGACAGGCAACCATGGATGCTGCTGTCTTGGCCGACCTTAATGTTATGCGCTTGATTAGTGAGCCGACATCAGCAGCAATTGCATACAGTCTAGATAGAAGGGCAGATATAAACTGTCCCAAAGAGAAGAATGTGATGATATTTGATATGGGTGGAGGAACCTTTGACGTGTCTCTTTTGAAGATCACCAATGATGGTAACATTACTGTTAAGGCGGTAGGTGGTGATACTTACTTGGGTGGCGAAAATTTTGACAAGTTGATGGTGAATCATTGTGTCGAAGTATTCAAAAAGAAAGAAAAAGAGGACCTAAGCGAGAATGCACGAGCAATGATGAGGTTGAAAATTGCTTGTGAGAAAGCAAAGAGGGATTTGTCTTCAACAACACAAATACCGATTGAGATTGATTGTTTGTATGAGGGTGTTGATTTCTCAGCAAAATTCAGCAGGGCTAAGTTTGAGGAGATTAATGGTGGATTCTTTAACATGTGCATTAAGCATGTGGAAAATTGTTTAAGAGATGGAAACATGCACACGAAGGATGTTGATGATGTTGTTATTGTTGGTGGGTCAACAAGGATTCCTAAAGTTCAACAAATGTTGGTGGAGTTTTTTGATGGGAAACCACTTTGCAAGAGCATTAACGCTGATGAAGCTGTCGCTTATGGTGCTGCCGTGTTGGCTGCAAAATTAAGTGGTTATGGAAACAAAAAAGTACGTGATTTGGTTTTGTTAGATGTGACCCCTCTTTCGCTTGGTGTTGGGATTCGTGTAGATGAGATGAGTGTTGTGATCCCTAGGAACACACCCATACCCACCATGAGGGAGAGTATTTACTGGACACTCTATGACAACCAGGTATCCGTTTCATTCCTCGTATATCAGGGTGAGGGCAGAAATCTCAAAGAAAACATCTTTCTTGACAAATTCACTCTGCATAACATTCCGGCAGCCCCTAAAGGTGAACAAAAGTTCAAGGTTGTCTTTAACATAGATGCGAATGGTATTCTCAATGTATCTGCCGAGGTGATATCCACTGGTAATAAGAAAAGTATCACAATTACTAAGAATGGAGATCTATCCAAAGATGACCTTGAGAAGATGCTGAAAAAGATTAAGCGGTGAGAAGATCAACGATCCGTATTTTTTCTTTGGGGTATCTTCAGAAAATTATCAAGATCAAGTTAAAATGTATATATGTTTCCTTTATGAATGACTTGGGACAATTAATCCGATCTTTTGCAAGGTTTTGTCGTTAACTGTGGCTTCTGACTTGGTAGTTACACATATACGACGACATCAATGAGCTTGAGATAATACTTTAGCTTGCATACAGGTATATAAGAAAATCGTAAATCCAAGATAAGATATCCAATCTTCCTATTCTAATAAACAATTACAATTTTGGACACATGTCATCACTAGGTTGATTCTCATAATAAAATTCCCCCCAAAACCACTCACACCAATTTCCTACTAAAATACGTGCGGGTCTCGTCTGATGGGTTTCTTGACCCGAATTATTATATAACCCATTTTTTGACCTCACTTGAAAGTTGGAACCCTAAAAGCACACAACAGCCGTAATCTGCTCTTCTGAGTTCTTCTTTCTTCAATCATCGTTATTCCTATTTGTTCAGATTTGAGGTGTTCTTCAGGTATGTCTTCTCAGTTCTACAATCATCTTTATTGCTTTTGGTTTTTAATAATTCTACAATCCTTCTATTACCGATTGTTTTTTTATGGGTTTATAAGACCTTTAAAATCCCCAACGCAATCTTTCAATTATGGATTTACCTTTCGGATTCGAAGATTTGTTTTTTGTTTATGATTTCAGTTTGGCTATATCTGGTGGTGTTTTGTCCAATTGGGTTTTAGGGTTTGTAACCATCGGTTTATTGTTTTATTAAGGGGTGTTTGGCATTTAGCTTTCAAAGTAATCATCTTCTTGTTGTGTTTTCAAGTTTATTGTTTGGCTATAATGAAATTGGTTATGATCATCGGATGGTTTAAAAAATGAACCAGTCTTGACTAATTAGTTTAAAGACATATCTGATCATCACACTTTCAAATACTCCTTTGCACCCTGTTTTGTAACAGTTCATCATCTAATTATGATTATTATTAAATCACATAATCTATTTCAAAAGGCAATTGAAATCCCTAAGTAATGCGAGTGTATAATTGTATATACAAATATAATTTATGTGTTCGGAAGTTTTCTCCTGTAAATATACTTATACTCCTTATCCTAAGACTGGTTTATTTCATTTATTTTGTAATGATTTATTTGAACTTGCACCAACTTGGAATGTAAATTATACAATTTGGTCTCTGCTCCATTGAATTTGGTTATTCCTAATTGTTAGTGATAAAAACGCATGACAGAATGATGATTAATAATTTTCGAAATCCTCAAAAGAAATAAGAAATATAAGGTATGTGTTATTGAGTTATTCTATTAGTTGTCAATTATCATGTGTATTTTGTGTGGTCCTATGATCTTTTTTTTTTCTTTTGTATGTTTGTGAATCATAGACTCACAGCCAGCCAGATCTTTGAATAGTTTTTGATATGCTAACTTTAGTTTTTCTTTTGTTTGATAAATGGATTTTTAGTTTCAGTATATTCGGTTGTACTTTTATGCAGGGGTGGATCCAGAATTTTTTTCTACTGGGTTCACTCTTTTTTTGGTGGTTTGAATTTTAACAACTAAATGTAAAAAAAAAATCGGTTTAGTCCATTCGGGTCGGGTAAGGTAAGGTTGATCTCCACAATAAGACAAGTTAGACAAGTTTAATTGGCATTTGCACATTTCCATTGTTGTATAAATAAACAGTGATTCGAAAAGTTAACAAAAAAGATGTTTAGCTCAATTGGTTGTGTCTAAAACTTTTATGCCATAGACCCAGGTTCGAATCTGATCCCTTACATTTCCTTTTTGGTAGCGAAAATTGTCTTCATTCTGTTTAAAACAAACGAAGGAAGTAAAAAAAGGCGAGAGTGAGGATCGAACTATGTACCAAGAGGTATATATTCGCGCGCATTACCAGTTCAACTAAGAAAAAGTTGTTATTAGGATTCACTCTTAATCATATATATGGATTCACTCCTACTTTTTTATATATAATTACACTTAAAATTCGAAACTTACTGGGTTCCCGTGAACCCGGTGGATCCTTACTAGATCCGCCCCTGCTTTTATGTTAAAAAATATATTAATCTATAAATGTGATGAAGGGCATAAAGTTTTGTGATTAATGAAATAACCATATACTAAGAGTCAAGAAGGATGCAAGTGAGATGTAAATTCAGGTAGCTTTTTATAAGTATGTTCTTTGTTGGAATATTAATCTTGATCTTCAACAACTATGAAGCATAGTATAAGTTTGTATTTAATAGGTCAAAACGATTAATATATGTTAAAATTGGGTAAGTCGAATATTTGTTTAAATTTGGTAGTTATTTGGCCGCGCCAAATCAGGGGTGTGTCGCTTAATCTATAACCGCCATCTCTGTAGGTATAAATAGGGGCCAAAACAATTCATTTGTACAACAATTATTACGTATATACAATTCTGGTTCCCAAAATTCTCTCAAAACACCATGCCTGCACATTCTCTTTTATTAAATTAAACTTGCAAAACCATTATGTGATAGAATTTGTGAGTGAATGTGCGATGGATTCTAAGAAAAACAACATTCTTCTCTTATTATCAGACAGTTTTACATGTTAATGAGCACTTCATGCTAACTTATTTTTCACAAAAAGTACTTTTTATGCTTATCTTTAACTTTCCTTTCAGTCTGTTTTGTTGCACTCTTATTAGCTCAAAGTGTGTGTAACTATTTTTTTAATTCAACATGAACTATTTGAGATATGAGAATACGACATGTTAGCACATGTGTTATTATACATAACAATCCCTGACAATCAGGGGCGGATTTATATTAGGCCCAGGGGGTCCCCGTGGACCCCCTCAACCTCGTACGTAAAGTGGAAATTATGTGAACGATTCTTTTTAAAAAAAATTCTGAAGAGGAGTTAATAAATACTTAGTTTGTGAAAATGAAACTAAGTAAACAACTAGTCTAGTGGTAAGATCCCTTGATTAGTTTTGAAGGGGTGCAAGTTCAAATCTTGTGCTTAACATATTTTTATTTTTCTCAACTTTCTTTATTAATTTTAGTGATATAAATGAGGAGAGTAAATGAGGGTACTTCATTTTTCACATTTTTTTTATTTACTTTCATTATAGAGCCATTCTTTTCAAATACATTAATCCTAGACCCTTTTTATAATGAAATATTACAATATATAAAAATATAGATTTTTTTAATAGACAAACATTTTGTCATACTATTTTTTTTTCAAGCGTTAATTTTTCTTTTCTCTTCATTTTTAGCCATTTACTATTATTTATTTTTTTTTACTATTATATCGTTGTCAATGTTATGGTATAGAATTTTTTTATCAAATCATGTAGAGTTTTTTTAATCGGTTATTTTTCTTTACTCGCAATGTCGTGCCGCAACGCGCGCCTACATTAAAAACTATTTAGTAAGTAATAGACCAAATTTCTTTATGTACGTTTATATGAAACTGAAACATCTAAAATTAGTGACTCCGTAAAAAAATTTGTGGACCCCCTCAAAAGCTTTTCTAGTTCCGCCCCTGCTGACAATGGTGTTTTAGGTGTAATTTATGAGTAAATTAAAGGGTGTGTGTTAGCCGTTCAAAAAAAATATTTGGCAAATCGTTAGATTATAATAATCTCAAAGATAGGGTTGTAAACGAGTCTCGAGTCAGGGTGGGGCTCGAGCTCAAAATTAAAGGAGCCAACTAGGATCAGTTCGGGCTCGAAGTTGAAGTTAAACGAGCCTACTAACACGCCAACGAGCAGAGCCTCAGCTCGGTTACAAAATGAGCCGACTCAGCTTGACTCGTTGAAAAATAAAGTTTTTTAAGCTTTTCTATTTTGAGTTTTTTTTCGAGCCAAGCCACAAGCTTTTTCAGAGTTGTGAGCTACTAAACTAACCTAATTAGAATTCAATATTGTTGGGTTTTAAGTTTTTTCTTTTTCTAAATTTCAACTCTGGTAATTACCTATCTCGATAGTTTTTTTCAGGTCCATTACTATTTACAACAACACCCTCTTTTTTCATTTAACAATTTTTTTGTTTCCCAAATGTTTATTTATTTTGATTTTTTTCTATATAAAACGTAAGTATTCGTGGTTTAGATTTTCTTTTTTATAACGCCTTTAATCAATTTTTTATTAGACTTATGGTTTTCTTATATCTATTTAATTACTTTGCGTAATTGAAATCTAATTGATTGGGCATCGATTGATGACCACGAGACTAGAAGATTCATGTTAAGAACAAGATTTATTAATTACACTAATTTTACTATTGAAACCCGTGTAATACACGGGTTCTAACCTAGTATATAATAAAAGTATTCACATCATGTTGTTGTATTTGACGGACAAGAAATTAAAGACATTATCTTCAACTATATATAAAATTGGAACTATTATTTTGCTAGATTTGGTGGTAACAAAAGTTTTGATCCCCATGTCATTACATTCGGTAATGGGCTTTAAATAATGGGTCATTTTCATATATCCCTTTTAAACTTGAGAAATTACATATATCCTTAAATCATGCTTACATTATGCATTGAAAACTTGTATTTTAGAGAAGTATGCAATTTTTTTCTAAAGTAGGGGATATATGCAATTTTCCCCTATTGTTGTTACCTCTATTTATGTTTGCATGAAAGAATCAGCAATAATCTAAACACTCTTTCGTGAGCAATAGTCCAAACCAAGGATCATGATATAGCTAAAGTTGCATTATACGAGGGTGAGAGACTTATAGAAGATACTCAAAATCTACCCGGCCTAAGGGGTTCAAACCCACCACGGGTTGATCAATAAGAATCAACTCATGTACTCACAATCTAATTTGACAACGCATACAAATTTGTTTAAACAGAAAGAATTGAGAAGAAACATCTCTTTGCTTGTCAACTAAGGTGCACAAGAAAATTTTACATAAATTTGTTCTGTTCATTGAAGGTGCACAAGAAAATATTGATTTCAACTCGAGTCAAAGAGAATACCCTCAACTACCATTAAGTCTAACTCTTTATATTTTGGTTTTTTGTAACAAATTGCAACCTAAATTACCATTAATCTAATATTATTTTACGTTTTTATATAGAATAGCTTGTTGCCTACTATTATGCTTTTTTAGTTTAGTAAAGTTGGAAAAAAAATTACGTATTGTTAACCAAATGTTATATAATTTATAATTATAAAATAACAACAAAACCAGTTTTGGCAGTTAACCGATTCGGTTAATAGCCTAACCGGTTTGATAAGTTAGAGATGTTAAAAATGAGTAACCGATTTTTATCGAACATGCTTACTCAACGAACCGATTTTTATTTGTTTGACTGATAATCAACCGGTTTTTTAAAAACCGGCTAACCGGTCTGTTATGATTTGTACACATCTGCCTGACTAACTACAAGAAAATGAATAGGTTGACAATAACTCAGTTAAATTACACGAACAAATACCAATGATCTCTAGCCCAATTGGCTAGGGGGAGGTGCCCAAGACATTATAAATTGGGAGGTCTTGGGTTCAAGTCCCACTTGTAACAAAAATAAGTAAATGGGGGTTACATGTTGGGCCAGGGGGTTTTCTCACCTATGGTGAGTTTCCTCCTGATGGGGATTGGAGATGATCGGGTGGGTGGGTAATGCCCCGTCAGTGATCCAAATTTGCCGTTCAAAAAAAAAAAAAAAATTACACGAACAAATAGGAATTTTATTATAAATTATTGAATAAAAAGACAAGAAAAAACATCATTTTTGTTGTGTGGAGTGTGAACAGATGAGTTATTGCATTCCCCAATAACTATACTTGTAGATACGGAAGCTCATTTGGTTTACCAAGGCGTCCCTTGGGTTTTCCTTGGTGTACAGATTTGAATTTTGAAGAGAACTTCTCATTTCCGTTTTCATTCATCATACTTTGTACCTACAGTCTGTTTAAAAATGGCCAAGAGAGTCGAACGAACTGCAATTGGCATTGATCTTGGAACAACTTATTCTTGTGTGGCTGCCTGGTTCGATAAGCACAACCGTGTTGAAATCATTCCGAATCAGCTAGGTAACAAGATTACTCCTTCCTGTGTTGCTTGGAATGGAAGAGAAATTCTTGTTGGTGAGGCTGCAAAAAATCAAATCACCAGGAACCCGAAAAACACTGTTGTTGGTAAGTTCTTTTCATCCACAACTTTCATATTCTAAGAGTAGTACAGCCTTTTAAGCCTTGTGTTTTTTTTTTATTATAAATAATATGCAGATGTTAAACGTTTAATGGGAGCAAGATTTAGTGATGGTTTAGTGCAGAAAGACATTGATTCCAGACCTTTTAAGGTCATTGAAGGGCCTGGGGAGAAGCCAACCATTGTATTTGAACATGACTCAATAGAAAAGAAATTTTCACCTGAAGAGATATCCTCAATCATTCTCAGAAATTTAAAAGAGGCTGCCGAAGCATTTCTAGGAACCACGGTTACTGATGCAGTCATAACTGTTCCTGCTTATTTTAGTGACAAACAACGCCAGGCCACCATGGATGCTGGTTTGTTGGCTGGTCTTAGTGTTCTGCGTTTGGTTAGTGAGCCGACATCAGCAGCAATTGCATACGGTTTGGATAGAAGTGCAGATGAAAACTGTCCCAAAGAGAAGAATGTGTTGATATTTGATATGGGTGGAGGAACCTTTGACGTGTCTCTTTTGAAGATTACTAATGATGGTAGCATTACCGTCAAGGCCGTGGGTGGTGATACTTACTTGGGTGGTGAAAACTTTGACAAGTTGATGGTCAATTATTGTGTCAAAATATTCAAAAAGAAAGAAAAAAAAGACGTGAGTGAGAATGCACGAGCAATGATGAGGTTGAAAGTTGCTTGTGAAAAAGCAAAAAGGGATTTGTCTTCAACAACACTAATACCGGTTGAGATTGATTGTTTGTACGAGGGTATTGATTTTGAAGCAAAATTCAGCAGGGCGAAGTTTGAGGAGATTAATGATGGATTCTTCAACAAGTGCATTAATCACGTGGAGAAATGTTTGAGAGATGGAAATATGCGCAAGACAGATGTTGATGATGTGGTTATTGTAGGTGGGTCAACAAGGATTCCTAAGGTACAACAAATGCTGATGGAGTTCTTTGATGGAAAACCGCTTTGCAAGAGCATTAATGCAGATGAAGCTGTAGCTTATGGTGCTGCGGTGTTGGCTGCAAACTTAAGTGGTAACGGGAACAAAAAGGTGGAGGATTTAGTGCTATTAGATGTGACCCCTCTTTCTCTTGGCATCTCCATTGATCGAGGTAATATGAATGTTGTCATTCCGAGGAACACACCAATACCCACCACTAAGGAGTGTGTCTATTATACACGTTTTGACAACCAAGTATCTGTACTCTTCCCTGTATATCAGGGTGAGGGAAGATATGCCAAACAAAACATCTTTCTTGATGAAATCTTTCTGGATAACATTCCGGCAGCCCCTCAAGGTGAGCAGAAGTTCAAGGTCATCTTCAACATAGATGCAAATGGTATTCTCAATGTGTCGGCCGAGGTGATATCCACCGGTAATAAAAAAAGTGTCAAAATCACTAAGAATGGAGATCTATCCAAAGATGACATCGAGAAGATGCTGAAAAAGATTAAACGATGAGCTGAAGATCATCCATGGTACGTACGCATTTCTTCAGCAAGGTCTAACCTACGAATGACTACAAATATTCCGATCTTTTGCAAGGTTTTATTTTTCTTTGTTGTAATCCATATTTTAGCTGGTTTTTTTAACTTGGTAAATGTGGCTTCTGACTTGGTGTTTTCACGTAGTCACATATACATCATTTAGCTTAATTAAGATAATGCAACTGTTGATACATGATTAGCTTGCATACAACTTTATAAAATAGTTAGTAAATCCGAGATAAGATATAATAAAATAAGCCGAATCAAACCAAATCCTTCGTTAATTAGCAAAGCTTAAGCACGTACTCGGCCACAGAGTGGCCACGTTCGGCAAAGTGGGCATGGAGGGGGGGGGGGGGGTGGGGGGTGGGGGGGTTAATTATGAAAATTTACTACCAGCCTAAGTTGTAATGTAAATCCGGGTATTAACAATTAAGTAATTTCGATGCAAAGACAATCTTTTGTATTGATCTGACTTATGATCTTACTAATCATGGTGCAATTAGGGATGTTGACGGTATGGTTTTTAAGTCAAACCATGAGCCAAACTCATAGTAGCGGTTTTCTTATTCTTGAAAACTAAAACCAAACATTTTAAAATTAAAATGAACCAAACTAAAATTGTGGATTTTGATAAAAGTCGGATGGTGATTGTTGAAACGGGTTTGACTCGTGTTGTAGCATAATTTAGCCCGTTACCTCTTAAATATGCATGTTTGGAGCTGATTGAGCCGGATAGTATGGACTAGGATCAATGTTGGTAATGATAGGATTTGGATTCGGTTGTTGGTAGTGAAAGGATTGAGATGACATCGGCTTGTTTGAAGCAACTTTGGATCTAATTTTCTTGTGGGTGGAGTTTGAATTTTTGTTTTTTTGTTTTTTTGTTTTTTTGTTTTTTTGTTTTTTTTTTGGAGCTTGAAGGTTTTCTTTGAATCCATAATGGTATAGATTAAAAAGAATGAGAGTTCATAGAGAGAAAGATGAATTTTTTGATGTGAAAATGTTGGGTTAATGTTTGAGTATTTATAAAATAATTTTTTGTTTTTTCCTTTTAAAGCATCCGACTGTTCAACGGTAAAAAACATGATATCCACCACAACCCACCACAACGGCTAGAAGTAGCCGATTTTGTTAGCCACAGAAGGTATCCGCTGGGGTGGTGGCGATGTAGCCAGATAGCTGCAGGCTAGCCGCACACCACCCCGTCCTTCCTAACTATTTTATGCACCTTTACCCCGATGACATAAAAATAAGTTTATGAATCTTTTTTAAGGCTATGTGTAGTAGAGTTGGCAAAACATGTCTAAACGTGTTATACTAGTCAGACATGACACGACACGATTAACACGGGTACTAAACACGAACAAGACACTATTAACTAATCGTGTCATTTTCTTCAAACACGAATACATATCTGTTTATGAACGTGTTACATGACACGACCTGCTTAGACAAATTAATATCCTAAGAATAGAAACCAAAAATAAATTAACGAATGTAAAACGAAAAGAGTTGACGAATTTGAGTTATCAAAGTTGATAGGGCGGTAAAAATAAAAAAGTTAAGATGAAAATCTTAAATTATAAATAAATTTTTTACTTTTAGTATGTATTTAATTACTTTAAAATATTATTAAATTAAAAAACGTTTTTAAATTTGTCATAAAAAGGTTAGATGATGTGAAACATGTTTAGACACGATTTTAGTCATGTCATAAACGTGTCGACCTGTTTATGACACGAAACATGTTTAACTTAAACACACATTTGTTTAACTCCATGTCGGTATCGTGTCGTGTTAATAGGATCGTGTTGGAAATTATCAGCCCTAATATGTAATCATAAAGCCCTTACATGGAGCATGGAGCGCCATGTGCCACTTCAGTCAACAATGAACTTTATGACTATAGGGTGTGTATAAAGCCCCTCCCTAATGATTACACAACTATTAATTTTTTTAATAAACAAATATAACAACATAGTTTCTTTAAATAAAGAATATTACATAACTTAATAAAAACAATTTAAAAAAAAACTACTGGTGATTATATAGTTTCTTGATCCTTTCCCTCACAATTGATCGTCGCGGTTCGTAATTTGGGAGCGGTTTGTCTAGTTGCTTTAAGTCCTCCATTTGATGTGTATGCGCGGGTTCAAGTTGTTTCTTCTTAATCGAATGTAATCCCTCGAGTTTTATGTTAACGTCCATGTAACATTCTTACATTCGTCAGACATGGGGGCATGACTGGACGACGAAGGCAATCGTTTCCCCTTCGAGTGGTTCCGGCCGTGGGGTCTAGGAATCTCCTCTTGAACTTGTGGAGCTTCCTCCTAGTCATCAGATACGTTTAGATTAAACATTCGAGCGTCCGTATTTTTACTCTCTAGATCAACCGAAGACGACATTGACTTTTTTTTAGGGTCGTTTAGCCCTCGTTGTGATGTTTGCTTGCTTGCGCCACTTGGGACTTATGTGAAGTAGACTCCAACACATGTATAAAACCGCGACTTGATTCCCTTGATACTCAGCAAAGCTTTTTCTTGAATGTCCACTTCGTTTTCCCCATTTGCCCAACCTCTACGCATTCGCTCGTAAACCCCATTGAAAAATTGGCACTTTATGTTCATATCGGTCCATTTTCCCCTTATCGAGTAATGTGGTCGATCTTCCTCCCTCTTGAGTTGCTCGTAGAACGCTCGTAGAACCTTTGTCCAAGAAACCGACTTATCTTAAGTATTTTTTTTATAAAAGGAAAACCAGAAAAAAGATTAGTAAATATTAAATATAAAGATAAAAAATATAAAATTAAAAAAAATAAACTGTAACGGTGTCCTCCGACATGTCAAGCCAACCTCGAGCTACCTAAACTCCAAATCTTAGTCCCAAAGTTGAACATTTATTCTGTTTTGCTCCTGTGTTTTCTTGTTTTTGTGGGACCGTTGTTTTCTTGGTTTTGACCCTCCGGCTTGTGTTTTGGGCACCACTTCGGTTGCCACCGGTTGAGAGGGATGGGATTGTTGAAATTGTTGATAGGGGTAAGATGATTGTAATTGTTAAGGCGATGAAAACGGTTGAGAAGAACCTAGTTGGCTAAAAGCGTTGTATTAGTATCCTGGGGTGAAACCATACCCTTGTTGTTGCTACGGTGGTTGAGATGATGCTATCAATATATTTAATAGAACACGTTATCATCGGTTGTTTGCTGCGGTGGTTGCTCATTATCACCAACCCGTCATGGTGCTTGGAAACATGTTTGAAAGAAAGTTTAAAAGATGTAGAGATATAGAGGAAGTAGAAGTTCATGTGGTTAAATTGTATAAAAATATTTAATATTTATAGAAGAAAAAAGTGGAATTAAAAAAAAAAGAGCCCGTACAACGACTATTTTTCCTTTTGGTTGGAAATGAGGGACGCCATGACTATAACGAGACATCATACTTTTTGCCTCATAGCGCCCTGGGGTGGTGTTGGAATGTTATGAGGGGCACGATAGATGCCCAAAACACCCACTACACATGGCTTATGAAAATAAATAGGTGTGCAATAATCCAAAGTTAAAAAATTACACGAAGAAATAGGAATTTTATGTACGTTTTAGATGGACTTTTGTCGGTTAACGTTGTGGGTTAGAGATCCGAAGAAGATCTCTTGGGTTAATCAACTTAAATCAGATCACAAACTGGCTTTTATATTTTTTGAACGGCCAACAAATTTTATTAAGGGGTTAGCAAGAGGCTAAAACCTCGAGAAAATATAAGTACATAATCATCAAGACATCCAAAACACTTTACTAACAATTAGCCTACATCAAAAGAGCACCAATGGGGCCATTGTAGTTGCCTCTTCTTCATCCTCTTCGATATCCACATGAAAGATCTTGTCTTGACTTCCTCCATTATCCTATCCGTACTCACAACCACCCCATTAAAGATCAGATTATTACGAAACTTCCAAATTAACCAAATTGCAACCATGATTATCGCTTGTACATCTCTTTTCTTCGCAGTTGTCCCAACAATGGAGTTGCTCGAAATAACTAAACTTTTTATATTGAAGGCATAAATGGGGTCTACCTTGCACCAGGATGAAATCCGGTCCCAAACCTCCAAAGCTATCTTGCATTCCAAGAATATTTGCTCCACCGTCTCTTCTTTTTCCCCACATAACCTGCACCATAAGTCTTGTATAGCGATTCTACGGGCAGCAAGAACCACCTTTGCTAGGACTTTACCCATCTCAACTCGCCATACTAGTAGATTTATCTTTAACAGTAAGCCTTTATGCCATGGGAAACGCTAAAACGGGACCTGCAAACCAACACGATGTAAAAGCATTTTTACCTCCTTTACGGAAAACATCCCGTCGATTAATCCTTTCCAAATCCATTCATCAGTTGGCATCGTATGAGCAATCCCAGAAATTAGTGACAATAGCTCCTGTTTCTCCTACAATTCAATTGAAGAGGACAGTGTCCTCTTCCACCTCCATGACCATGTTGCCACACCACCTCTACGTTGGAAAAAGTGTGTATGAATGGGATGTTAATCTCAAAGAAAATTTTGGTTCAAGTTTAGGAATGTGGTGTATCCTATCCCACATTGGTGGGGGAACAAAAGTTCTTCTAGTTTATAAGGATAACGCTCAAAGCCTTGAATAACTCATATGTCATGTTTTACTCCGGCTTATACCCTCGCGCAGGGGGGGGGGGGGTGCAGAAAGTGGTTCGATGGGTCAAAAGTCCAAGGCGTGCCCGCGCGACCTGCGGACACGAATGCAGCTCCGGAAACTCGGGTCCGAGAGAAGCTGATTTTTACTCGTTTTTGATCATGGTCTAGAAAATTCTAGATCAGCCTTTTGGTGTGACTTAGACTCTTCGCATCCTAAAACCGACTAATTATAATTAACGATCATAATGAAGAACCTTTAAGATCATAATAATGACAAACTTTGGTGGGTAGAACTCTTCTTGTATATATACATGAAGAGATTTTCGTGAAAGGATATACACAATAGACACACATCGATCTCATTTTGCTGCTAGTTGAATGCTTTGGACTGCTCTGCTTCATTCCGATCTTTGTTTCAGGCAAGGATCATAGTCCGGCAGTACACGCTGCTTCGAACCGGTGTACCCTGGGAACAGACGGCGAATCTGTTTAAGGGAATTGTGTCAAACACAAGCCCGATTCCTTCATTTTTCTTGTCTTCCACTTTCAGGGATCGTTCAGTCATCAGTTCGTCATCCGGTTCACTGCGTCTTCGATTCGGTTAGATCGTAAATTTATTTTGGCAACCATTGTGAACAAGTATCCTTAGAACATATTGGACAAGCATAATAACCTTTGGTAACACACCCCGATAGATTACCATATGCAGAAAAGTCATTTATAGTTCATAGTAATATTGCTCTTAAGTTGAAGTATTCTTTCTTATAAGCATCAAATGTCTTAACACCAGTTTCCCACAAGAGTTTTAGATCTGCTATCAATGGTGCCAAGTAGACATCAATATTGTTACCAGGTTGCTTTGGCCCAGATATCAATAGAGTTAACATCATGAATTTTCTTGACATACACAAGTAAGAGGGTAGATTATATGTTATTAGGGTAATAGGCCAACAACTATGCTTGGAACTTAATGACTTATGAGGATTGATACCATCAGCAGATAAGGCTAACCTAAGATTCCGATTTTCTTTACCAAATTCTTTCCAAGTGTTGTAAACAAGCTTCCAAGAGGGGGAATCGCGAGAATGAGTTAGCTTACCATTATTGGCCCGACCTTGTGCATGCCAAGTTAAGTCATGTGCAATTTTTGGTGACGAAAACATTCTTCTAAATCTAGGGATGGGAGGAAAATACCACATAACTTTTCTCGGCACATTTTTGGTATTCTTCTTCCAACGAGGTGTGCCACAAGTCGGGCATTCAGAAGCATCCTTATGTTCATTCCAGAATAGAACACAATCATTATCACATGCATGAAACTTCTCATATTGTAGATTGTTCCTTTTAGCAACTTCTTAGCCTCATATACCGAGCTAGGGATTGTGTTATTTAAAGGTAAAATCTTTTTTAAGGCACCTAACAAGGCATCAAAACTAGTATCCGACCAGCCAAATTGACCCTTCAATTGTTGGAATATCAACAATCCACTAAGTGCATTATAATTTGTCGCCCTTCGTAAAGTGGCTTATCACATTCTTCAAGAAGTGATTTCAATGAATCAGGTTCTTTCTCTACATAAGTGAAGACATCACGTAACATTTCCTTTGTATAATCAAACTCGTGAGGTCTATTTTCATCAGGGCAACTAACTTCAACCTCATGAGACTTTTCTCCATGGAAAGACCAAACCTTATAATTATCATCGAAACCGTGGGCACATAGATGATAACGCACATTTCCAATTGAGTAGTGACACAAATTGATACACTTTACACAAGGACATTGTATTACATCTGAATTTGGATTATTACTTTGTGCAAATTCTATAAAGGCATTCACACCTTCTTCATACACGTTTGATAGTCTATAAGACGAAATCCATGATTTATCCATGACCTTAGCATTACAATAAAGAAACTTCAATTTGTAGTTAAAGTAAATCAAACAAAAAGGTTACTTAATTTAAAGTTAAACTTTCATTTATTAGTAGAAACAAAACATTATACATAAGAGCAATACTAGAGAGATAAACCTTAAATATCAGTATGGACTATTAATATAGATGCAAATAACAACACAATATCATTTTAATCTCAATAATGACAAGCATGGTCTAAAGGAACATGCAAACAACACAACTTTTAGAGGAGAATTCAACCATTGACAGTGGAATTCCAAAGATGCAAATAACAATAGCAAATAAAGCAATTACCTGAGATTTGAAGATGCAAATATCAGTCTTAGTGTAAGTCAACCAATACTAAAGAAGAGTTGCATCGTTCTCTGCCTTAATATGAACCTAACACATAAATTACAAAGAACATCAAGGCATTAATAACTGAATTCAAAAATTACAATGAACAAAAGGAGTATATAAATGTTAAACTAATCACAAATGAGAATGCCATAACTGAACATTATCTTTTTGCCTTGATATTTAGTTAAACTTTTATTAATCGAACACTAGTCAAAACATACTGATATGAGATTGCCAGGAACAAAAAGTAAAGACTGATTGTTCAAAACATCATCTGATCTTCAATTTGAAATTTCACAGGTATCCTCAATAATCAGGTGTAAGATCATTTTTTATACAATCTACAAACTCAAAGAATCCAGATGAGATCAATCAATCAACACATACACAAATTGCACAAATGTCAGATTCAAAAACACATACACTGTACGATCAAGAAAATCAAAAACACAATGTATATCATTCAAAATCAGCAAGTAACACGCATCTCTGTATGTACAACCAATGTTGAAATCGACATTTTAATCCCATTACAGTGTGAAATCACTCCAAACACGCATCTATATATCTTAAAATCCCGTTACAGTGTATAACCAGAGTTCAAATCGACCCTCAATTCTCAAAATCAAAAATACAAAGTGAATATTGACTCTAAATGAACTCTAGAATCAATATTCACAGCAGATTGAAAACAGATTTAGTTAAGGTGCGCTTAGGTTTCAAATCTGATGGAAAAACCCGAACCTGGTCCCACTTCGTTCATTACAGAGGTAGCGCCAGTGAGGAAACGCCGGTGAGGAAACGCTGCTTCGTTCACTGCAGAGCTGCTCCTGCTTCGTTCACTGCAGAGTTGCTCCTGCTGCTCGTTGCCTGTAGCGATTAGGGCAAATCAAACGATTAGGATGGATGATGAAAACGATTAGGATGGAACAAGGAGAGCGATGGTAGGGCAAATCGATTTGGATGGATGATTTTAGCGATTAGGATGGAACGATTAGGGCAAATCGATCTAGTGGGAGGAGCAGACGATTTTGGTGTTTTTGGTTGGATGAGCCCAAAAATTAGGGCAAATAGAAGCGGGAGATGTTTTTGGAGGCGCGCGGGAAAAAAATATAAAGCGACGGAGAATATGACGTGGATTTTAAAGAAGTCGTCCGTGTTTTTTTTATGACAGTAACTCTATGACGCTCAATTATACGCGTCATATACTCTTAATAATTTAGAGATTATGACAGTATTTTAATGACAATCACATTAAAGCGTCGTAAAACTAGCGTGTGTCATAATTCACGCGTCATTAAAGGTCATTTTTCTAGTAGTGCATATATCTTCAACACTAATCTCTTTTAAAGCTAAACTAGCACTAAGAGATAACAATTCCATTATATATTCACTGAATCTACTATTCAACTCATGTAATTATTTATCCAATGTGGATATAAACAAATCAGCTAGGTAATAATGTCCAAATGTAACTTGAAGATCGTTTCTACGTGGGCGATAGTTAGTAGAAACATATGGATTGTCCATGTCCGGCACAATTACTTTGATGCTTTTCACAAAAAAAAGTAACATCTTCAAGAAATTTATCCCATCCAGTGTTTCTGAAAGTATCTATACTAACCTTTGTTGTAGCAACTTGGTCCATGGCATTGAGAATGTCTTGGGATTTCTTTTGTAGTGCTTGAGAAAGTGTATCGTTTTAAATTTGCCCATTATCTCCTTCATCAAGTGAAGAATAAACACAAACTCAAATTTTTTCAAGTTAACGTACGTTGCACGAGGCTCACGCCTGAATCAATTGAAAATTGCAGGAGGCTCACGCCTCACAGATTCCCATTTCCCAATTCGATTTTGAGCAGGGAGTAGCGTGCAGCGGTGCAGAGGCGCAGAGCAGAGGTGCGGAGGAGTGAACTGTGGAGGACGGAGGCAGAGGCTCACGGAGGGTCGGACTTCGGAGGTCGGCAGTCTCGCACCAGCACCATCGCCGGTTCCGTTCTGTGTTCGAAGGTTTTCTAGGATTCGGAGGAGATGGGAATTGGGATGGAGAGGAGAAAGCAATTATTTTTCAAGTTTCAACCTCCAAACTTTTAGGAGGTCTCCGACTCTCCGCTTTTTTTTTAATTGGGGATGAATTAAAATAATAGATATTAATTATATAAATTTTCAAATCACCCCTTATACTAATAAGTATTTTTCTTAAACGGGACAAATTTTATTTTCTATATTTTTTTATGAAAAACTCAATGGGTTAAAATATTATACGAAAAAAACCAAGGGGGCTAAAAGAATTTAAAAAAAAACAATTCGGGGAGAGGGGGAGGGGGGATTCTCAATATATATAAAAAATTACATAAAATTAGTACGGAGGGGGGGGGGGGGGGGGCTTGCACGTTCACAAACATGCATGCCTTGAAACTTAAGATGGAAACCCACGTACAGAAAGATCATATGACTAAATGTTCCATGAAGTCCATGTTTCCACCTCTCCACATTTTTAGATTTACTTAACTTGCATTTGTTCCTTTTAGTATTTAAGTGAACTTATCCCCCGCCATTTGGTGGAGTGGATACGAGACACAAAAAATGAATGATGAATTAAATAGAGGTGGGTCAGAGGTTTTACCACAGTGAGCTTAAGGCAGTGGGTTTCCTCTGGGATGGATGTGTAACATAGAGGGTCTTGGTTACTCGCACGGCATGTGGTCGCAGCGTGTCGTGGGTAGCATCGTTTGGCAGGATGAAGACACTCGAGTAACCGAGTGTTTGCCGTTCAAAAAAAAAGTATTTAAGTGAACTTGGTTGAATAAAAGAGGAGGGCAAGAAAAATTGCAGATAACTATCTTTACTTCTGAATTACTATTTTATATTTCTAGTATTATTCTTCAATTATTTTTAAAAGTTTGTAGGTTTTCTCCGTAAACCTATCAAATATTGATACGGTCAAAATAGTCAAAATAGTTTGTGGGCCTAACAAGTCACGACTAGCTACATTGATTTTGTGGAGGAAGTTTTTATCAGTTTATTTACTTGTGTTAGTGGTTTTTATCAGTTTATTTACTTGGGTTTATAGGAAGTAGTGGTAGTAACTGTCCGCGTTTGTTTGGTTCTCTTCATTTTTTATCTATATGTTTGTAGTTGAGTTTATAAAAGAAGCAGAGAAAATTGATCAAAAGTTCTAGTGTTCTTCCTTTTTATTCTTTGGAGTCTAACCCGTTCGAAGGGTCTAACTTGGGAGACTAGCCATCTCGAACTGGCTTATATCAAGATACTAGAGATGGTCTCACGAGAAGTAATATTCCTTTGGACAACATGGTGTGCCCGCTCTGTGATGAGTTGACGAGACCACTCATTTGTTCTCCGGGTGCATGGTCACTAGGAGTTTGGAGGGCCATTGCTAAAATCCGGGCGATTTGGGAACAGTGGGGGATACGGCTCAGTGATAAAATTATTTTGTATAATGGAGGGTGGCGCTGGGTGGACTCGGTTGATGGCTGCTTCTCGGTTAAAGCTCTCAAACATTCTCTCCTGCAGGTTCGTTTTTCTGAGGCTGTTTCTTCCTTTTACTGGAATAAGCATGTCCCCGGCAAGGTTAACCTTCTTGTTTGGCGAGCTATTTTGGACAGACTCCCTACGAAAGACTCGTTGGCTCGTAGGAACGTTCATCTTTCTTCGCAGGTGTGCATTTTATGTGGTGATTGTAATGAATCGGTCTGTCACGTCTTTACGGGGTGCCATTTCACCGATTTGGTGTGGCAATTGGTTGCCCAATGGTGTAGACTCCCAGCGATTTTTGCGTTTTCGGTCCACGATTTGGTAAACATGTACAAAAGCTTCCCCTCTCCGGATTGGATGCAGAAGGCGATTCACATAATCTTCTTGACGGGATTTTGGTGTATTTGGACGGAAAGGAACGAAGCCACTTTTAATCACCGGCCTCCTTCAATTCATCGGGTGTTGAGAGAGATTAAGTTTTGGAGTTTTTTATGGTTTTGTAACAGATGTCCATTTCGGTCTGTAAGTTGGCCTAATTGGCTTTCTTTCTCTTTGTAATGTTCTTTTCTTGTTGGCCCCTCTAGCGTCTTGTTTGAGGTTTTGCCCTGTTTTTTAGTGCATTGCCGCTGTTCCAAAAAAAAAAAAAAACAAATAAAATGAAAATAAGTTAAAATAAATCTAATAAAAAGAATAGATTTGACAATTATATATTCAGAGTTAAGTTACACGGAGAGATAGGAATTTTATATAAATTATATATTGAATAAAAAGACAAGAAAAAATCATGATTTTAGTTAGTTGTCTGAAGTTTGAAGAGATGAGTTATTGCACTCAATAATTATACTTCTTGATACGGATGCTCTTTTGGTTTACCAAGGCGTCCTTTGGGTTTTCCTTGCCTTATAGATTTGAGTTTTGAAGACAACTTTCTTATTTCCGTTTTCATTCATCATATTTGTACGTACAGTCCGTTTGAAAATGACCAAGAGACTTAAAGGAACTGCCATTGGTATAGATCTTGGAACTACATATTCTTGTGTGGCAGCCTGGTTCGATAAGCACAACCGTGTGGAGATCATTCCGAATCAGCTAGGTAACAAGATTACTCCTTCCTGTGTTGCTTGGAATGGAACAGAAATTCTAGTTGGTGAGGCTGCAAAAAACCAAATCACCAGGAACCCAAAAAACACAGTTGTTGGTAAGTTCTTTTCATTAACAACTTTCATGTTCTAGGAGCAATACATCTGTTTGAGCTTGGTTTTTTTATTATAATAATATGCAGATGTTAAACGTTTAATGGGAGCCAGATTCAGTGATGGTTTAGTGCAGAAAGACATTGAAACCAGACCTTTTCAGGTAGTCAAAGGATCCGGGGAGAAGCCAACCATTGTATTTGAACATGACTCAATAGAAAAGAAATTTTCACCTGAAGAGATATCCTCAATCATTCTTAGAAATTTAAAAGAGTCTGCTGAAGCATTTCTAGGAACCACGGTTACTGATGCAGTCATAACTGTTCCTGCTTATTTTAGTGACAAACAACGCCAGGCCACCATGGATGCTGGTGTGTTGGCGGGTCTTAATGTCATGCGATTGATTAGTGAGCCGACATCGGCAGCAATTGCATACGGTCTAGATAGGAGTGCAGATGAAAACTGTCCTAAAGAGAAGAATGTGTTGATATTCGATATGGGTGGAGGAACCTTTGACGTGTCTCTTTTGAAGATCACCAAGGATGGTAGCATTACTGTTAAGGCCGTGGGTGGTGATACTTACTTGGGTGGCGAAACTTTTGACAAGTTGATGGTGAATTATTGTGTCGAAGTATTCAAAAAGAGAGAAAAAAAGGACCTTAGTGGGAATGCACGAGCAATGATGAGGTTGAAAGTTGCTTGTGAGAAAGCAAAGAGGGATTTGTCTTCGACAACGCTAATACCGGTTGAGATTGATTGTTTGTATGAGGGTATTGATTTCGAAGCAAAATTCAGCAGGGCGAAGTTTGAGGAGATTGAATGATGGATTCTTCAACAAGTGCATTAAGCACGTGGAGAAATTGTTTGAGAGATGGAAATACGCACAAGACGGATGTTGAGGATGTGGTTCTTGTAGGTGGGTCTACTAGGATTCCTAAGGTACAACAAATGCTGATGGAGTTCTTTGATGGAAAACCGCTTTGCAAGAGCATTAACACAGATGAAGCTGTAGCATATGGTGCTGCGGTGTTGGCTGCAAACTTAAGTGGTAACGGGAACAAAAAGGTTGAGGATTTGGTGCTATTAGATGTGACCCCTCTTTCTCTTGGTGTTGAGGTTAGTTTTGGTAAGAAGATGAGTGTTGTGATCCCTAGGAATACACCAATACCCACCATCAAAGAGGTTTTCTATGTTACAAGTGTTGACAATCAAGTATCTGCACCATTCTGTGTGTATCAAGGTGAGGGAATATATACCAAAGAAAACATCTTTCTTGACAAATTCTACTCTGCATAACATTCCGGCAGCCCCTAAAGGTGAGCAGAATTTCAAAGTTATCTTTAACATCGACGCCAATGGCATTCTCAATGTTTCAGCTGAGGTGATTTCTACCGGTAATAAGAAAAGTATCACAATCACTAAGAATGGAGATCTATCCAAGGATGACATCGATAATATGCTGAAAAAGATTAAACGATGAGAAGATCATCAAGGGTACACATTTCTTCACAAGGTAAAACCGTTTAAAAAAAATTAGCAACTCGTTTAAAATCTATGTTGCCTTTATGAATTGACAACAAATATTCCGATCTTTTGCAATGTTTTATTTTGCTTTGTTGTAATCCATATTTCAGATGGTCTTTCTAACTTGGTAAATGTGGCTTCTGACTTGGTATTTACACATAGTCACATCTACATCATGAAGCTTGAGTACTTTAGCTTGCATCCAATTTTATAAAATAGTCATAAATCCGAGATAAGATATAATCAGATAAACCGAATCAAACCAAATGCTTCATTAGCAAGGCTTTAAAACCGGCCACAGAGAGGCGGTGTCGATCAGTAGGTTTGGCAAAGTGGGCTTATTGGGGGTTAGTTATGAAAATCCGGGTATTAAACAGTAATTTCTATACGAAAACAATCTCTTGATTTGATTCTGACTTATGATCATCAATAATATAGTGCAATTAGGGTGTTGACGTATGGTTTTAGGTCAAAGTCAAACTAGCGGTTTTTTGTTCTTGAAAACTGAAACCGGAAATTTAAAAACTAAAATGAACCAAACTGATTTGTTACTCACGATTTTGTTCCGGTTTGGTTTCATGGTCCGGAGTCGGAGTCCTTGTGTGTTGATACATGTTTAATGAATTGCCGTTCAGAAAAAAAAAATCAACTCTTCGTTTGTGCTGTTATGGTACCGAAGATGATCCCAATACTTTTGAAGAGGCTATGAAATCTAGAGATGTAGCATTTTCGAAGGAAGCTCTTGATGATGAAATTTCGTATTCTTGAAAACAATATATGGGTATTGATGAATATTACCAATACTATAAGGATATTAGTTGTATCTATGCCTACACATTATAATTTGTAATTATAAATATAGGGGTGTGAACAATGAGAAAGGAAAAGGTTTTAAGCGCAATCTATTATAATATGGTATCGTTAGCTTAAAGATCCTACCTATCCTAAACCCTAATTCTTTCTTATTCAAAATAGCTGCTGCCATCTTCGATCGTATTCTTCTAGGGGCAATTTATTTTTCCTTCTTCGATCCATTCTTGACGTTGAAGACTGGTGATTTTGTCTTACGTGGAGACAATATTGAAGATTAAGGTTTTGCTTATTTGCTTATTTGTTTTAGCGTGCGTTGGGGATGCGGGGCGTGTGTAATCTAGGGCAGGGCAGCTGATGCACTTCTATTTGTGTGATGCGTTTTTCTTTCGTGTGTATGGGTTGTTGTTTCGTGTGGGTTCTCCAGGTTGGTCATTTGTAGCGTTTTGGAAATGATAAAAGTGTAAAAATGGAGAAAAAGTTGGAGAATATGTTATGTGTTAATGGTATGTTACGGGGACATCTTCTTGACATATTTCGATGCGGAAGCGGTTCTTGTTTTCATTCCATGGATGTTTTGTTATGGGCTTTCTTCTTATTATATATATTCAAAGTTGGGGCTGTATTTTTTTTTAAATCATAGAAAGTATGGAGGTAGGCTCTACTGGTTCCGGATACTGGGCGAAAATGAAGATTTTAATCAAGGTTGCTGTTATAAAGGCCATATTCAAGCTGTTGTGTTGGTTTTTTCCGTCTTTCTTTGTCTTTGTGTTGATTGTTGCCATATGGGTCGTGTGCTTTTGTATTGTGTTGTGTTTTGTTTCCCTTTAAACTTTGTATTTTGTTTCCCTTTAAACTTTGTATTTTGTTTTGCTAGCGACTTGCTAGTTTATTTATTAGATTTTGCTTGCAGTTAAAAAAAAATGGCATTAATTATTGTTGTGGTGATATTTGGTTACCTCGAACATCAAGACATCAATTGATTGTTGAGGATATTTTTTACGTACTTGGAGAAAGAGCAAACAAAATACCAATATAACATGGTTTCTACTTCTCGTATGTCTCATCCTCATCGTGTCCGTAAACCATCATCATCATCATTGCCAGGTATACTTGGAGCTCATGCTGAGACATCTCATGCCATGTATACGATGAAGTTGAATCCGGATCCAAACTGGTACCTTCACACGGGAGCAACCAAACATATGACTCACACTTCAGGTACACTCTCGTGTTATGTCCTTAATGACAAGTTGAACAACATCGTTGTTCGCAACGGTTCCACAATTCCCATCCACGAAACAGGCCATACTACAATCTCCCCACCCAACCCACCTTTTAAATTAAGTAATATGTTTTCTCCTAATCTCGTAAAAAATCTTGTCTTTGTTCGTTGGTTAACAACCGACAATAATATTTCAATTGAATTTGATGCCTTTGGTTTTGTTGTGAAGGACTACTACACGCGGAGACCTATCCTCTGGTGTAACAACAGTGGGGATCTTTACCCCTTCACCACTCCATCTGCTCCCGTCTCTCATCCTTTCACCTTCACAACTAGTCTCTTAGGATTTATGGCATCATCGTTTAGGGAATCTCGGACAAAGCTTTATTGCGTTTTTTGAATAACCTGAAAAGTATTCATGTTCACAATTTTTTCAATAAATCATTATGTCAATCTTGTGTGTATGAAAAACATATTAAGTTACCTTTCTATGATTCTTTGTCTTTTACTTCTCTGCCATTTAACATCATACATAGTGACTTGTGGACCTCCCCGGTTCCTAGCACGAGTGGTCATAGGTATTATATATTATTTTTGGACGATTTTACTAATTACCTATGGACTTACCCTTTAGCAAACAAATATGTTGTCTTCTCTATCTTTCTCAATTTTTCTCATCATATAAAAACACAATTTGAACGAACAATAAAATGTTTTCAGTGTGATAATGGAAAAGAATACAATAACACTTCTTCTCATAAATTTTGTTCTCAACACAGTATGCAATTCCGTTTCTCGTGTCTATATACCTCATCTCAAAACGAAAAAGCGAAAAGAAAAATCACATCCATTAATAACATCATCCGCACCATTCTTACCCAATCCTCTGTTTCCCCGTCCTTTTGGCATCATGCTCTTCAAATGGCCATGTACATCTTAAATGTCCTACCATCTAAAACTAAACACAACCAAACCCCTACACACCTTATCTACCAAAAATAACCATCATACACCCATCTTCGTACATTCCGTTGCTTATGTTATCCACTCATTCCCTCTAATACCATTCAAAAACTTCAGGCACGCTCATCTCCTTGTGACTTTCTTGGTTACCCCTCTAATCATGGGGGGGGGGGGGGTATAAATGCTATGACTTAGCATCTCATAAAATCGTCATCTCTCACCACGTGTTATTCGACGAGCACATTTTTCCTTTCTTAAATCCCAACACTCCTCCGCCATCTTACCAATTTCTACACTCCAATCTCTCCTCGGATCCACATCAGTCCCTCTGGGAAGTTACGGCCTCTCCTTCGACGCCTTCACAAAAAAACCCATACCCCTCCACCTTCCCCCAGATCCCCCAACCAACCCACTACGGCCCATTCCTCTATGCCGGAATCCATAACCCCTGGCCCGTCCTTCACAGCCCACTCTCTTGGCCCTTCCACCTCCAACCCGCCCCAAACACCTCCCCCCTACACTTCTCGGCTAGAACCACCTCTCTAGTATTCTCGAAGTGGTAAAGCCACAACTCCCTTGGACCCTAATAATACAACACCTCGACCACCCCCATCCCACCTCCGCCATCGACCCGTACTATGCATACATGTAGTATGTCGGGCATCTTCATACCTCAACAACCCATAAATCTCAATACATCTTCTACCATTGAGCCTCTACCTCTCAAACCCAAAGAAGCGTTAGCTAACCCTGTGTGGTACCGGGCCATGGCTGATGAGTTTACTCCCTATAAGACATGGGAGCTCGTACCTCGCGAGTCTCATATGAGTATAATTTGCTGCATATATATGGTTGTTTAAACACAAAAATAAAACTGATGTCTCACTTGAGCGCTATAAAGCACGTTTAGTTTGTGATGGCAAGTCTCAACATGTGGGGATTGGCTGTGACGAGACGTTTAGCCCCGTGGTCAAACCTGCAACAATTAGGTCTGCTCTCAGCATTGCCACTCTCAACCATTGGTACATTAGTAAGCTGGAGGTGAATAATGTCTTTCTTCATTACACTTTATTAGAGATGGTTTACATGCACCAACCGTTAGGGTTTCAGCACCCCTCTTATCCCGATCATGTGTGCCGCCTCAAGATATCTTTATATTGGCTCAAGCAGGCACCCCGAGCGTGGTATCAACTCTTCACTGACTTTGTGGCAATTATTGGCTTTCGTCACAGCTTATCAGATCATTCATTGTTTATTTACCGTAAGGGGCACGACATTGCTTATTTACTTCTTTATGTGGATGATATCATCCTCATTACTTCTTCTCCAACACTTAAACAATTTATTATGTCACTCGCACATCTTAGGGACTTTTCTTATCCTAACAACAATATGCTAAGGAGATTTTAGGTCGTGCACACATGGTAGATTGTAATGCCACTCATACTCCTGTTGACACAAATGGGAAACTCGATACTCATGATGGTGATCCTGTTCCAGATCCAACTCAGTATCGCAGCTTAGCAGGTGCATTTCAGTATCTCACATTTACACGCCCCGATATTTCATATGCGGTTCAACAGGTATGTATACATATGCATGATCATCGGGTTGCTCATCTCAATGCTTTGAAGCGCATCCTACAGTACATTAAAGGGATGCTTTCCATGGATCTTACTCTCTGTCCTAGTTTGGTCTCCTCTCTCATCGCATATAAGGATGCGGACTAGGCCGGTTGTCCCGACACTCGACGATCAACCTCGGGCAATTGCATCTTTTTAGGTGAAAACTTAATCTCATGGGCTTCCAAGCGTCATTCAACTATCTCTCGTTCCAGTACCAGAGCAAAATATTGGGGGGATGGGGGTGGCTAATGCGGACACTAAACTCTGTTGGCTACGTAATTTATTACTTGAGCTTGGTTGTCCATTGTCTCATGCGTCACTGGTATAATGCGACAATGTTAGTGCCATTTACATGACCGGAAATCTAGTCCAACATCAAAGAACCAAGCACATCGAGAATTGACGTATACTTTGTCCGGAAGAAGGTTCAACTTGGTATTGTTCGGGTGTTGCATCTCCCCACACGTTATCAGCTCGTCGATATTTCCATGAAGGGGTTACCTCGACTTCTCTTTGAAGACTTTCGGTCTAGTCTAAGCATCCAGAACCCTCCTCCTTAGCCTGAGGGGGTATATTAGACTACAATTGGTTTATTTGTAAATATCCAATACTATAAGGATATTAGTTGTAGTTATACCTACGCAATGTAATTATAAATATAAGGGTGTGATCAATGAGAAAAAAAAGGTTTTAAACCAATCTATTCTAACAATGGAGATTTGCCTCTAGGATTTAACCACGTGGTTGCAAATTAATTCTCAAAAAGAAAACAAAGATTCATAAAAAAATTAATAAATTCAAAGCTCGCTTAGTTATTCAAAGTATATAACCAACCCTGGTTGATTGTTTTTAAAATTTTTGCTCTAGTAGCTTGGCTACCAACCCTTATGTAGAAAAGTGGAGTGATTGAATAATTTTCTTAAAAACTCTTTCAATTAAAACCTTATAAATGTGGATTAAAACTCTTTGATGATGAAATCTAAATATAAACATGAAGAAACCGGGGTCGGTGAGCCAAGCTAACCCCGGTGGCAAGGTGCGGAAGCGGGATCGGAGACTTTGTGAGCTCGTCTTTGTAGAACAAATATAAACACTCGGAAAAACATAAAGGACCGAATCTTCTACTTGGGTGTTTGAGATGTGATGATGATGATGATGAGGATAAAATAGAAATAGTGATGAACAAGATGAATAGATAATCAAATATTAATATAACCGAATGCTTTCATTTACCTATCCCACTCATGCTAGGTTCATGAACAAGTGTTCATGAACCCACACAACTTCAAAGTTTCATGTCTAAGCTCTCTCAAACATACACTCATCTCATCTTTCACATGAGAAAGACTTACATTATATACTAACCAACTAAGACTAAGGGCAAACTAGTAAATAACACAACTAGACTAGTGACATATATAATATAACAATAAATAATAAAGTCACTAATGCCAAGTCTTCGAGTCATAAACTTCACCGTGTTTTGCAAGCGGTTGATGATAAGTGGTACGTTGAGTTTCATCTAACCAGATCTCAAACTCAAGGACTAGGAAATTCCCAACAATCTCCTCCTATTTGTGGATGAACAAACGGATAATAACTCAACTTTTGTGACAATCGGTTCCCTTGTATTCTTGCAACTTGTACACAGAAGAAAGAATTCCTTAAAACTTTGAAACACAAGAGCCAAGGCTCTGATACCACTTTTTGGATCGTGGTTAGTACCAACTAACCAATCAAGTTACTTGAAGGTTATCAAACAAGAAAGACGAAATCAGACTTATTTGTGTTTGAGTAAAGATGCTTTTAATCGGTAAATGTAACTAATAAACAAGAAGTAAAGTAGTTGAACACAAGAAATAAATTCCAAGCACTATAATATTATTACTTCTCTAATGTTTACAAAGAGTTACAGCTGATGAACATGAAAGAACCGATCAACCATCAACAAGAGAAATACAAGTAATATATATAGTGCAAGGAGGAAATAAAATATATTATTTTATTTCCTTTTGCCACTAGGCTAACTAAAGTAATCATATATACTCCAAAAGTTGTTGTACTAACACGCATGGGTGTTGTGAACAGTTGAGCAACTCTATCGGTGAACAGTGTAAATCATGGAAAAAGTGAAATGCTCTCTGTCAGCTTTCTGCATTGGAACTTGAACCAAGTGAGAAGTCAAACTTCTGGAGTAACATAGTAAGAGTTCCGGAGGAACTACTTAGTGAACCAAAAGTTCAGGAGGAACTTCCTTCGGAATTATGACTTAGAGAATTTCAGCCAAGCTGAACATTCCCAACAAAACATGTAAATTGTAAGGGTTAGAAAGACAAAAATCGATTTATGGATGTTCAAGTGGATGTTAACTCTATGCCTCTCCCCAATTCACCGCCTGAAAGTTTTCTCCACTAGACGTGTCACCTATGATAGGGTTCATGAATGCATAACGTATCACCTAACTATAAGATAGTGATCACCTTGTACATTATGATTCACTAAGGTATAGTGATCATCTTAAGCATAAAGTTTTACACTTTAACAAGGAAGTGACTACCACTACGTCAAAAAGAAGCTTTAGCCATGGTTTTTTCAAAACCGCCCAGCCACGTTTTTTTAAACGTGGCTAAAGGTAAGTTTCAATAGTTTTAGTCACGCATTTTTTTACCCGTGGCCAAATACATACCTTTTGGAGTCATTTAGCCACGCATTTTCTAGTTGGTGTGACAAAAAACACACAGTATAGAGGATTTAGCCACGCATTTGTTTTTTGTGTGACAAAAAACACACAGTATAAAGCCTTTAGTCACACTTTTATTAAAATAAAATATGACATTTATTAGTCACACCGAAAAAGGTGTGGTGAAATGTCCTAAACAGTTACGAAATTTGTTTGATTGTTGGTTCATTTGACTAAAAACACATAGCGTAGCCAAATGTGACGAAAGTCATGGTATTTTTTCACGCTTTTTTATTCACGTGACAAAAAACACATATATAGGATACTTTTGGCCACACTTTTGGTAAAAAAAAAGTGTGACAATTACTAGCCACACTAAATAAAGTGTGGCTAAATGTGAGTAAGTGTCATGGTATATTGTTATTAGTGTGGCTAAAAAGGTAATAGATATGACCACTTATATTATGTTGTGTGACCAAAGAGTAGACTTTAGTAATTAGTAAATAAAAAGAAACAAAACAAGTAACTTTTTAGTATCTGTGGCTAAATGTGAGGAGCGGTCACTGTTTTTATTTATTCGTGTGGCTAAAAGCTAGTACATATGGCCACTTATATTAGGTTGTGTGACTAAAGAGTAGACTGTTGCATACACTTACTTATTAGTTGTAAGTGGCTAAAACATATTACCTATGGCCACATATATTAATCTTGATTGTGACACCAAAAGTTATCAATCGTGACAGTTAAACAATTTATGTGTGGATAAATACAACTAATGGTCACGGTAAAATATTGTATGCATGGCGAAAGGTAATGTTCCGGAAGGTTAATATTCATCCAGAATGAATGTTCTTCCAGAAAAAAACGGTTGAGGCCATTTAGTATCAAGTAAATGAGTTTGGTAAAAATTAACTCTCCATTAATCGTCTATCACATGTCCCAACTACATCACACCATTTTTCTATAGATTAACCATTCTTCAACCAACTACATCACACCAATAATTTCAATTCGATAATTTTATAGATTCACCCTACAATAACAGATGGAGGTTATTGTAAAGATTGATGCACAGATCAAGAAAGTTACCCATGAATTAGAGGAAGATCTCCAGAAACTCACTGATCTCATTTCCCAACCACCAACCCCGTCACGCTACCAGATGGGAATTCTGGTCAATGAAAAAATTGGGGTACACAGAGGCGATCTTGAGAAACATAACAAGCTGAAGACTGAAGTTCTGGAAGAGGGGGCAAGTATCGCCGGTAGGGCTGTTGACCAGAGCAGAAGTTTTTGAAGAGGGGGCAATGATGGTCAATGGTTTTGAACCAACGATATCTTCCATTTCTAACTTTGAGCAATGGTTAATTTCAACCATTACCAACCTCAGAAGATCGGTTATTTGGATATCATTTGGAACCCATTGTCCTCAAAAGAATGGTTGTCCTGCTCCGAAGATAATGGTGGGTCGAACTATATATATGATTAGTTTTTAATTTGTTTTTTATTTGAAGTTGATAAGAAACATGGTACTTAATTAATTTGTAATTGGTACTTTCTCCTTGTTTATCAATAGTGTTTTTGTCAAAATTCTTGTGGGTTTGTTTTTCTCATTGTAATTTCAGGTTAGTTTGAGATCGTGTGAAAGTAATTTTATTTTTATGTAATGTTTCTAAGTCATTTTAAATTAGTGTTTAATTAGTATTCTCATGTAATGTTTGACTTTTGTTGACTCTGTTTTGGTCAAATAGAAAGACTTGTATGTTTACCAAGACTTGACAACTACCTAATCTCAGCTATTCCTCTTCAACCAAAACAAGTGAGACACTTGACTCAAAAGGTCCATAATATTCCAGAATACATAAAGAAAGAAAAACCATTGCTGAGTCAATGATAACCATTCATTAAATTAAAAATATATTATCAACATTCAAAACATTACAATGATCATACTCATGTACAGAGATTAGGGTCTTCAATGGTTTGGTTTACGGTTTAGTTGGTTTCTTCGATTCGGTTTATTCGGTTTGAAGTTTTTTTTATGATAACCATAACCAAACCAAATCGTATTGAAAAGCTTACAAACCGAATCGAATAAACCATATTCAATACGATTCGGTTTCGGTTGAGAACCGAATAAATCGTATTCAAACCGTTTAAACCGTATTCACCAAATAACATATATTGCGTATTTTTTTACTGACAAAAAAAAATAAACAAAGAACAAACATCTTTAACATATCTTTAAAGTTTAAAACCATAATCCGATATATAGCCAAAATACCTACAACCAAGGTAGGCTCTTGTTTTTGGTAGAGTGGAAGAGGAGAAGACGATGAGTCGATGACTACTTTTTACGACAAACCTGTTTTAAAAAACCATGGATGCGTATTTAGTTGGATTGTCGATAAGTCATAAGTGGGCTTAGCTTAAATGGTTAAATGGTTCATAAATAAATAAATAAATAAATAAATAAATAAATATATATATATATATATATATATATGAATCTTATTTGGTTTTAAATGGATAACCATATAAATCGAATAAACCAAATAAAAACAAAACTCAAAACAATAACCGAACCGTAAACCGAATCCACAAGTCGGTTACGGTTGAAAACCGAACCGTAAACCAAATTCACAATTCGGTTTGGTTTATTCGGATATGAATACGGTTTGGTTTGTTGGTTTATTCGGATTTCGGTTATCTGTGCACACCCCTAACAGAGATCAATCGGTATTACGTAAAACCGTTCCCTTACATTCCGGTCTAAAGTAATCATTGCAGGATTCACTAGCCATGTCAAGTGGATCTACAAATGGCAATACATTATCATTGTGATGAAAAGTTACAGTACTAAATTCTCCATCGACATCGTCTTCATACGAATCTCTATAGTTTTTGGGAGGTGTCATAAAGACAATGGACATATTTTTATCTAGCTGGTCTTTGACGTAAAACATCTGTCGTGATTGTGAGGCCAAAATGAGCGGTCCTCCTTGTGACCAAATCTGTTAAGGTCGACCAAAGTGTAACCAAGACTATCATGTTTGACCCCACTTCGATTATCAACCCAGTCGCACATGAAAAAAGGGATGTTTTTAATATGGTAATCTAGTGCCCATATGTCTTTTAAACCCCATAGTAAAAGTTTTGTCCATAGGTTACTACCTCGTTAAAGATATGCATGCATGTCAGTTGCATCTACACCAACCCCATTGTTCTGGTAAAACCTACTGTCTCGAGATTTTGTACGAAATGTATAGCCATTGATATCATATACTTCATATTTCATCATGTTTATGTTTGCACCATGTGAAATCCACTTGACGGTCTCTGATATAATTTCTGGGGACTCCACCAACTCCTCTTTAACCTGAATTTTATTGTTCATCAGGAAGGTTATAATTTATCCGAAAATCAAATAACGAGTTGTTACGGACAACTCAAGTAAGTTGTTCCGGAATTCTGTTCATTCGAAATTAAAACAATAAAAAAATTAAGCTCACTTTGTCGCGTAACCAGTGACCAAATGTTCTGATATGCTCTTTCGTCAGCCATGCTTTTCGTCGCCCAGGATGTTTCTCTTCCAAAAATTTCATGTGTTTTCTGCATGTACATTAATTAAATATAAGTTATCTATAATTAATTAAAAAGTTTAATTATAAACATATCAAAATAGGTTAATTAATAATATAAATTACTTACTCGATATAAGGCTCAATTTAAGATGTATTTTGTAATACATAGAAATGTGCTTTGAAGAAGAGGTCTGGAGAAACATTAACAGGTTTACCGGCTAACCAGGTTCTCCCTCCACATTGTTATGCTTATTTGGTGGAATACCAATAGGTGTTGATGTTTTTTTGGTATTCGCTGAAAAATTCAATCCTTTCTTCTGCAATGTTCTCATCGGCAATACACCCTTCTGGATAAGTTTTGTTTCTCACATGGCCCTTAATAACCTTATTTCACCTTTCAAATGGATACATCCATCAAAAGCATATTAGCCCACATAATTTCACCTCCCTAGTAAGGTGCACCGTCAAATGAAGCATAACATAAAAAAAGGATGGGGGCATAAATTATGTTGTTAATCAATATATGACATTATCTATTATGTCACTCGATCAGGGGATAAATTGTAAATTGTTCATTAACCGTCCGACTAACCCCGTGGAATGGGTATGGTATACATAACCCAAAAAAATCAAATGCTTCATGGAGTTTCACTAAAATATAATTGCTATAAAGTTTTCATTGATGAATTTGTACATCGAGATGCATTTTTACCAGTTTTCATTGATGAACTTGGGGGGTTCCACCAATCTAGATCTGGGCTTTCAAAGCCGTCAACAGGGACGGATCATTGAGTGACATATTGAAGTTCAGGTAGAAGGTAACAAAGATTGTTCCAACGTTTAGTGTGGTTTGAATAGTACCAATACAGGCGTGTTGGTACTCTATAAATCTGGTATCAACCAAGGCGATACGGGAGAAAGCTGGTAAACCTTTTCTACCATGGAAAGTAAGGGCAAGCCTTACCGCCCCAGAATGGATATGTGTATATCCTTGGGCAAGACAGACTCTTGGAAGGTCATGTGGGAGGGAGAGATGGATGAGGTGTTCGGCTTTTGTAGCAGGTAGCTGATGTGAATCAAACTTGGAGGCCTGAACAAACTCTTTGGGACATATGTTTGTGGGTGGGATGATAATATTTTTGACTCGTCTTGACAACGATTTTTGGGGTTTTGAGAAGACACTATAGGGGTTTACTAGGGGGAGGGTAGACACAGGGATCTTAGATTCATCAGAGAGATATGAAATTTCATATAACGCGTCAATCTTAGATACGGATGAACGACGAAAACTAGAAGAAGAAGAAGAGGAACGGGACAAATTACCATGATCTTGATTCATAACTGGGTTTAGACTTTTTGCAACACTCTATCAAAATTTCAATTTTCGTACCAAATTTGAGATTACTGCGACCTCCTTGTCGACTTACCACTCAACAACAATTTTTCTACTCTTTTCGATCTAGGGGATAGATAGGTTTGACGACCACTAGGTTACCATCCCAAAGCTCTATACATTTTCCCCTCCTTCTTTTGAAGACGTAAAAAGTAGAATAATCACTACCTCTTGTGCATCTAGCCATACTGAATTCCTCACCAAACACAAGAACCTGTTATGGCTAAATCATTCCTTTTTTGTTGAGTTGCCATTCAAACAGAATGAAGACATCAACCCCACAAAAGCTAGTCATCCTGGAATAAAACCCGAACACACCCAACTAGCCATACAAGAGTGCTCAGAACTATGAAACCAAGATCTCATTGAACCAACCTCATCTCAATGGGTGTGTGAAGCATTCTACGTAAACAAGAGACGCGGGCAAGTTCGGGGGAAATTACGATTAGTAATAAATTACCAGCCATTAAACCATTTTTTGGCAGATGAAAAATTTCCTCTACCACAGAAGAAATCGCTGTTTCAATCCTTGGTGAACACAAAGGTTTTGTCAAAATTTGATCTAAAAGCCGGGTTTTGGCAATTAGGAATCAAACCAGAAGACAGACCAAAAACAGCTTTTTGTATACCAAACCATCACTACCAATGGAAAGTAATGCCTTTCGGTTTATAAAATGCCCCGTCCGTTTTTGAAAAAACAATGATTCGCATTTTCTAACCAATCCTTGATAATTCTTTGGTATACATTGATAATATTCTTCTTTTTTCAGAAGATAAGAAGACACACATAGAACTGCTTGTCAAATTTCACTGTATTATCCAAGAATACGGTATAATGCTTTCTGAAAAAACGATAGAGATCGGAGTAAACACCATTGAGTTCCTAGGTATGAAAATTGCAAATGGAACCTATCAACCACAGCCACACATCTCCCAAGATTTGCACCGTTTTCCGGATAAACTTACTTCACAAAAGGAAGTACAGCAGTTCCTTGGAATAGTACATTACACAGCTGATTTCTTACCAAAGCTGTCTAGTCATACTATTCACCTGTTCCCCATGCTTAAAAATCAGCCACCAACTTGGTCAGAAAAGCAGACCCAGGCTGTCAAAGAAATCAAAAATTTGGTTGATGTGATGCCCCCTTTAAAGATTCCTGCACAAGAGGACAAACTGATCCTCCAGACTGATGCTAGTGATGAATATTGGGCTGTTGTCCTAATCATTGAAGACGAAAAAAAGGCAAGATCAATATGTGGCTACAAAAGTGGCACGTTCAGTGTGTCGGACCAGTCTGTTAGAACCTAACTAGGTTGGTTTTCTGTCGACAGAGATCAGCACATACGTCTGCAGGGCCGGAGCATACTAATCCAAAACCTTTGGTAGGGTAAACAGGAGCGAAACCGCTCTGATACCAATAATGGTAGGGGGTGATCTATAGAAGACCAGAGAGAAACCGGGGGTAGATCATCCAGATCTAACAGCGGAAGGGGATAGATAGGTTTGACGTAAATCCTATCTAGACGAAGACGATCTTGTACTTTGAAACCCACAAGCTCACATAAATCATCCTTAACGTAGAAGAATCCGGTGAGCCAATGAGAAATTATGAGTCCAGCATGATATAGCTAAACTTGCATTATACCAAGTGGGAGACTTGTAGAGGATATTCATAATTTAGCCCGACCTAAGAGGTTTAAACCCAACACATGTTGATCAATATAAGAATATACTTATCTATCTCTTAGAACCTCCAAGTTGGTAACTTTTAGGTTGGGTTGGTTGTCACCTATAACATTTAGAGTTAAATGTAAGAACTCTCTGTATTTTATCAAAAATGTATATACCGTCCTCAAGTATGAGAAAGTGCAAGAACCGTCCAACATTTTATAAAAATTGGTACAAACCATCCACAACTTGGATGGAAGTTTTTTTCTCAATTAGATAGCACGTAAATTTGACTAAATTACCCTTCTAGTTAAGAAAAATTAGACACTACAAAATAATATCATTTAGTGGCACACACTTTTAGTGGTATTAAGCTTTTTAGCTTTTGTGCCAGGGTTTTAGTGGCACATTGCGTATGCTACATTTGATTGACCCATAGTTTTAGTGACATTTAGCTTTTGTGCCACTAATATAGGGTTTTAGTGGGCATTTTTAGTGTGCCATACTTACCCAACATACAATTTGATTACTTTTAATTACTTGTATGCCACTAAATATATCTATCATTTTCACTAAAAAGTTCCATCCAAACAAATCCCTTTACCCTCTAACAAAAAATTTCACTAAGGACATCTGATATACATGGTGTCATGGGTGGTGTGATGAGTGTCACGTGGATGATGACTGGATCACACCATTACATCACACACAATGGGTATACATGGTGTGGTGTTGCGTGTGGTGTTGAGTTATTTATTATTTAGTTTAAAAAAAAAATTTAAGACATGTGTGTCATCATTTTATTGGAGCAAACCCCACTCTCTCTCTCTCCTCTTCACGCCTAATGTTTCACGTGGAGATTTTCACGCCCAAACATCACGCCACCCATCACACATAGATCACACGTAGATGGGGATGATTTCACCCCGTGGCATTGTGCCACATAGGCCATCACGCATAGATCACGCGCACGTGGGGATGAGGCCATAAGGTTCAATCGTCTCTGAGATACACCAACCCCGAACAACATGCATGCTCTTCTTGAAGCTAACTTTCAGACCAGGCGCCAGATTAAAGCATCTATGTATTCTTGCTAAATTCGCCATATTCTTCTGTGACGCTTCTCCCAGAAACACCACTTCGTTTGCAAAAAAAATAAATGAGTTAGCAACGGACCATTATTCGGTAATTGTATACCTCTAAACACGCCAACATCCTTGGCCTTTGTGGTCGTGACATGCAATGCTTCCATAATTATTGTGAATAGAAAAGGAGAAAGAGGATCTCCCTAACGCAATCCTCTAGTAGTCTAGTGGCTTTGAAGTTTGAACTCCTTAGGATGGATGATATGGTCCACGGCTCCACCTCCAAGCCACACTACTCCACACTACTACCATACCATCCTCCACTACTCCATCCCTCACGGCTCCATTTTTGGAGATTTGCGGTTTTGTCAAGTAGTGACAAGCCGCATGGTTACCCCCCCCCCCCCCCTTTTGACCGTTGCACCTCCAACGGCTAGTAGCCAACGACTACTAGCCATAAATGTATTTTTTAAAATTTGTCTCCACTACACTATAAATTGACACCATTTCTACATATTTTTTTCACACAAAACCATTTCTATACTCCCTAAAAAAACCTCTCTTTAGCCATGGAAAATAGGAAGAAAAATCACCCACCCGAAAATTTCGACCCAAGGTGCGAACACCCCGTCAAACGTCTACACCCGTTCCTCGTCATTCGCAACCTATTCCACAACCGGTTTTCTATACACAACCTTCTCATTCATAACCCCTTCCACCACCAGGTTTCTATCCTCAACAATCATTTGTTGATCTGCTATCGGGTTGTTACTGTGTTCAAGCCGAAACATATCCCCCACATTCATCACAAATGCATCAATTCTCATCTACTAACCAACATCATTCTATGTAGAAGTAGAAAAACACGCGGAGGAGGTTGAGGTAGAGGACGATGAGGAGGAAATGGAAGAAGAGGTTCCTACAACTCAAGATTTGAAAGGTAAGAAAGTTGGTAAAATTTTAAATCGAGCTAATGCTTCACCTTGGAATGCCGAACAAGAAGTGACTTTAGTGAAGGCATATATACATATATCCGAAGATCAAGAAGTTAGAGATCAACAAAAATCGGAATCATTTTGGGGTCGGGTGCTCGTCCACTATGACAGGTTGATAGTTCGATTTAGTGGCCGGACGAGAGATCAACTCAACTCAAAGTGGTCGAAGTTGAACAAAAAAATGACCAACTTCAACGGTCTCTACAATCAAGCGGTAATTATTATTTTTTTTCCTAAAGTTGATTTTATATACAAATTACATTTTTTTTTGTTTTTAATTGTGTTTTTTTAGCAACATTAATGGGTTAGTGAAAGTGTCGATATCGATTTGTTTGATAAAGCTTTGGAGGGGTATAAAGTAGTTTATGAGAAAAAAAGGGTTTACACATATTGAAACTTGGAAAATCATCAAAGACCACCCAAAGTGGGCCGCGGTGGGCCGGGGGCAAGTTGGTGATATAAATCATGTGGGGAAAAGGTCTAAGACCTCTGAGTCGGGGAATTACACGACTTCAAATGACGTTGGCTCCAATCAATTGCCAAGTCATCTTCTCGATTTAAATAAGGAAACCACACCAACACACCCACCACGCAAAGGAGGAAAGAAGTCGGGTGAGTCTTCACCAAGGGATCGATAACAAGTGTGGCATTGGAATTGATGTCCGATTTTCAAACAAATTGGAACAAAGAAAGGGAGATCAAGGCAATGCTTCGAGATACGACCCACCAAAAGAAACAAGAGATGTACGATGCGGTGAATCAAGCAATGGAGTCTCAACGACAAACTATTGAGTTTCAACGTGAAACTATGAAACGCACACAACGAACACGCGATCTCGAATATTTCATGAAATCGCCTAATGAAGTTGATGCTCAATTCTTAACGCTTGTTCGTCAAGAAAAACGAGAGATCGCGGAGAAATACAGACGGGAGTGCAACTTCTAGTTTGTTTTAACTTTAAGAAAAAATGTCGTTTTTATATTTTAGTATTGTTGTTTTTTACTGGTTTAACTTTTTTAATTTTAAGTTTAATGAATTTTTATTTTAATGTTTTGATATGTTTTAATTTACTTTTAATGATTGATTTATTTAAATAAGTAAAAAAACAAAAAACAAAAAAATCAGAGTTGGAGCCCCTAGGCTTCAAACTTGCAACCATATACCCACATAAAACAAACCACAAGGCTTCATTTGATGTAACTTGAGTTGGCACAAGGCTTCAAACTTGCAACCACCCTTGTAAGTGACCAGTTAATCAGAATTGATGATCTTCCATAGTCCAAAGCCAGAGGCGGATCCAGAAAAACGTTCAAATTTTATTTTTTACCATGATTCATAACGTTCAAATTTTTTTTACCATAATTCATACAACGTAAAATTAAACACATACCTCAATAGATGTTTCCTCTTCGGTTTTTAAAAACTTGAAATTGAGCCATTACAATTAGGTTTAGTCGGTTCGGGTCGGATAAAGTTGATCACACAATAACAATACCAACATACGCTAATTATATATGTAAAGTTAACTATTTTTATAAAAACACTTGTGATTGATAACTTATAATATTATCGTAATTAAACACGTATAGTCGTATGCTATTCTATAGTTTATGAAAAAATATATAAACATAAAAATAAATAAATCTTGTAAAAGAAGAAAACAGAAGCTGAAAATGAGAAATATGTCAAATTTAGTACCTTTTAAATATATTAAATAGCGAAGGAAAATTAAATTGGGTTCGATCAGTTGAAACAAGTCTCCATTTGCTTTCAAAGGACTCGAGTTCGAATCCGTTTGTATACAAATTATTTTTTAATAATGTATCAATAACACAGTTCAATATTCATAAAAAATATAAAACCGTTGGAAGCGAGACTCAAACTCACACCACCCAAGTTAATTTAAGAATGCTTAACCACTACTATAAAAGTTCACACTTTAAGGAATCCATTTTAATAATGATATATCTTTTCAGATGTAACAAAATACATAAAACATAAAAAAATTTAAAAAATTCTTACTATACGGTGCGAGTTTAAGGATAGCGGACACTACCCTTCCTAATATAATCGGCGCCATTCATCCGGAAAACCCATGTGTTTTGTGGGCCATATGAATTTTATGAAACTTTCACATAATATAGCGAAAAAATTAACTAGTTGCTCTTAACTTTTCTAGCCCAGTGGTTACGTAGCAAATTCACTGATCTTTTTCTTCTCAAGCTCAAATCCATGCACTGGCGTAGTTTACAAACATTTTTATTGTTTTACGAGAAACTCAGTCCATTTTATATTTATATTTTTAATTTTTAAAGCTGGAAATGTGTATAAAAAGGTTACTTAGTTAATACACGTAAATAACTAGAGATCGACCGCGCGTTGCTGCGGTAATACGGGAAAATACCGTAAAAAAGTGAATAAAATAAAAAATATATAGGTTTATAAGTGTATTAGACAATTTTAAAAATTTTATTTACCTCTTACTCCATGTTAAATTTAATTTTTGTATAAACACCTCCCATAAAACAGCCTACTTATAGCCTTTCCCAATTTCCAGTAGTAAACTTCCCAAGTATAGGCAGGATTACAGATGTTATATTCCATTTCTTTAACATTTAATTGCTCATATCAGTGCATTTAATATTTGTATTACATCTCATATATTAAAATCAATGCGTCGTTTTGAATAAAGCTCTCTGTAATTTTTTTTTGTTGGTAAAATAGCCTATGTATTGACCATTTATTTGGTTCATGGAACATATAGGAAAAGAGTGAATAAAATAGTGAAAATATAGGTTTATAAGTGTATTAGGCACTTCTAAAAATTTCATTTATCTCTTATTCCATGTTATATAACTTTTGTATAAACATCTCTTCTATAAATTCGCAATGTTACATTCCATATCTTTAACATTTAATTGATCATGTCACTGCACTTAATATCTGTATTACATATCATTTTTTTATTAATATTGACGTGAAACCATAGGCAAAGTTGTCCATTGTATATATATACAACCTATATTTTCCTTTCACAGACTCTTCCTCAGCAGCGGCTAACACCACTCGTCGTTTGAAATAAAGGTCTTCGTATCCAAGTACTTTCAGTATCATTTTTTTATGTGTGTAAAATAGCTTATGTAGTGAAACCTTCATTGATTCGTGTAAAAAAATACAGGCCAAATTTAAAGTGGAAAGGTTCGAATTCATGCCAAACCAACACAAAGACCCTACAAATCTAAAAAGTAACAACTCCGACGATATCGCAAAAGTTAATTTGCGTTTCCTTCAAAACACGTTGGGTTGAAGGAGCTTAAATTTATTAACACGTGTACAGTTAGAGCTTTGTGGGCGGGTCACTTAGGCTTGATAAAAAAAAACTCGTCACCTAACTGACAGTGAGCGCGTTGCTACGTGTCTTAACAAAAATGTCATAATTCCAATAAGCAAAAAAGATAACAATAGCATAAACCTACAGCATATCCACTACAAATTTATACATTTATGAAACTATGACATAAATTTTTAACACAACACATGGTCCTATCCATTCAAGTGCATAAATTGAAGACTCCCATTTCTCATCTCAAACACCACCAAGTTCTCATATAGCAGCTACACTTTAACAAAATTGACTAATTCCCAATATGCTGATATTTTAAATAAGAATCATTAAAACTGGATTTTTATAAAAATAATCGTTTAACTCTTTTAATAAACTGAACAATTTGCCTCCTTAACTAAGTTAAAACTTCAAAGACAATAGAATAGATAAAGTGAGTCATAACCCTCTCGATAACATAAATATATGATTGAAGATTCAAATTAAAAAAATATAAATGAAATTTAAGATCAGTAACACAATTTAACTAAAGATTAATATGTATGAATATTAGATATATATTATGCGCATCATGTTTAGAGCTAGTTTTATCAATATTAATTCCCCTTTTTAGTATATTTTGTGAATGGGGCATCGATTATAGGAAGCCATTAATCCAATTGTAGAATCTGTGTGTAACCATGTACGTGCCAAGCCTAACAAAACTGCAAGCATACCAGAAAAAAGAAACATGGCATGAAGGCTTTCCTCAAGAGAATAACAGCATTTGGATCCTATCATCAAGTTTGAATAGCTTCTTCTTTGAGGCCATATATATCACAGGTGTAAATTCCAAATATAAGAATACCGTTTTTATTAGAAAACTACCTGTAAATGACTACTAATTGTGTGAAAACAGTTAGTGTACTCAGTTCCAGGGAAAATAAGGTCTGTATTTTAGGAATTTCCGAAGGTTGATTTCTCTGTCTGATTATAGTTATCAATTATTTACATACTTGAAAGTTGAAACACTTTGAGACCTTTCAAACGTATTACACACAACCTTCACAACAGTACGCTGTCCCCGTCGCCATCTAGATAAGGTTTGTTTCTTCCTCGCATCAAAAGGAAGATCACTTCCAAAACTAACTTTGAATTTTGAATCCAAATAGACACCTCGACTGTTATTTATCATTTCATTAAAATGCATGTGTTTCAATCAATTTTACGGATATGACAACGCTAACATAATAATCAAATACTTCTCTAAGAATTCATAGACTCATACCTTACATTTGTTATCGCATTGGTCCTGGTAAAATGTTGATGTTTCATCACCCATAAGATCCTTAGGTAAAATGTTGATGTTTCATCACCCATAAGATCCTTTAGTATATCATTATTATTATCTGCACAATCTAGTTGTAATACATAAGATGCTCACCTGTTTATCTAAATTGAAACTGGTAACAAATTCAAAGTTAAGTTTATGACCAGCACAAACGTGTCTTTGAAGCATATATATACCAAGTATGCAATTCGAACATTCGTATGATGTTCAGATTATACATGGAGCAAAATTGTACACTTGAATTAACCAAATTCCAATTAAGAAGTAAACCAATTGAAAGCTTCAAAACAAAAATATCGAATAAAGGTAGAACTGAATTGAGTGAAAGTTAATAATTGATTGGATACACTTTTGTCATGAAATCTCAATAAATTTCCATTGCATTTATATCAAATGAAGGACATAATAGCGTGTCAGTTAAAAATTTGATCATTTTGGGAAATTTTCCAATGTAGTTGTCTATTTGATCCATCAATGACACCTGCCTCCAATTCATGTAAAAAAAATAACTCATTTTCTCAATGGAAAGCAAAATGTGTCCAAATCAATTCATTAAAACAAAATCAATATCATGAAAACAGTGTGTTATTCAGCAAATTAGGGCAAAACAATTTGGACTTGTAGGTGCACTAATTGATGAAGAACGGTGATGGCATGTAGAAATCAGACCTATGAAAACGCCATAAACAAAACTATATGCAAATCTAAACCCACCAAAATCCATCTCCACTTTAGTATGAAATTGGAATCCAAAAAACTACTATACATCACTGCAATGGGGAATTCATCAATACACATAGCACTAAACATTGTATAAATCTCTATCTAATTCAAAACCTGAAAAAGATTCAAGTCTTCAAAAATTGAAAAAAAACTGTGACCTAAAGCATAGAAATCCAGACAATAAAATTACAATTAATAAATATTATTGTAAATACATACGGAGAGGAAGATTAACTTAATATATGCACGGAAAATGATTTTAGGGAGTGATATGTAGAAGGGATGACGGGATACCGTCACTATAACACCGACGTAAGAAGAAGAGAAGAAAACGCAGGAGGGCAATTTATAAGCAACAATGGTGATTTCTCATGAACATCTGCTCTTTCTTAATCTCTTTTCTTTCACAGGTTTTCCATATCCAATCATCATATGTTTTACATTTCTTATTGAATTCCCAAATTTATGTACTGAAAGAATAAGCTTGTAGACAAAAAAAAAATGAAAAAAACGGTCGGAGTTAAAAAAAATTGTGAAGTAGAAGGATCGAACTTGGGTATGCTAGGTAACAAAGAGTTACTTGACCAATTGCTCTAAGAGCTCTCATGTTTCATAGTTTGTAACCAATCTATATAATATATAATTGGTTTTTTTTTTCTGGGCACAAATCCATAGGACAAGTTGTCCTTTGTATATATATACAATACCATGATGTCCAAATCTAATTTTATATTTATAAGTCCGATTTTATATTTCAAATCCAACTTTAAATTTATACATGCAACTTTAATATTTTAAAATAGTTATAGTACACGTTTTGTTATAGATTTCGTTTAAAACCGAGCCAATCTTTCTTTCGATTTTTTTTTTCAAAATCGAGTTGTGACATATATGATATATCTTTACTTCAATTTTAAGAAACACGTTTATGTTTCTTACATTAAATTATGAATATATCATTATTTATTTTTTTCTTTTTTTTAACCGATAATACTACATCTTACACCATTATTCTAAATTACACCATTCTCAGGTTTTGGACCTCGGTCTCTATGAAAGAATGTAATGTCTCTTACCACTAGGCTGCAACCCAAGAAACATTTCATATATATCTTGATGTTGCATCTAAATAATGTGTTTTCATACACTCCGAATACATGCAACTTTAATATTTTAAAATAGTTATAGTACACGTTTTGTTATAGATTTCGTTTAAAACCGAGCCAATCTTTATTTCGATTTTTTTTTTCAAAATCGAGTTGTGACATATATGATATATCTTTACTTCAATTTTAAGAAACACGTTTATGTTTCTTACATTAAATTATGAATATATCATTGTTTATTTTTTTTTCTTTTTTTTAACCGATAATACTACATCTTACACCATTATTCTAAATTACACCATTCTCAGGTTTTGGACCTTGGTTATATGAAAGAATGCATTGTCTCTTACCACTAGGCTGCAACCCAAGAAACATTTCATATATATCTTGATGTTGCATCTAAATAATGTGTTTTCGTACACTCCGAATACCTCGTCATGAAGTATCTAGTTTTATTTACGTTTTGATGTAAATTTTACTCATAAATCTATAAGACTTTAGGGTTTAGGATGAAGCGGTTACATTTTAAATTAGTTGATACATTTTTAGTTAAGTGTAAAAATACATTTACTTAACATTTTATGTATGTATAACATTACCGCCGGAATTTAACAACTTGTTTTATGTAAACTAAAAAGACAAGAAAAATCATTATTTTAGTTTTGTGAACCAATCGATGAGTTATTTCACTATATTCCCATAATTATACTTTTTGATATACGGAGGCCTTTTAGTTTACCAAGGCGTCCCTTGGGTTTTCCTTACCTTAGTTTATAGATTTGAATTTTGAAGATAACTTCCCATTTCCCCATCGACTCTACACATACCTTTTTCTCATTTTCATTCTTTGGAGAAGATGGCCACGAGAGTTGAAGGAACTGCAATTGGTATTGATCTCGGAACAACATATTCTTGTGTGGCAGCCTGGTTCGATAAGCACAACCGTGTGGAGATCATTCCTAATCAGCAAGGTAACAAGATTACTCCTTCCTGTGTTGCTTGGAATGGAACAGAAATTCTAGTTGGTGAGGCTGCAAAAAATCAAATCACTATCAACCCTAAAAACACAGTTGTTGGTAAGTTATTCCATAAACAAATTTCATGCATATATAAATATACCTGATAACCTTTTTAAACCTTTTTATTTTTAATAATAATCTACAGATGTGAAACGGCTCATGGGAGCTAGATTCAAAGATGATACAGTGCAGAAAGATATTGTTGCAAGACCTTTTAAGGTCATTGAAGGCTCTGGGGAGAAGCCAATTGTAGTATTTAAACATGACTCAAATGAAAAGAAATTTTCACCAGAGGAAATATCTGCTATGATTCTAAGAAACTTGAAAGAATCTGCTGAGGCCTATCTTGGAACAGCTGTTACTAATGCAGTTATAACTGTTCCTGCTTACTTTAATGACAAGCAACGCAAGGCGACCATGGATGCTGGTGTTTTGGCAGGTCTTAATGTCACCCGTTTGATTAGTGAGCCAACATCAGCAGCAATTGCTTATGGTCTTGATAAAAGTGCTGATGTGAACTGCCCTGAAGAGAAAAATGTGTTGATATTTGATTTGGGTGGAGGAACCTTCGATGTTTCTCTTCTCAAGATCACCAAGGATGGTACCATTAAGGTTAAAGCAGTGGGCGGTGATACTTACTTGGGTGGTGAAAATTTTGACAAGTTGATGGTGGATCATTGTGTTGAAATGTTTAAGAAGAAAGAAAATAAGGACTTGAGTGTGAATGCAAGAGCAATGTTGAGGTTGAAAATTGCATGTGAGAAAGCAAAGAGAGATTTGTCATCAACACCCCAAGCACCAATTCAAATTGATTGCTTGTATGAGGGCATTGATTTCTCAACCAAATTCAGCAGGGCAAAGTTTGAGGAGTTGAATTCTGGTTTCTTCAACTTGTGTATTAAGCATGTAGAAAATTGTTTGAGAGATGGAAATATGCAAAAGAATGGTGTTGATGATGTGGTTCTTGTCGGTGGGTCGACTAGAATTCCTAAGGTACAACAAGTACTGATGGAGTTTTTTTATGGAAAACCGCTTTGCAAAAGCATTAACGCAGATGAAGCCGTCGCTTATGGTGCTGCGGTGTTGGCTGCAAACTTAAACGGTGGTGGCAACAAAAAAGTGCAGGAGTTGGTGCTATTAGACGTGACCCCTCTTTCTCTTGGTATTGAGGTTGGTGTAGGTGAGATGAGTGTTGTGATCTCTAGGAACACACCAATACCCACCATCAAGGAGGATTTCTATTATACACGTTTTGACAACCAAGTATCTGCTTCATTCCCTGTATATCAGGGTGAGGGCAGAAATACCAAAGAAAACATTTTTCTTGACAAATTCACTCTGTATAACATTCCGGCAGCCCCTAAAGGTGAGCAGAAGTTCAAGGTTATCTTTAACATAGATGCCAATGGTATTCTCAATGTTTCAGCCGAGGTGATATCCACGGGTAATAAAAAAAGTATCACAATCACTAAGAATGGAGATCTATCCAAGGATGACATCGAGAAGATGCTGAAAAAGACTAGGCAATGAGAAGATCATCAATTGTATTTCTTTTGCAAGGTATTTTCAAATTTTGTTATCAACTTGAAGCTAAATTGAATGTTAAGTCTTTATGAATGACTACAAACATCTGATCTTTTGCAAGGTTTTATTTTGCTTCTTCGTAATCCATATTTCAACTGGTCTTGGCATCTGACTTGGTATTTACACATATTCATCAGTAAGCTTGAGAAGTTGAGATATAATAAAACTTTTGATACTTCAGCTTGCATGCAACTATATAAAATAGTCGTAATTCCGAGATAAGATATCCACTATATAAACATAATCAAATAAACCGTATCAAACAAAATGGTAACACAAGTATTTATCTTTTTAACTGGTTCAAGCTCAAGACTAAAACTCGCTGGTTTTAGGAACTTCGAATTGCATATTAACAGATTTCTTGACAAACCAGAGTCGCCGATCAAAACTCGACTAGTTTTAACGCGTTCATGATCATTAAACTAGAACAATTTCTTCTTTCAAACTTGCACTTGCATATATCTCTCAAGCTTTCAACATATTTTTTCTATCAAACCCACACTTGCATGAAGCTCAAGCTCCATTCATTAAGTTATGAATCTAACAAAGTAAATTTAATACCACTAGCCTTCATTAAGTTATAAAGTAAATTCACTTTAAGTAATTTTGATAGAAAGACAATCTCTTGATTTGTTTCGACTTATGATCATCAACAATTGTGGTGCAATTAATTAGGGGGTGTTGATGGTATGGTTTTGACGGTTTTTAGGTCAAACCATGAGCCAAAGCGAAACGATTTGGTTCCGGTTTGGTTCATGGTCTGGGCTCGTTGGATCTTGATACTAGTTGTCGGAAATTAGATATGAAATGTATTTAAAGAAACACGATTTGGTTTCATTGTTTCAAAAAGCTTTTGTAAGCAACTCTTCGTTTCAAAAGACTTGTTTAACTTGGTCACAAATCCCATAGTTTAATTTTGACTCTTTTGCGACCCACAGTTAGAGTTTCAGTGTAATTCTAATAGTTTGACACACACTATCAAGAACCATCAGAATAGTATCAAACATCAGAATAGTATCAAACAAGATTAAATAAAAAAACTTACTATCTATGTTAAAATTAAGGAACAAACACTTAAAATATTGAACTTACTATTTAAAAATTATGTTACATGACTATACCCACTACACCGTTAACTTATGTGGTAAATTCGTTACAATTGCAAATAAAAAAAACCAGACACGACGCGACCATACAAAAAAGTTACATTGCTATATCATTCCATGAAGAAAGCCAAAGTAAGAAAAACTACATAACGACGTTAAAATTATAGACAAAACGATAAACGCATTGAGTCCGGAATGTAAAAATTTATGTTAGATGACTTTATCTGTTGCACCATGAACTTTTGTGCTATATGACATCTATGACAAATTTTATGCTAACTTCATTAATAATATATGACAAAACAAACTAAAATAACACTATATGACAAAACCAAGAAAAGATTAGAAAAAAAAATATACACCGTAGATGAATAATTTGTTGGTAATTGTATATATTTATTATAATCTATAAGGGCATTAAAACTATTGAATTGTTTAAATGCATTACAAGTTCAAGTAGGCAAATGTAGTGTTTGATCAAATTGTTTCCACAGTTGTTAGATCAAATTATTTCCACATAGTATTCAATTTATGATAACATTTAGCATCATTTTGAGAAAATGAGATAATCTTTTGATATAGATCAATACCTCATAAGCTTCTGTTAAGTGAGTCTAGACCTCATATGCTAGACTAGAATACAATTGTCCCATATAAAATCCTCACAAATAGGCCTTAAGATCCAAGTAAGCACAGTAGAATAAAATACTAAGCTTCCTATATATTAAATGGGGCTTTTGTCACGCCAAAAAAGCATGACCGCAGGTCTTTCGTTACACTTTTTTTTTTTCATATAAGACCAAAGTCCCGTCATCGTAGGTACCATACGACCACACTTTAAATTTAGTGGTTGTATCAACTAAAAACGTGACTAAAGAGTATCAATATTTTTGTTAAAATCTAGCATTTCAGTTGAGAATGTGTGGCTAAAGGGTAACAACAACCACATGAATTTTTTATAAGTGTGGCTAAATGGTAGCAACGGCCACATGAATTTACTAAAAAGTTTGTTTTAGTCACCTTACTTATTTAAAAAAAACCAGGTAAACGGTTGCTGGAATCAAGCATTCCATCTGAAAAGTGTGGCTAAAAGAAGGCAACGGCCACATACTTAAAAAAAAACCGTGGCAAAAGGTTGTTGTAATGATAGAAATGGTTACATGAATTTACTATAAGTGTGGTTGGAGGGTATAGAAATGGCCACACACTGCACACCCACAGAGGAGCCCGCTCTCCCAGTAGCCCAGTAGGCAGAGAAGTATACACCAAGACTCACGCACCCGCAAAAAAAGTTATATTTTCGCCCATACCCGCTCCCCCAGATAGATAGGTTGAGATGATATCTATTAAGCTGAAATGCAACCACTCCTCTTCCCAGGAGACCTCATTAAGCTTTGCTCTTTTTAAATACACATGAAACTATCAAGCTTCATCTCTTCAAAGATCGCACCTGAATCGATCGCCTTATTTTAAAATAACTTTATGTTTCGTTCCTTCCAAATCAGCCAAATAGACGATAAAATAATACCATGGATAAAATCTTTTTTCGCTTCTTATCCATAACCCATCCGCTATGTATACTAATGGCCTCCCTTACTGTTGAGATGCTCACCCCCGGGACTTTGCACCACTAAAAAGCAAGCTCCAAACATCATATGCTCTACCATAATTGACGAGCGCATGATCCGCCGTTTCAAACACGTTATTACACCCCAAACAGCAAGGATTTACCAGCACCCCCTCCTATTCAACTCGAAAGAAGTCGGAATTCGCCCCTGCAAAGCTCTCCATACAAACGCATTAAATTTTAACCATACCCATGAAGACCACACAAACTTTTCCTCATAGCAACCAAACAATTTCTGTTGTAACATTGACCGAGCATTTTTTACTTTAAATTCTTGTACAAAATTCGAGCCCTAACCCCACTTGTCTTTATTAGTTGACACCCGATAACACTCAAGCATGATCTCACAATCCTCCTTGACCACTTCTAATTCCTCCGGGATAGCACCGTTCTTCCAATCCCATTTCAAACCCAACCCGTCTCCTCCGTTACTCAACCTTGAAGCCACCACAGAATCCTTAAATTTCTCCCATTTAAACAATTTCAAAAATATCTCTTTTAGTCTCCCAAGGCCCGACCATTTGTCCAACCAGAACATAACCTCTTTCCCATTACCCAACTTACACCTAAGTAAACGAAACGGGTCAATCCCTATCTTCTTCATGTATTCGAGCACTTTTATGATATTTATCCATGACCCCTTTATCCTTTTGTTTCACATCACGGATTCAAATCTCCTCTTGCTCCCATGAATTCCCATTATTACTCTAGCCCATAATGTCGCCCTCTCTTATTTAACCCTATGGATGCACTTCAAAAGAAGACTTATGTTGGCAGCCCTCATTATCCTAATGCTCAACCCGCCATCCCTCTTATCAACAATCAATCTCCTCCAAGCTATCCACTTGATTTTCTTGTATTTTTTTTCATTTCCTCCCCCATATAAAAAAAAAACCTTCTAATCGCTTCAATTTTATTTTCCACCTTTAATGGCATTCTAAACATAGAGAGATAATACTATGGGATTGCTCCTAAAACCGCCTTAGCGTGACCCTCCCCCCAAACGTGATAGGGATTAGGAGCAGGCCCGTATCAAGCACCCACACGGCCCATCGGCCCACTATCTTTATTTTAACCTAGTTTTATTTCTTGTTTTGCAAGTTTATGTATTCTTATTTAAAGGACGTTTGTAAATCATTATTAGGTGTTATGTTTTGATTATTAAATAAGGATCCTGGAAGTTTATCCAAGAACCCTAGTCGTCTGGTTTTAGGCTGACTATTCGGTATCATTTGGCATCAGAGCCATGGCCGAATATCGGAGGCATCATCATGATCATCGACGTAGATTCGCCGCCGGAGGCAACGTAGATTATCATCGTGATCCCCGAGATTTAGAAAAGATCAAGCGACTCCGACAACGAGTTCGGGACCTTGAGTTACAACAAGAGATCCGGCAACTCAAGCAACGGATCCGAGATCTTGAGGCATCGTCTACATGGAGGGAAACGGAACTGGAACAATTCGTCAGGGACGAACTAACCAGGGACGAGGAGTATCCTACACATGATGACTTTGTCTATTCTTCACCTCCTTGTTTTGATAACTATGAAGATGAAGATGCGAGTGAAGAAGAGTCGTTATTTCTGAGGCAAGTTCTTAGTGGGGTTACCATTAAAGAGAAAAACAATGATCATAAGTCTTCTACGGTTTCTTTGGGTAATTTTACTAAACTTTTTCAAAAATATGTGGCTGCTTCTTCGGAAATTTTGCATAACCCCACACTACAAAAGGCTTGTACTCAATGGGAATTTCAAATTGGAGATGTTATTGATTTTCACGACATCATGGCATATTTTTTTTTTTGAACGGCAAATTTGGATCACTGACGGGGACATTACACCACCCACCCGATCATCTCCAATCCCAATCAGGAGGAAACTCACCACTGGTGAGAAAACCCCCTGGCCCAACTTGTAACCCCCATTTTTATTCTTTTTGTTACAAGTGGGACTTGAACCCAAGACCTCCTCTTAAGGGGTCATACACCTTTACCACTAGGCTAACTAGTGGTGTGTTTAGAAACTATCAATTATAATAATCCACATATTAATTTTTCAAAAAAACTTGTGGATGAATGTTTAGAAACTATCAATTATAATAATCCAAAATATATTACTTGTTTTGAGAAAGTGATACCTCAAACCCATTATGGAAGGTACATTTATAAATATGCGTCAAATTTAGAAGCAAGGCCAGCTAATTTTCGTGATGGAGGGCTCTTAAATTTTTTATCAAACTTAAAGTGGGTTGTGAATAAACTGTTTTATCCTAGTGCCATACTTGTTTATCTAGTTTGGAAGTATCGACAACAAAACTTTTGCAAGTGGTATGATCTGTATGCAATTCAAAAGGACTTAAATCTCAATATTGAGACATTTAATTTCAAGAAACTCGGAGTTTGGTTTGATGAAGGTGAAGATCAAAAGGTGTGGTTGATGACTATGGGGTACTCAAGTACAGTGGCGGATCCAGGAAAGAATATCAGGGGTAGCGGGGACTAACGGGGGTTCGGGGGCAGCGCCCTCGAAAAATTTTTTTAGGTAGTTAACGGGCTTTTAATCATATTTTTAAGAGACTTTTGATCATAATTTTAAGTAAAAGCCATAAAATTTCTTCCAGGGGTCGCGAAAAATTCGTTTCAGGGGTCGCGAAAAACCGAAAACCTATAAAAAAAAAAAATTTGCACGTCGGGGTAAAAGTTCAGGGGTAGCGGGCGCTACCCCTGGGCTCTATGTGGGTCCGCCCCTGCTCAAGTATGTTTACAATAAATATGGATGATCCTATCCAAAGAAACATAGCTTCCCAAGTTCTCAAGCGGGTACATGATAATGCTTACAAGACTCGAGGACGAGTCTTTTTCAAAAAGGGGGAGAAGGAGAAGGATAAGGGAGAACCGGACAACCCTATAGACCCGGGACCCGTCGGTATGCACTATATATGCTTGAAGCTGACCCGAGCAACGTATGAGGATGAACTTGACGTTGAAGTATTCATCGTGATGGTGTCAATAATAGGACGTCAGGACGTTCCATTTGATCCGGGTGGCTCTATTTGCTTTGATGGGTCATTAAAACTCGAGGACGAGTTTTCTTAAGAAGGGGAGAATGATAGGGATTAGGAGCAGGCCCGTATCAAGCACCCACACGGCCCATCGGCCCACTATCTTTATTTTAACCTAGTTTTATTTCTTGTTTTGCAAGTTTATGTATTCTTATTTAAAGGACGTTTGTAAATCATTATTAGGTGTTATGTTTTGATTATTAAATAAGGATCCTGGAAGTTTATCCAAGAACCCTAGTCGCCTGGTTTTAGGCTGACTATTCGGTATCAAAACGGCATAACTCTTCTCTTCCAATTTGATAGTTTCTTATGGATATTGTTTACCACAACCTCCCAATTCCCACACCTAGCCATATTTAACCCAAATGGGATTCTTAAATAAGAAGCCGGAAAGGTACCCATTTTGTAATTCACCATATTGGCTAAGTGGTTTACGCGTTCCTAGATACACCACTATCAAACAACATGCTCTTCTTAAAGTTCACTTTTACGCCAGAGGCCAAATTATAGCACCTAAGGATTCGAGCTAAATTTGCAACATTCTTACTTGATGCCTCCCCTAAGAATACCCTATCATGCCTCCCCTAAGAATACCCTATCATCTGCAAAAAAAAAAAAAAAAAAAAAAACATATGTGCTAACACTGGTCCATTATTGGGTAATTGTATACCTTTGAAGATTCCTGCTTGACCCGTCTTAGTTGTCGTAACATGTAATGACTCCATAACAATAGTAAAAAGAAATGGAGAAAGTGGATCTCCTTGACACAGACCTCTTGCTGTGAACTCTTTTGTTGGCGAACCGTTAACGAGCACCGATATTCTCCCCGAAGTTAGACAACCCCAAATCTATGCTTGCCATTTTTTCTAAAATCCTATCAATTGTAGAATGTCCATTAGGAATTTCCAATTGACCGTGCCATAAACTTTAGCAAAATCAACCTTGAAAAATATGCCTTCTTTCTTTGACTGTTTTAACCAAGCCAATGTTTCATTTACAATCATTGGATCATCTAGAATCGAACGGCCTTTTAAAAAAGCAAATCGAGTATCACTAATGATTGTACCAATCACCACTCCTAATCTATTCGCAAGCATTTTTGCAATGACTTTGTATAATGAACCTACAAGACTGATGGGCCTATAATCCTCCAATGACAATGGATCCTTACATTTGGGGATCAAAGCTATAAAACTTGAGTTACAGCCCAGCGAGATAACTGCTAACGTACAAAATCTATCCAAAACCTTCTTAAAATTGTTAGCAAAAGAATCCCAATATTTAAAAAAATGCAAAGGAGAATCCATGTGGTCTCGGGCTTTTCTCGCTCCCACAATCCTAGACTGCTCCTTTGATTTCATTTACAGAAAACGGAGCTACTAACGACTCGGCCTGATTTTGATCTAATCTTTTAAAACCCTCACCATTCAGTTTTGGTCACATTGACAATAGTTCTTTAAACCTATTTTGAATATGATCCAGAATTACTACCTTTACCGTCTCTGCTTTGGTGCACTATTGGTCCTCCAACGTCAGACCCGTGATGCGATTATTCTCGATACAACCATTTACTATCCTATAAAAAAGTTTGATTTCTCACCCCCCCCCCCTCCACAACCCACTTGATCTTGTTTGAAATCCAAATTCCTCCTTGTCTCCAAATCTTGTAATTTTTTTCTTGCAATTCAACCAATCCTCAAACTCAATCTCATTTAGAACTCTCCCTTCCACATCACAATCTAATTCAGCAATTCTAACCTTAAGCCGATTAATTTCTCCATCCTCCTTCTCTTTAGTCTCCCTTCCCCAAGCCCTGATTTGAGACTTAGGTGGCGTTTGGTTCACGGAATGTAATGTAATTGGAATTGTAATGTTTTCCTTTTAAAGTTGTGCTTAAGTTAGGTAAGGAGAAGGTTTGGAATACAATGAATTCCTTTAATCAATGGAATTTTGAAATCCTTCACTTTAACGAATGAAAGTTACATGACCCCAAATTCCATTAATTAAAGGAATTCATTGAATTTCAAACCTCCTCCTTACCCAACTTAAGCACAACTTTAAAAGGAAAACATTACAAATCCAATTACATTACATTCCGTGAACCAAACGCCACCTTAATGTTCCTTAAATTGTTGAACAACTCATTGTCCGGATTTCTGTGCCCAGGTGCCAAAGCGTATGCCTGTCCTTTCTAAGATGTCATTTTCAATTCATCATACTATTTATTTTTCATTGATATATTTCTTACCTTGATTATGGATGTGTATATGCTTAATTACGAGATTAGAGCCTCGTGCTGATAACGTGTTATAATTTAATGAAGATTACCACCACTTGAGAACGTTAATTGTAATTACTTGAGTTAACCTTTTTTCTTTGGAGAATTTTATAAGAAGGATAAGTAAAGATAAGTTTGAGATATTAGAACGAGTTGGAAGAAAGTTGTATATCATGTAGGATATATACAAAGAGGTGCATTGTTCTCCTTACATTCATGTTGTATTTATGCTACAAAAATAGGGGACAAGACGACATAGACATTTAATGTTGAGTGTATGTATATAATGTCTTGTGTATAAGAGAGCTCTCATTATTGTTGAGGTGAAAGTGGTGGGCATCCACATCCTTACTTAGATATTCATAATAATCTAAGGGTATGTTTGGTATGGGGTAATGGAATCAACGAGGTAATGAAATAAACATGGTAATGAAATGGACTAAGGAATGAAATAGATCATTTCTATTTCATTATACCGTTTGGTTACGTGATAAAAAGATTGAAGGAATAAGATACAATTTATTAAAATAACAAAAATACCCCTACCAAAAAAAATTGAATCAAGGATCGGTGATGTTAAATATTCTTTTGAGGGAAGCCATTAATACTAGCATACACAAATCAATTTTAGAGAGAGCTGCAGAACACCTATAATAACGTTAACACCCTTTCAGAAATTAAAACGGAACATGAAGATACTAATAATTAATTGATGCGATTGATGGCTGAAGGAACAAATTACGAACATCAATCAACAAATGCATCAAACCGAGCAAGTAACTCACCTGATAACGAACATCAATTGGGGGATCTGAGAAGGATATCGGAAGCTTTTCCGGTGACGGTGGAACTTCGAGGAAAGAATAGGGGCGGTTTTGGGGCGGCACAGCATCAGCCATCGCGCCGGACCCGAAAAAACAAGGGGCCTTCCGGCCGACTAAGCTTCTACTAACGGTAGCGTGCATCATAGTCACTTTTTTTTATAATTTGACCCCCTTGAAACTAGAGCATGTATGATTGAAGAAAAGAGAGTAGGAGTGAAAACATTAAGAAGAATAAAATTCTGGCGACCCAGCTGGTTCATGTTTGAAATGAAAACCAGAAGAGAAGAAGAGAGTAAATAGATGAAGAAGGAAAGAGGAAGAAGGGGTAGAATAGTATTTAACTATATAAGTTTATATAACCCAAATAAGATGACGTAAAGTTACTGACATTTGATAGTCTTTTAGTAGCAATGTCAATTGTCAAATGTTTGCTACAATAAAAAAAAATTTAAACCACACGGTATATATTTTAATTTCAAAATATTTAAGTTGATATAAAATATTAAAATATTAAAATCAGTCTAAAATTTTATTTACTTTTTTTCTTATTTGATAATTATCTAACTAAATTTTATTACGTATATATTACGTATATATTACTTTATTATTTATTTATTTCGAGATTTATTATTTCTAAAAGTTTTAGAAGCTTAAATATGTTACATAATTTTAGGAGAGTATTTTAGGGGCACGTTTTATTTTCTCGAGTTGGGCCTAATTTTTTTAGCATTCTCAGGGACGGCCTGGGAAAGATAGAAGTGGATTTTTCCAATAACTTGAGTAATTAAGGAAATGAACACACGGACTGAAGAAACAAAAAAAGACGAATATCAGAAGTTTTTCTGGTGACGGTGGAACTTCAAGGAAAGAGAGAAGTTATTATTTTGATAACTTTGTAGTTGAGAAAATGGACTCGTCGATTGAAGGAAAAAATCACTGAAAGAGACGAGGGTAAATTAGACATTCTGAAGGCAATATGGAACGAAATGAAAAAAAAAACTAGGGTCCAGGGAGGAATTGATTTTCAGAAATTAGAGGGAATGAGATTCCGTACGTAATCGCTGATTTCATTTCCTTCACCAACCAAACACACTATAGTTTCAATACCTTTGAATGATTCATTTCATTCCGGCTTCAATTCCTACATACCAAACACTACCTAAGTGTTTTGTTCTTTTCTTACACAAACGTTATGTGACGTAGTGGTTGTTCCCTTACCTTTTAAAAGCCTAGTCCACAAGTTCTTTGGCATGCCCATGTTCAAATCTTATTGATTTTAAAATTTTAATTTGATTTTTTTCTATAAAGATAAATTCTCCCTACGATTCTACATTTAATTATTCTTTTTTTTTTGAATTTATTTCTTATGCATTTCCATTCATGTTTCAAAATCTATTGTTCCGACTTCCGACATAGCAATTAATTTTTTTTTGTTATAAAGATATATTCTTTTTATAAATCTAGATTTGATTCTTCTTTTTCTTGAACTAATTTCTTATGCATTTCTATTTAACTTTTAAAATCTATTATTTCAATATCGCATAACGTGTTTCAAAATATATTACTTTTGTAGCGTTATGTTGTCAATTTATTTGACTGTTCCTAAAAATTTTAATAAGTTAACATATAACCGGCTATGAAATATACAATTTTTTTTTTATGTTTCATAACCGGTTTATATATTATGGGTTAAAACGATTTAATTTCTCACTAAAAAACAGATTTAACTGATTTTTTAACATATCTCTACGGCCACCGACGAAATGTGGTGCATTATACCGTTCGGGATGGATCTAGAGCGCCAGCGCCACCTCTGTCCCGCACCCTATATTAATAATATCTCCCACCATTATTTCCCTATCCCTCCCTCCTTCCAATTGCCCCTTCGCCTCCCCCAATTCCCCTCGCAGATCCTCTCATCTTTCCCCGAATCCCCAAAATTCAACGAAAATGAGAGAGATCCTGCACATCCAAGCCGGCCAATGCGGTAACCAGATCGGCTCCAAGTTCTGGGAAGTCATCTGCAACGAGCACGGGATCGATTCCACCGGCCAGTACACCGGATCTACATCCGATCTCCAACTCGAACGAATCAATGTTTATTACAACGAGGCGTCCGGCGGCCGCTACGTTCCGCGTTCGGTCCTCCTGGATCTGGAGCCTGGTACTATGGATAGTATCAGATCTGGTCCCTATGGCCAGATCTTCAGGCCTGATAATTTTGTGTTTGGGCAGTCTGGTGCCGGAAATAATTGGGCGAAGGGGCATTATACGGAAGGGGCGGAGTTGATCGATGCTGTTCTGGATGTTGTTCGTAAGGAGGCTGAGAATTGTGATCTATTGCAAGGTATGTAAATAGTAAACGGATCTATTACACTCTATTAAGTTATTCGGGAGCTTAATTTTTAGTTCTTATGAACAATTAGCTTCTTAACTCTGTTAAGTTAATCTGCAACTTAATCTGTTGCAGATGATTGCATGCTAGAATTGAGAAATTGTTGTACATTTTGATGAAATATATTGTTAACCTTGCATTTGATTCATTTTTTCAAGTCGAGATATTGTTTGAATGCATCATGATTTGTATTGCCAGATATTGTTTGAATGCATCATGATTTGTATTGCCAGTGATTTTATCTTTGATGATCAAATTGAAATTGAATTGAGCAATTGTTATACATTTAATTGGTTTAATCTGATCCAATTCTGTTGCCAGAAATAATTGAATAGAGCAGTTGTTATACATTTAATTGTTTGAATATGATCCAGTTTTTGTGTGGAGATGCTGTTTGAATGCATCATGATTTGTGCTGAATTTTCAGATTGATCTATCTGAGTGAAATGTTAGATTTGTGCCAGTAATTTATGTTTGATAATCAAATTGAATTGAATGGAGCAATTGTTATACATTTAATTGGTATGATTTGATCCAACTTTTTCTGTGGAGATGTTGTTTGAATGCATCATGATTTGTGTTTGCATCATCAGATTGATCTTTTCTTGTTCAAAATGTTAGATTTGTGCTGATAATTTATGTTTGATAATTCAACTGAAACTGAACAAATTTGATACAGATGAGAATCTTGTTTTGGTGTGCTGACAGGTTTTCAGGTTTGCCACTCACTTGGAGGAGGCACGGGGTCTGGTATGGGAACTCTGTTGATTTCAAAGATAAGAGAAGAGTATCCAGACAGGATGATGCTCACATTTTCGGTTTTCCCTTCACCAAAGGTCTCGGATACTGTCGTTGAGCCTTATAACGCCACCCTCTCAGTCCACCAGCTGGTTGAAAATGCTGATGAATGTATGGTTCTTGACAATGAGGCCCTTTATGACATCTGTTTCAGGACCCTGAAGCTCACCACTCCAAGTTGTGAGTACCCCTTCTTCTGACTAATTTCACATTTCATTGTAGCATGCATTATTCATTCATTTATTGAGTAATGGGTTGATTTGAGTTATGAACTGGTCGATTTGAGTTTTGAACAGATCGAATGTGTTGCATCAAACGGTTTAGCTAACATATAAAACATGTGAAGTGGGTTATGTGGGTCAACCCTACAACTTATTTCGATCTGTTAACCATCTAGCCCATTTTATCTTTTCTGAATTCTATGATCCCATAAGTAAATTTTAGACTTTTATTTCAGTGGTATAGTTCTTGTAATCGCTTTATATAAGATTAAAATAAAAGATAATGTTATGTGAGTGAGCCCAGCATAGCCAAACCCATTTTGACTAGTGCAAACAGGGTTATTTAAGTAGAATATATCATTCATGTTTTTTTCTCTTACAGTTGGCGACCTGAACCACTTGATCTCTACAACCATGAGTGGCGTAACTTGCTGCTTAAGATTCCCTGGTCAACTAAACTCTGACCTTCGTAAGCTTGCGGTCAACCTGATCCCATTTCCACGTCTCCATTTCTTCATGGTTGGTTTTGCTCCCCTCACTTCTCGTGGATCCCAACAATACATCTCACTGACCGTCCCAGAGCTGACTCAACAAATGTGGGACTCTAAGAACATGATGTGTGCAGCAGACCCCCGCCACGGGCGCTACCTCACAGCCTCAGCCATGTTTCGAGGCAAAATGAGCACCAAAGAAGTTGATGAACAAATGATGAACGTTCAAAACAAGAACTCGTCCTACTTTGTTGAGTGGATCCCAAACAACGTCAAATCTAGTGTGTGTGATATCCCACCAACCGGGCTTAAAATGGCCTCCACGTTTATTGGAAACTCAACATCGATTCAAGAAATGTTTAGGAGAGTGAGCGAACAGTTTACTGCCATGTTTAGGCGTAAAGCATTTTTGCATTGGTATACGGGTGAAGGGATGGATGAGATGGAGTTTACCGAGGCAGAGAGTAACATGAATGATTTGGTGGCGGAGTATCAACAATATCAAGATGCTACAGTGGAAGATGAGGAGTATGATGAAGAAGAAGCTGAAGGGCAGTACGAGGATTAATATGGTTGTTTGAGTGTTTGATCTTGCATATTGAAGAAAACATATGAGCATTTAATTCTTTCATGTGTGCTTGTTTTTCTATGTTTTTTCTTTGTATCATATTCTTTTGAGTTCTGTATTTATGGTTGTCCGAAAGTGTTTGTACTTGTATCTTGGTATTTCATTTATTTGAAAAGATTTTGCTCGTGGACTGTTTAGTTTTGAAGGGGTTGGTGGGTCAATATGTTTGAATCTGCTCTAACCAGAACATGTTATGTTCAACTAAACTATGTACACAATCCAATCTTGGGGTTGTTTATGTATCTTGGTAGGAAGCTTCATGAAGTCCTAATTATCGGTGAGGTAAACATGGAGCCTCGTAAGTTTTTTTATTACGTCTGTTATCCATGGTCACAATAATTCGATTTCGGTTTGTGAAGCTTAATAGACTAAAGAGAACCTAGAGGAAGGAGGTATATGAAGAGGAGAGAGATCAATTTCTTCTTCGGGCTTTTTGCGGGCTGGGTCAAACCCAGTGACGGATTTAGACTAAAAGTTTAGAGGTAACTTTTAGCGGAAAAATCATTTCAGGGATAACGAAATACATAAAACGTTAAAAAGACCAAAAATTCCACTACACGATGCAAGTTCAAGTAGCGGGCCCTCCCACTAGGGTATATACGTCACTGGTCAAACCCACACCCATAGCCAAACTAGCAGATAGGGGATCACACCCGCACTCCTCATTAAATGTTAGTTTTGGAAGAGGGGCCCACGAATAACAACCTATCGGATTGCATGAGATCCTCAACCAATCAGATTTCTCCTTGCATAAGGAATGTTCTTACCTAAAAGTTAGTTCACGCTCCGTGGTCTCCACGTGCTGATGTCACCACACAGGTAGTACAAACCCTAATTCTAAATCTATAAATACCAGCACAAGAGCTACAATTCTTCTTCATGCTCCCACTCTCTTTAAACTGCATAATCACAGACACTCCTTTCTACAAGTTATTGATTCTCACGTCTGGAAAGTTGTTACATGGACTTTTCTCTTTCTGTACTGCCCTAAAGGTTTGCTTCGTGTGTAGGTTTTCGAGTGTATATCCCATTCTCATGCCCGAAGCCATCTTAGTCGTTGGATCTTTAATCTAATTAAAGGGGGGGGGGGGGGTGGAAATTAGTCTTAGTCATTTTTGTTGACTTTATTATTAAGTTCCCTCATTTAGTAAAACTTTCATAAGTTTTACATGCGACATAATTTTAAAAAAAAATTACACTATAAAAACAAACTTTCTTAATCTTTAAAACGCGTACAGTGTTGCTATATATGCAATTAAAAAAGTTACCTTTTCGATACCAAGCCATTCGGAAAATACCGATTTGTATCAATTCCAGTTAATACTAATAGCAAAATGAGGCCGAAAAATTAGGCCAAATTGAGTGCTGATGCCAGACCGTTTTCGGTTGTGAGCCATTTACATCTAGTGTTCTTGATCTACTCGTCAAAGATTATAAGAACTTTAACTTATGGTGATAATGAATTGTTATTTGTCTATGAATCTTTCATTATCTATTAAGCATATCTTTAGGCTAGCACTTGTCAGCCTTAATCTTTCAAGTGTTAGTCAAATTCTTACACTCGTTTGGGAATAAACGGATCTTTGGTGAGTTGGTAAAGTGTTTTTATAAACTTTCTTTAAGGTGTGTCCAATGACTTTGTAAAAACCCTTTTTATTGAAAGTATAGTACTGATTTTCTAAACCAAGCGTACTTCACGTATCATAGACCATTTGGGGAGTCGAAATCCCAAAGATCGGACTTTTGACACCCGGTCGGGAGGACGATGCATGATCCGAAAGGTGACTCGCGTCCCATGCTACATGATACGTTCGAGGTCCTTATGTCTATGTAAGCAAACTTGGCTGACCACGCATGTGCGGGCTGAAAGTATTTGGTTGGAAATGGGGGTTTGTAATATTTTGTCACTTCACGGAAGTCGGGTGGTACGTGTTTGTAAACTTGGATCTGATTATGCCGGACGTATATACGCGAAAGCGATGTACGGAATAAATGGACCTTAGTCCTTTAAACAGATCATTTTTATAATAAAATAATCCGGCACACAGGGTTGTTCCCCTGCTGGTTCATGTCGGCGTGTCGAGCGTAATGGTTGCCTGACCAAGGGGCCCTACGACTAAGTGGCATTAGACCACTTCATTTGATTACTAGCAGCACCTTCTCTCAGCATTCGTACTCCTCGCAGACGATTAGCAGTTGGATGGTGGTTGACCAGGTGGGCCGAAAGACGGTCGACTTTCTGCTAGTAATCAATCTTAAGGAGAAGATATAAAAACCAGGGTAGCAACTTCACCACCGATAAGTCCCCTAAATGATATTATCTACGACCTAGTTGATCAAGACACGACTTTTTTAGAATAGATGTTTTATTTTTAATTATTTTACATGTACATTAACATCTTCACTTGAAGATTGCTCAGGTTAGACGTAAAAAAGATGAAGTATCAAGAGCTCTCCTTTTCCTTTGTGTCTTCGATCGACCTCGATTCAACTTACCACTACTATACTGCCCACGATGGGTGCACTTGCCCGTGAATGTGGTGAAATAATAGTTGTCAGTAAATCAAGTTTTATAAATCTAGAAGTCTTCACTTGCTAAAAAGGTGTCACAAAATAATGCTATATTTTATATATACACTACAGCACACCATGAGAGGTCTTTGTACATGCTAGAAAATTGGTTTATAAATCAGAAGGTGAAAACACCGTTCACCCATTGATTGTTGCATCGAGTTTGATACATGTAGGCTAGCTTAGATTCACAACCTAATCCAACATGTTAAATAGGCATGTCCCAAAACTTTACATCCTAAGACTATAATAAAAACTCTTTACTTCATTCTTGTGCGCCTTGCTTGTTTTTGAGCCTGATGCTAGCTGAGATTAACTAAATTTCATTTACAAAAGGTTATTCTACAAAAGCTTGATTTTCAAAAGGTTATTTTATATTGTAACAATCCAGATGGAGTTCAGTTACTACTCCTCCTTCTCATTTGCCCCTTTCGGGGTCGGTGACCTTTCTTCTACATTTTTTTTTATATTTATGTAAGTAAAGAACCTGAAATGTCAAGAACATGCAACCTTTTGATAGTTATATAACAGTCTGTGGTGTTCGCAGTATAATCCAGTTATGTGGGTTCTAATAGAGATAAAGTTAAAGAATTAAAGAATGAGTACTTGGTGAACATTGAGTATATTTCATGTTCGCTTTGCCTGCAGCCTGCAGGTGTGCGCGGCTGTGTAGGGGGCATCAGTTGTAGCTGATTTCCTGCTTCACTCTGCCATCATATTCTACACCCATTAACAATGAATTCAAATACCTGACAAAATGATGGTTACAAAATATAGCCTATAAAGCTATAATATTGATTACTTGGTTTACAATACAATTGTCATTGTTTATAAATGCTCGTGATTTCCCCCTAATTCAAAAGCTAGAGCTTACATGTCACAAAGACCACATGATATGAACTCAAAAGTTGTATTATTGTTGTCAACAGGCAGACTTGAGTATGTGTAGGAAGTTATGGATCGAAATGCAAAATAACTGTCCCAATTTGTACAATAAAAAAAGCAACATGCGATCCCTAAGTTCCTAAACATAATTACCATTATGACAAAACATCTTTAACACCAACCAACTATTAATGAAAAGATTGTAGACCCAATTCAACACCAATATTGAACAACTCATACCGTTAATTAGTTGAATTTATGCATAAACAAAACTTGATTTTCTTAATTCAATATAAAAGGTACAAATTTACTGATATTAAGATGAAAACGGGTCAATTGGTTAATACATGAAGTACTACATACCTCTATTGTTGGTCATGGGACAATATCTTAAAGAAAGAAATAAAAAGGAGAAAAATAATAAGCGAATAATATATTAGCTACTTAACCAAGCAATTTAATAAATAGAATATAACAGAGTAACCTAGATTAAAACTCAATATTACAGATCTAACATGAGTACTGAGCATCATATCAATAGGAAAAATTAAATTTCTAAGTGTTATTCGAGAAGAGGTTTAATGACGAAAGTAACTGCAGTTGCTCATTTTTAGCTTCTATATCTTTAATTAGAAAAACCAATTAAAACCTAGTGAAGCTTAAGCATTCAAAATCACTATGGAAGCATTTAAGCAAATATGAGCAATATAACATAACCACACCTTCACTGCTCAATGTACCATACCATATTAACTCATGTATATGATAAGCATTAAAGAAAGAACTTATAGTTTCATTTTTGGGTCATAAATATTATTCTGAACCAATAAAAACACTGATGCAAGCCTATAAAAAACGTATGTTAACCCATTCGTAAAACAAATAATTTGTCAAGCAATTCAGTCGCTTTGAAACAAACGGAAAAAGATAGCTCAATAATAGATGTAACTCGTAAAACAAATAATTTGTCAAGGAATTGAGTAAATTCACTTCAAAACTATGAGACAAAAGTAATATGAAACATGCACACCACCAAAACCATAAGAATCAGAAATAAGTAATCTATTTTGACTTCACAACTGCGAACATAAATAAGTCAATTGCAACAAACTCTAAACTTGATAATATGTAAATGATTAAATTCGAATGCAAAGGAGACGAAATCTGCAAGATTGAAGTTAAGATAAAAACACAAAAAACAAATGCAAAAGCTAAGGCCAATAAAGTAAGATCCAAAGCAATCTATGGTTGTCTAAACACCTAAAAGTATAAATTCTGAGTTTATTAGATCCAAGAACACCAAAAGATAATTCAGTAATAGCAAGACTTAAAAGAACAAATCAGAATGTAATGCTAAAGATGATGCATACGAAGTAATTAAAAGCAGAGATATCAACATACCTAAACAACACAAACCAATGCAAATTTGGAACTTCTAAGGTTTAAGTATTCAAAACTACTTAACAAATAAGCAAATAAGTACACATGTTTTTAGCAAGAGGAATGATATACAGATGAGTATATGTAAAGGAAACACAAGAAGTTGATTTTGGTAAATTAAGAGCACCAAATTTATGAGGATTAGCCATTCAAAATCACTGAATAAAACCAAAATTTCAAAATTTAACATAAAAGGCACAAAATTATTGATATGAAAATGAAAATGGGTCAGATTTTTAAGTTTAAGGTAAAAAGAAGTTTATAAAACCCATGTATTTTAAATTAACATCTAAGAAACCAAACACGGAGACATTTTTAAAAAGAACGGTAGACGAATAAGAACATAAAAAAAACTAGTTGAACAACCCATAAGCCACATAAAGTAGAAAAAGAACATGCAACCAAGCAAGAGCAAAAGAATGAGAAGAGGAATATGAAATCGCAACAGATAATACCTAGAAGAACCAAAGAAGATCAAATTTCCCTATATAAACGAACCTAATAGAGCACCCGAGTAATTCAAAACCTGGACAATGAAGAACAACAAAAACCCACAAACAAATTAGCATAAAAACCTAAGCAATCGTAGAAAAAGTGAAGAAGATTGCCAGCTTTAAACAAAGAACAACAATTAGAACCAAAGAACTCTAACCTCATCGATAGGAAAACACCCTGGCTAGGGATAACGAACCGAACCACCACCACTATAAAGCCTCGGTACTCACCATCCTCGTTCTGACCCTTTTGTCACCGTCTCTAAATCGTACGTGGATGAGCAACGGAAGAAACCAACTGAGAGTGGCAGCGAGAATCGGAAATCATCACCTGTGAGTGTGTGAGGAGCATGTAAACAAAAGAGAAAGACATGTGTAATGAAAGGCAAGAAAGAACGTGTAAACAAAGAACTAAGGTGGAATAATATAATTGGATGTAGAAATACGTTCGAATAATATAATTGGTGATAAGAAGTACGGTAAAAGCACTCTCAAAAAAGAAATACTATTGTGCTTTATTAATGTTAAATACTTGAATCTTGGATCAAGTGTATTGGAAGTTAATAATAAGTTTTGATTTTATAAATTTGTTTGTAATATGTTTAAATTTGTGAAGTTTTAGTTTTTCTTAAACTTGAAATTCAACTTTTTTTTAGAGTTAAAGATCGATATACAAATTTTATGGGGTTCGGTGACCAAATTTCTTGGGTGTCGATTATGATTTAATTGTATATGTACTACTACACACACAAAAAAAATCATGGGTGTCGAATGTGACCCCATGGCCACTACATGGGTACGCCACAGGCGGGACCGCTGGGTGGTGTCATATCCAAAATGAAATGTGCTTCCCCTTCTTGATATATTTAAAACTAGTTAGTAGTTCACATTAAAACTTCCCCTTCTTGGGCAGCAATACCATAGGTACAGAAAAAAAATCAAGTAAATCTATTTCGAAACGTATCTAAATATGTAACGCAAAATCTCAAATGTAACATCTAAACCTTAAAACTTTAACCCAAAATCACTAACACCTTACACATAATCTTAAACCCTCAAGTCTAAACCATGTAAAAATGCACATGTTGGGTTTTTTAGTGACATCCGGATTACCGGTTACTTACAAAATAATTGTTTTTACATAGCCGGGTTTAGTTAACAATTTTCTAAATCAGAGTCTTAACACACAGCATAACGCAATACAATTTAAAACGTGAATGCCAATAAACAAATTATGCAACAAGATCAACAATTACTACACGCGCAAATCCAAATAACTATAGTGATCATCCAAACTACACAAGAGGTTAGATATACCTTGGCGGTGTTTGACACACGTTCAAGACATTGAGTTTCAATGAACCAGTGCTAGGTTAGAATGCAATGGCGGTGCGAGAAGAGTAGCAGCAATGAAACGATTAGGCAAAACATTCTGGCACAGTGTGACTTGGCGTGTCGCGAAAGATTTCCTAGGCAACTTTCACATTCCGCGAGGCAGCGCTGTCGGTAGATTTAATCTAATCGTGACTCTAGATTCCAGTGAGACGCGTACTCGATTCAATCACAGTTGCAAACATCCTGGAAGACCTGGTTGTGTACAGATAGTGAGTAGCGCTCAGAAGGAAAGCCATGGCTCTCTAAGATTAGTGGACGATGGGCATCAGATGATGCCCGACACTAAGCAGTGGTGAGAGGTACGAGATAGGGTGGTCAACGGCTTGTCTTGCAACCATGGAGAAGCTACTGAAAGTTCGTAGAGAAAATGAAAAAGCGACTTTCAGATCTGGCTTGTAAAAGCACCAACTTCTCAAGATAAACAAACCGACAAAGATAGCACCAAGAATTACGGATCCAAAAAGCCTAAGGTAATCAAAATCAAATATCCATAAGAACCGAACACCCACAATCATTGAATATTTACTGTGGCGCAGAGAGGTATCAGTGAGCCATTCTAAATGAAGCAACATCATGAAAATTTTAAGAGAAATTTAGACTGAGATCTGAGAAAATATCATCACACCCGCAATCAGTAAACACCTTCCAATCTAAGGTGAAAGCCAGAAAACCCTAGATCATCAACAGACTCAAACTCAATAGCATGTTAAGCTGGGTTAACAAATCGCTCATAATCCGACGACGACTGCGATGAACGCCGCGTCGCCGTCGGTAAGATTATCTTGAAAGATAAGGACCCAATCGTTACCACCGCAAAAGTACAACGGAAATGGACAGACAACCCTAGACCATCAAATGCGTGAAAATCAACAACATGTGAATCTAGGATCAGTAAATCGCTCAAAATCCAGAAATGGCTGCAATGAACGTCGTGCCATCTATCGCGAAAGATAATTATTCGATGGAGAACACACTAAAAACAGCCGCTAACCACCATCCATTATCATAAATCATAGACGATGGCACAACAATGATGGAGAGCATATGCCATTAAGCAGAAGATGAGAAGGAGATCAACAGCTAGAGAGCGGGATCGCTTTAGAGAGGGAAAGCGCTATCAACCGCTAGAGGGAGAGAGCGCTTTAGAGAGAGACCAGACAACGACCTTTCAAAGAACCCCTCGTCAAAAGGAGAATGTGTATAATGAAGACAAAGGTAGGGTACAAAATACGTGTAGAGTAGAGAGTGGTAGCAGTGGATAGTAATATGTGAGAGCACCGTCATTTTCAACAAATAAAAAGAAACATGTGGTGTGAATAATTATATTTCAGAGTCTAGCACGTGATTCCAAGTTGATATATAATATAATTTATTCCATGGTGCAATTTAGAAAACAAGCTCTTTACATTTTGTTTTATTTTATGCCAACATTGATGAGCCAACGCGTGGAGTAGAGAGTGGTAAAAGTGAACAGTAATATGTGAAGAGCACCGTCATTTAAAAAAAAAGTATGTGGTGTGAGTAATTATATTTCAAAGACTAACATGTGATTCTAAATTGATATATAATATAATTTATTCTATGATGCTATTTAGAAAAAAAAGCTCTATATATTTTATTTTATGACAACATTGGTGAGCCAACACGTAGGTGAGCCAACACGTAGAGTAGAGAGTGATAATAGTGAATAGTAATATGTGAAGAGCACCGTCATTTTCAAAAAAAATAAATATATGTGGTGTGAATAATTTTATTACAGAGACTGAAATGTGATTCTAAATCAATATATAATATAATTTGTCTCATAATGCTATTTAGAAAAAAATCTACATATTTTATTTTATGCCTAACATTGGTGAGCCAACTTGGTTCCTATAAATCTAAATATAATTTTTCACAATTGGACAAATCTTTTGCAAATAAAAACTAAAATAAAATCGGTACTGATTGAAGCAAAAAACGCATACAGCTGCTCATAAAAAGCTACCCAATAGTTGACTAACTTGACATATCTTTTTGATCTATAAATATTTGTGTTGGTTTTGTTATTAGATAGAAATAGGAATTCCTTTTCATATTTTACATAATGCTTCTTTCCGTTATTATGGCTATTTTGTTATGTGTATTTACTTCAGCTTGTTTGTGCGAGAGTGTAGGAAGAATAATTCTGCCGAATAATGTGTCGGTATCTGCTCTCCTGGTATTTGGAGACTCTTTTGGTGATCAAGGAAATAATAACTATGTTAACTCTTCAGGCAAAGGAAACTATCCTCCTTACGGGAAGGATTTTTTAGGCGGAAAACCAACCGGAAGATTCTCCAATGGCAAAACGCTACCCGACTTTTTAGGTATGCAATGATGTATTTTCACACCATATAAAAGGTGATCTCACACAATATATAAATAGTTGTTTCACTTATTCAGAGTTTTTAAATATACATTTGATTTTTTCATATATTAAAATACTCCAATAAGTTTTTAAAAAATAGTGGAATGGGCATTTGATTTTTGGATGGTGTAGTAATATATAAAAAGCAAGGTTGCAGAAATCGTTCAACGGTTGCTCGACGGTCGACTGGTGTTAAGCGATTAATCGGTTTAATCGGGGATTAATTGACGATTAATCGGAGACCCTGGATTATTATAAAAAATAAATACATACATATATTTTCAATATGGCAATATCTTAGTATAATTAACAAGTAAATAAGTAAAAACCTTAAAAAAGTCATAATCTAGTAATTAAATAAACGTTTAAGTCAAAAACTACAATAGTAAATACTAATACTTCTAATAATCTCAAAAAACAAATACATTTTCATATTTAAATCTTCATCTTTCTTTAATATTGTTTCAAAATATGCCTACCGCTTTAACTTTTGATGATTTTTTAATTTTTTTAATAGAAAATTAAAATTTTAAGCTAACCGTCTAGACCGCTAAGGGCCGCCAAGACCGCCAAGGACCGTCAAGGACCGATGTTAACCATCGTTGACCAACTGACCGTCAAGCCCTTAATCGTAGACGGTTAGGGAGTGCCAAGCGATTGATCGCGATTTCTGCAACACTGATAAAAAGACCATTTTTTGTATCTCTTACCAAAATACTTGGTCTGTTAGAAGTTTAACCATATGTCTTTATTTCAGCTTATTTTTAGCGATTGTTAAATCGTATTATTATTATTTGGGAAAGTCACGAAAATGATTAATTGTGACCATCTTTTTACCAAAATGTCCCTCTTAATTTAGCTTTGTCAAAATGACCATTGACTATACAACCAATAAAATGCAGCCACATGTTCCAAAAGAGCCACTAACTAGTCGCCGCATAGGCAAGGTGACAAATTTAGCCGGCGTGGAAATCTAAGAAGGCAGATTTAGTACCTTTGTCACCCAATCAGATTTTGACACCTGTCTAAAAAGGCAAATTAAGCATTCTTAAGTTTCTAAGAAGGAAAAATTTACCTTCTTAGACACGTTAAAATCTGATTGGGTGGTAAAGGTACTAAATTTGCCTTCTTAGACTTTACGCCGGCTAAATTTGCCACCTTGCATACATGTCAAAATCTGATTGGGTGGCATTGGTACAAAAGGAAATTTAGCTGGCTAAATTTGCCACCTTAGATTCTAGAAAGGCAAAATCTGTCTTCTTGGACATATTGGGTGGCAAAGGTACTAAATTTGCCTGATTTTCATGTCAGCTAAATTTGCCACCTTGCCTGCGTGTCAAAATCTGATTGGGGGGTAAAGGTACAAAGGGAAATTTAGCCGGCTAAATTTGTCACCTTAGATTTCTAAAGGCAAAATTCTTTTTGGACATGTGTCAAAATCTGATTGGGTGGAAAAGGTACTAAATTTGCTTTCTTAGATTTATCCACGCCGACCAAATTTGCCACCTTGCCTATGTGGCGGCTACTTAGTGGCTATTTTAGGACACGTGGCTGCATTTATTGTTTGTAAAGTCAATGGTCATTTTGGCATGGCTAAATTAAAAGGGTCATTTTATTAACAAATGAGTCAAACCATTTTGGTATTCTTCCCTTGTTATTTCAGAAATATATTATATTTCCTTTCATGTAAGTGTGATCATGTTATTTGAAATTTGAAGTTGAGGTACTAGGAGTGAAGGGTTATCTTTCGCCATTTCTAGACCCAGTAATAAGCGACAAAGATCTTCAAACAGGTGTAAGTTTTGCTTCTGGTGGTAGTGGGCTTGATCCACTAACATCGACATCAACGGTATGCAAATATATCTTGCTTTTAATATAACCCTTTTTCAGTTCATTAATTATACTTGTTACCATGGTTATGTTTATATGCATATATGTGTGCACAACGTACAATTAGGCTGCAATACCAATGTCAGTTCAATTGGACATGTTCAAACAATATATTGAGAGGCTCAAGAGAAACGTTGACGAAGAAGCTGCCAATAACATAATCACCAATAGCGTAGCTGTGGTTGTTGCAAGCAACAATGATCTGTTTCTTAGCTTTCCTTTAAGAAGATCACAATATGATGCTCTTGCTTATTCAAACATGCTGACGAAGCTAGTCTTGAACTTCATACAGGTATAAATATATAGTTTCAAACATACATGAATTGAACAAAAAAGAGTTACTAATTAAGAGATGGTGTTAATTTGTACACCTTTGAAGGAATTATACACCTTAGGAGTAAGAAAGATGGTTGTGTTTAGCGCGCCCCCAATCGGTTGTTTACCAGAGGTGAGGACGTTAGCTGGAGATCCACAAAGAAGGTGTGCAGACAAGGAGAATAATTTAGCGCAATTGTTCAACACCATTCTAGAACAACAACTTCAGTCTTGGACAACGAGTTTTCCTCAATCCAGAGTTGCATTTATCGATTACTACAATCCTTTTATAAATATCATTGAAAACCCTCAGACATACGGTATAAAATTTTTGTTATTGCCTACATGTTGCATCCTTAGATTTCCAATACCTTTTTCTTCTTCTGATATCTTGTTTGCTAGGCTTCGATGTTGTAGACAAAAGATGTTGTGGAACCGGAGAGAAAGAGGCGTCATTTTTATGTAACAAACTAACTCCTACGTGTCCGGACCGCTCTAAATATTTCTTCTGGGATGGTGCCCACCTATCGGAGAAAGGAAATAGCATCATAATAGGCCAAATTATTCAAGACTTGGTGAACTCCTTGTTCTAAGAAGATCCATATATATTTGGATCTGGTGAATTAGTATTTAAGTTTCTGCTTTTAGAATTTCTAGAAGTGGCCAAACTAAGTGATATTTCTCTTTGTTTGCAAATAACTGTCATTTTATGGCAAAGACTCTATGTATGTGTGTGTGTGTCAGTGTTACACCATATAATGATGATCAATATCATGTGTTTATTTTGATGATGTTTGGGAATGTAATTTCTCTACATTATCATGTGTTTATTTTGATGATGTTTGGGAATGTAATTTTTCTAAGATGATGTTTGGGAATGTAATTGTAACACCCCAACCCGAGTAGGGCTGACGTGTCACTCATACAGTAAACAGAGATAGCATCAATCCATAATACTTAAGTTAAAATACTTAAAATCCAAATATCCAGGTTTTTAAACGAAACACGCCAAGTTCAAAGGAAGTTATAATTTCAAATAAATAAAGTTTTAAGAACTCTTGCAATTTCCTCTCCTAATCAGTTTTACTCTCTCTTGATCTCTTTCCCCTTATCCCCAGAAGTACCTGTCATAAAAATAAAGAAGACACAAGAAAACGAAAACGGCTGAGCCAAAAATTGCTCAGTAACGGTGGAACAATAGCAGTACAATGTAACAATGAGGATAAAATAAATATACGACTCAGAAGAAATAAATGAGACGTATCAATAAGGAAATACCCATTTGAGCCAGTAACAGTAACAATAACAATATGTACATTGGCTGCAGCCCTAATGTACCAGTAATGTGATATGGGAGTGTGGGCACACACACCTAACCAATTCACCAATAACAGTAATTTTCCTAGGATCGATCCATACGCCTCTAATTAACTAACTAGTGCAGCAACTTAGCACATCATTAACTACTTCGAGACGCCGTGGCTAATCGCTCTGCCACAGATAGAGCACGTCAAAAGGTGCCACAATTGACGCCCTATGGTCCCCATAGGTGGATATGCTCGGGTATTGAGGCCAAATAAAACGGTCACATATGCAAGTAAATATATAAAAGTCTCTATAACCTTAACTCTAAGGTTTGTAACGATGTCCAAATATAACGGGAACATGCGATAATGAGTACAAAGGGATCTATCCTACCGCATGTAAACAATTTCAATAAAACAGTACGGTGCAATGTAACGATATTCAATGAAAACTGTATGACACTAATCACTCGATAAGGCAAATACAATAATTCCACTTTGAAGCAATGAATTACGAACTCAACAAAAACAAATAAAGAAGCTACGAGGGAAGGGTCGAAAAACCGCACCTTAGCTTATAGGCAAAGAAGGTCAGAGGTAATACTACGCCGGTGTTAAAAATCACGAGGACCTACATTTAGTTTTTATTATGCTATAGTTTAAATTAAAGTTCGGATGGTACACTTAAAATACTTAGATGTCCACCAGACCTTACTATTTAACACTTTAAGAGATGTATCCCGTTGACTACTGAATTTGCCCATCAGAGACATAGTATTGCCTTTACCACTTTAAAAACAAAAGTTCTTTTAATATTATTTTAGTTTCTATATGAATTAACCAGTAAAGCAGTATCTTATATATCATGTTTCAAAAGACTTGTAAACTTCACATGAATTGTACGTACATGGGCTTTTAAGGATTTTTAAGTTTCTAAATTAATTGCAACACATGTCCATGATATGAAAACTCAAGAACAACGAGTGTGAGTACATCAAAATTTATTAATATGCATGGTCAGGTTGTCATCTCAAATAGTTCATCCCGTCCCCGGTCGGTACAATATCACCACCACCGATTTTCTAGCGGATACATCAACCCTAACACTAGCTAGGTGAAAATAAAGGAAGCAAAGACATTACCCCACCCACGGAGCAGAAGCGATTCGGAATGAAGAACTTGACGAGTTGGATTAGTCGTCCCCCGAGCGGCTGTATATCGAACATAGACAATTGAAATCATACACAGTTTTGTGGTTGAATTGCAACCGAACAATAGAGATGAGAGAAAGAAGGATACCCCAAATGTCCAACGGAAACGGTTTGATTTGTTACTTGAAGTAGAATCGACCCACCGATTTGAAGCGAGATGGTATGGCAGAAGATATGATGGAACTGAATAGTCGACCCGAACGATTGAAGAGCACGAAAACGGCGGTATTCAGCCCTCGATCAGTGGCCTCTTTGCTGCAACGGTGGTGGTTTCTGGCAGGGTACCGACGGAAACAAACGAGTCCTGCAGAAGCAGACGTCTCGAGATGGAGCAGGGAGCAGGGCGATATGTATAGGGACAGAGAGAGAGAGGGATTCGTGAAAACCGAGCGAGAGGTTGAAAGGTCTTTAATAAGATTATGAAGTCCAGGATTGTGCGCGACTTGGTCCTTCGAGATCGGGGGTTTAGTTACGGATTTTGAAAATTAATTTCTAGGGATAACAATGAAGATTATTCACGTGGGTTTTAGTCAATCCTCATGGAGGAACAATTGGAATTGAGTTACTGTCTCTTACTTTATATTAAATATATTGTTACCGTTTCATCTAGGTTTTATGCTTTTAATTTTTTTTTTTTTTTTAAATATCGGGTATTTCAACTCTTCCCCTCTAAAAATGAATTTCGTCCTCGAAATTCTAAACCGGACATAGCACAATTCGTCCTCGAAATTCTAAACCGGACATAGCACAACCTTATATGACACATCAGACATATGCAATATCA
>JBCNJP010000019.1:34726155-34750443 GCA_039602395.1 Deinandra increscens subsp. villosa | reverse complement strand
TATTGGTTATATAAACACCTTATTAGGACTCATTGGTCCCAACTGACCCTCATTGTCCCTAAACCCACTTTATTGTGCCATCATTGGTCCTAAACACAACGTATTGGTTATATGCACACATTAGTGGGACTCATTGGTCCCAACTAAACACACCTTATTCGGCCATAATTGGTCGTAAACACAACTTATTGGTTATATACATCATTCAAGTTTTTATTGATTCCTTGTTATTAACCTAACCAATTTAATGGATCCTATGCAGTGAAAGGCGAAAGGCTAACCAAATATCTGGACCTTGTAAAACAATTAGCATTATCTTTTGAAAATTGCAGCATATCACAGGTACCCAGAGAAGAAAACGCAGAAGCTGATGCTTTGGCAAATTTAGCATCATCTTTAAGGATCCCAGAAGGTGTCAAGATTCCCATAACTCACATCCTGACACCAGCAATTGAAGAACAAGAAGTTAATGATGTTACAACAGATAAAGATCAAGAAATGACAGACTCCCAGGATCCTCAAGAATCCTGGACTTACCCTATTAGGAGATTTATCCAAGAAGGAGAAATCCCAAAAAACGAGAACTCCAGACTCTTCCGAACAAAGGTAATTCCATATTCAATAATAAATGGTATCTTATACAAGAAATCTCTTGCAGGACCATACTTGAGATGCCTCGAGCAGCCTGAAGCACATGCGGTACTTCAGGATATTCATGAAGGTGATTGTGGCAATCACACTGGGGGCAGATCACTATATTCAAAAGTATTAAGAACAGGATACTACTGGCCCACCATGAAGAAGGATGCTATGGCCTTTGTTCAAAAGTGTGATGCATGTCAGCGGCACGGCAACATCCTCCATCAGCCTGCTGAGCCGCTCCATTCAATATCATCTCCATGGCCGTTCATGAAATGGGGAATGGATATAGTTGGTAAGCTGCCTGTAGCACCTGGAGGAAAAGTCTTCATGCTGGCTATGACGGACTACTTTTCTAAATGGATTGAAGCCGAAGCTTTTGTTCAAGTTAGAGAAAAGGAAGTAATTTCCTTTATCAAAAGGAATATCTTGACAAGATTTGGAATTCCATCAGAAATAGTGTGCGACAATGGATCTCAGTTTATTGGCAAAAGAACAACTAGTTTTTGTGAGGCATGGGGCATCAAGATGGTAACTTCAACTCCCATACATCCACAAGCTAATGGCCAGGCAGAATCGAGCAATAAGATTATCATCAATAACCTCAAGAAGAAGCTAGGAGACAAGAAAGGAAAGTGGGCTGAAGAGCTACCTTTCGTATTATGGGCTGACAGAACGACCTCCAAGAATGCTACTGGTCGAACACCATTTTCCTTAGTGTTTGGATCCGAAGCTGTAATTCCTACTGAGATGGTGATGCCAACTGCGAGAACAAGCCACCAGGATTTTGAAGCAAACAAACAAGAGCTCCTTGAAGATCTTGAAACAATTGAAGAAATCAGAGACCTCGCAAAATTTAGGATGGCAGCATACCAGCAAAAGATAGCCAAGTCTTATAACAGGAATCTCAGGATCAGAAGATTTCAAGTAGGAGATCTGGTACTCAGGAAAGCTTTTCAAAATACAACCAATCCGGCACATGGGAAACTCGCGCCTAAATGGGAAGGACCCTACCTGGTGGATTCAGAAGCTGGAAAAGGAGCATACAGGTTAGTTACTATGGAAGGTGAGCTGCTCCCAAGAGCTTGGAATGCAATTCATTTGAAGTTATATTTTATATAAGTTCCCTTTGGATCCTTTGAGCATATCAGAGAATCCTTGTCCATACTTCGAGAACCTCAGGTATGATTTTTACCCTTATTTCATTTTCACATTATTATTTTTGAAATGTGTACTGACTTAGGCATCGGAGGGGTGTTAGCAAAACTAACACCCACCCCTCACCGAGCCTTGAAGTGTTTTGTAGGTGCTCCGAAGCGTCCTGCCATAAGCTAGAGGCTGATCACCTCTTCTAAGTCTAAATGCATTCTGAATGCTATCAAAGGTTTAGGAGGTTTTCACCTTCTCGTTCACTAATGGGAATCGCCAGGAGCGCAAGACCCTCGCCAGGAGCGCACGATGGTGGCCTATGGTTCAAGGTGGTGCGACCAGTCCATCCTAGGGTGGCTGATAATTTCATCACTGTTGGCCATAGAGTGCACTTCAAAATGGATGGCAGACGTGTCATCTCAAAGATTCTAAGGTTTTTGGCATTTTCATGTCAACAAAGGTTTAGACATATTCGTGTCTCTCAAGTTTTTGGGCTTGACCCCAGTTGGCTTAGTCCCAAGTATTTTTGAGCTTGTCCTCAGAATAACAAAGGTTTTTAATGTTCTCACATTAACTAAGGTCTAGGCACTTTCGTGTCTCTCAAGTTTTTGGGCTTGACCCCAGTTGGCTTAGTCCCAAGTATCTATTGAGCTTGTCCTCAGGTTAGCAAAGGTTGTTGATGCTCTCGCATTAGCTAAGGCTTAGACACACTTCGTGTCTCTCAAGATTGGGCTTGACCCCAGTTTAACTTATTCACAAGTGCTCAAGGTTTTTAAGGTATTTTATGCCTTAAAATCGGAATTTCATCAAGTCTATCTTAAGGATTCCTAAGGATCCTTAGAGATCCTGACTACCTCTACGGTTGGAGTATTCTCAAACAGGTTATATTGATACTGCGTTTAATACGTATTTTTATTACTAAGTATTAGATGGCATCATGGTTTGTTAACATTGACAAAATTTTAATAAACTTTTGAGTTTTTCAACTAAACTATGCTGAGCATCCTGTAGGATCCTCATTCAAACATTTTTCAAAATAATTAAAAGCATACACGGCACACCATGATGATCAAAATGCTACTAAGTCATATATATGCAGGAAATACAAAAAGAGCAATCGACAGGGTTCCGACTGATGTATGGGGAAGACAGAAACTTGGAGTTATTTATGGGGAAATCACATGAGAAGTTGTGTTGCTATCAAATCAGGAGCTAACGAGTCACCTTCGTAATTATTTCAAGAGATGACGTTGAGTTTGAATTTTTACAGCCGTCTTCTTGGTCGACAACTGTTAAAATTCAGGGGCAATTGTTAGGGCTGATAATCCGGGATCCTGGCGGCAGCTCAAATGGTTTGGTATCCTTACGCAAGTTCAGGATCCTGGCAGGTTCGAGCATCTCGGAATTACAGTTATCAACTAACCCGTTTGTTTTTCCCATGTGTCTTATTAATTGCAGGGTCAAAGAAACGTGTAGACAAGCCTAAAGACTCGGACAAATGATAGAGAACGTGGACTAAGTGGTCCACAACGTTCATATTGGCTTAGTTGGGAGAATACCTAAAATATAGGACAGTTGGTTATATTATTTCAGGATGCTCGCCAGAAGCTCAAAGGATCCTGAACTACAGTTATCGATTTAACCGTTACAATTGTCCACGTGTCTTAATTGATTGCAGGTATTAAGGGACGTGTAAATGATGGCTAAAGACTCGGTCAAGGCTTTATGGGACGTGTTGTAACTGACTCCAACGTTCACAAAGACTTGAAGACTCAATCCCTAGTTTTTAGCCTAGTTAGTTAATGCATTTTTGACTATTTAAACGAGCTCTAGGTCATTCATTCAAAAGGACACCTCACAACACACAATCTTTTCGATTACAATTCTCTGCAACACTTAGAATTCGAGCTCATTTACTTTGTAATCAGAACTTTCATTATATAAAAGTTTTAGGCGGCAGGTACTTTGAACCGGCCCCCGAGGTTTTTTGCCAGGCTCCTTGAGGATACTCAAGGATACTTGGATTTTCCCTCGTTACATCCTCGCGTCAACCTTTACATTTGCATTTTCATCCTTATTTACATCAAACACGCTACCTCACATACAAAGTTTGATCAACTAATTGCTTAGGCAGTTTTTGACCAAAACATGTATGATTTCCTAGATTCATCTTGATCATCATCCCCTATGGGTTTTCGAATCCGACCCTAGTTCTTGCTCAAGATCGAGATTCTTGATGTGAAAATCGGCCCTGACATTTGCTTTTTTCCGAGCCTGATGCTAGCTGAGATTAACTAAATCATCTTTCTTGTGTATGATTTCCTAGATTCATCTTCCCCTATGGGTTTTCGAATCCGACCCTAGTTCTTGCTCAAGATCGAGATTCTTGATGTGAAAATCTGTCCTGACATTTGCTTGTTTCCGAGCCTGATGCTAGCTGAGATTAACTAAATTTCATTTACAAAAGGTTATTCTATAAAAGCTTGATTTTCAAAAGGTTATTTTATATTGCAACAATCCAGATGGAGTTCAGTTACTATTCCTCCTTCTCCTTTGCCCCTTTCGGGGTCGGTGACCTTTCTTCTACATTTTTGTTATATTTGTGTAAGTAAAGAACCTGAAATGTCAAGAACATGCAACCTTTTGATAGTTATATAACAGTATGTGGTGTTCGCAGTATAATTCAGTTATGTGGGTTCTAATGGAGATAAAGTTAAGGAATTAAAGAATGAGTACTTGGTGAACATTGAGTATATTTCATGTTCGCTTTGCCTGCAGCCTGCAGGTGTGCGAGGCTGTGTAGGGGGCATCAGTTGTAGCTGATTTCATGGTTCACTCTGCCATCATATTCTACACCCATTAACAATGAATCCAAATACCTGACAAAATGATGGTTACAAAATATAGCCTATAAAGCTATAATATTGATTACTTGGTTTACTATACAATTATCATTGTTTACAAATGCTCGTGATTTCCCCCTAATTCAAAAGCTAGAGCTTACATGTCACAAAGACCACATGATATGAACTCAAAAGTTGTATTATTGTTGTCACAGGCAGACTTGAGTATGTGTAGGAAGTTATGGATCGAAATGCAAATTAACTGTCCCAACTTGTACAATAAAAAAAGCAACATGCAATCCCTAAGTTCCTAAGCATAATTACCATTATTTCAAACCATCTTTAACACCAACCAACTATTAATGAAAAGATTGTAGACCATTACAACTCATACTGTTAATTAGTTGAATTTATGCATAAACAAAACTTGATTTTCTTAATTCAATATAAAAGGTACAAATTTACTGATATTAAGATGAAAACGAGTCAATTGGTTAATACATGAAGTACTACATACCTCTATTGTTGGTCATGGGACAGTATCTTAAAGAAAGAAATAAAAAGGAGAAAAATAATAAGCGAAGAATATATTAGCTACTTAACCAAGCAATTTAATAAATAGAATATAACAGAGTAACCTAGATTAAAATCAATATTACAGCTCTAACATGAGTACTGAGCATCATATCAATAGGAAAAATTAGAAAAATCAATTAAAACCTAGTGAAGCTTAAGCAAATAAGTACACATGTTTTTAGCAAGAGGAATGATATACAGATGAGTATATGTAAAGGAAACAAAAGAAGTTGATTATTCAAAACCACTTAACAAATAAGCAAATAAGTACACATGTTTTTAGCAAGAGGAATGATATACAGATGAGTATATGTAAAGGAAACAAAAGAAGTTGATTTTGGTAAATTAAAAGCACCAAATTTATGAGGATTAGCCATTCAAAATCACTGAATAAAACCAAAATTTCAAAAGTTAACATAAAAGGTACAAAATTATTGATATGAAAATGAAAATGGGTCAGATTTTTAAGTTTAAGGTAAAAAGAAGTTTATAAAACCCAGGTATTTTAAAATAACATCTAAGAAATCAAACACCGAGACAACATATAAAAAGAACGGTAGACGAATAAGAACATAAAAAAAAACTAGTTGAACAACCCATAAGCCACATAAAGTAGAAAAAGAACATGCAACCAAGCAAGCAAGAGCAAAAGAATGAGAAGAGGAATATGAAATCGCAACAGATAATACCTAGAAGAACCAAAGAAGAGCAAATTCCCCTAAATAAACGAACCTAATAGAGCACCTGAGTAATTCAAAACCTGGACAATGAAGAACAACAAAAAACCACAAACAAATTAGCATAATTAAAAACCTAAGCAATCGTAGAAAAAGTGAAGAAGATTGCCAGCTTTAAACAAAGAACAACAATTAGAACCAAAGAACTCTAACCTCATATCGGAAAACACCCTGGCTAGGGATAACGAACCGAACCACCAGCACCATAAAGCCTCGGTACTCACCATCCTCGTTCTGACCCTTTTGTCACCGTCTCTAAATCGTACATGGATGAGCAACGAAAGAAACCAACTGAGAGTGGCAGCGAGAATCGAAAATCATCGCCTGTGAGTGTGTGAGGAGCATGTAAACGAAAGAGAGAGACACGTGTAATGAAAGGCAAGAAAGAACGTGTAAACAAAGAACTAAGGTGGAATAATATAATTGGATGTAGAAATACGTTCGAATAATATAATTGGTGATAAGAGGTACAGTAAAAACACTCTCAAAAAAGTAATCTAAATTGTTATATATATAAACTAGGTTAGTAACCCGTGTATTATACGGGTTAAATTTAGTTCATAATATTAGTTAAACATATAAAAAAATATTAAGAAATTTGAAAATTATAAATGAAATAATTAATTATAAAATATTAAATGATAATTTAATAATACATTAAAGATGAAAAATTCTTGATTTGTTTTCTTAAAAAGACTCAATTATTGAGTAATTTATCAAATCTACATTATGTTTGTCAACTTTTTTAAAATGAAAATTTAGTTTAGATAAAATTGGTAATTTACTAAATTAATAATTGAATCTGGTTTTGACATGTGTCAATGCTGATGTGGACATTTTAAAAAGAAGACATGTGGACATTTTTTTATTGATTTATTAGGATTAAGATTAAGATACTACTGTGTGCTTTATTAGTGTTAGATACTTGAATCTTGGATCAAGTGTATTGGAAGTTAATAATAAGTTTTGATTTTATAAATTTGTTTGTAATATGTTTAAATTTGTAAAGTTTTAGTTTTTTTTTAAATTGAAATTCAACTTTTTTTAGAGTTAAACATCGATATACAAATTTTATGGTGTTCGGTGACTAAATTTCTTGAGTGTCGATTGTGATAAAATTGTATGTAACTACTACACAAAAAAAATAATAAAAAATCATGGGTGTCGAATGTGACCCCATGGCCACTACATGCGTACGCCACAGGCGGGACCGCTGGGTGGTGTCATATCCAAAATGACATGTGCTTCCCCTTCTTGATATATATAAAACTAGTTAGCAGTTCACATTAAAACTTCCCCTTCTTGGGCGGCAATACCATAGGTACAGAAAAAAATTAAGTAAATCTATTTCGAAACGTAACTAAATATGTAACGCAAAATCTCAAATGTAACATCTAAACCTTAAAACTTTAACCCAAATCACTAACACCTTACACATAATTTTAAACCCTCAAGTCTAAACCATGTAAAAATGCATATGTTGGGTTTTTTAGTGGCATCCCGATTACCGGTTACTTACAATATAATTGTTTTTACATAACCGGGTTTAGTTAACAATTTACTAAATCAGAGTCTTAACACGCAGCATAACGCAATACAATTTAAAACGCGAATGCCAATAAACAAATCATGCAACAAGATCAACAATTACTACACACACAAATCCAAATAACTATAGTGATCATCCAAACTACACAAGAGGTTAGATATAGCTTGGCGGTGTTTGACACACGTTCAAGACATCGAGTTTCAATGAACTAGTGCTAGGTTAGAATGCAATGGCGGTGCGAGAAGAGTAGCATCAATGAAACGATTAGGCAAAACATTTTGGCACAGTGTGACTTGGCGTGTCACGAAAGATTTCCTAGGCAGCTTTCACATGCCGCGAGGCAGCGCTGTCGGTAGATTTAATCTAATCGTGATTCTGGATTCCAATGAGATGCGTACTCGATTCAATCACAGCTGCAAACATCCTGGAAGACCTGGTTGTGATCAGATAGTGAGTAGCGCTCAGAAGGAAAGCCATGGCTCTCTAAGATTAGTGGACGACGGGCATCGGATGATGCCCGACACTAAGCGATGGTGAGAGGTACGAGATAGGGTGGTCAACGGCTTGTCTTGCAACCATGGAGAAGCTACTGAAAATTCGTAGAGAAAATGAAAAAGCGACTTTCAGATCTGGCTTGTAAAAGCACCAACTTCTCAAGATAAACAAACCGACAAAGATAGCACCAAGAATTACGAATCCAAAAAGCCTAAGGTAATCAAAATCAAATATCCATAAGAACCGAACACCCACAATCACTGAAGATTTACTGTGGCGCAGAGAGGTATCAGTGAGCCATTCTAAATGAAGCAACATCATGAAATTTTTAAGAGAAAATTAGATTCAGATCTGAGAAAATATCATCACACCCGCAATCAGTAAACACCTTCCAATCTAAGGTGAAAGCCAGAAAACCTTAGATCATCAACATAGTCAAACTCAATAGCATGTTAATCTGGGTTAACAAATCGCACATAATCCGATGGCGACTGCGATGAATGCCGCTTCGCCGACGGTAAGATTATCGTGAAAGATAAGGACCCAATCGTTACCACCGTAAAAGTACAACGGAAATGGACAGACAGTCCTAGACCATCAAATACGTGAAAATCAACAACATGTGAATCTAAGATCAATAAATCGCTCAAAATCCAGAAATGGCTACGATGAACGTCGTGCCATCTATCGCGAAAGATAATTAGCCGATGAAGAACACACTAAAAACAACCGCTAACCACCATCCACTATCATAAATCATATGGCGATGGCACAACAATGATGGAGAGCATATGCCATCAAGCATAAGATGAGAAGGAGATCAACATCTAGAGAGAGGGAGCGCTTTAGAGAGGGAAAGCGGTTGCGCTTTAGAGAGGGAAAGCGTTATCAACCGCTAGAGGGAGAGAGCGCTTTAGAGAGAGACTAGACAACGACCTTTCAGGGAACCCCTCGTCAAAAGGAGAATGTGTATAATGAAGACAAAGGTAGGGTACAAAATACGTGTGGAGTAGAGAGTGGTAACAGTGGATAGTAATATGTGAAGAGCACCGTTATTTTCAACAAATAAAAAAAAACATGTTGTGTGAATAATTATATTTCAGAGACTGTCACGTGATTCCAGTTGATATATAATATAATTTATTCCATGGTGCAATTTAGAAAACAAGCTCTTTATATTTTATTCTATGCCAACATTGGTGAGCCAACGCGTGGAGTAGAGAGTGGTAAAAGTGCACAGTAATATGTGAAGAGCACCGTCATTTTCAAAAAAAAAAGTATGTGATGTGAGTAATTATATTTAAGAGACTAACATGTGATTCTAAATTGATATATAATATAATTTATTCTATGATGCTATTTAGAAAAAAAAAAGCTCTATATATTTTATTTTATGACAACATTGGTGAGCCAACACGTAGAGTAGATAGTGGTAACATTGATTAGTAATATGTGAAGAGCACCGTCATTTTCAAAAAAAAAATAAATATATGTGGTGTGAATAATTTTATTTCAGAAACTGAAATGTGATTCTAAATCGATATATAATATAATTTGTCTCATGATGCTCTTTAGAAAAAAAAATATCTACATATAATATTTTATGCCTAACGTTGGTTAGCCAACTTGGTTCCTATAAGTCTAAATATAATTTTTCACAATTGGACAAATCTTTTGTAAAAAATAAAATAAAATCGGTACTGATTGAAGCAAAAAAAAAAATAAAAAAAAATCGGTACTGATTGAAGCAAAAAACGCATACAGCTGATCAAAAAAGCTACCCAATAGTTGACTCACTTGACATATCTTTTTGATCTATAAATATTGGTGATGGTTTTGTTATTAGATAGAAACAGGAATTCCTTTTCATATTTTACATAATGCTTCTTTCCTTTGTTATGGCTATTTTGTTATGTGTATTTACTTCAGCTTGTTTGTGCGGGAGTATAGGAAGAATAACTCTGCCGAATAATGTGTCGGTATCTGCTCTCCTGGTATTTGGAGACTCTTTTGGTGATCAAGGAAATAATAACTATGTCAACTCTTCAGGCAAAGGAAACTATCCTCCTTACGGGAAGGATTTTTTAGGCGGAAAATCAACCGGAAGATTCTCCAATGGCAAAACGTTACCCGACTTTTTAGGTATGCAATGGTGTATTTTCACACCATATAAAAGGTGATCTCACACAATATATAGATAGTTGTTTCACTTATTCAGAGTTTTTAAGTATACATTTGATTTTTTCATATATTAAAATACTCCAATAAGTTTTTTGAAAAATAGTGAAATGGGCATTTGATATTTGGATGGTGTAGTAATATATAAAAAAGCCATTTTTTTTTTGTATCTCTTACCAAAATACTTGGTATGTTAGAAGTTCAACCATATGTCTTTATTTCAGCTTATTTTTAGCGATTGTTAAATCGTATTATTATTATTTGGGAAAGTCACGAAAATGATCAATTGTGACCATCTTTTTACCAAAATGTCCCTCTTAATTTAGCCTTGTCAAAATGACCATTGACTATACATCCAATAAAATGCAGCCACATGTCCCAAAAGAGCCACTAACTAGTCGCCGCATAGGCAAGATGACAAATTTAGCCGGCGTGGAAATCTAAGAACGCAAATTTAGTACCTTTGTGACCCAATCAGATTTTGACACCTGTCCAAAAAGGCAAATTAAGCATTCTTAGATTTCTAAGAACGCCAAATTTACCTTCTTGGACACGTTAAAATCTGATTGGGTGGTAAAGGTACTAAATTTGCCTTCTTAGATTTTTACGCCGGCTAAATTTGCCACCTTGCCTACATGTCAAAATCTGATTGGGTGGCATTGGTACAAAGGGAAATTTAGCTGGCTAAATTTGCCACCTTAGATTCTAGAAAGGCAAAATTTGTCTTCTTGGACATATTGGGTGGCAAAGGTACTAAATTTGCCTGATTTTCATGTCGGCTAAATTTGCAACCTTGCCTGTGTGTCAAAATCTGATTGGGTGGCAAAGGTACAAAGGGAAATTTAGCCGACTAAATTTGCCACCTTAGATTTCTAAAGGCAAAATTTGTCTTTTTGGACATGTGTCAAAATCTGATTGGGTGGCAAAGGTATTAAATTTGCTTTCTTAGATTTATCCACGGCGACTAAATTTGCCACCTTGCCTATGTGGCAGCTACTTAGTGGCTATTTTAGGACATGTGGCTGCATTTTATTGTTTGTAAAGTCAATGGTCATTTTGGCAAGGCTAAATTAAAAGGGTCATTTTATTAACAAATGAGTCAAACTTGGTAATTTTGGTATTCTTCCCTTATTATTTCGGAAATATATAATATTTCCTTTCATGTAAGTGTGATCATGTTATTTGAAATTTGAAGCCGAGGTACTAGGATTGAAGGGTTATCTTTCGCCATTTCTAGACCCAGTAATAAGCGACAAAGATCTTCAAACAGGTGTAAGTTTTGCTTCTGGTGGTAGTGGGCTTGATCCACTAACATCGACATCAACGGTATGCAAATACATCTTGCTTTTAATATAACCCTTTTTCAGTTCATTAATTATACTTGTTACCATGGTTATGTTTATATGCATATATGTGTGCACAACGTACAATTAGGCTGCAATACCAATGTCAGTTCAATTGGACATGTTCAAACAATATATTGAGAGGCTCAAGAGAAACATTGACGAAGAAGCTGCCAATAACATAATCACCAATAGCGTAGCTGTGGTTGTTGCAAGCAACAATGATCTGTTTCTTAGCTTTCCTTTAAGAAGATCACAATATGATGCTCTTGCTTATTCAAACATGCTGACGAAGCTAGTCTTGAACTTCATACAGGTATAAATATATAGTTTCAAACATACATGAATTGAACAAAAAAGAGTTACTAATTAGGAGATGGTGTTAATTTGTACACCTTTGAAGGAATTATACACCTTAGGAGTAAGAAGGATGGTTGTGTTTAGCGCGCCCCCAATCGGTTGTTTACCAGAGGTGAGGACGTTAGCTGGAGGTCCACAAAGAAGGTGTGCAGATAAGGAGAATAATTTAGCGCAATTGTTCAACACCATTCTAGAACAACAACTTCAGTCTTGGACAACGAGTTTTCCTCAATCCAGAGTTGCATTTATCGATTACTACAATCCTTTTATAAATATCATTGAAAACCCTCAGACATACGGTATAAGATTTGTGTTATTGCTTACATGTTACATCCTTAGATTTTCAATACCTTTTTCTTCTTCTGATTATCTTGTTTTCTAGGCTTCGATGTTGTAGACAAAAGATGTTGTGGAACCGGAGAGAAAGAGGCGTCATATTTATGTAACAAACTAACTCCTACGTGTCCGGACCGCTCTAAATATTTCTTCTGGGATGGTGCCCACCTATCGGAGAAAGGAAATAGCATTATAGTAGGCCAAATTATTCAAGACTTGGTGAACTCCTTGTTCTAAGATGATCCATATATATTTGGATCTGGTGAATTAGTATTTAAGTTTCTGCTTTTAGAATTTCTAGAAGTGGCCAAACTAAGTGATATTTCTCTTTGTTTGCAAATAACTGTCATTTTGTGGCAAAACCTCTATGTATGTGTGTGTGCAGTATTACACCATATCATGATGATCAATATCATGTGTTTATTTTGATGATGTTTGGGAATGTAATTTCTCTACATTATGATGATGTTTGGGAATGTAATTTTTCTAAGGTTGTTGGTAATGTCTTATCATTTTTTTTCTACCATAGCGTCACATTACTTTACTATACTTTTTATGTTTTCCTATGTAATGGTCATGCTTCACTTTTTCAACCTCACACTTTTATTTTTTTTTTAATTATTTTTTCTCGTATTAATTTAACAAAAAAACTGAATATTATATTATAAAATAAACAAATAACATAAAATTACTTAAAAGAAAAAAACATTAGAATGAGAAAAAAAATTACTAAAAATAAAAATTACAACGAAAATAAGTTTCTACTCGTCTCCTTCTCTCGGATTGTAGTCAGCATGTTTTCTCTCTTCTGGAATTTAAACGTAAGGCGCCTGACCATCGCTTGGATCGTATTAACATATTGCATGACCCTCATCCTCAGTAATCATATTATGTAGTATCTTGCAAGTATATATGATTTCACTAATTCTAGTTTCTTTTTTTGCCCGTGTCGGATTTTTTTAATGTGCCATTTTTAGAAGGAAAAATGCTTGTTCTATATCTTTCCTTGCCCCCTCTTGAGCTTTTGCAACCTTTTTCTTTTTTGCAGTCAAGGGACATGTGAAACTTTTAACAAACACGAACCACCTAGGATATATCCCATCAGCAAGATAGTAACCGTGTTGGTATAACTCTCCGTTTACTTCAAATGATGACTCGGGCGCCCTTTCATTGATTAAATCATTTAATAACGATGATTGGTGAAGAACATTGATGTCGTTGTGGGAGCCGACTACTCCAAAGAACGCATGCCAAAACCACAAATTCTGAGACGATACTGCTTCGAGCATTAACGTCGGATGTGGATGATTGCATCGCATAAATTGCTCCCGCCAAACTATAGGGCACATGTTCTATTCCTAATGCATACAATCATTACTACCTAGCATATCGGGAAATCCATATCTATTTTCGTGTGCTTCGTACATATAGTTGGCAAATGTCACTCAACCACGGCTGATGAGTGGTATTTAGGCACACTTTACGTTATAGTAATTTTATCCTATATACACCGATATAAGTATAAATATAATGATTTAATCGGTTGTTGATATTTAGTATGTTACGAAGAGAATTAGCTAAAATAATGTAATTAAGTTAAACCCGAGCCATAACTCATTAACAAGTTAAGCTTCGTAACCATTTTTTATATATATTGATTTCTATCTATCTTAATCTTAATATGAATATATTAGAAAAATCAAGTTCATATAATGTTGACATTGTTGATCTCGTGAACTTCAGAAAGAAGAAAATAAAGGAATAGGGCTTAGGCCCATTTTACGAAGAAACAAAAGCTTGGCAGCAAGAAAATGGGGTTCACGTTGAGGGAAGGCTGAACGCAACCTCTTTGGTTCTTTCACCGGTTCGAAAAGAGAAGGAGACTCGAACTTGAAGCAAACAATTTTTTTAGTAAGGTTTTATTGTTTTCCTTTTAACGTGTATAACAAGTTGAGAAATTTTTGTTGATTATTTTAATGAAATTTTGTAGTGACAGCATCCGATGTGTTCGTTATAATGATTGGCCAATGTAGAATCGGGCTACCAAAGATGACTAGATAGGTGAGAACCTAGGACGAGTCAACTTAGCAGTCGGACTACAAGAAGAGTGAGAGTGAGTCTTCTGGAAGGCAGTCGACTCGGCTAATGGATACTTGAACGATAACCTGCAAAACAGAAACGCCGTTGTTCTTGGGGGCAGGACAGGGTGTCCTGCGACCAAGCTCGGGCGTGAGAATAAGTATGCGCTTCGAAAGATTAAGTGTAATCAGACGAGAGAGAATGCATTGAATGAATATTTACCTGGTGGTTGAGGGGTATTTATAACCCTCAACCTTTGTCTCGTTCTGTAATTAATGCGATAGCCTCAAAGTAGAATGTTGCAGGTCTGGCATACGAACAGTGGCCAACAACCACAGTAGCCGTTTTGGGAAACTGCCTTGGTGGATGTGTCGAGTCTTTCGGATGCTGACTCGGAATGTAGAGCATTGGTCTGTACCTACTCGTCTTGGCCTGACTTGGTCTAGAGGTTTGTCCTACCAAGTGTTGTCAGTCGACCAGGTAAGGTTCGACCAGAGTAGGTTGTAAGTTAGCCGACTTGGTATTAATGACTATCAGTCGACCTCAGCTTGGTCGACTGGTCACTCGGCCAGTCATCGGTCGGCTTGGTCGAAGTGACTGTCAGTCTTCCATAGCTTGGTCGACCGGTCACTCGACCAGTCATCTGTCGGCTTGGTCGAAGTGACTGTCAGTCGACCCTAGCTTGGTCGACTGGTCACCCGACCAGTCGTCAGTCGGCTTGGTCAAAGTAACTATCAGTCGACCTTAGCTTGGTCGACTGGTCACTCGACCAGTCATCAGTTGACTTGGTTGTCTGAGGTGGAGTGTTTGGAATATGGTTTACATGTGATGTCACTCTGACTCGGACATACGTCATCAGCCAACTTGTACATGGTCATATCTAGGTGTAGGGTTTACTGAATTTTTTATTGTTCTTGATTGTTTATATACCCTAGGATCGGTTTAGTGGGTAAATCGAGTTTAGTTTAGTTTAGTTTATGTAAAAGTGTAAAAGATTCACACGTCACAACCCTTAATTGTGAATGAATCCGTTAATTCGCACTTTATAACCACTTAAGTTAGAATTCGGGTTATCACAAACTGCTCCTTCGCACCGTCCTCCTCAAGGACGTCATAGTTAATCAATTGAAATCAATTCGGATTTTGTAAACTTGAACTCTAGGTGTGTTCATATTTTTATTCATAGCTATTCTCGTTTTATATTTTCTATTTAAGAATAAAAAAATCAATTTTTATACTTCTTAGTTTTTAATTCTTAAGTTTAGTGTCTATGCACCAAAAGATATTAAACCTACTTGCCATGCCAAGGTGAATCATTTATATACCAATGATCCCTAGTCCAATTGGCTAGGGGGAGGTACCCAAGACATTATAATGGGGAGGTCTTGGGTTCAAGTCCCACTTGTAACAAAAAATAAATAAATGGAGGTTACAGGCTGGGCCAGGGGGTTTTCTCACCTATGGTGAGTTTCCTCCTGATGGGGATTGGAGATGATCAGGTGAGTGGGTAATGCCCCCGTCAGTGTTCCAAATTTGCCGTTCAAAAAAAAAAAGGTGAATCATTTATTACTTATGTATTACACATTTAACTCGTAATAACTTGCCAATATTTTTAAAGAGTGCATGATGATAATCTTTATCTGTATTAATTTTACTTGACAATTGAATGATTCTGCTTGATCTCCTTGGTGGTCATGGAGATACCATTGGAGAAGGGGGCAAATTGGTTGAAAGTCTATCCAAGTGTTTTTCAAGTAACAACCTCCTAAATCGTTTATTCAAAGATATTTTAGTAACTACAATCGTTTTTATGATTATGATTATTGAATTAGTAATCTTTTCATTAAAACAAATGACCGAAAAGTAGTTGTGGGCCAACCCAACTCATCCGCCTGGGCTATAATCTTACCATATCTACTGAATATTTCCATTCGACCAATCTGATTTTGAAATCTAATAACTTCAAACTGCATAATGAATCACTTACAGAAAAATTATATGTTTTGCATTAAGTTTCTATATCATTCTATTGTAATGTTGTAGGATGACATGAAGGAGCTACATGATGAGAATCTTGTTTCAACTATGAGAAGAGAGAAAACACAGCCCTAGAATTTCCGGAAAAGAATTGGTTTAAGAACAATAAGATGAGGTTGGTCATTTGAAACTCGTTATAAATATTTCAATCTTGATGAAACACTAAGCAACCTATGAGCATTCACGGTCCATTCTCTATAATGGGTGTGAGTGTAAACTGTAAAATTTGAGGTGTAGTTGTGAGTAGAGAGAGAGAGAAATATTTGAGGAAAATTTGGTGAATCCCTATATTTGAGGAAAAAATTAGTAAATCTGTAAAATTTGAGGTTTGAAAAGAAAGAAAAGGTAATAATAAATGTATTAAAAAGTATTATTTAATTGTGGTTGTAAGTGTAAGAGAGAAAAAAATAATAATAAATATATAAATGATAAGAATAAGGATAGAGAATGTTCTGTGAATGCTCTAAAATGTGTTGTGCCTAGTGCAGTGTGAGATTGAGAAAGAAAACAACTTCAAGCACAAGGAGTAACTTCAACTAAACCTCATCTATTGAGTGATAAACTTCCAAGATGATATTTTAGGGTAAAGTTGATTGATATTATGGAATAAATACCTGTTATATTTCCATGTTTAATAAGATGTGTTATTTTTAAAGATATTACTATTGAACATTGAACTGGGACTAAAATCAGAAAAAGAAAATGCTGAGATAAGGTACATAGTTTACTCTTCTCTTGCTTAATATATTTTTTTGTGGACTTTTATAATTATGCCTCGACACAGGGGCGGACCCTTATTAGGCCCAGAGGGTCCCCGTGGACCCCCTCAACCTCGTACGCAAATGGAAAAATTTTGTGAACGGTTTTTTATACAAAAAAGTTTGTGAAGAGGAGTTAATAAATACTTAGTTTGTGAAAATCAAAAAAAAAACAAGCAACTAGCCTAGTGGTAAGATCTCTTGTTAGATTTTGAAGGGGTGCAAGTTCAAATCTTGTCTTCATCATTTTTTTTTCTCAGTTTTTTTTATTAATTTTAGTGCTATAAATTATAAATGAGAGTATTTTATTTTCCACATCTTTTTTATTTACTTTCATTATAGACCCATTTTTTTAAGTACATTAATTTTAGACCCCTTTATATAATGAAATATTATAATATATAAAACTATATACTTTTTTTAATAGACAAACATTTTGTCATATATATTTTTTTTTCACGTGTTATTATTATTTTTCTTTCATTTCTAGCCATTTACTATTATTTTTTTTTACTATTATATCGTTCTCAATGTTACGGTATATGATTTTTTTTTATCAAATTATGTATAGTTTTTCTAATCAGTTATTTTTTTCTTTACTTGCAATGTCGTGTCGCAACGCGTGCTTGCATTAAAAACTATTTAGTAAGTAATATACCAAAATTCTTTATGTACGCTTATATGAAACTAAAACAACTAAAACTAGTGACTCCGTAATAAAAATTGTGGACCCCCTCAAAAACTTTTCTAATTCCGCCCTGCCTCGACATCATTTTTAGTCCTTTTTATTAACACACTTTCAGATCCATTGCAATATCTGTCCATAGTTGATGCTAAATGGAATATTATATATGATAAGTTGGATAAATGTGTAAAGAGTGGTGCCAAAAATGTTTTGTCACGTCTGGCTATTGGATCTGGCAACACATGTGTTGGATCCTTGTTTTTTTTTTCCTTTTGCAAATGGAACTCAATTCTTAAAAGATTGAATTTGTTGTCATATCTTGGAGGTTCAAACGCCTAACTTGAGTGGAGTGATTCTTTGTGAATCGGTATTTTGCAGATAGATAGATATATTCTGTGCTGGTCGGGTTGTTGAAGATGATATGCATCGTGTTATTGCTGCAATTGGTGGTATCGTGTTGCTCAGCTCAATTTTAACCTTTATGTGTTATGTTAAATACACATGAATAGGTTCTTGTGTTATTTTTTGTCCCGAAAAATTTCACTACTTTTTGTACCTAGAACAGGTTTTGGGTCGTGTGAGGCTTTTGAGGAAAAGCATGTTGGAAACGAACGTTTCAACATATTTAAAGGATATCCTTCAAGTCGGCCAGACAACTACTATTGGTGTGAATGATGTACCCACACTAAAATGGGAGCCAAGGGAGCACCAAATTGTTGACAGAGTATGAAGAACTAGCAGATGTATGATTACATAGTAAAGGAACTCCCAAAACTTCTTAGTTATTTAGAATATAACTTGTGAGAAAATTTGAATAGTTGTATACAATGAATTGTTTTGCTATATATATGAAATGCATTATTTTGCTATAAGTGTATTTTTATTTTGTATTATCAGTTTAATTGTAATTTAATGTAGAAATTAGTGATTTTATTAAAAAATAAATATTTTCTTAATTTTTTTTTTAAGTCCATGACGTGTAAAAATGCGTGTCATCTCCGTTTATGACGGGGGCTTCCTTGAAGCTCATTTTATGATAGACATTGTATGACGTGTATATTTGCGTGCACTAAAATGCGCGTCATAAGCCGATAACGCGCATTTTGCGCGTCATCTCTCTTTATGACGGGGGCTTCCTTGACGCGCATGTACGCGTAATCTGACCCCTTTTACGACGCACATTGCCGTCATAAAAAGCTATTTTTGTAATAGTGATGTGTTTGTTTAAATGTGGTGGGCCCTAACTATTTCAAACGACTATTTTTAATTACTTATAATTATTTTTTATAATTTAAAATCTCTTTAAACCTTTCTCTATATAAATCAACCAACCTTCTGTAAAATTTCCACATACTCTTCACAATGTCTTTAAACCCTTCTCTATATAAATCAATCCCATCTCTCTTTCTAAACCTTCAAGATGACGCATCTACCTTGAACACCCTAAGAAGAACTCAAGTTGACACGAACATGGTTGGACACTTCAAAGAACATAAACGACCTTTGTACATATCATTTTATTTTAGACCTTATTATTTAGTGATGTTTTTCATATTAATATTTATTTTGTTTAGGTGACTCTGAAGGCAACATTCAACTTTTTTGGATTGATGTTGGCATCAAGTTGCATTATGCTATGGCTCGCGACTCCCTATTGTGAAGTTGATGCAATGATATCCAAATGGAGAGATATGCTATACAAAATCACAAGCTTCCACAGGCTTAACAATGCCATCAACGAGAACCAAGATGAAAATGTTGAAATTTTGGGAGAAAATAGTGAAAAATGAGTTTTTTTTACTAAGTGTGAACATGAGTTTTTCACCAACTTTCAGCAGAAATAAACTACAGATAACCAAGGTTATTGTAGCTGTATTTTCTGGGTTTGTGTAGTATGTTGGGAGAGCTTTCCAACGCACTAAATCTCATTCCAAACGGAGCTCGTATGAATGAGATATCGAGGCTCAAAGTTGAGGTCTCACGGTAGTGAAAGTTGCGAAAAAGACAGGGAAAATGCCAAGTATAGAAGAAGACTTATTCCACATTGGTTGGGGGATACATCCTAAAGTGGTTTATAAGCAGAGGAACTTACCTACTATTGTTTCCTTGAGTAGGAGACATCCCTTGAACCATAAGGGGTGCCCTGACTCTCACTCGCACACGCGTGAGCGCGTGTGGCATGGGCGTATGGGCGTATGGACGTAGTATGACGTTTTGATGACGCACTTTGCACTTCGCATCACCGAGAGCCGCCTTATTGTTTTTTTGGGATCGAGCGAAAAAAGGGTTCAACCGAAAAACAGGTTCGAGCAGAACTGGGTAGGAAATGAGCTCAGCCGGAAGAACCAGTTGAACAAAAAAAACTGAGTTCAGCCGGAAGAATAGATGAACCTGAACCAGTTCAGCCGAAAAAGTTGAACCGAAAAACAAGTTCAGCCGGAAAAACTTCCTGAAACAGAAAATTTTAGTCAATCAAAATTGAATTCACATTAAAGACGTTTAATCTTTACCAATGTTTTTCTAAAATCTTTATCTTTTGTTAATTTCTAGCAACAAGAATTTTTCTCAAAATCATTTACTAATTTCTAATAAAATTAATCTTTCCAAAACTTCTTTTCCTTCGTCCAATCTTCTGTTTATTTTCTAAAACTTCTAATTCATTTGTTTTCTCTATTTTATCTTTTAAGTATTCTTTACTTCAATTCTAATCTTATTTTCATTTACTCTATTAATTTCTTTGTATTGTATGTATCTCTATATTTTCTTTGTAACCGTATTGTAATTCTTTTTTTTATTTCTCTGTATTGCAATTATTTCAATTTCTTGTAATTATTCATAGGAGTAGATTATTATTATTTCTTTTGTATTGTAATAGGGTAGATTTTCTTTCTTCCGTTGTAATCGTACAAATAAAATATTATTTTTAATTAAATTTAACGAATGGTTTTCCTACAGAAAACGTGTTGCCCGACACGCTCGAGTAATTCCGTCAAGGAACTGGAAAAGGACTTCACGCTTCGACTAGTATGGGAGTTGCTTAAGGAAATCGATGTTTTTGTTCACCCCAAACCGTGATGATTTTATTTTAATGCAATGTTGATGTTTTTAATTTTAAGTTTTTTTATAGTAATGTTTTTAAGTTTAATATGCTTTCTAATAAACCGTTTCATTTTTAATATATACAAGATGAAGGTGGTAAAATGTATCTTGGAATACCACATAAAGACTTAACGGATTTACAATTATATTTATCGAGAATGAAATAATAGAGGATATGAAATACGAGACTTGATCAATCAATTTACTATTAAAAATGCTAGAAGATTTGCACGATTTAATTATTAGCTAACTACTTATAGTGTCATTTTATAACTAAATTTTTTTATGTTTATTGTTATAACTTAATTTTTTCTTATTTCAAAACTTCTTCTATTGGTAATTTTTTTCGAATGGGATCTATTTTTTTTTATCTCGAAGAAGACCCATAAATCCTTAGCTCCGGCCTTATTTATTTTGATTCATATTTGCTAACCAAAAAATGCTAATCATTAGAAGAATATATTTTTATCAAATGTAATCGGTTCATCTTTGCTTCGGTATATGTGTGTGTCTTCGAAATCTTATTTATCTTCGAAATCAAATAAACAAGATGAAGGTTGTAAAATGTATTTTGGAATACCACATAAAACCTACAAACAAAAGACAAAAACAGTAGAACTTAACAATATTGCATAGAAAACGTGTTTGATGATATATGTATCTACTTTTATCTGAAAGAACTCACACCCCGTTTTTTCCTCCTTTTTGTAATCAAACAACTTTATTTAAATATTTTAATTTATCGAAATTTATCCAAAAAATATAATTTGTTACATGTAAATCAAAAACTCTAATTATGAATTATATTCCACGAAAATAATTTCCAATATTTCTACCTTTAGAAGTTACGATGTGCATCCTATTATTATATTTTTATGTTAGATTGTGGTTACATGATAATTTTTTTAAGAGCAAATTTAATTTATATTTCATCTAAACTAGTAAATTGACCCGCGCTTCGCCGCGGGTCGTATGTTATTTTCACATCAATTTATAAATTTTTTTCTTCGGTGTTCATAGTAGTTTTTTTATCATATATCGTGTCCTGCTTTTCATTTATATTGTTAACAAATTTTTTTTCAATTAACATGATACATATATTCTAATTGTCTTAAAGAGTAGTAAACACCAATTATTGATTTCTATGAATCAGAAAATAAATCTGTAGTTTTTTTTAATTGTAATGAATAATACGACCCGCGCGTTGCTACGGGAACACGCGAGTGATATGAGGAGTATAATCAAAAGTTATTTAAGTTATTTGTAAGTAATAAAGTTGTTTATATAGACATAATGCATTTAAAAATTATTTCCATCATCTTTTGTATAATTACAATGAAAATACCAAATTTACCATGTATCTAAATTCTTTTTTATTTAACTAACTTTATCAATAGTTTTAAGTTTTACCAAATCTTGTGGTGTAACTCATAATTTTTTTGCATGTCTATTTTATCAATAGTTTTATTTTTACCAAGTTCTTGAATTTTTACATGTCTTTTTTCTAGGCTAAACTCAATTGACTGTTGTATTTTTTGTTTCTAAATGTTTATAGTTGCATTTGCTTCATAGTATTTGTTTCCTTCCACATAAGCTATTCAATGTTATTTGTTGTAAAATATATAAAGAAACATCTAGAATATAATCAGTAGATAAGAAGGTACGAAATATAGTAGGATAAACCACCAATAATCAAGAATATGAAAACGGAAAATTATGTTCGTACATGGTAATTAAAAAAGGGTATTAAAAATTAAGAGAAAATTCCAACAATAAAGACTAATTTGACAAAAATCATGAATAGAAAAGTGCATCTAACATCGCACATTTTCATTATCATCTGATTTTGTCATAAACGAATGATAGCAAATTATGATTTATGAAATACACTTTTTCTCCAACTTTGTACTCCCATACTGTATGCAATTATGAAACTAATAAAGAGACACTTAAGTTTTCGATTAAGATAAACAAAACTTTAAATAGTTAAGTACCGTATCCAAAGCTTGAAAATCAAATTTTTTCTTCTAAAATATCAAATATCACTTTTCTGTGAATAAAAGTTGAGTTAACCCTAAATCACTGAAAAATCAAGAAATTTGAAGCATCAACAAAAACGTAAAGATACCCAACAACAAAAAAAAACTTCAAAACCAAGCATTTTCAAAATCGAAAACAAAACATATAACATATGAGGGCTCAAATTTAAGTTACTCATCATATATCATTGACACCGATCATGATGAGGGCTGCGATAAAGCAAGCCTCCTGCTCACCACAACCATAGCTGCCAAGAACAGAGAAGAATAAATAAGTCATCACAACCATAACAGTTCAGAATAGCCTCAACAACGCAAGCCTTAAAACTTAAAAGCCACAAACAATCGTCACCATATATTGCAATTGAGTGATCGATATAAAGCCACACAGAAACCGAGTCGTCAAACATTTGGGTTTTAGTCCTAAGCACTTCCATCCCCATTAGAAAAACCAACATAGAAAGACGTTAAGCTCAAGGTGGCTCAGCACCTAAAGGTTCATCACAACCAAAATGGACCACAAATTAGAGATTTCATCATTGCCGTAAAGGCAGTTCAACTCCTACTAAAACAACCATCGCAATCCAAAGAGAGCAAAAACCATCGGAGAACAATTCCAGGCTAGAAACCCTAGCCACAAAATCGATTAGCCGCCGTCAAACGCCACCACATTCGGAGACAGTAGTGGAAGCGGAGCAACCGCACAAATGACGGCCGCATCAACGCCCCAAGGTCCGGATGGAGGTAGCTACGGAAGCCATTTGTGGTCGATGGTGTCGCTCGAAGATCCAACCGATAGTTAACTTAAATATAGGCACGGCGATTAGCCAGCGCCAACCTCCGACGGTCACAGAACGGCGCCGAAAACGGTAGCTAACTAAATCAGCGTCGGTAGGGCGATGCCACCGGATCTTGTCAGAAATGACGCAACCCAGATGTGGACACCGACATAAGAGACGGAGCAGCAACCTGTGGTTGCTACATCAACGTCGGTCGGTGACGCCACCAGATCTTGTCAGAAACGACGGAAACCGGACGTCACCGCCGCCATCATAGACGGAGCAGCACCCCTTTCTATGGTGGAGAACTTCGGATCGGTGGATTCTGTTTATAAGAGATAAAGTGGAGATAGAGAAAGCTTTGTATAGAGAGAGAGAGAGAGAGAGCAGAGACTTTAGTCTCCAAAATGGAAAAGGAAAAAAATTTGTATTGAATAAGAAGAGAGAGAGACGTGAGTCATCAAAAGAGAAGAGAGATACGTGACGTGTTAGAGCCAATTGGAGCCCATCACCGCCTAATAAAATACCATAGGAAGAAATACATGTGGCAGCCACAGTATCTTCACAGTGTACACCTAGACATTCCAAATTGATAATAAATAAATAT
>JBCNJP010000019.1:34678537-34725655 GCA_039602395.1 Deinandra increscens subsp. villosa | reverse complement strand
TGCCACCGCATACGATGGGGCTCTCAGACTGAAACATAAGTTCGTTAGTCTTGTAAATATTAACAAGTAAAACGTAGAAATAATAAGTAAAATTACTTACCGAGAATGTATGGAGGTTTCGGAAGTAGGCGGCAAGACACCATGTCAGGTTGCAGCAGCGCCGCAGGATCACCGAACGCAAGTAGAAAAGATCAAGCTTGTTGATCTGCTCGAGGGTCTGATTCCGACCCTGGATAGACCTCGCAATGCACCGATGCAGATACCGGTGTAGCGGGCCAAAAAGTGCAGACGCCCGGTTCGTGCGTCTAAGAAACTCCTCGGACGGGAAACCATACTGCCCCCTAGCCAAGTAAGGCCACCATGTGGTCATTGGCGCAGGCTCGGACTGAACCTCTAAGCGCCACCAACGGATATCTATCTCACCCGGTTCGTACAAACGTGTACACTCCGTCGCCCAACGCCTCAGTGTCATCCTATGCTCCTGTCCACATAGCCGAAATGATAACGACTCGTGCGTTAAATTTTCCCGTAACCTATGAGTTAGAGGGGTAAAACGGAAAGTGGACAGAAACTCTAAGCACAACTCCGGATAAGTGTCGTGCACCCCCAACTCAAACATACGGGGCCACCCGCTCGACCCCTTCGTCCCGATGAGATCAGTCACTCGAGCTCGGTCCCCGACCCTGTCGAACACCTCCCAGTCGATCACACGTGTGACACCTATCTCTCTCTGTAAAAACTTATACAGTCATATCCGGCTCTCTGTCTGTCTCTTCGGGATGTGGAGAAACTCGTGGGGGTGGAGGTTTGCCGGGCCGTCCTCGGGTTCCGTATCTGGGACAAGCCCGTACTCTACGTGGAGACATCTACAGAAATAATAATACATAACGAATTGACAATTTATAAAAACAAAAACAAAAAAAAACGCTCAAAAATTTGATAAACATTATAACGACAAACGATTAATGATTAAAACGATAAACGATAAAACAATTTAACGATAAACGATTAAACGATAAATGATAAAACAAATTAACGATAAACTATTAAACGATAAAAGCTAAAACAAATTAACGATAAACGATTAAAGGAAAAAAAATTAAAAACATTATCAAACGATCGTTCGGGGCCAAACGGATCGTTTACCATTTTTTTTCCAGAGATCAAACGATCGTTTGGCCTTAAACAGGTCATTTACGTTTTTTTTAAAACCTTAAACGATCGTTCGTCCAGAAACGACTCGTTTTCCTTTTTTCTTCCGAGTTCAAACGATCGTTTGATAGCAAACGGCTTGTATTCTGGATTTTTTTTGTAATGATCAAGTATGTTCTTGGTCATAACACCTAAATCTAAGATCGTTCGGGCAAACTATATAACTAAATCTAGTGTTCTAAGTTGAAATCTAAGCTAATCTAAGGCAAAATCTTATTCTAACAACATAATCGAACGTAAACGAAGCAAAATAGTGTTACCGACCTGATTTGACGAAGAACACACGAAGAACGCTTGAATATTCTCTGGATTCTGAAAATCTTCAAACTTTCACAAACGACCGTTTGTGAACAAATGACCAAAGTTTTCTTATATAGGGTGGCCCACGTGTGGGTTTTTTTCTTTATTTTTTTTTTTGAAAATGTCTCGATGAAAATTGTGAATTTATTAAAAATTTACATAAACTCTTACAAAAACCAGTAAAAATACAAAAACCAATAAAGATACATAAACTCTTACAAAAACCAGTAAGAAATAAATTACGAATTACTCGATAACTTCTTCATGGTACTGCGCGGGTTTTTTTGGCGTCAACGCTTCGTAAAGATCTAGACGTTTCTTGTATACAATCGGCCAGTCCATTGCTAATGAAATGTCATGTCTTCTTGTATACATATACGATATTAAAGGAAGCGGGAACTCCCCCATTAACTTGACGCTGATATAATGGATGTTGTCCACGTACGCAATGGTAATAAACCTGTGAGGTTTGGTATCTTTCGCGGAGACCCTTGTCGGGAAAAATGTTGAGGTTTGGTTCCTACATGTGTCAAGGAAAACAACAACGCATGAATACCTGTTAGCAAAAAGACCCCCACACCCAGGCATTTGTAGCCACTTCTCCCGTGGAGCAGCCTGTATATCATCATATATGAGGCAGGTTCTCATTTCTTCATAGTTCAACATGTCTTCGGTGTATTCGCATCTGTGTTTGGTTAGCTCCTTTAGAAGTTCTGTGCGAATCTCACACCATTCATGTTCGTCCAGACCTATGCCCACACCCAGAGCACGAAATCCACAATTCCCGTCACCCAACACGTCTTTCGTTTCTTTCACGTATTTATGAAAAATCTTCGGTATAACATCCCGGAACCGGATCCAGTTGTTCTTCTCCTCGTCCCCCGGTACCCAATCTTCCTTGGGAGCCTTTCCTTTTCTTGACTTCGGACTGTTTTTGTTGCCCTTAGTTAACGGGGAGTAATCACTATGTCATGCCGGCTCGCGGAATGTATAATGATGGGTAGAAGATTCCTGTGTCCCGTAAGGTTGTTGGCTAAATTGCTCATAGTCATGTTCATCCTAGTACTCAGATCGTTCGGGTACATACGAGTTGTGCCTAGGATGATCCTTAATATCATTCTTGCCCTTAGGGGGACGGCTGTGCGGTTTCTGGTTAGTCACGGGAGCTTCCCTATCGGTTTTAAAGGGTCGTATGAAAGATTTAAACCGATGAATAAAATTCTTTTGAATCGGCTTCGGCTGAACCAATACATGCCTCGTTATCTCATCCATTTCGGCCTCCGCGTCGAAAGATTCTCCGGCACCAACGATCAAAGGATGATCATTGAGCTTCCTCTAGTACGGATCTATGTCTTCCAAGGGATATTTTTCATCTGGATTTTAACGTTGGACAATTTAAACGAGGAAGGAATAAAAACTAAACTAAAAATACCATCAAAATGATGTTTTGTTACCTGCCCGAATGTAATTTCCCAAACGGCATGAACAGGGGAGCCCGCATGACGTCCAGACGTTACAAGCGCAGCCACGACGGTACTCGTAGAGTTTATCAATCCGTCTTACCTCCTTAACCATTATATCCAGGCCTTTGTGTGATACATGGTATATGAGGTCACGCAGCACTGGAATATTATTACGCTCGTGCATCCTTTTGATCTTACTGTCGGTGAAGCTGGTTTTTATAAGAGTTCCTTGTGTCGCCACAATATCATTCACACACGACACAAACCTGTCCAACGTGCAGTTTGTTGCGTCGTCTAAATCCTTTTTAAGCCTTGAGTGCTGGCTTTTGACTCTGTTTGTTGTGTAGTTTTTGTAGTTCCGGTATCTATCAGTCCAGGCAGACACAAACTTTTCCTTATAATTATCCAGCCAACTTTGGTTTAGGTACAGCAGACAAACTAAATTGACACGAGAAAAAATATTACGAATACATACGGTCAAAATATGATAATTGAACAGTGAAAGGAAAACTTACCTCGATTGTTTTCGGCAAGTTCTCGGTAAAGTACGTCGTAGTGGTAGTTAAAATTCTCTGGCGTGTTAGCGTTTATTACTTTGCTCCACAGCTTTAAAAACCGTTCCCATCCAGGACCGTCAAAGCCTTTATTGCATTTTTTAAAGATATTTTGCTCTATGTGCCACCTATAGAGGTTATGCTTCGCGGACGGAAATACCTGGCCGCAATATTTGACAAGAGCTATGTCTCTGTCCGTGACAATTACGGTTGGCTCTAGCCGTTTGTCTCCGATGGTTTCCTTTAGCCGAGACAACATCCAGGTAAAGTCTTCCTGTCGCTCCTGGCTTATGAAGGCGCTGGCGACAAGAAACGAGACACCTGTTGACGTAACTCCCACCATCTGAACGTATGGAGCGATCTGTGCCATACGTAGCATCTATGCCGAGGATATGCGGGAACGCCCTCCACCATTTATACGATTGCTTGTGTACAAAGAATACTGCGTCAACATTATTTGTTCCTGGTGTTGTTCGATTGCTGTAAATGTACCCACCTTTAGAAAGGAGAGAGAAGAAAGCCTGCATCGAGGTATCACCAATCCTGTCTTCACCTTTAATCCTTTGTAACAGGTTATACAACGTCCTTTTGCTGGATACGTTCTTCGGGTTATTTTTCTTTATTTCAGTCATCATGTGACGCGGCCGCATCTTTTGACTTAACATCTGCCTCACATGAGCAATTTCCCCAGCATTAAACTTCATTGCCATTGGATGACCCTCTAGATCCGCCGACGGTTCGTGGTTATGTTCATGGTTTACCAAGGTTAGTTTCCACCCACCTAAAATTTCCCTGTAATTACCTAAAATCTTAAACAAACAACCACATTTCTTTGTTGCCCTTTATTATCCGTTTTGTTGCAAAACGTTACCCCTAGGGTATGCTCGTTCATTTTCCCAGTTAAACAGTTCTTATTTTGATAAGAAGATCTGAAATTATGTCATGGGTATATCAGATGAAAATACTTTATTTTTTCCTTTCAAAACACGTGTTTATGAAGCTTATATTAGTTTTACCTGGTCGGTCGTGTACACCTCAGGGCCATCGTTGTTATTGTTGTTGTTGTTGCTATCGATGTTGCCGTCGTAGTCGGCGCCTTTGTTGTTGTTATTGTTGTTGCTCTCATCGGCGTAGTCCCTGTAATTACCACCATAGTTACCTCCATAATTATAATTATCTTCGTGATTATAATTATAACTATAATTATAATTATAATTATAATTATAATTATATCCATGAATATAATTATCTCCGTGATTATCTTCGCTGTTAGTACCACCAGGGATGGAGTTATCACCTCCACTATTACCAGCGGGGTTTGAGTTATCACCTCCAATAGTTCCACCAGATGATTCATCGTAATCAAATACGTAGTTGAACCACGACATTACTTGCGTATTTATTTGGAAATTCACAGACGATATAAGACAATGAAAATGAATTACTTACGTCCTCGTTTTATAACCAAAGATTCATACGTATAGAAATCCGGCGGAATATTACGTCGAATCAGTCGAATCATAAATTCAACTTTAAAATGTGTAATTTTGTCAATGGAATCTCACAAACAGTCGTTTGATGCAAAACGGTCAAAGAAAACAATCGTTTGTCCCCAAACGATCGTGGGTAAAGACACAACACACATGCACTCGCAGCTTTTGTAAACCAAAATAATACAAACACTTTAAACGATCGTTCGATAGTAAACGGCCGTTTGAACAAAACAAAACGATCGTTTCTTCCTTTCATCTCTTATACACAGTCATTCTTTAACAAGTCTTAGTCGTCGTTCATTTCACCATCGCCGTTGACAGCTATTTTAAAGAAAATTATGTCGTCAGAGGGTCAAAGGACCCTCCTAACCCCCCTTGGTTCCGCCAATGGATCAGAGTGGTGTTTTCCGATCACATGAACTTCAAACGGAAGGTTTAATCTGGGTCAGAAGCTTTTCCGGTTCAAGTTGGATCTTATGGTTCAATATACTCTTCCGGTTAAAGTGAGTTGTCACCGACCATTGTTCAACCGGAGATGAGTTCAACCGGAAATTTCTCCCGGAATAAAGGTTGACATGGAACTGTGATGTTCAACCGGATCTTTTGGTTCAAGATACTCTTCCGGTTGAAGTGTTGTTGCTCTTCCGGTTTAAGTGAGTTTGTCACTGACCATTGTTCAATCGGATATCCCTTCAACCGAAAATTTCTCCCTGAATAAAGGTTAATATGAAACCAGGGACGGATCTAAATGTTCTCTAGCGGGGGGGGGGGGGTGGGGGGGGGGGAGGCACCCCTGAGATTCATGTGAGTAGTTCTGAGATTCATGTGAGTAGTAAAAAAATTTGGTTCTTTTAAACAGACCTCTTTCTACTTAAAATTTCTCTGCGTTAATGGAAGAAGAAAAGTTTAGTGAAGAAGATGAAGAGGAGAGAGACAAAATGGGAGAAAAATATATTGTATATATATACGATAGACAAATGGGCTTATGAATTCGTGCCCAGAAAAAAAAACAATTCTATATTATATATATTGTTTACAAACTATGTAACATAAGAGCTCTTAGAGCAATTGGTCAGACAACTCCTATGTTACCCAACATACCCGAGTTCGATCCTTCTACTTCGCTAGAATTGGTTTCATGATAGCCGTTTTCGTTTACGTAAAAAAACAGAGACACAAGAACCCTTACCGAGAAACGGCAAACATGACAATCAAAAAGAATCCTCACTGACGCTCTCCCTCACCTCTTGCGCTCATCCGGTGACTCCATCATCGGCGATTCATCCTTTCGACTTCAATCATCTATCTTTAAGGTACGTTCTTTATCCCTCCGACTTCAATCGTTCGTCGCCTTGCCCTCCTTTTATTTGAATTGTAACTTTACGTTATCGATTTTTGGGTTTCTGTTAGATCGATTTAAACCGCCGCAGATCGGTTTCGTTATTAATCGATTCACGATTTTCAGTTTTGGATATTTCTAATCGATTACACTTGCGATTTATTTTTTTGCTGATGTTTAGTCCGATGTTCGGTTCTAGAATTAGAAATTTAGATCTTCCATGAAATCCCTAATTGTTTTTTAATGTTTATCCAAGAATCCCTAAATGCGAGCAGATGCAATGTTCAGTTCAAATGTTGTCGATATTTGATCTGATCGTATATTTTCATTTTGATTCAAGGATTCTTCCATAAACCCAATGTATGTTCGTTTTGTATCTTTTATAAGAAGTTTAATTTAGTTACAATGAAAACATAGTTACTACATTTTTAAATGGAAATGGACTATGATGATATTGATATATAAAACAAACTGTAGTGGGATGAATAAGTTCATTAAACTTCATATAAATAACAATTGTATTCTCAGTGGTATTGTTTAGGGAGCATGTCACCATTGAGTTAATTAAGTGATCATTTCGATGTTTTTAGTTTACAGGAATCAATATGTTTTTCTCAAGAATGTAATCATTTTTCATGGTAATTGATATGCTTTGTTATTTTCATATCTTTTTTTTATATATTTTGAAACCTTAATTGGTCGTTTCTATTTGTATGTTTGTTGTGTTTTTAACTTCCATTTTATAAACATGCAGGTTCAGGTGTCTACAATTTCTTTGCTGTTCAGGTATGTTTGTTGAGTTTCTTTCCACTATCTTTTGTATGTCATATTAGAATCAGTACATTGATGATTTAGGTTTGGTATATGCAAACATTTGTTAAATTGTGTGTTAAGGAAAAATTACAAAAGCCATCAAAGGGTTGTTGTAGAGTTGATTAAAAAGACAACCCTTTCACGTTCGATATGTAGGAAACCCTCAAAATTCCAACACGATAACCCGTTGCTTAATTTTAGTTGACCCCGGTAGCCGGTAGGCTGTATCATTGGTTTGAATGATTATCAATCGTGACATCCAAGTCTGAACGATTTGAATGACTATCAACGGTAACAAAATTGTTTGAATGAATGATTCTCATTTGGTTTGAACGATTATCAATGGTAACAAAATTTAGTCCTTCAATAGTTTAAGTGATTATCAATGGTGACATCCAAGTCTGCCTTTTTGGTCTCATAAATGAGGCTTAATTTCCTGTTTTTGTACAAAAAAAATCATATATATTTTTCTTAACGTGAAATATTCCAAGTGGAGCCATTTGGATGCTCATACAATCAACCATGTGGTTATATATTAGGTTGACTCCATTCGATTTTAAATTAAACTTGATCCCAAAAGAATTAGTTTGAACTGTATGTGAAAACTTAAACTGTGGCAAATTTATAAAGAAGTTATTGCTAAGTTTGTTTGTTCTTGAACAATATTATATCATTTGGCTAACATGGTTCAGTTCTAGGTGTGGAGGTTGAAGTAACCGGAAAATCATCTCTGGATGATTAGTTCTACCTTATAGCTTACTGGAGTATGTTATCCCTGACTCGACAGAAGCTCCATAAATAGGAAAATATGCAACTGAATATTAATTATGGTCTGATCTTACTATTGATCATTTGTTTATCAATGTTTTTAATTATTCATATTCGCTATTATAGATGTGAAAAGAAGCGGAAATGAAGGGACAGTCACATAAAGTTCCCTTAAAAGATCATCAAGAAAAACAAAAGCTGCTATGAAATCAGACCTGTTATGATCGAATTTTATCGTAGTTCTTTATTTGTTAACTTTGGTGTTTTTTTGTTCACAGGCCCTTATATGATCAAATTTGCAGTTGTTTTGTGAGAATTGGGAACATACAAAGAAGATTTTCAATCTCATGTCTCAATTTGCATGATTATCATTTATTTTAGCTCAGTTTTACAACACAACCACCAAATATAAGAATATTTATATGCATTTGTCTTTTCCAGATTGAGCAGTTAGTAAGTGATAAGGTTACTGCGATTTACCAGTTTTGAGCTCCAAGATATTAAGGTTCCATGATTTTCTACTTTTATCTATATTATACAGTGAAATGGCTCATTTTGTTTTATGTTTTGCATGTTGTGGTTTAAATATTTTATATTCTGTCAATTTTGTATGATGCAGGAAGCTAGGAAGTGATTTGACAAAGTTGATGTTGTTGATAATAATTTTACCAAGTAGTTTAAATTTATGTGTGGTTGTTAGTTTGAGTAATTGACCTCTTATTATATTTACACACTTTCATGCAGATACCTGAAAAATATTTATCGTTATGGAAAAGTAGTCGGTCAGAAATAGCTTCTGCCACGAAAGAGGTATATGTGTTCTTTCACATAATTTTTAAATATGATTTATATATTAATGCAATAATTCAGTGACAGTTATACATGATTAGCCAATTTGTGATTCTAATTTGGTAAAGACATTTTAGGGAGTTTACAGTGGCATAACATTTGAGCAAGCCTGCTTCAGTCTGGTACTTAAATTTTTATCTCACCAATTAGTCTTGCATATCTCGACACCCTCACATGAGAATGAGCCCGGGAACATGAACAAAAAAACCGTAAGCTCAACGTCAGGAAAGCAACCACATAGTCGCTTCAACCTAACCGGAGCAACGACCAAACCCCTTAAGATCTAGGTTTTTGAAAACCCAAAAGCAAAGGCAAAACAAAGTGTGTTTCGAAGATTTCGAACATAACAGCAACACAAACGTCGCCGCTTCAACGTGAACAGAGCATTTATGATAATCTTTAATTCCGTCATTAAAAAAAGAGCAAGAGGTGGAATTTCAGCATTAGCACAAACTTATTATCCCTACAATCACACAAACATCCTTAACAGGTAAAAAATTTCAAAATTTTTATAGAACACTATTATTCTACGTTCGATTTCAGTTTATAAAAAACATATTCTTACTCTTATCCACAACAAATCATTAAAAAAATCAGCAAAAATGTGAAATCTCAGCATTAGCATAAACTTATTATCAAATTTCAAAATTTTTTATGGAACGCTATTATTCTACGTTCGATTTTAGTTTATAAAAAACATAATCTTACTCTTATCCACAACAAATTTTTTATGCTATCTTAGACTAATAAATGATATGCTTATTTACATAAAACCTTAGATACCGCAGCAACGCGCGGTCGATTTCTAGTTTTTATTTAAAACTTAACTTGTCGGTAATCACATATTTGACATTAAAGTTTCATATTTAACCCCTTATATTTAAAGAAAGTTGTAAAAACAAATCTGTAAATTTGATTTAAATTATTAAAAAAAAAAACCTAAGAGTTAACATCTCATATTCTTATATTAGGCATTAAACTAAACTAATTAAAAATTAGATAATAGTCATAACTAAATATTTGACATTAAAGTTTCATATTTAACCCCTTATATTTAAAGAAAGTTGTAAAAACAAATCTGTAAATTTGATTTAAATTAAAAAAAAAAACCTAAGAGTTAACATCTCATATTCTTATATTAGGCATTAAACTAAACTAATTAAAAATTAGATAATAGTCATATAACTAATTAAAAAAGAACTAGAACAAATTAATTTTGATCCCCACTGATAAAAAACTCTGAATTCACCACTGCACGGAACTATGATGATCAACCGGAGAAGTTTCTCCCAGGTTTGATGGTGGGTTTTGGGTTTAGGTGAAGCTACTTTTAGTGACATCCCGAACGCCGTAAGAACCCCCAAAAAGCGTCACATAAGATCAGAAAAGTGTCGCTAAAAACTGTTACGCAAAAACTCAAGAAAAAACGTACAAGTACATAAAACTCACCAAAAAAAACTCGATTTTTTCCACCGGATTTTTTCTTAACTCGGAAAGATAAAGTGTACTCGGAAATAGTTTTACTTAACTCGGAAACAACGGTTTACCCGGAACAATATCACATGTACTCACGTCATACAATCAACCCAAAGCATTTTCGGGTTTTCAAATCGGTGGTTAAGGCTAGTCCCATTGTGTTCATATGATCGAGAGGAGTTCATAGACAGGTCGCACACGTGGTTTATCATTGAGTACATTGGCCGGAATGTTGAGTTAAAGAGTCGCCAGATGTCTTTGTTGGTTTTGGGTTTAGGTGGAGAGAGAGAGAGAGAGAGAGAGAGAGAGAGAGAGAGAGAGAGAAAAAAATGCAGAGATTGAAGAAGATGATGGTCATTTTGGTGAGGATTAAATTTGGAGTGAAGAAGACTAAATAAATTTGATGTGGGTCCAAACTGTCCTCACGTGGTAGGCTTGGAGTGGAGAAAGCTAAATTTAGGCTTGGAAGGTCATTTTAGTGAGGTCTAAATTTGGGTGATCAAAATTTGATTTTCAAAGTCAAATGTGGTCATTTTCGTGATTATCCATTTTTTAAAACTTTAATAACTTTCACATACGATATTATTTTTTTTTTAAATTTACACCATAAAAATAATATCTTTAATCTTTAAGATGTGTACAGTATTGCTATATATATATATATATATATATAAAACTACTCTTTAGATACCCACCCATTCGGAAAGTACCGATTTATATCAATTCCGGTTAATACTAATAGCAAAATTAGGGCAAATTGTGTACTGATGCCGGACCCGTTTATTTTCAAACGATACTCATACAAAACGCTTATCCCATTCTACGCCGTACATGTAGAACCCATAAATAAAAGAGTGTTTATTTTTCTCTAAAGTTTGTGTAGTGGTTAAACTCTTACCTTGTGGTTGAAGAAACCCGGATTCTAGTCCCACTCATATCACTTTGTGAGATATTGGTGTGCAATGAAGGATTAAGTCTTGTGCTTAATCCCGAGTCACAAGGGAGGGTTTACAGCTTGTCCAATTCCTGTCCGATGGTGCAAATGGGGGACGCTCCCGGGTTCCTTCGCTATAAGGTTCGGCTTCGGGACAATGGGTAAGTTCAAGATAACCAGTCCTGATACATTGCTGAGCTAAATTGACATTAAAAAGAAATGAAATATTCTAATAGATTTTAAACGGGCATGATCGATCGAGTGATAAAAATTCGTCTATATACTTTATTCGTACCCAATCAGAAACACCACGAATCAGTACTTCACCTTTTTTTCTTGAATTCATCTCGAATATGATTCGTCTTTTCCATATTTAAGCATTTAAGCATTCCAGAAACTAAGAAAAGTCGGCTTTACACTAGAATCCAGAACCTTACGACCACATATATACTCAAACAGCCCAATACACCATAACACACACACACATAGCACTTAACCAAAGACACACACATTAGGAGATATCATCGAAATGGGGTGGTTCATACGAGACGGAAGGTCAGGACTAAGCTGGGCTGACCAGACCCTCGGTTCGATGTCCGCACCACCCATGCGGCTGCTAGCCTTTTTGGGTCTCGTCATACTCTTGATGTCCATGTCTACTTATGCTGAGTTCAAGGTTCATATCGAAAGGGAAAAGATGGCTCTCAAGTTGTTCTTTTACTTGTTGCCCCTAGCTTTATTCTTGGTAGCCTATGTTACGATGAGGTATCGGTTGCCGTATGTGGTTCGAGCTGCGAGTCTGCCAATGGGGTCTGGAAAGCAAGATGGATGCTCGCCGTGGGGGGTGGCGTTTCTGGTCGTTTTGGTTTTGGTTTTGGTCAAGTATCATTCTGCGGTTCAGTTGGGTTGGTTTTGAAACTTATGCTAATTAGGACCATATAAGATTAGTGATTTTGAGTTTTGACATATGTTGTTGATTTGCGATGGGTGGGAATATGGTGTAGAGATTGAGATGATGATTTTTCAATATGTATGTTTTTTTGTTTATATTTCAATGTTTTTAACATCATAAAAAGATATTTCCTCTTATACTATTACTATTGAGGCACTCACTTTATACCCGACTAGGAATTAAGGAGCACGGTACGCCTAGGTGAAACACCTCCGGTAGCGAACTCGAGAACTTTTTTATGAAGGTCAGAAATCTTTTGGGTCTGGCCATCCAAACCTTTTTATATATGAAGGTCAGAAATCTTTTGGGTCTGGCCATCCACCGCTATGCATTTTTTAGACCGGTTCAGTTCGGTTAGGGTCGGGTCACGTTACATGATAAAATACCAACTAAAATCTAAAAATGTATAACAAAAGTAGCATTGTACGTCATTTGTTATTAGAAAATAGAAATTCAAATAACTAAATTGCTTTTTACGAGTTTTTAATTTTTTTTTAAACTTATTCAACATATCATCTACGAAAACATTTCTAAACTTTTTTTTTCTCAATATAACATATACTACTATCACTCAATATTATTAGGCTTAGAAATTAGAACTAGGATTTAGGTTTTTTATTTATTATTTAATGGACAATGAGTATAGACTATAGAGTGTTAGATACTTGAATCTTGGATAAGTGTATTGGATGTTAATAATAAGTTTGGTTATAGATCAGTTTTATTTTTATAAAATTTGTTTGTAATATGTTTGAATTTGTAAGCTTTTAGTTCTTTTATATTTGAAATTCTATTTTTTTAGAGTTAAGGGTTGGTATACAAATTTTATGGAGTTCGGTGATCAAATTTCTTGGGTGTCGATTGAGATTAAATCGTATATGTACTACTACAACAAAAATATATATATATATTCGTGGGTGTCGAATGTGACCCCTATGACCACTACATGGGTATGCCAAAGGCGGGACCGTCGGGTGGTGTCATTATTAAAATGACACGCGCTTCCCCTTCTTGATATATTTAAAACTAGTAATTAGTAGTTCACATTTAACTTCTCCTTCTTGAGGGCAATACCATAGGTACAAATAAAATTAAGTAAATCTATTTCGAAATGTAACTAAATCTGTAACGCAAAATCTCAAACGTAACCTCTATACCTTAAAACTTTAACCCAAAATCACTAACACCTTACACATAATCTTAAACCCTCAAGTCTAAACCATGTAAAGATGCATATGTTGGGTTTTTCAGTGGCATCCAGATTACGGGTTACTTATAAAATGAACTTTTTACATAACTCGGTTTAGTTAACAATTTACTAAATCAGCGTCTTAACACGCATCGTAACGTAATAGAATTTAAAACGCGAATGCCGATAAATAAATCATGTAACAAGATCAACAATTACTACACACGCAAATCCATATAACCATTATGATCATCTAAACTACACAAGAGGTTAGATATACCTTGGCGGTGTTTGACACACGTTCAAGAGATCGAGTTCAACGAACTAGTGCTACGTTTGAACGCAAACCAATAGTGACACCAAAACTACGTTTTCAATGGATGCCAATGGTGGTGCAAGAAGAGTAGCAGCAATGAAACGATCAAGCAAAACTTTCTGGCACAGGGTGCCTTGGCGTGTCGTGAAAGATTTCCTAGGCAACTTTTGCATGCTGCGAGGCAGCCCTCTCAGCAGATTTAATCTAATAATGATTCTGGATTCAAATGAGAACTATACTCGATTCAATCGCAACTGTAAACATCCTGGAAGACCTGGTTGTGATCAGATATTGAGTAGCGCTCAGAAGGAAGGCCATGGCTCTCAACGATTGGTGGACGACGGGCATCAGATGAGGCCCGATAGTAAGCGGTGATGAGAGGTAGATAGGGTAGTCAGTAGCTTATTTTGCAACCACAGAGAGGCTACTGAAAGTTTCAAGAGAAAATGGAAAAGGGACTTTCAGATCTAGCTTGTAAAAGCACCAAATTCTCAAGATAAACAAACTGTCAAATATAACATTAAGAATTACATATCCAAAAAACCTAAGTTAATCAAAATCAAAGATCCATAAGGGCCGAACACCCACAATCACTGAAGATTTACTGTTGTGCACAGAGGTATCAGTGAGCCATTCTAAACAAAACAACATTATGAATATTTTAAAAGAAATTTGGACTCAGATCTGAGAAAATATCATCACAATCGCAATCAATAAAAACCTTCAAATTTAAGGTGAAAGCCAGGAAACCCTAGATCATCAACGGAGTCAAAATCAACAGCATGTTAATCTGGGTTAGCAAATTGCTCAAAATCCGACGACGACTGCGATGAACGCTCCGTCGTCGACGGTAAGATTATCGTGAAAGATAAGGACCCAATCGTTTACCATCGCAAAAGTACAACGACAATGGACAAACAACCCTAGACCATCAACTGAGTGAAAATCAGCAGCATTTGAATCTAGGATCAGTAAATCGCTCAAAATTCGGAAATGGCTGCGATGAACATCGTCCATAGCCTGTAAGATTATCGCAAAAGATAATTACCCGATGGGGAACACACTAATAACAACCGCTAACCACCAGCGAGTACCATAAATCATATGCCGATGACATAACTACGATGGAGAGCATATGCCACCAAGCAAAAGATGAGAAGGATATCAAACGCTAGAGAGAGGGAGCGCTTTAGAGAGAGAAAGCGCTATCAACCGCTAGAGGGAGAGAGCACTTTAGAGAGAGACCCCGACGAAGACCTTTCAGTAGGGGTGTACATCGGTTCGGTTTTTGGTTAATTTGGTTAATTCGGTTTGGTTAATTCGGTTTTGAAATATTTGAAAGTCTATCCGTAAACCGAACCGAACCGAAATAATTAAAACTCAAACCGAACCAAAACCGATCCATATGCAATTCGGTTCGGTTTGGTTGAAAACCGAATTAACCATAGTATCCAAATTCAACCAAATATCATTTTACACTTTTTTTAACCAAGTGTATCCAAATCTAAATCCAAATTCAATCAAATATTAACCAAGATATCCAAATTCAACCAATTCATAAACCAAGTGTTTGTTGACTAAAAGAAACAAGGTCAAAATCATAAACCAAATGTTTGTAGGCTAAAAATCATAAACCAAGTGTTTGCCCAAAATCATAAACCAAATGATTGAGTCTATGAAGATGAATAGATGATGGTCGGACTCGGATAGAGTCGCGATGGAGGGTTAGAGGGACGAAATCGACCGGAGTGCTGGAGGGACGAACTCGACAGGAGTGCTGGAGGGACGAACTCGAGAGGAAGAATAGAGGATGAAGTGACGAACTTCCAGAGTTCTAGGATTGAAGATGGTCGATGACTCGATGGAGGCAGGATGGCGGAGACTGGAGGATTAGCAGAAGGCGACAAGGCGTGTTTCAAGTTAGAATATTAGGGTTAATGTTTTTAAATGATATATATATAAATATATAATAATTAAATAAAAATTTGGTTTTCGGTTTAAACTGAACTAACCGTATTAACCGAAATTTATAAAAATTATAATCCATAACCGAACCAAAAACCGAATTAAAATTTCGGTTACGGTTACAAAACCGACTCGAAAACCGAAATTGTATAACGGTTTGGTGTTTTTTTTTGTTGCGGATACGGTTCGATTTACGATTTTTTTTCGGATTACGGTTTTTTTGTACACCCCTACCTTTCAGAGAACCCCTCCTCAAGAGGAGAATATGTATAATGAAGACAAATGTAGGGTACAAAAGACGTGTGGAGTTGAGAGTGGTAACAGTGGAATAGTGGACAGTTATATGTGAAGAGCACCGTCATTTTCAACAAATAAAAAGAATATGTGGCGTGGATAATTATATTTTAGAGACTGACATGTGATTTCAAATTGATATATAATATAATTTATTTCACGATGCTATTTAGAAAAAAAAAAGCTCTTTATATTTTATTCCGTCCTAACATCGGTGAGCCAACGCGTGGAGTAGGGAGTGGTAACGTGAATAGTAATATGTGAATAGCACTCTCATTTTCAACAAAAAAAAATATGTGGTGTGAATAATTATATTTCAGATACTGACATATGATTTTAAATTGATATATCGTATAATTTATTCCATGATGCTATTTAGGCTGTGTTTGGCGCACTAGCTGAAAAGCTAGCTGATAAAAAATAACGTTTGGTAAATATTAGCTGATAAACTAGCTGAAAAATATAAAATGACATAAATGTACATGTATATAAATAAATTAAAGTTTAAAAACAAAATATTAGAAAAGGGTAAAACTGGAAATATTATAAAAGTTAGTTGAAACGCTACTCCAACTAGCTTTTCAAAAGCTAGCTTTTTGATATTACCAAACGGGACTTTTAAAAAAAATAGCTTTTTAAAAAAGCCCCGTTTGGTAACGTCAAAAACTAGCTTATAAGCTAGCTGATAAGCTAGCTTATGGAGCGCCAAACACGGCCTTAGAAAAAAAAGCTTTATATTTTTTTATTTTATGCCAACATTGGTGAGCCAACGCGTGAAGTAGAGAGCGGTGACAGTGAATAGCAATATGTGAAGAGCACTATTATTTTCAACAAATAAAAAAATATATGGTGTGAATAATTATATTTCATAGACTGACATGTAATTCTAAATTGATATATAATATATAATATAATTTATTCCATGATACTATCTAGAAAGAAAATAAAGCTCTGTATATTTTATTTTATGCCAACATTATAAGTCTAAACATAATCCTTCATCATTTGTGGAGTGGATATCTCTTACCTTCTAATGTGGAGGTCAAGAGTTCAAATCAAACCCTAACATAAAATATGTAAATATTATAGAGGTGGGTCAGAGGTTTTACCACAGTGGGACTTTGGCGGTGGGTTTCCTCTGTGATGAATGTGCAACACAGAGGGTCATGGTTACTCGCACGGACTGTGGTCGCAGCTTGTCGTGAATAATATCGTTAGTCAAGTGAGACCTCCGGGTAACCAGATATTTACAGTTTTAAAAAATTCTAAACTTAACTTTTCACAGTTGGACAAATCTTTTGCAAATGAAAAATAAAATAAAATCTGTACTGACTGAAGCACAAGATCGCATACAACTGCTAATAAAAAACTACACAATAGTTGACTAACTTGACATATCTTTTGGATCTATAAATATTGGTGATGGTTTTGCTATTAGATAGAAATAGGAATTCCTTTTCATATTTTACATAATGCTACTTTATGTTGTTATCGCTATTTTATTATGTGTATTTATTTCAGCTTGTTTGTGCGGAAGCATAGGAAGAATAACTCTGCTGAATAATGTGTCGGTATCAACTCTCCTGGTATTTGGAGACTCTTTTGTTGATCAAGGAAATAATAACTATGTCAACATTTCAGGCAAAAGAAACTATCCTCCTCACGGGAAGGATTTTTTAAGCGGAAAACCAACTGGAAGGTTATCTAATGGCAAAACGCTACCCGACTTTTTAGGTATGCAATGGTGTATTCCCACACATATAAAAGGTGATCTAACACAATATATAAATAGTTATTTCACTTATTCAGACATTTTAAGTAATATATTTGATTTTTTCAAATATAAAAATACTCCAATAAATTTTTTTAAAAATAGTGGAATGGACATTTGAATTTTGAATGGTGTAGTAATATATAAAAAGACCATTTTTATATCTCCTACCTAAATACATGGTCTGTTAGAGGCTTAACCATTTGTCTTTATTTCATCTTATTTTTAGCGATTGTTTTATCGTATTATTATTATTTGGGAAAATCACGAAAATGATAAATTATGACTACCTTTTTACCAAAATGACCCTCTTAATTTAGCCTTGTCAAAATGGCCATTGACTCTACAACCAATAAAATCCAGCCACGTGTCCCAAAAGAGCCACTATTAGCCGTCACATAGGTAAGGTGGCAACTTTAGCCAGTGTGGAAATCTAAGGAGGCAAATTTAGTACCTTTGCCACCGTATCAGATTTTGACGTTTGTCCAAAAAGGCAAATTAAGCCTTCTTAGGTTCTAAGAAGGCAAAATTTTCCTTCTTGGACACGTGTCAAAATCTGACTGGGTGGCAAAGGAATTAAATTTTCCTTCTTAGATTTCCGCACCGGCTAAATTTGCCATCTTGCCTGCGTATAGGGCTGTAAACGAACCGAACAAACACGAATGAAACATGTTTGTGTTTGTTTGTTAACATGTTTTCGGACAATCGAACAAACATGAACAAATAGCTGAACAAGATTTTTTATTTGTGTTCGTTTGTTAAGCAAAAAAAAATTCATGTTTGTTTGCGAATTTTTTACATTTCATGTCAAACGAACAAAAGGAAACGGACAAACCAAACCGAACTTAGTCACATACAAACCATACAAACCAAACCAAACACAATCACAATCAAAACCAACGGACCAAACTAACATAAATGAATCAAACAAACAAACACTATATGCTTGCATAAAAACAAAGCATCCATGCAAAGACTGGAGATGCGTGAAATCGTGGAGGCTGTATAAAGTATTGTGTTAACCCTAATTATAGAAAATATTGGATGGTATAATTCATAATTTTTTAAAAAAAGTAAAAGCTAAATAGAGAATATCTTTAAAAAAATTATCAATATAAAAAAAATTATTAGAACTATTAATGTTAACAAACAAACACAAACAAACGATACGAACAAACACAAAGGAACGAACACAAAAGAACGTTCACGAACACACTTACCAAATGTTCGCGAACACAAATGGATGAACGATGACTATTTTCGTTTTCGTTTGTTAAGCTAAAAAATAAAAAAAATTGTCCGTGTTAGTCCATTTAGTAAACAAACGAACTCCCGCCCGAACGGTTCACGAACTTTTCATGAAATTTCGGTTCGTTTACAGCCCTACCTGCGTATTAAAATCTGATTGGGTGGAATAGATACAAAGGGAAATTTAGCCGGATAAATTTGCCACCTTAGATTTTAAAAAGGTAAAATTTGTCTTCTTAGACATATTGGGTGGCAAAGGTACTAAATTTGCCTTCTTAGATTTCCACGCAGTCTAAATTTGTCACCTTACCTGCATGTCAAAATGTGATTGGGTGGAAAAGGTACCACCTTAGATTTCTAAAAAGGCAAAATTTATCCTCTTGGACATGTGTCAAAATCTGATTGGGTGACAAATGTACTAAATTTCCCTTCTTAGATTTCCACACGGGATAAATATACCACCTTGCCTATGTGGTGGCTACTTAGTGACTCTTTTGGGACACGTGGCAGCATTTTATTGTTTGTAGAGTCAGGTCATTTTGGCATGGCTAAATTCAAAGGGTCATTCTATTAACAAATGAGTCAAACTTGGTCATTTTGGTGATTTTTCATTATTTCGGAAATATATAATATTTCCTTTCATGTAAGTGTAATCATGTTATTTTGGAATTTGAAGCCGACGCGCTAGGAGTGAAGGATTATCTTCCACCATTTCTAGACCCAGTAATAAGCGACAAAGATCTTCAAACAGGTGTAAGTTTTGCTTCCGGTGGTAGCGGGCTTGATCCACTAACATCGACATCAACGGTATGCAAATATATCTTGCTTTTAATATAACCCTTTTTCAGTTCATTAATTATACTTGATACCATGGTTATGGTTATATGAATATATGTGTGCGCAACGTACAATTAGACTGCAATACCAATGTCAGTTCAATTGGACATGTTCAAACAATATATTGAGAGGCTCAAAAGAAACATTAACAAAGAAGCTGCCAATAACATAATCACCAATAGTGTAGCTGTAGTTGTTGCAAGCAACAATGATCTGTTTCTTAGCTTTCCTTTGAGAAGATCACAATATGATCCCCTTGCTTATTCAAACATGCTCGCGAAGCTAGTCTGGAACTTCATACAGGTACAAATATATAGTTTCAAACATACATGAATTGAACAAAAATGAGTTACTAATTAAGAGATGGTGTTAATTTGTACACCTTTGAAGGAATTATACACCTTGGGAGTAAAAATGATGGGTTTGTTTAGTGCGCCCCCAATCGGTTGTTTACCAGAGGTGAGGATGTTAGCTGGAGGTCCACAAAGAAGGTGTGTAGACAAGGAGAATAATTTAGCACAATTGTTCAACACCATTTTAGAACAACAACTTCAGTCTTGGACAACGAGTTTTCCTCAATCCAGAGTTGCATTTATCGATTACTACAATCCTTTTATAAATATAATTGAAAACCCTCAGACATACGGTATAAACTTTTTGTTATTGCCTAAATGTTACATCCTTAATTTTCCAATACATTTTTCTTCTTCTAATTATCTTGTTTTTCTAGGCTTCGATGTTGTAGACAAAAGATGTTGTGGAATTGGAGAGATAGAGGCGTTATATTTATGTAACAAACTAACTCCTACGTGTCCCGACCGCTCTAAATATTTCTTCTGGGATGGTGCCCACCTATCGGAGAAAGGAAATAGAATCATAGTAGGCCAAATTATTCAAGACTCGGTGAACTCCTTGTTCTAAGATGATCCATATATATTTGGATCTGGTGAATTAGTATTTAAGTTTCTGCTTTTAGAATTTCTAGAATTGGCCAAAGTAAGTGATATTTCTCTTTGTTTGCAAATAAGTGTCATTTTGTGGCAAAACCCCCATGTATGTGTGTGTGTCAGTGTTACACCATATCATGATCATCATTGTGTTTATTTTGATGATGTTTGGGAATGTAATTTTTCTAAGGCTGTTGGTAATGCCTTTATCATATTTTTTTCTACTACCTCAGTGTCACATTACTTTAATATACTTTTCATGTTTTCCTATGTAATGGTAATGCCTTTATCATATTTTTTTCTGTCATCTCAGTGTCACATTAGTTTACTATACTTTTAATGTTTTCCTATGTAATGGTCACACTTCACTTTTTTAACCTCACACTTTATTTTTTAATTATTATTTTTCTCGTATTAATTTAACAAATAAAAAACTGAATATTATATTATAAAATAAACAAATAACATAAAGTTACTTAAAAGAAAAACATTAGAATGAGATATTTTTTTTACTAAAAATAAAAATTACAACGAAAATAAGTTTCTACTCGTCTCCGTCTTTCGGATTGTAGTCTCGAATCGAATAGATATGTCCCACCAAATTCGCTTTAAGGCTTTCATGTGTCTCACGGTTTCTTATCGCTAAAATGTCAGCATGTTTTCTCTCTTCTGGAATTTGAACGTAAGGCGCCTGAACATCGCTTGGATCGTATTAACATATTGCATGACCCCTCATCCACAGTAATCATATTATGTAGTATCATGCAAGTATATATGATTTCACTAATTCTAGTTGTTTTTTTTTGCCCGTGTCGGGTATTTTTAATGTGCCATTTTTTAGAAGGAAAAATGCTCGTTCTATATCTTTCGTTGCCCCCTCTTCAGCATTTGAAAAGTTTTTTTTTTTTAGTCAAGGGTCGAGTTCTCCATTTAGTTCTCGCTTTCGTTCTCGTCCAGATCTAGGGCTGAGAAGAGGGTGGATGGTTAAGGTTTATCAGTGGCGGTCATTTATCACATCCAGATCTAAGGTTTGAGTGGTGGTGGTGATAGTGGTGATGAAGAAGAGAGTGACGTCGGATATGGTGGTGGGAGGTAGCAGGTGACGCTGGAGATGGTGGTGTCGCCTCAGGGAAGGAATGAGGGCACAGGTAGTTGGCCGGAAAGCGATCGGAAGGGCGGAGGTTGCCTTTACGGTGGGGGGATCTGAAAATCTATTTTGTACATAAATCTCGATTTGAGTTTTGTTCAATTGGGGATCTGGAAATATATTTTGTACAGAAATCAGTATTGTACAGAACCCTCTTCCCCTCGGGCGTCAGTAGGCCGGCGCTAGGGGTAAAGCTCCTTGGAGGGGCAGTCAGTAGGGATATTGGGTTCATTGAGGGGTTGGCGTCCAAGAGGGCTTCTAACGCTGCCGCTTTAATGCACCTCCTTCCCAAGATTCGGGACCCGCAATGCGAACTCCTCCTGCTTCGCTCTTGCATGGGTGTTGCCAAGCTCTTTTTCGGCATGCGGACCTGTCCCCCCGCCCACATGCAAGGGGCGGCCTCTTGCTTTGATCAGACCCTGCGCGAGACAGTTGAAAACATTGTGGTCTGCGGAGGGGCTTATTTTGGGGACCTTCAGTGGCGGCTCGCTTCCCTGCCTATCCAGCACGGAGGGCTCGGGGTTTCATCGGCTATGGAGGCCTCGTCTTATGCGTTTGTAGCGTCCAGGGCCCAATCTTGGGGGCTGCAGGACCACATCTTGCGGGAGAGCGGGGTCTGTGGCATGGACTCGGATTATACTTTCGCTCTGGTTGCACTGCGTGACATCGTACCGGGTTTTGATCTTAGCGGTTTCTCTGACAAGGACACCGCCCCCCCAAAACCTCAACATGTTTTGGCGAATGCCCTTTTCAGCAAAATCGTGTTGGATATGGAGACCCGTTTTAATATGAATGCTAGGCAAAAAGCGGTGTGGAGTTGTCTTCGTCAACCACATGCCCAAGATATCCTCCATGCTCTCCCCATTGACGGGCTCGGGCAGCGCATGTCGTCGGTCGAATACCGTTCTATCCTCAAGTACCGGCTTATGATACCCCTCTTTCCCGCGGACGAGAAGTGCCCTGTTTGCCGCAAGGCGTGTTTGGACTCGTTTGGGGAGCACGCGGTTCACTGTAAAGACCTCCCGGGGTTCAAGTACCGTCATGACTGGGTCCGGGATGTGCTATTTGACATTTTCAGAAAGGCTGGGATTTCAGCCAAGAAGGAAGCCCCCGTCAACTTCTTAACTGACCCAAAAGAGGGGCGTTCGACCCTTAGACCGGCGGACATCCTGGTGTTTGGGTGGTCAAGGGGGAAGCACGCTTGCATCGATCTGAATGGGGTCTCTCCCCTTGTGGGCTTTGGCTCTGGAGTTTTCACGGCGGGGCAGGCTGCTGCTAAGGCGGCTGCGGGTAAGGTGGACAAACACGAGAAGGCATGTCTCGAGAATCAGCATGTGTTTGTCCCCTTTGCTTTTGACACGTTCGGGCACCTCGCGTCAGAGGCTGCTGACACGCTCGGGCGGATCCAGAAGGTTTTACATGGACATATAGTGACTCCTAGAGCTAAGAAACTTGTTTTTATCCGCTTAGGTTTTGCTATTCAAAAAGGGCTTGCGGCGCAGCTTGTTGCCCATTTGCCCCGTATGTCGGACTGAGTTGTAACCTTTATTTTGAATTATAGATTAAATTCGCAAATGTCAGAGATCGTCTTTTTCATCTGGTTCGCTACTATATTCAGTATTTTTTAACCTTCATACACATAATTTGATCATCAAATCTCAATCACATTCCTTGCGGTTGACTAAATCAAATTTACCGTTGCATTTGAGGAGGCCGGAAATCGATCGGAAGTGGAGGGAGGCCTGCCGTTACGGTTCAGTATGGGGGGGCGAAAATCGATTTCACGGTGGTGATGATGGTGATGGAGGTCGCAGGTGGTGGTGGTGGTGGGTGGTGCTAGCGCCGGAGAAGAATGGTGATGGTGGTGGGGGTATGGGTTGAAGGTTAAAAAAATTCATAAATGGTCCCTTGTCTTTTCTTTTTTATAAATACCCCCTCATATTGCCACCTCTTTTGCCACATCCGATTAAAATGCCACATGTACTGCCACATCAATAAAAAAACTAACAATGTTAGGGTTCCTTTAGTTTGGGATTAATGAGAGAAAATAGTTTGAAACTTGGGCTCGGTGAGAAACATTTCGAAAGGTAGGATTAATCATGTCCAATACATGAAACTTGGGATTAATAAAATCCAATTTCCCTTTATTTTATGGGAACATTGGTGAGCCAACACGTGGAGTAGAGAGTGGTAACAATGAATAGTAATATGTGAAGAGCACCGTCATTTTCAACAAATAAAAAAATTTGTGCTGTAAATAATTTTATTTGACTGACACGTGATTCTATACTAATGTATAATATAATTTATTCTATGATGCTATTTAGAAAAAAGAAGCTATATACATTTTATTTTATGCCAACGCTAATGAGCAATTGCGTGGAGTAGAGAGTGGTAACAGTAATAGTAATATATGAAGAGCATCGTCATTTTCAACAAATAAATAAAAATATCTGATGTAAGTAATTATATTTCAAAGCAAACATGTGATTCAAAATTGTTATATAATATAATTTGTTCCATGATGCTATTTAGAAAGAAAGAAAAAAAGGTATATATATTTTATTGCATGCCAACTTGGTTCCTATAAGTCTAAACATGACTTTTCACAATTGGACAAATCTTTTGCAAATTAAAAATAAAATAAAAATCGATATTGATTGAAGCACAAAAACGCATACAACTGCTAAAAAAAGCTACACAATAGTTGAGTAACTTTGACATTTCTTTTGGATCTATAAATATTGGTGATGGTTTTGTTATTAATTATATAGAAATAGGAATTCATTCTTATATTATATTATACTATATATAGTTTTACAAGTTATTAATAGTGACTTTTAACCTATTCAAATTTTGACACTAAAAAGTTTCAATGTGGCCCCTGGCCACTTTATTTTTTTTCATACGAACCACATTGAGACAACCATCAGTATTTTGGGATGTGAAATAATATTTTAATCAGAAAATGACGGTGGCGTGTGATTTCGTTCTCCCTGTCTCCGACGTGGCCAGTTGCCATGTCTCAGGCCCCTTCCTCCACGATGATGTTCTCCCCTTCCTCAATTAATGTGGTGTCATCTCCCCTCGTCTCCCTGAACAGCGTCGATAGTACAGTCACTATTCGTGTCGTTGTAGCTTCTATCAGTTGTCTTACTTATACACCAGTTTCCTATGAACTCGGCCTCGAGCCTCCTCCATTTTCCCTAGAAGAACCTCTGAATGATATTGCACTGTTAAGCTTTCATCTCAGGTAACTTTTAATTTTCTCGGTTGCTTGATATTTTATACCTATTGAAAGTACGATTCTCATTATATGCGAGCGATCTCTGCTTCGAAAACCCTAACAATGAACATGAACTGTTCAGATAAGACTAAAGAATTGAAAACCCTAATGATAAACATGGAGCTTTTTAAAAAAGATCAAGCCTTAAGGGGAAATTGTTTCGGTGACTCCTGAGAATCTGATGCTACAGGGGTACTTTTTTGTTGTTCTTATTCGACCTAATCTTTGTTTTTGCAGGCTTCGATTTGAGGCACTTCACAAGGGGGTATGTTTGGGTCGATATTGTTTACGTTTACGGGTCTTCTTCTTGGAATTAAAGAAACTAAGATTGTAAAAATATAAAAACGAAAGGTACATACACGACTCAAGTCACCATGCAAGGAAGGCGGGCAACAAGCTGTGCCGCCAACCCTTTCTGAATAGCAAAACCTAGACATTTAAAAACAACGTTCTTCGACTTAGGAGACACAACATTCCCATGCATCACGTTTTGGATACGACTCAGTGTAGCCACAGCCTCCGATTCAAGGTAACCAAAGGTATCAAACGCGAAGAGAACAAACACATGTTGGTTTTCGAGACACGCTTTCTCGTGTTTGTTCACCTTCCTAGCTACCGCCCTAGAAGCCGCCTGACTAGCCTTGAACGTACTGGGCCTAAGCCCTACAGGGGGAAAAACCCCCGTGAGGTCCACACAAGCGTACTTCCCACTCTTCCACCTAAAAACCAGAATGTCACTTGGTCTGAGAGTTGAGCGGCCATCCAAGGGGTCAGACATAAAATTAACCGGGGCTTCCTTCTTGGCCGAGATCCCAACCCTCTTGAAAATGTCAAATAGAACATCCCGCACAATGTCATATCGGTACTTGAATTCGGAGAGATCTCTACAATAGACTACATGCTCTCCGAACGAGTCCAAATACGCCTTGTTACATACGGGGCATTTCTCATCAGCGAGGAAACATGAGGATCATGAGGCGATATTTGGGGATTGCCCGGTATTCGACCGACGACATGTGCTGCCCCAGCCCGTCGATGGGGAGGGCAAGGAGGAAATCCTATGCATGCAGTTGTCGAAGGCACTCGAACACGGCCTTTTGTCTGACTGTCATCTCGAAGGTAGCTTCCATCTCTTGCATAGTTTTACTAAAGAGGGCACTAGCCAAAACATGTTGTGTAACATCCCACATTGGTGGGGAGGAGAACTAAGCATGCCTTTATAAGGGTGTGGATACCTCCCCCACCAAGACGCGTTTTAAAACCGTGAGGGGCGGATGTCTGAGGGCATGCCGGCTGCCAAAGCGGACAATATCTTGGTTGCGACAGGTCTGGGCTGTTACAGATGGTATCAGAGCCGGTCGTCGGCCAGTGTGCCAGCGAGGACGCTGGTCCCCTAAGGGGGGAGGATTGTAACATCCCACATTGGTGGGGAGGAGAACTAAGCATGCCTTTATAAGGGTGTGGATACCTCCCCCACCAAGACGCGTTTTAAAACCGTGAGGGGCGGATGTCTGAGGGCATGCCGGCTGCCAAAGCGGACAATATCTTGGTTGCGACGGGTCTGGGCTGTTACATGTTGGGCTTTTGGTGGGGCGGTAGTGAAACCGCTTAGATCAAATCCCGGAATTATATCATGGAGACCAGTTAGAGCACTCTCATATTCCGAGTCAATGCCACAAACCCCATTCTTCCGTAAGATGTGGTCCTGCAGCACCCAAGATTAGGCTCTCGAGACCACAAAGGTGTACGAAGAAGTCTCGACCGCCAAATAAACCCCCCCCCCCATGTCGAATAGGCAAAGAGACAAGCCGCCATTGGAGGTCCCCAAAAAGGGCCTACCACACACAACTATCTCCTCGATTTCCGAACGCAAATCATTATCGAAACCAGCAGCAGCCTCCACCATGTGAGCCGGGGGCCATGTTCTTAAGCCAAAGAAAAGCTTGGTAATACCCATACAAGATCCAAACCCAAAGGCGGATCTCGCTCCTTAATGATCCCAAGAACCTTTACGACCTCCCCGGAGTCCCTAATTACCGTACCATCATCAAGGTACCAGCAAGCATGAAAAAACAGATGGCAATTGTCTCGGATTTGATGCACAAGGGGGTGTAGGACAAGGGCAAACAAAATCGGCCCCAAAGGGTCGCCCTTTTGAACCCCGGTAGTGGCCCAAATATGACCATCCCCCAGATACAAGCGGGCCGACTGCCCATATAGGAAATCAACCCATGGTGAAATCGACAAGCACCTAAGTCTGACCTCACGAAGTAAGGATGATCTGTCGACCAAGTTAAACGCATTAGAGAAATCAACCGTGAGCATAGCTAGGGATCCATCAAGATGTCGGTCCCCGATAAGACGGTTAACACTGTGAAGGATGGCATCAACCCCACCTGACACACCAACCCCAAACTGAAAATCGTTAAGGTACTTGGTCATTTCTTTACAAACCCCTTGCATGGCGATCTTGGAGACCAAACGCTGCCAAAGGGAGCCCACCGCAATAGGCCGAATCCCATTGTCAGATTTAAGGAGCGGCGTGAGAGGAGCTGAAGCTACAAATTCAGCCAAACTAAGCGGGCCTCTCCCCCTAGCCATAGATTAAAGACCAAAGTAATAGCTCCCAGAAGATCCTTGGCAATAGCAGACCCCTCCCCACAGAGGCTGTCCAGAATGTGTTGGGGGCTCAAACTCGTCCCTACCAAATGACGTTCCTTTGGAAAATGATTTAATACATTCAAGAACCTGATCAGCGCCCACGGCAAGCGGGGGCTTGGAAAGGGGGACAGATGGCAAGGACGGGGGCGGCAGGTGTGGGTGCTTTGCTTCCAAAGCACGCATGGTTTCGGCGTTGTACGGCATCACCCCCGATGAAGATAGCACATTCACGGCCACCGTGAAATGACCGTCCGCAATTTTCCGAAGGCACCGCATGGTCATCCTTATCAGAAACAACGCAGGGAGGGCCCATGGGCACCCCTTGCGGAGCCGTCTAAAATACTATTAACCAGCTGCTCAAACCCATCTTCTCTCCCCCAAGTAGCTAAGGATGCCATGATGGACCGGCATTGCAAAGCCTTCCGATTTTCAGAACGACAATCTTGCCGATTATCAGAGAGAGGTACATTTGGTTTCTAATTTTTTATTAAATCTGTCATAGAATTGTTCTTATGGTAGGGTTGCTTTGTTTGTTTGTCTATTCTTCCCTGTGTTGTACGTCTACTATACTTCAAAATCTCGTGCTTATTGTTGCATTATTGTACACATGTATCTAAGAGTGCCACACAGTGATCAATATTTCGTGGTTACTATTTATGTGATTTTGAGCTAAAGCTTATATCCCCGAGTTTGGCAGTGTTATTTTGGTTGTTTTGTGTTTTTGATTTTCCATTGGGACTTTACTAGCTATTTTATTGGTATCTCAATAATGTATAGATTCAAGTACATGAAAATAAAATTTTTATTTAATATTAATGTCTGTAGATTGCTTTTTAAAATATAGTATATATTTTAGCTTTTGTGGAAGTATTTGACACAACAAAACGTTGAATAGAAATTGACTTATATGAATTCGGTTATAAAACGAGATGTTTACTCCACGCGTTGCTGCGAGGTTAAATTTATATACTGAATGAAAGTAAAAAAAGTTAAGTGGTATAAAACGTAAAAGTTTAAAAATCTCGTGGTAAAAGTATAAAACTATAGAAGTATACTTACTAAAAGCGAAAGTAGAAAAGTTAAAAGTTTCGTGGCCAAAGTAGAATACAAAAAAAACATAAAACAAGAAAAAGCTTTAGAAGTGAAAGGGTTAAAGAATTAAGGAGTATAAAACGTAAAAGTCTAAGGGGCTGTTTGGTTGATGTTATATAGCATCTTAATGGGATAAAATGTCTTTATAAAAAATGTCTTAATCCCAAAGACTGTTTGGTTGAGGTAAAATGTCTTTCCGATTTAGACATTTTTAAGTTTTAATTTAATCATCCAGCCCCAAATATCATCCTTTATCATTCAGAAAAAGGAACAAAAACATAAATAAATAAAAAAAAGAAACACACGATGCGCTCCTCCCTTCCCCTCCCCTGAAGCGACCTCCGCCCCATCTGCCTCCACGCCGCCTGCCTCCGCGTCGCCGTCGGCGCTCCTCCTCCACCGCAGCTTCCTCCTATGACGCCTATCTTCGGTCGCATCATCCTCCTCCGTCCGCATCCTCCTCTGCTGTCGCCGCCCCCTTCTCAAAAAGGTAAACCCTAATTTTGTTTACTTAAATATCGTTTGATTATCCATGTGTTTGATGATATCATTGCTTTTTTATGGATTATATCACTAATTTGCTACACATGAATGTGTTTATGTTTGAAATTTGTTAGAGAACCCTATTTAGGGTTTATATGGATGAATAGATTAATATATCATTGCTTATTTTGAATAGATTATATATAGATTAATATATCATTACTTTTTTTTGAATAGCTGATGAGCATATCTTAATGAAATTGCAGGTCTGTCGTAAAAGGAGCTGTTTTTTTTAATGGTACATGTAGGTTAATTTGTGTAGTTATATGGAGGAATAGATTATATATCATTGCTTTTTTTTTTGGATGAATATGTTTAGTTAGGGGCTGTTTTTTTGAATGGTATATGTAGGTTAATTTGTGTAGTTATATGGATGAATAGATTATATATCTTTGATGTTCTTTTTGGTTGATGATAGATGCTTAATTCTTCTAAAGAAATGGTACAAAAGAGGGTTAGGGCTAGTTGGACGCCGGTAGTTGACAAAACTTTTTTAGAAGCATGTATTCATGAAGCCACTATTCATGGCCGTGATGTGTTTAAACCAGCTTCATGGAGGGCTATTGCAGAGAAATTGAAAAATGAACATACTTTTGTAGTGGACAAAAAAAATGAGAAATCACTATGATTACTTGAAAGGAAAGTATACAACGTGGTTAAAGCTTAAGAACAAAATCGGCAACGTGTATAACCCTGTTACCAACATGTTTACTTTATCGGAAGAGGAGTGGCAACTTGAGATTAAGGTATATGTTTTTTTTTGTTTACACACACACACACACACACACACACACACACACACACACATATATATATATATATATATATTCAGTGACTGTTAAGTGATTTTTTATAATTTGGTCAAAATCTAGGCAAACCCTAAAGTAGAAAGCCTGAGAAGAGCGCCACTTGATCATCCTGAGTTGTGTACTCAGTTGTTTGAAGGATCTACTTCAACTGGCTTTGATAGTTGGGGTCCTTCTTCCACACTCCCTCGTCCTTCTGTGAACATTAATCTTGATGAGACTAGTGACACTCAAATGCATATGGTGATTAGCCAAGAGTCTTCTTATCGATCTGGCAATAAGAGGAACACTTCAACTGAAGGTGCTAGTGAAGAGCCACCGGTTATGTCAAAGAAAGGAAAAAAGAATGACACTTTCAAATCAAAGGTACTAGAAGTTGGTGAAGATATTAGCAAGGTGGCAAAGATGTTGCTTGAAAGAAATCAAGATGCGGATAAGTGTTTTGAAAAACTGAATGCTTTAGGATGGGAGCGAACAGATGCAAAGTACCAGACGGCGATTTTGCTTTTTGGTGAGAGTTCTGGTGTTAGAAGAGTGTTTCTTTTACTCGAGCCGGACACATGTGAGCAATGGGTTAGGAACGCTGGAGGGAAGTATGGTTTGTTTGGATCATAGGTTTTATGTTTAGGATGACTTGTGTTGGATGATGTCTTTTGGATTATGTTATTTTGGGTGACACCTAACCTAGGTTGTATGTTTAGGATGACTTGTGTTGGATGATTTTCATTTGGATGTCTTTTGGATTATGTTATTTTGGGTGACACTTTTATGGTATTTTAGTTGAATGTTATTTGGATGATAGCTTTATGGTATTTTAGTTGAATGTTATTTGGATGATACTTTTATGGTATTTTAGTTGAATGTTATTTGGATGACAGGTTGCCTATGGACTCGGATGATGAAATTATAGCTTTCCTTTTCCTTTGATGGAAATGGTTAAAGTTGGTCTTATCAATGAATGTAGGGATAAGAGATCTAAACTCGGCATTGACCGGTCATGAATACACACAAGAATTGTTGCATGGCTCTTCCACACAATGCCATGAAATGATGCGCATGTTACGTGATGCATACGTACTATTGTGTAATCATTTTCGCCAAAGAAATTGGTTACATAGTAGTAGGTCAATAACCTTTGAAGAAAAGATGGCTATGTTTTTTATTCTCATAGGACATAATGAGCGTATGCGAATGGTTAAAAGGAGGTTTCAACATTCAACAGAAACAATTCATAGATGTTTTTATGAGGTTCTAGACGGGATGATGAAATTTACAAGAGAAGTCATAGTTCAAACTTCTAGTCCAAGCACGAATGCTTCAGAACAACATATGAGGCTAATGCAATTCTTTCCTGGAGCAATAGGTGCATTAGATGGAACTCTTGTAGATGGAGTAGTACATGTTGATCAACAAACTCGTTATAGGGGAAGAGGAAAAGGTGTTTGCTTTCAAAACGTCTTGGGAATCTATAATTTTGATATGATATTCACCTTCGTCTGGGCTGGATGGGAGGGCATTGCACATGATTCACGTGTTTTGAAAGAAGTTGCATTTAATCCAACTTCTGGCTTTCAATTCCCTCCACCAGGTTTGTATTATAATTTGCTTTTTTATATTTTCATGATCGGGTTTGTTTATCTATTTTTTTAATGTAATAGTTTTGATACTAACGTGGGTTTGCAGACAAATATTACCTTTGCGACGCTGCATACACCAACACTCGTGGGTTTATGGCTCCTTACCGTGGTACGAGATATTGGCTAGCCGATTTTCGTAGACAACACGCCTTGACTAAGGAAGAAAAATTCAACCATGCTCATGCACAACTCAGGAATGTTATTGAACGCGCATATGGTGTATTAAAGGCAAGATTCCCAATTCTAAAACAAATGGCGCCTTTTCCATTTCGAACACAAAGAGACATAGTGATCACTTGTTTCGCCGTCCATAACTTTATCAGGAAATGGAATATTCGTGATGAGTTATTTATGTCATGCGACGAGGACAATCTTTTTGCAGAGGTACACGAGGGGGGAAGTGATACTACGTCCTCTCACGACATGGAATGGGGCTCGCAAGGCGTTGAGTATATGGCTAATTTGCGTGACAATATAGCTTCTCAAATGATGCCAAATGAATAAGTTGTATTTGTATTTTTACTATGTTTTCATGAATCGTTAAGCATGTTTGTCTTATTTTGATACTATGATGGTTTGAGTTTATTTTTTCCTTTAACAATTATTTATCAATTATTATTCTGCTTAAACAGATAATTAAAAAATAGTTATTTTATACAGTTATTCAGATGTTCAAACAAACAGCACATAATGATTCAGCACCTTACTGATTCAGCATTTCTTTACCATACATACAGCTTATTCATTCAGTACCAAATGAAACAGACGAACCAAACAGCACCTAAAGTCTTGTGGTGAATGTATAAAACTATAAAAATATACTAAGTGGCATAAAACGTAAAATATTAAAACTCTAGTGGTGAAAGTATAAAACTATAAAAGTATACTAAAAACGAAAGTATAAAAGTTAAAAGTTTCGTGGCCAAAGTAGAAGATAACAAAACTTAAAACAAAAAAAAGTTTAAAAGTTAGAGGGTAAAACAGTTAAGGGGTATAAAATGTAAAAGTCTAAAAGTCTTGTAGGGAAAGTATAAAACTATAAAAAAATACTAAAAACAAAAGTAGAAAAGTTAAAAGTTTCATGACCAAAATAGAAGACAACAAAACCGGTCATAATCAAAGAACATCATGAATCTTGCTAAGAATCCTCATTAAACATGAATTTTACATAATTTCATGGTTACCTCTTTGATTGTGACCCCCCCCCCCCCCCTCTATGTTTCCAGCACCTCCAGATCGTCCTTCACCTTCCACAGAGAGAGCATAGGTGGGACACTTCGAGAAAAACCGAATAAACAACCAAAAATGGTCATTTTTACGTTTTTATACCTGTGGCTCGATACGAGCGCATCACCTTTAACCAATACGGCGGTATCGTTTGTCGTTGGTTGATCGCCCCGGATCCAACCCTACCCGATAGGGGCATATCCACTTCATAGGATGCAGTTGTATCCTCTCTATTAATTAGAAAATTTCTTGCTTTCTAATCCTCGATCCATTCCGTAAACTCGATTACTTCATACCTTACTCAACATTCTTCATAACATCATTATGAACCTCATTCCCGACTAGTCTTATGAAAACTGGGGTGTTAAACGCACAAAGTGAGGGGATAGTGATAAATGTGTATAGTGGGTTAGTGATAAGATGAATGGAGTAGTTTATTTAAAATAAGAGATAATGTGTAATTATTTGAATGGTGGAAGAAAAAGAAAAGAAAAATAAAATAAACTATAAAGTGCATTGTTGGGTCACGAAGTGTGATCATGCCCCCCATCACGCATTCACGCCCACTAAGGCGGTGTTCCATCAGCATTTTCCTGATCACTCTTCCGTAATGTAGCCATTACACAGAGTCTCAAACACTTACCTTTTTATAATTTGCATTAACAAATCTTTGTTAAATGGGTTTTCTCGGTAACTTGAAGCCTTTTTCTTCTTAATTCTTAACTGGGAGAATACCCGCCCCGTGTTGAGACAGTGAGTTTGGACCTAAGTTAGTCTTTCAGATTAGGCAGGAAACATGAGGAAGAGTTCCTCACTATCAAAATTCCCTTACAATTGTAAAAGGTAAGAGAAGCTTGGGCTTTTGTTTGAGTTCTAGCAATCTAGCCAAACACGGGAGTTTTGGAGAGAACACAGTGAACGAAGTTAATAATTACTAGATTTTCTAAGATAAATACACAACAACTTGCACCTTATACGATTTGAATCTTCAAACTTTTAATTGTTGAGCACATCAATTAATCACCAAGATGTCCCCCCTGAGGACCGGCGTATGATGTTTACTCTTCTGACACAATTCATTATTTACCACATCAACATATGATAATACCCAACTTGTTAACCTTGCAATCTGTGTTCTTTGCTATAGGAAAAACAATCGGACACCATCGCCACTTCTTATCCATAAAACCGGGCTACACTTGGGTTAATTTTTCACCATTGTGAAGGTGTGCAAGATATGCACATGTATTTATAAAAGAGGGGTAGCGATTGGATGAGACATGTCAGATTAGAAAGTTACGACGATAGTTGAAGAAAACTTGACGGATTAGTGAACTAACCACGGTAAATTTTTTTTTATTTATTACATTGTTTTGAATGACGTTTGAAACTACTTCAATGCCTCAGTGAGTCTTCTTGAGACAAGATTTCAATCGTTCACCCTAAATTTGACAATCCAGACTTGAGTAAACATCATCAAAGATGAAACCCATCACTTGTGTATCTAATGAAATCTAATTGGGCCAGCATAATTTTATTAGTTATAGACCAAGACATTATTGGGTATATGATTATATTTGCACATTAATGGGTCTGAGTTGTATTAACTTTGTTTGGGCCGCTCACTATCCAACAACTAGATGGGTCAAACGTGGTAATAGGCTAAATATGAAATAAATTAGGACCCATCAATTTAGTTGATTGGTAACTTTATCTATTAAAAATAAATTCTTATAACCGATTTCAAAGGATTATTATTTTATATAGATTTTAAAAATAAAACGATAAGAAAATTCTTATAACCGAATTTACAAATAACAGGTCGTGAAATATATAACGTGAAGTTCATTTACGATCATTCGTTTAATAAATGAATGAACATATACAAGAAATTCCGTTCGATTAATCAAATGTATGAATACCCGAACATTGTCACTTACGTTCTTGAACGTTAGCTAAGATGTTTGTTTATGCCCATTCTTTTGCATTCTTTCATATTCATTTGTATATGTTCATTCACCAAATATTTTTTTTTAATATATTTGTAATTTTTAATTTTTAGTTTATTACCTAAACATATAATTTAGAAACTTTAGTTATTTGAAACTTATATCTTATTAAAAAATTAATCATTTGAAATTTAGATCTTTAAAACATTATTTTCTTCTAACTATGTTTAAGATTATTATTTTTACTTGTGCTTTATTTTGCAATAATAAAGTTTAAGATTAGCTACCAACTTTATATTAAAGTAAACTTCGGTTTAGTCTCTATGTTTAATTTAATTTTTAAAATAGTATAGGTTCATTTCCATTCGTAAAACGTAACAAGTTCAATTCATAATTTTGGTCAAACACAAACAAGAATATTTATTTAGCTATGTATTCATGAACCGTTCAAACAAATTTACTGCTAAACCAAACAAACCTAAAAAAAAGGCTTGGTAATACTTAATAATTAGAAACCAAAACCAAACAAACCTAAAAAAAAAAAGCTTGGTAATACTTAATAATTAGAAACCACTTGTAAGTTATAATTATGTAGTTTCTCATACAACTTTATTATTGTACAAAATAATAATAATAATAATATCATTTCAACCCGGTTACACCAAAGTTGACCTTATTAAACAATCGTAACAGAATATAAAGAACAATCACTCCCTAGACAAGAGTCCAAGAAATTAAGGAAATATACAACATAAATACATCAACACAATACATATGTAACCATAGCTTCACATCAAAGATGCACAAGATACAAGTAGTAGAAGCTTTAGGGGCACTTCCTTCTACCACCATGGGTAGTCATGTTATAGTAGCAGGGACAAACCTTTTGGTTACCCGAAGTCCCCGGTGGCACGCAGTTGCAACGGGAACAACAAGTCCCGCATGCCCTGTGACATAAATTTGGACGCGATGATAACTTACACCTTGCCTTGCATGCAGAACCGCAATCTAAATACAAATTTTATAAATATATTTAGTTAATATTAACCTTAATTGTCTTTATAATAAATTGTAATAAATATATTAACAAAAAATAGTATGGTGTGTACCTATTTTGGAAGCAGCTATAGTACTCTTCCCATCAAGTTCACTCACCTGTGACATAAAAATCATTAAAATTTTAAAACTCTTCAGGAAAAAAAAATTAAGAACTACTTTTTAACCGTCAAATTTGATTCATGAAGAACTACCATGTTGTGGTATTTCACTGATTAATAAAATAATACCGAATTTACCGTTATGTATTGTATTATACAATACTAGTATCTTTATTCATTTTTTGACACGATCTAAATAGGCCTTATTGTTTTAATAAAGGATCGTACCGTACAATACTATCTGCGACATAAAAAACTAATTTTTTTAATCATATTACACGACGTATAGGGATAGTATCTCGGACACGATTCGTATATATTAATTTTGAGGCCGGTTTTCCTATAACACAACACGGTGTACAAATAACCAGCCCAGAGATGAATTCTAATAATTAATGTGAAAATATATATTATATTATAATCACATATGCACAAACTGCAGGTGGACATATAGTGTGTTTGCCAATTAACACAATATCATAAACTATTTTGTGTTTAGTGCTAAACGTGTTTCTTCTTAAGTTTCAATACTATAAACTTTATATATATAGACACCCATATATATGTATAATGTTTTTTAAATAGAAAGAACAAAAAGAAAGGCTAAGAATACCATTTCATGAGCTTGAGCAAGAAGAAGCATAGAGAGAAGAAAAATAGGAACCAAGGGCTTGGAGATGGCCATAGCTTACAAAGTAGATAGACTTCGCTGCTTTGTGTTTACTTTTGGTGTGAAGACATCTTTCTTATTTATAGACAGAGAAAGATAACCACTAACAATTTTTATGATCCCATTTTTTAATTAATTTATATTTTTCTAGTAATACAATGACATTTTAGGGTTCTAGTAAAGTTGAATGATATCAGGTTAAGCCCTTGATTGGTAACTTGTGGTCACACATTTATCTTTTTAAATGTCCAATCAATAATTGGAACTTAAACAAATAAAAGAATTACCCTTTATCATATTCTTTTAATTTATATTCTTAAAAACAATAATAATCACTTGTAAAAACTTTATAAATTCATTTCTAAATTTCTTTCACATATGTGAAAACTCATGAAAAAAGCTTATACATAGTGATCCATAATTTTTTTGGAGCGGGAGTAGAGGGGTTTGATCCAGTTAGACATAACTAGATCTAATATAGCATGAGGATGCAAGATGGAGAGGAGAGAGCAACGAGATAATATCAGTTTCCAATTTAGAGAAGAAAAAAAAAACTGACATAACTACACGAAATTAAGAATCGTAAAATGAATTTTACTTCTTATTATGTCATCTAAAATTTAACCAATTAAAGATAAGCTTTAATGCAATTAATTAATTTTAATCATATTTTAACAAATTTAAATTTTAATGAATCAATATTATTGGGTCCAGAACTTCGGCTAATCATATCATATATAAGGGGGGGGGCGGTATGGAGAGGAGCCGGAGGCCGGTTCCAAAGGGAGCCGGGTGGCTCCATGTGGCTCACCATACCGCCTTATGCGGTTCCTCTTCCTGGCTCCTCTTCAGCGGTTCCACATGGCTCCTAGAAGCCCGCCTGAGCCGGGCCAAAGTATCCGTTGAAACCTATTTTTTTTTTTACATACACACTCATACACACGGCTTGGATTTGAAGCCACGCCACCACCATACCGTGTGGTGTGGCTCCACATGGCTTCAAAAACACCTCATTTGAGTTGGCATGCTATGATTGGTTGGTGAGCATGGCTTCTCCGAGCCATGCCACCACCATACCCCCTCCCCTAAGTATATAACTTTTAGGTATATAATAGACATCTAATTAAATTGAATATTTTGGTTAGGTTAGAGATAGAATAGAAGCCACGTATAATGTGTTCACTTGCTTTTACGTTGGATTGGAATCCATATAAACCATGGTGCCATGCTGGTATAAGCTGGCTGGATATATATGCTTTTTGGATTTTCTATATTTAACAAGTTGACAACTATTAAAGCTATTCCTTTTCTTTTTCCTTTCTTCTAGCCCGTTCGTATATATTGTGTGCTAATGTGGTACCATATATAATAATAATAATAAAATAATAATAATAATAATAATAATAATAATAATTATAATAATAATAATTAGTGGTGTTATCCCGGAGCGTTGTTGTGGAGATAATCGTGTGTTCATGTTAAAATTTATACGCATTGTGACATTGGAATTGCATGTAAAAAAATGGAATTGGACACGACCATGTCTTAACTACTCGATATTGCAACAAACATATACTTCTAAACTTAAAAAAATAAAATGAGATATAAAGAGAAAAAAATGGGTATCCATCCACTCTCAAAATCAAAAGTCCCGTGGCTAAACTTCAAAATAACGATGTCGAACATCTTTGCAAATTCGTATCTAATATTATCTAAAAGTAAAAGGACTAGTGGCCTAGTATCAAAATAATAAAACTTGAACTATTTTATTTGAGTAGCATTCACATCAGCTTTTTTATATTACCTTGTATCCTTAAGTTTTAAAGAAAAATATAAGAAATATTTATTTTTTTCCTCCTACATCAGCATCTTCATATTTAAACCTTATATTTAAAAGGGGTAAATATAAGGGATTGGTAATATGGGTTTTTAAGGATAAGGAATGTGATGTAGAGTTTTTTTTTTTAAGTCATTAAATTTTATGGATAAAAGTGTTTTTTGGGTAAATTATAAAGATAAAGATAAAGAGCCTGTTGCGAATGCTCTAATACCAAAAAAGTAAAACTCCTTGATAATTGTTTCTTTTAGTAGAAGACATCTATGAGACCCTAAAGGGTGTGAAGCACTCTAAATTGCATTCGAACTTGCACACGCACGCCACGTGCGTGGCTTGGGCGATGGGCGCAATGCAACGCTTTGATGCTGCACTTTGCACCTCGCACACTCGCATCGCCACCAATCGCTTGAGAGCCGCTTTTGTATTTTTAACTAGGTGCGACATGTCGAGACAAGCAGTTTGTGCAAACACTCCGCGTGTGTGTGGAGTTGTGGCGCGGATGCAGAGCGTGCGACACGAGGATGGTGCATGGACTAGTTGGGTGCGTGAGCGGGTGGCTCGACGCATATGTCGGTGTCAATCTGTGAGCAAGCTGGCACGACGCATGGCTGGGTCGGCGGAGTGCATGATCGGGCCGCACGAGACATGCAGCGCGCAGATACAAAATGTTGGTGCACGTAGAAACATGGTGTAACATCCCGAATCTTAAGATGTTTAATTATGTTAAATATGGTATTAGTAAATGTCACACCTATAGAAACTGCATTAGATTATATTTTGAGTGAAAATGATTATTTATTTTGATGAAAGAGTAAGGTCTTATTTGAAAATTAGTAATTAAGTTTGATTTAAAAGTTCACAATCACCAAATCTTGGGGGACTAAAAGTGTAGATCTGCAATTTACACTTATACAAAAATCTGGTAAAAATAGGGATACGAATTCTCCTTTTAGAATACAAGCCCTAAAATTGAAATCTGCAATCAAGGGTGTTCAAGCTACGATTTTTAAGCATCAAACAAGGAATTAGAGCATTTAAACATTGTTAAACTCATTGAGGATTGGTTGGTAAGTTGCTCATCTTTGTTGCATTCAATTTGGGTGTTATATATTAGATGAACTGAAGTTGAATTTTCTGTTAGAAGCGATATATGATGATTTAAACCTTATATGAACACCTAAATGCTTGCAAATTTGACCTTGATAGCAAGGTTTATGTTATGATTTTAACGTCTTGGGTTGGGGAGATTTTAATCCTATGATGTTGATTGCTGAAATTGTGTATGTATTGGATTGCAATGTGCTAGATGATAAATGTAAGCATGTGAAGTTGCTAAATCAACATGATATATAAGATATGGGTAAATAACCTCTTTGTTTTAGGTTAAAATATGCATTATATGAGTTATGCCCATCAAGTGTTCGATTAATTGCCTAAATGAACACTTGGATGATGAACGGTTAGAAAATAAAGCTATTATGTGTCTAAATGCTATGTTATGCTAAATGACTCATGTTATGATAACGCTACTAATATGTTGATTGTGTTGCAATGCTTATGAGCTTAGTGTGAATAGGATGCTAGACCTTAAACCATAGAGTTGGCATAGGAAATATTGTGCTACATGAATATGTTATATGAGTCTAATAAATTGGAACCATCCTTAGGTGATTAAGGTGAAGGGTCTAGTAATCAAAGAGGAACTAACTCAAGAAACAAAGGTAACATACTATTTATGTTATGCATGTAGATATATTGAATGTTCCTGTTATGAATATGCTTGAACCATGGGACATAGAACTAATAGAATAGAATTGGAGATGGCCAAACATGTCAAAAGTGTTTACTATCGATATACAATATAAACATGGACTCTTTGGGTCAATAACATTAGATTGGGTGTATAGGTGGCTTAAATAGCCAAGAGGTCATAGAAGCCACAAATTGGCAAAACATATGGTAAACGACTTGTAGAACTCTGAAAACCTTAAAAGCGGATAAAGCAGTATTTGAAAGCAGTGAAAGCATTGGGCGGTTAAAGTGACTTGTGAAGTCATAATTACCAACCTTTGTAAATAAAGCAGTAAAAAAATGTTTTCTAAAGCAGTAGAAAGCCGTAGTTAGTTGAAGGGACTCCTAGTGTCATTAATGTGATAATCCGGCCCTTCGGGTGGGACCCAAGCCTTAGAAACGGATAAAAATCGATAAAACCAGCAAACCGGGAGTCGCGTATATAAGCGTAGTATGTCAATTAAGGTATTAGAAGGGTCTAGTAGCCTTAAAACACTTCACAAACATCACACACAAGTTCGTGTCTCGAAACATTGGTGATTAACTGAAAACTGCTAAGTATTGTGAATTATGTGCAAACTGTTACGTGAATTTAATTGCATGATTGTAAATTGTTATATGGCATGTTGATACTTGAATTAATTGGATTTGATGTGATAAAAATGATGGTGAAGTGAAAATGGGAGAAAACGTTGAAAACCGTGACCAAAAACGCAAAAACTGACAAAACGAGCTGCGATCAACAAAAGTCAACAGGGCTGCCAGACGGAGGCTCTAGGCGTATCGCCTAGAGCATATGGTAGTTGTAAGTGATACGCCTACAACCTACTTTTCCGCAGAAACCCTAATTTCCACTATTTAAGCACATGTAGCCTCCACCATTTCATTCTCCTCACCCACCTCATGACCAAATCACCCATTCCCGTCATTTTTGAGCTTCTTCATCAAGATTCAAGCTTTTTGATCATTTTCCTTCAGAATTCAAGCCCCTATGTGTCTTTTTGTGTTTTGCATGTTATAAAAATGATCAAGATCTAATATCTTACATGGATCTAGGGCTGATTTGTTTAGATCTTGCATTAGCATGAGTAGATCTAGTGATTTGATTGATAAAGTTTGCATCTTTTGAAGTAAAAACATGATTTTATGCAAGGTATGGTGATTTATGTTAGATCTAGGGTTTTACATGACTTTGCATGGTTGCATGTGATCAAAGATTGAATCTTTGTTATGGATCTATGTTCTAAATGCTTGATGATGATAGATCTAGGGTTTCTATGATGAAAGATCCTCGATAAAAATTTGATTTTTATGATTAAGCGTAGTAGATCTTGAATAAAGATGCATGATTTGTGGTAGATCTAGGTTAAAGGTGCTTGATTGATGTTCGATCTATGATAACGATGCATGATCTAAGTTCTAGGATGCAGATCTAAGTTCTATGATGCATGATGAATGATAAAGATGTTGTGTGGATGATAACTTGCATGAAAAATAAAATATTTAATTAAATATTTATGTTTAACACACAAAACGTCGTCGTAGGATGTGGTAACTTGTATGCTAGATGTTGCGAACACCTTATATGACTTGAAATGTGTTAAGTATGGTTTCTTATGACATAAGGTGTAATAATTATGTGGTTTTGATGTGAACTTGGTTCGTACACGATAAATATATATTTACCGGAAAAATTAATAATTATGTGACGCATGATCATGCAAATGCTTGGTTGTATGATTACGTGATATGGGTTAAATAAAATACGAGTTATACGCGTGTACAAGTCCCAAGTCTCCTACCTCGGTTGGAATGACAAGACTTTGTACAATCACCCCGTCGGTCGTGTATCGTACACACGGGATAACGTCGTAGTAACTTGTGATGCTTTGATATTGCCATGATGTAACATGTTCTATGTGATTACGTGATAGGATCCATATTAGAAAATCTAAATCAATCACCAATGTGTACTCTGGTCCACTTGTCTATTGTCCGCACGTTATCGGGACGGTTAGTCAACACAGTCAACACTCACACTGTTATGTGTCATAGGTGAAGTCTAGGAAGATTCACCGTCGGTTGTTCAAGCATTGATTATTGGATTACTAAATTGCACCCTAAGGTGAGTTCATGACCCCACTTTTACTTGTTTTACTTCTGGGGGAGAAGACATGCGGTAACGTTTTCATTTTCATAAACACTCTTTTGGTTAATATACTACATTGTGACCACAGTGAAGTTCAGTTTCATTTTGCCGATTTATAAAAGTCCTTCTTCATTAGTACCATGAATATCGGGTTTGCTAGCGAGGAAATATTTAGTAGATCTACTGGGTCTGACAAGCCCTGCCTCGGCTAGTCGCTATAGCCCCACTTTCCATCTAGGAATTGGAGACATGTATTATATTGTCCTAAGAATTTTCACTCGTTGCTCGGCAAAGGCATGAGAGGGAAGGCAGTTCATGCAGTCAAGCAGTGGGTACAGGGTGCTGTTGGTTTGGATTAGGTATCCAAGGGTATATTAATTTCTTGGGATAGGTATCCTGGTTTTGATTAGATCTGGTTGATGCTAATGGGTTAACTTACAATTCTGGTAACTGTGATCAACTGCTTTAATAAAACTCTGTGAACTCACCAACCTCGTGTTGACACTTTTTAGCATGTTTTTCTCAGGTCCTTAGGAGCATGCTAAGGAGCACGTTTAGGAATCATGGTTCATTCATAAATCTGCATGTTTGGTTAAACACTTTACTTTTGGGCGTCGTGTGCTCATTAAACTTTTGAAACTTAGTTTGTTTGTTTTACGCTTTCACAATGGTTTTCAGAACTTGTTAAACGCTTCCACACTAAAACTGTTTTGATAAATGTTGTGAACTTTAAAACTCTGAACTTTTAAACGGTTTACGTATGCATATAGTATGTTCGGTGTGTCTGGTGACTCAGATCCTGGTAGATCACGCCTCCAAATCGGTGGTGCCTCAAGGGCGGACTTTTAGGGGTGTGACAATTAAGGCCAATATTGGTAAGGAAACGGGTTGGATAATTGGTTACTGCATTGATACTTGTTATTATGTGTAGATAACCAGATTTAGATTGGAATTCATGAGCAAATGAAATATTGTTAGCACCCATCAGGTGTTGATGGATTAATGATTAAGTATACGGTTCTATAAGAGTCAATATCGGTTCTATAAGAGTTTATAATATAGAAATTTTAGTTTGACCTCATATGTGTTATCGTATATTTTGAATTATTGCAGTCATGATATGAAATGGGTTAAATGGGTTGAGATTAATTTACCTGATGAAACATCGTGGTAAACTTATCTTGATGATTTTCCGTGGTTATTAATGTTTATAATGAGTTTGGAAGGTGTCGGGTTGTAGTGAACCTTTTACTTGAAAGATGGGACTTCAACATGTAAAGAGGACAATTACAACCATGAAATTTGGCTAAGTATAAAAACTGGAAAATTTGGAAAACATTTTGTGAAAACAGGCTCCTCATGGTACACAAGGAGTGTATCGTTGTGCATCACGACCCGCGAAGGGTCTAGCGACATGCGAGGCTAGCTAAGGGGTTTGTCGCAAAATGCGATGACCTTCAGCCCAATTTAGGGTTTATATTTTGATGAGATTTGATTTCCTTGTGGTTTCTAGTAACATAATGTCACACCCAACCGACGGTGGAAGATGTCGGGGCACGATAATTATCCAGATGCACACAACACTATTTTATGTTGCGATATTCTTACTCAACCCATTTTATATAACATAACTATTCGATACAATACAAATATAATTCGAAAACACAAGACAAATTAATTTAATTAGGTCACCCTAAGTCCACATGCGATCCTATGGTGTCATCAACAAGGCTAATCATCATCAAACAATACAGCCTGCAACATGTATAAAATAACGATCAACTACGAATAGTTGGTGAGTAAACATAGGTTTAGTGTACTACATAGATTAAAACATGTGATCCAATGCGTTAAGTGCGTTCGAGTATGATAACCACAGTGATATAGAGCAAATTGATATGCATGAGCCAACCTTGACCTCAAGGTTTCTAATCACAAGACGCCACACGCGAGGCAGGCCAAGTGGGCTTGTCAAGCCAATAGATCTATCACCGTAACCCCGACTTTTTACAGTTAATTTCACACGAGATCAAACATGATAACGAGCTTGATCATAACCAGTCATAAATAAACACACAAGTCCACATACAAGAGTACACAAACACCATATAATTCGCATGTAGTTTTAGAGTAAATAATATCGAGTAAGGGTTTTGAATACAATACATGTTGCACCCCAAATCGTTTAAAATAAAGAGGGGCTATGAATACTCACCTGATACGGAGAAACAATTTGAGAGAATGACACCAAGAAATGATGAAAAATAGACTCAATGATAATCTTGACGACTAACGAGATAGAGGAAGAATAATAATTAATAAATAATTAAATAGCTTAAATTTCACGACACGACCGACTCGACGACTCGATTGTGATTTGGTGAGGTGATACGTACGATATGGGTCCAATCCTAAACTAAGGGTAAGGTCAAAGATCCTAATTTGACTATTTATATGGAAGTCAAACCAAGTCAACGAAAGTCAATTTTCATGGTAATTAACAAGGTAAATCTAATTCCAACATGAAAACTTAGATCTAAACATAATTTATCGTGGATTTTATGGATCTACTTGAATCTAGCATGGACCTAACAATTCCAGCATGAATCCAATCAAAACTAGCATGATAGTTAAGTTTTGGGTATAAATCTAGCCCTAATTAACATGCATTGGTGGATCTAACCACTTTAGCACATAAAAGCCCATGATTATATATCACAACATATAGATCTAACCTTAGATGTCAAGAATATTATAGATCTAAACATTTTCGTATGTAAAAATGTCACTTCGATGATTTTGACACATGAATCTAGTCCTAGATGACACATATATTGAAAATCTAGTCACTTTAACATGTAAAATCCAAACTTGATAATCATATATATAGATCTGGTCCTAAACAACATGCATGAGGTAGATCCATTCCATTTGAAACATAAAAATGTAATCTTGGTGAGAAAATCCCTAGATCTAAACCTAAATGACATTCTTTTCATAGATCTAGTCATTTGGTGTCATAAAGATCCAATCATTATCATAGCGAACCTGAATCTATAATATATCAATGATTTCCCATGATCTAATCCTAGATCCATTATTAAAACATCAACTTCCATGATGATCCATACATAAAATTTCATGGAAAACATAAATCTATAGAGATTTCAACATAAATTCAAGTGAGATAGCTAAATCATGCAAAAAAGTGAAACCTTTCAGCTTAAAAACCCTAGATCTATCAATTACAACATAGATTTGTGCTAGCTGTCACATAAAGTTCAGATCTTGATGGGGGTAGAAGAGAAGATTCAAGGTGCTAACTTCATGGTTTTGAGATTAGATACCCAAAAGGGATGAATTTAACTTGATCCTAAGCAATAAAGCATCAATCTTGGGTCTCAAATCTTCAAGGAAGGTGATCTCTAAGGTTTCTAGCCGTTTAGTGTCATTTGGGAGTGATTTAGGGTGAATTGGGAGGCTATGGGAACATAAAGAGCTTAAATAGGGGAAGCACTAGGGTTTTGCTGATTTTAGCAGTCTAAGTGATACACCAAGAGCTCACCCGAACAAAATCTTTACTGACTTGTCGTTTCGCGTGCTCGGTTCTTTGTTTTTTGATAAATTCGGGTCCCGTTTCTTCCTAAATCACTCAATTAGTGGTCCTATCATGCTCATAAAATTAAAACCACTCAAAATGATAACAAATACGTAACGTAACTCAAACGTATGCACAAATTAGGTCAAAATATGCAATTTTGGTCGGTTTTTACGTACGTATCGCTTTTGAGCAATTTACCAACGGTTCATAACTCGATCAAGTGTGTGATGACTCATGACATGATAACTGATTATTAGACTCATAAAGATGTTGAATTTGATATACGGTGACCAAATACGAGATTCCTGGTAAACGACGATTCGCATACTGAAATCGCGTAAAAACCCAAAATTGTTTTATTTTCAATTCGAGACATCCAATTTGATTCCAATTGATTGTAATTAAGTATTTGGTTTCGAAAAACGATTAAAAATCATTTAGATCCATTAATTGGGGTACAAACACCCAAAATTCTTTTGGTTCTCAATAGTTTACAAATCGGTAATTCATGAATTTTTAAAATGGGTCGGGTTTCTCAATTGGGTAATTTGTAAATGTTAAACATAAACACTAACATGTTTGGTGTTTATGATAGGTAAAACGCAGGTTTAGCTCTCGGGACATCATCAAGATCAAGTGATGAACCGAACACTATCTGAACGGTTGTTTACGAATATACTTAATTTAGTAAAATTTAACGTTGTGTTTTTGAGACAATGCAACTGAATGGATTACAAATTTTCATTATGATGAAAGATGCTACTATTAAATTATGATATATTTATTAAAATTAACAAAAAAATTCTAGGACCAAAATTCTAAAACATTATGAAACGTCATATTAC
>JBCNJP010000019.1:34662649-34678037 GCA_039602395.1 Deinandra increscens subsp. villosa | reverse complement strand
TTTGAAAATAGAAGTATCAAATCTGTAATTATGTATAACTGCTAGTTTATAATATATTGAAACAAAATTTGAAGGCGAGTGGACACAACTAACTTAGATGAGGTTGCTGCTGCAATTGGACTTTAGGACATAGTTATGTAAGTAATTCTGTTTGCTATGCTTTCTGTTTGTTTTTTTTGCAGGAGATGTTGATAATTTATGGAGGATTGAGAAATACAGATCAAGTTTGATGAAAACACACACAATTGTATAAGAACAATAAGATGAGGTTGGTCATTTGAAACTCGTTATAAATATTTCCATCTTGATGAAAGACTAAGCAACCTAAAATGTGTTGTGCCTACTGCAGTGTGAGATTGAGAAAGAAAACAACTTCAAGCACAAGGAGTAACTTCAACTAAGATGATATTCTAGGGTAAAGTTGATTGATATTATGGAATAAATACCTGTTATATTTCCATGTTTAATGAGATGTGTTATTTTTAAAGATATTACTATTGAACATTGAACTGGAACTAAAATCAGAAAAAGAAAATGCCGAGATAAGGTACATAGTTTACTCTTCTCTTGCTTAATATATATTTTTTTCTGGACTTTTATGTTTATGCCTCGACATCTTTTTTAGTCTTTTTTATTAACACACTTTCAGATCCATTGCAATATCTGTCCATAGTGATGCTGAATGGAATATTATATATGATAAGTTGGATAAATGTGTAAAGAGTGGGCCAAAAATGTTTTGTCACGTTTGGATCCTTGTTTTTTTTTCCTTTTGCAAATGGAACTCAATTCTTAAAAGAATGAATTTGTTGTCATATCTTGGAGGTTCAAACGCCTAACTTGAGTGGAATGATTCTTTGTGAATCGGTATTTTGCAGATAGATTTATTATGTGCTGGTCGGGTTGTTGAAGATGATATGCATCGTGTTATTGCTGCAACTGGTGGTGCCGTACAAACGTCGGTCAACAATGCTGCAATTGGTGGTATCGTGTTGCTCAGCTCAATTTTAACCTTTATGTGTTATGTTAAATACACATGAATAGGTTCTTGTGTTATTTTTTGTCCCGAAAAATTTCACTACTTTTTGTACCTAAAACAGGTTTTGGGCCGTGTGAGGCTTTTGAGAAAAAGCATGTTGGAAACGAACGTTTCAACATATTTAAAGGATATCCTTCAGGCCGGCCAGACAACTACTATTGGTGTGAATGATGTACCCGCATTAAAATGGTAGCCAAGGGAGCACCAAATTGTTGACAGAGTATGAAGAACTAGCAGATGTATGATTACATAGTAAATGAACTCCCAAAACTTCTTAGTTATTTAGAATATAACTTGTGAGAAAATTTGAATAGTTGTATACAATGAATTGTTTTGCTATATATATAAAATGCATTATTTTGCTATATAAATGTATTTTTATTTTGTATTATCAGTTTAATTGTCATTTAATGTAGAAATTAGTGATTTTATTAAAAAATAAATATCTTTTTTTAGTTTTTTTTAAGTCCATGACGTGTAAAAATACGTGTCATCTCCGTTTATGACGGGGGCTTCCTTGAAGCTCATTTTATGATAGACATTTATGACGTGTATATTTGCGTGCACTAAAATGCGCGTCATAAGCCGATAACGCGCATTTTGTGCGTCATCTCTCTTTATGACGGGGCTTCCTTGATGCGCATGTACGCGTCATCTGACCCCTTTTACGACGCACATTGCCGTCATAAAAAGCTATTTTTGTAATAGTGATGTGTTTGTTTAAATGTGGTGGGCCCTAACTATTTCAAACGACTATTTTTAGTTACTTATTATTATTTTTTATAATTTGAAATCTCTTTAAACCTTTCGCTATATAAATTAACCAACCTTCTGTAAAATTTCCACATACTCTTCACAATCTCTTTAAATCCTTCTCTATATAAATCAACCCCATCTCTCTTTCTAAACCTTGAAGATGACGCATCTACCTTGAACACCCTAAGAAGAACACAAGTTGACACGAACATGGTTGGACACTTCAAAGAACATAAACGACCTTTGTACATATCATTTTATTTTAGACCTTATTATTTAGTGATGTTTTTCATATTAATATTTATTTTGTTTAGGTGACTCTGAAGGCAACATTCAACTTTTTTGGATTGATGTTGGCATCAAGTTGCATTATGCTATGGCTCGCGACTCCCTACTGTGAAGTTGATGCAATGATATCCAAATGGAGAGAGATGCTATACAAAATCACAAGCTTCCATAGGCTTAACAATGCCATCAACGAGAACCAAGATGAAAATGTTGAAATTTTGGGAGAAAATAGTGAAAAATGAGTTTTTTCACTAAGTGTGAACATGAGTTTTTCACCAACTTTCAGCAGAAATAAACTACAGATAACCAAAGTTATTGTAGTTGTATTTTCTAGGGTTGTGTAGTATGTTTGGAGAGCTTTCCAACACACTAAATCGTGTCCCAAACGGAGTTCGTATGAATGAGATATCGAGGCTCAAAGTTGAGGTCTCACGGTAGTGAAAGTTGCGAAAAAGACAGGCAAAATGCCAAGTATTAGAAGAAGACTTATTCCACATTGGTTGGGGGATAAATTCTAAAGTGGTTTATAAGCAGAGGAACTTACCTACTATTGTTTCCTTGAGTAAGAGACATCCCTTGAACCATAAGGGGTGCCCTGACTCTCACTCGCACACGCGTGAGCGCGTGTGGCGTGGGCGTATGGGCGTAATATGGTGTTTTGATGGCGCACTTTGCACTTCGCATCGTCGAGAGCCGCCTTATTGATTTTTTGGGATCGAGCGAAAAAAGGGTTCAACTGAAAAACAGGTTCGAGCAAAACTGGGTAGGAAATGAGCTTAGCCGGAAGAACTAGTTGAAAAAAAAAATGAGTTCAGCGGGAAGAATAGATGAACCAGAACAAGTTCAGCCGAAAAAGTTGAACTGGAAAACGAGTTCAGCCGGAAAAACTTCCTGAAACAGAAAATTTAAGTCAATTAAAATTGAATTCACATTAAAGACGTTTAATGTGAAGTTTGACTACGAATTTAAGTTATGGGTGTTTCACAAGGCTCCTAACAACTATATATAGAGCCTCATGGTTTAAGGCTCATTACACCAAGAATTCTTACACAGATTCTTACTCTCTCAAATTCTCTCTTTCTCTCTTTCTCTCTCTCTCTCTCTCTCTCTCTCTCTCTCTCTCTCTCTCTCTCTCTCTCTCTCTCTCTCTCTCTCTCCCGAAATTCTTTAAGATCTTCAAGTGCATCAAGGTAACTTCGGGTTTAGAGTCATCCCGGCCGTATAATCGGTTTAGGCGATTATACCCTAGGAAACAAACGGGTTCTTCGGTAGACCTGCAATTTATTTTAAAGGTCCCGAGTTTTGACCCAGTGCCTTTACCAATGTTTTTCTAAAATCTTTATCTTTTGTTAATTTCTAGTAACAAGAATTTTTCTGAAAATCATTTATCAATTTCTAATTAAATTAATCTTTCCAAAACTTCTTTTCCTTCGTCCAATCTTCTGTTTATTTTCTAAAATTTCTAATTCATTTGTTTTCTCTATTTTATCTTTTAAGTATTCTTTACTTCAATTCTGATCTTATTTTCATTTACTCTATTAATTTCTTTGTATTGTATGTATCTCTATATTTCCTTGTAACTGTATTGTAATTCTTTTCTTTTATTTCTCTGTATTGCAATTATTTCAATTTCTTATAATTATTCATAGGAGTAGATTATTATTATTTCCTTTGTATTGTAATAGGGTAGATTTTTCTTTCGTTGTAATCGTACAAATAAAATATTATTTTTAATTAAATTTAACGAATGGTTTTCCTACAGAAAACGTGTTGCCCGACACACTCGAGTAATTCCATCAAGAAACTGGAAAAGGACTTCACGCTTCGACTAGTATGGGAGTTGCTTAAGGAAATCGATGTTTTTGTTCACCCCAAACCGTGATGATTTTATTTTAATGCAATGTTATTTTAATGCAATGTTGATGTTTTTAATTTTAAGTTTTTTTTATAGTAATGTTTTTAACTTTAATATGCTTTCTAATAAACCATTTCATTTTTAATATATTTATTATTAAAATAATATATAAATACATAAATTAATAATTAAGTATTTATTACAATTTTGCATACTATCACTAACTCCCTATCTCACTTTTTCACTTTCACACCACATCGCACATAGCAGCCTACGTGACACACTTTTAGATTTTATACTACCATATCACTACGCACACCCTAACGGCTGTGATGGAGTTGCCCTTCACTTGTCTTGCCCGTTGATTTTGCCCTTAGCTAGAGGCATTGAAAGCTTTTGTTTTTTTTTTGAAACACACAAACATATACTATTAAATGAGTATTTATATGTGCTTGTGGAAAGAGCTGCATTAGGGTATAAATTGTCTGTGGAAATGACGCATAAAAAGCTGATGTTCCCGGTGACTATGACCATTTATAGGAAGGGTGGTCCTCAGCGTTGCAAATGGTCATAGGATTTTAACATGTTGTACGATGGTTTCCTGCGGTGGTAAGTGTGCGACGAAGGTACAATGGTGGAGGTAAGGAGAGTGACTACTGACAGGTAAATTCAGTAGGATAACACAATTGTATGTTTGCTAGGGTTCACAACAGTTTAATGGCGGCTAGGCGGCCGTGAGGGTTTCTGTTGGGATTCCTGAATCTGAGATTTGGATAGATGAGGTTGTTTGAACTACAAACAAAGAAGTCGAAGTATTTTCCAATGGGGAGCGCAAATAACTCAACGTGCCACTTACTATTTACCGTCCCACAACACGATGAAGACAATGACGACTCGAGACTAACCGAAGACTTGGCATTAGTGACTTTATTATTTATTGTAATATTATGTATGTCACTAGACTAGATGTGTTATTTACTAGTTTGCCCTTAGCTTTAGTTAGTATATATATTGTAAACCTATCCCATGGAGGAAGGCATGAGTGATAAAGAGAGACCAAGTCATGAGTCTTTGAAGATTGTGAGGGTTCATGAATACTTGTTCATGAACCTATAGTATGAGCGGGGTAGGTAAATATAATCATTCGGTTATATTTGATTGCCAATCTTCATTTCGTTCACCACATATCTATCTATTGTTTTCCTCATCATCATCACATCTCACACACTATCGATGTTCATATCCGGGTGTATAATTGTTCTACAAAAACGAGTGCATGAAGTCTCGTTCCGCTTCCGCACCACCACCGGAGTTAGCTTAGACCAACGACCCCGGTTTCTATAATTGGTATCAGAGCCATGGTCGAGAAAACACAACCAAACGTTTGGTTTCTCAACTTTGTGTTCATATGCTTGTTTTTGTAACAAATAGAGATGATTTTTATTCGTGAAAAGGTTTTTGAAGTCTCCTCCCAAGTTTGTTCAAAACCTATTTTTTGCTTTGTTCTTGATATACTTTGAATTTTTGCTTTGTTTAAATTTGTCAACACAAACAAAAAGAGTTCATGTTGAATTTTCAAGAACTCAAAATTCCTCCCAAACATTTTCCAGTGTTTTCTACGATTGTAGAATTCCCTTTTAGTCAAAAGATTTGATTAAATTATTTTTGTTTGAGAGTCCCAATATCTTGAACAGTGGGCTTTGAAAAAGAAGATGTCTATTTTTTCCTTACTCTCTGACAACTTCTTTACCCACTTTCATCTAACCCTTTTCCTCTCTCAGGCTATCCGTAATGGGGCTTGAAAGCCTTTTTCGCACCCCCATCACGACCCTTAGCACCCCCACCCACTACGGTGGGATGCGAAAGACAATTTGAGCTCTTAGGCTTGAGATTCTTCACGCTGGAAAGGGGGGGGGGGGTTGGTTGTGTGGTTAGTGTAGGAAAAATGTAATGATGTTGGGGCTTGAAAGAGGCTTTATCCCACTACACCTCTTTTGTTTTCAAGCTCCTATGCCATGTAATCGTCCACCTGTCGGATCATGCCTAAGGGTGGGGCTTAAAGGGGCTTGACCATTACACATAGCCTCACCAAATGTCTCACCCAGCCTACTGTCGCATACACCCGCTCCCATACACCTACTCTCCCTTCACAAGCAAGCAAAGCACTTTCTCACTCTTCGAATTGGAAGAGCAGTTATCCAGAAAATATATTGAGGGTTGCAGGTTGTCCTTGAAGTTGAAGGCCATGTAACACAGAATAACGAAGGGGAGACTGCAACTCGTCCTTCGTCTATGGTGTTCAGGGGTTGACATTGATGAACATTTTTAGGGTTTGGTCAAGTGATGATGGTAATGGCTAAGTAGGTCAATGTCGAGGGTTTCTGGGTCGAAGACTTTCAAGACAGGTTCCTGTGTGGATCGAAGTGTTGGTTTTACAGTGGTGTTCGGGTTACCCGTTTAGTAATTTTTTTCTTAAAACAAATATATATTTATATTTAACCAGATAAATATATATTAACAGATTAACGAAGCAGAAACATTAATTTTAACCGTAAAACCGTTACCTGATTAAATCACCATTAACACGCAAACACAAAAATATATAAATTTACAACAATTGAAATAAATATCTAAATTATAGTTTAGAGTACCTGGCCAACATAAATAATCTTGGCGCAAAAACGTCTCTTTGAGGCTCCAATATATATGTTTTGAAAAAGTTTTTCGTATCTTGTGTCGATCAATCGAAAACAAAAAGAAATAAAATCTTTTTGGCTTTTACAAAGTTTATGCTAAAACACACCAAAAATCTTTTTGGATTTTCTGATATTGAATGTAGAATGCAATACAGAATCAGACTCTATTTTTTTTAGTTTTCAAGAAAGATCACGACGCGAGATCATATCAGACATAACGTATCTAGCACATTTCAATTTCGGTCTTAATCAGCAAGCAAGCCAAGATAATCGCAAATACAACATTTATGTTTATTTCAGCATGCACCAATCATTTTTATCGTTTTCAGATATGCTTAAGGTAGTATTATCATGCACTGACAACTCGGCCTCCTCTCTATCAGATAATACCGGCAAATCATCATGTTTATCATACATAAGCAAATTTCCTTAGAGATTTAATTATCCTTGATAAGTCATGCAAAAATAAAGCAGAACCCCAAATACCTAGCAATCAGGTTGGTCTTGTGGACACGCAGAGAAAGCCCAAGTATTTGAGAAAATAAGAAAGCAAAACAAGTTGAAGTTGTATAATTCAACAACGATCAGGCCGATACTTCTGTATATGCAGAGAAATTCCGATGTATTATACGAAACACCAAGAAAAATAAAGCAGAACCTCAAATGAACAACAATCAGGTCGATCTTTCGATACGCAGAGAATGTCCGATCGTTTGAGAAAATAAAGAAAATCAAACAAGTTTAAATCTTTCAAAATGAAAACATGCATTCATCAGGATATCTCTTATTTTATTTTTGTCAGAATCATCACACAGCATTCATCAAGAAGCAAATAAACCAAAGATCATCAGGAAAGCTTTATGTTTATATCTTACTTGCAGATATCAGATTAGTCATGCACATTCACAGATTATGCAAGTACCTACAGCTACTACAAGAAAAATGACTATTAGGGACTAAAATTTTAGAGACTGAATATTCAGTCTTTGATAAGCACTATCTAAGACTAATAAATCAGTTACAAATGATATGAGAGACTGATACATTTATGACTCGTGATTGTGACTGGTAATTAGTCCCTAATAACATGACTGTTATTTAAGACTAAATTTTTTTCATAAATATCGATGTAAAATTAAATATTTTAGAGAGGAATTATTTGGTTACTGAATTTCAGTCCCAAAGAAGAGTCAATTTTAGGGACTGAATATTCAGCATTTGATAAGCAGTACCTAAGACTAATAAATCAGTTACAAATGATATTAGAGACTAATACTTTTATGACTCATGATGGTGACTGGTAATTAGTCTCTAAGTATGAAGTTGACCAAAATCGGCCAAATCCCTGGAAATTCAGCTCTAAGCGTATCGCTTGGAGCATAAGATCTAGTAAGCGATACGCCTGATAATCTATGCGTGTCGCCTAGAAAGGAGGTCATTCTAGGCGATATGCATGGGAGGATGATGTGTTCGGAACGTACCTAAAAATGTAATAAAAACCTAGACCTAGACACACCTAATTTTACCGAAAATACCTAAACTAGACCGAACCCTAAGGCAAGTGTACCTATCGGATAGTAGAATAGCTAAGGCAAGACCGGGAATATCGAACCCTAAGGACACTCTATAGCCAAAAACTTAACCTAGACCTAGAAATGGGAAATAATGAGTAATTTTGATTTGGGTTTTTGATTGCGAGTTGATTTAACTAAATTAACTAAACAACGAGTAAACAAACGGAAACAGGAAAACCTTTGGGGAAAACAGAATAGAGAAGAGTATCACCTAGACCTGAAATCCTACTCAATACCTGCAACCTCACTCAGCTTTGATTGATCTGATGGTTCCTAGTTCACCTTTTAAGTCCTTCCTAGTTAATACTTCTAACGCTCGAACAGGAGTTCACCTTTTAAGTCCTTCCTACCTCAACTAAACCTAGTCACCATCGAACCTAATCTAAGGCACCCTAGGCTAGCAGGAGCTACCAACAACTACCATGGCCAACACGGAATAACAAGCTAATCAAACCCCTAGGACACTTCCTTTTGAGATAATGCACCCCTAGAATTTTAACCAACCCGATTACCCGTTAAACCTGTACCTTTTAAGTCTCCAGTTTAGCAGCACATTACAATCAAATTACCAGTCAGTTATTAATGCAATAGTCAAAGAAAACTTAACTACACCTTAGCAATTAACCCTAAAGTCAACTACTTTAGCTAATCTACCTAAACCGAAAGACATTCGTGGGTAAATTAAGCATTAACAATCAACCAATAACCTGCTCATAATACACATATGCATCAAACATGGCAATTTATGGAATTTAATAGAAGTATAGCATCAATCAATCAACCAAAAACTGAGTAAAGTTGCAAATACTAAATATTCATTCAATTAGGTCTAGGCGATACAATCAATTTAGCCTAGCCTCATGTTCAAGTCAAGACAATCAATAAAATTCATAACTTTGACAGAAATCATGGGTTCAACTAAATCCAAGACAAGAAACGAAAGAGAAAACACAAAACCAAATGTAGAATGATGATGAAATTGCGATCCTCGGATGTTCCCTCTCGATCCCAGCCTTCCTCTTACTCAGAAAATCGCCTCTGGTTCGCCCTCTGCCGTCTGGAAGTCGTGAATGACGAATTAGAACCCTAAAATTGATTTTATATCGAGAAACCTTCTTTTGCGGGTTTTGAGGCTGCAAGCGTATCGCTTGCTAATGTATTCTTTCCAGGCGATACGCCTGGAGCTCATTACACGACAATTTAGTCGGGCGGAACCGACTTTGACTTTTGTTGACTTTCTCTCACGCGCGTATCGCTTGCAATTCTGAGAGTCCCAGGCGATACGCCTGGGACAGCTTGTTCAGCCCTTATTCTTCTTTTTCCTTCTTAACTTCTTTCGTGGCTCGGGAAATTCACCAAAACTACAAAACTTACATAAAAACTATAAAAAGGACTCAAAGACACAACTTAAGTAAAACAAACTAAAACTAATGCAAATCGACTCAATTTAACTCAAATATAAACATAAAAGACCTCGGAAATGAGATGTGTTTGCAACACATCAAACATCCCCACACTGACTCTTTTTTCGTCCTCGAAAAATACTGCAATGGAATCACAACCAGGAAATTGACTTCTAAACATTCAACATTTAAAATTAACAGTCCACCAATCACTTCCACATTCCATAATGTATTAACACACTAGCTACAATTGCCGATATTTCTATCCGACTAAACCCAACCACCAACCTTTTCTTTCGCCCCCATGTGTTTATGAAATTACCAGATATAAGTTCAGTCGCCTATGGATCCCACTAAAGAAAGCTCTAGTTCAACCTACTACCGAATCATATTCAGTCAAAGCAAAGGTTTTAAATGATTTAAATTAATGTTTCTCCAACCCCCCTTAAACCAGATACTAAGATGTCCAAAGAATAACTATTTATTTATATGCAACTTTTGAGCATTTATTCTCTAAACTACCCTTTTTTTTTCTCATTTTTTTTTTCAAATTGGTTACTTTTACCTAAAATTACCAACGGACATCACCAGAGGTATTCTTCCACAAGGTCTTACCCCCGAAATCATACATGAGTATTTTGCCCGCGAGATCCGGAACATCATCAGAGGTACTTACCACGGGATACTATCCTTAGTTCGTACATGAGTATTTTGCCCATTCACTCTAATTCATTAGCCAAATTATTAACTACTATGCTCGATTGAAATTCTAAGGACATAGGAGTATCTAGCCTAAAGCGGTCTCTTTCCTCCTAATCATCAGATTCAGAATCCCTATCACTCCTAAAATGGGAACCCACTAGCAACTGATTAGCATATTTATACAACAATAAACACACAGGCAATTTAAGCTACTCCTAGATCAGCTGGGCCTACCGACACATCATAGTTTAGTAATGCTTTCCATTCTCACCATACTTATCACTTTTCCCAAATTAATCCATTAATTAGCATTTAAGCACAAAATTAGCAAACCAATTCCCGGTTTTACCTATCATTTTCCATTTAATTGCAGCCAGAATCTCGGACATTTTTGAACAATTTTTCAATTTTTTTTTCAATTTTTCAAAATTTTATGACTCAACTCAATTAGTACACCAAAAATAAATAACTCAAGACTAAATACGAAAGTATCCCATCCCCACACTTGAATCACACATTGCCCTCAATGTGGAATGGAACAAAAATAAAGCAGAAATAAAATAAATCAAATAAAAGAAGTTGAAACGTGTTCACCTGAAACTCCAGAGACTCAGCACATCGACCGCAGCGAACCTCCACAACCTCGGTAAACAGAAATAATAAAAATTTAAAAATTGAAAATTTTTCTGACTTACCTCCCCTAGGCGTGTATCGCCTACCACCATAAATCTCCCAAGCGATACGCCTAGGACTGCATAACTCGGCCCGCCAAAGGATGCAAGCGTATCGCCTATAACCTACCAACCTCCAGGCGATACGCTTGGAACGTGATTTCCAGAGAATTTTTGGAATTTGACCTCAAAAATTTTCTATCTCTTTTTCTCTCCTCTCCAGGTTCCATGGTCGAATTTCTCCCAGCAACCAGCACCTTAGACCTGCAAAACTCACCTATTCCAAATCTTGAATCTCCAGGATTACTTGCAAACACCAAAAACACAAAACACAAAAACCGAAACCAAAAGCACATAAAGAAAAATTTAAACGAGTAAGTTACAAAAAAATTTACAACTCAGGCTTTTCCCGAGTGTTCAACCAACTCAATCTGGTGGCTTCTCCTTAATGTTCTTACTAACCAGAGCCATAATCATCAAGTAGTTTAGAACTCCTAAAGCATTGACTAACCAAACCCCAAAAATCATACCTAATAAACAATCAATCCACCAATGTTTGAACTTACCTGGAATCAACCTAATAATCACAATGAAGCTCAACTTTGGGTCATTCTTACAACTTACATCCTCTAACGTCCCCACACTTGGACTAAACACAAGATCATCCTTATTACTAGCTAACTTACCAAGTGGGACATCTTCTAACACCTCATCATCTTCATCAACTACCGATTCATCACACCTTAGCATGTCCCGAATGGAGATTGAGTACGGTTCATGCTTCGGTGCTTTCGTCTCGCTAACCTCACAAAATTCATCCTCGAGTGGGACGTGTTCACCCTCAACGATCGGCTCTCCGTATAACATCTCTTCAAGCTTCTGCAAATCACCCTCCGGGTCAAACCGATCCTCATCTAACGCTTCTGGTGACATCGTCGTCCACTCCTCACCAAACATTTCCACCATTTGTGCTTCAAATACATCATCCGAATCACCCTTTTGAAGCACCTCCTCACATTCGTCCTCATCTACCTCATTTGTTGTTGCACTTGCTGCGATCTCATCCTCACAATCTTCATCCCACATAATATTGTCCTCTTCCTCCGACCAATCCCAAATTGGATCCGAAGAGTATGCATCATCTTCAGACATGTCCTCATCCGTTGGAGACTCCTCACTAATACCATCTGAATCATCAACTCCTTCATTCGCGACTTCCTCCTCTGCGATCTCGGCGGCGTCTATCGAAGTGATGTTATTCGTCCATTGATTTAGATCATAGTCATCGTCGTCACAAACCCATTGGATACCCTGATTAACCGGAGGTGGGACTTCAATGTCCATTAGCGTCTCCTGATATCGGATTTCCTCAAACACCGTCCTTGATGACTCCCCCGTACGCCTTTCTCTTTCCTCACGCTCTCGGAAGATCCTTTGACAAATTTCTCTACAAATACCAACCCGAACCGGACAAATATCATGGTAGTTATGTGGTCCACCGCAGCTCATACAACGTGGCGTGTTCTCCTCCTGAAGCCATTCTATCAGGCTAAAAGCATTCTCTATAATCTCCAAGCCCTGAGGTAATCGCGGATCATATCTACTCCATGTGGCCATTTCCTCCGCGAACTGACGGATATTTACGATGAAGCTTTGAAGATCGATGGTGGACATGGCGAAAAACACAAAATAAACAAAATACAAAAACAAAACAAATAAAAAATAATTAGACTCAAAAACTAACCTAAAACTCTAGACGCGGAAAAACCCTAAAAGAGTCAAAATTTCCTAATCACGACCAAAGTTAATCTTGCTATTGCCAAGTGTCCCCGGCAACGGCGCCAAAAACTTGATGTGTTCGGAACGTACCTAAAAATGTAATAAAAACCTAGACCTAGACACACCTAATTTTACCGAAAATACCTAAACTAGACCGAACCCTAAGGCAAGTGTACCTATCGGATAGTAGAATAGCTAAGGCAAGACCGGGAATATCGAACCCTAAGGACACTCTATAGCCAAAAACTTAACCTAGACCTAGAAATGGGAAATAATGAGTAATTTTGATTTGGGTTTTTGATTGAGAGTTGATTTAACTAAATTAACTAAACAACGAGTAAACAAACGGAAACATGAAAACCTTTGGGGAAAACAGAATAGAGAAGAGTATCACCTAGACCTGAAATCCTACTCAATACCTGCAACCTCACTCAGCTTTGATTGATCTGATGGTTCCTAGTTCACCTTTTAAGTCCTTCCTAGTTAATACTTCTAACGCTCGAACAGGAGTTCACCTTTTAAGTCCTTCCTACCTCAACTAAACCTAGTCACCATCGAACCTAATCTAAGGCACCCTAGGCTAGCAGGAGCTACCAACAACTACCATGGCCAACACGGAATAACAAGCTAATCAAACCCCTAGGACACTTCCTTTTGAGATAATGCACCCCTAGAATTTTAACCAACCCGATTACCCGTTAAACCTGTACCTTTTAAGTCTCCAGTTTAGCAGCACATTACAATCAAATTACCAGTCAGTTATTAATGCAATAGTCAAAGAAAACTTAACTACACCTTAGCGATTAACCCTAAAGTCAACTACTTTAGCTAATCTACCTAAACCGAAAGACATTCGCGGGTAAATTAAGCATTAACAATCAACCAATAACCTGCTCATAATACACATATGCATCAAACATGGCAATTTATGGAATTTAATAGAAGTATAGCATCAATCAATCAACCAAAAACTGAGTAAAGTTGCAAATACTAAATATTCATTCAATTAGGTCTAGGCGATACAATCAATTTAGCCTAGCCTCATGTTCAAGTAAAGACAATCAATAAAATTCATAACTTTGACAGAAATCATGGGTTCAACTAAATCCAAGACAAGAAACGAAAGAGAAAACACAAAACCAAATGTAGAATGATGATGAAATTGCGATCCTCGGATGTTCCCTCTCGATCCCAGCCTTCCTCTTACTCAGAAAATCGCCTATGGTTCGCCCTCTGCCGTCTGGAAGTCGTGAATGACGAATTAGAACCCTAAAATTGATTTTATATCGAGAAACCTTCTTTTGCGGGTTTTGAGGCTGCAAGCGTATCACTTGCTAATGTATTCCTTCCAGGCGATACGCCTGGAGCTCATTACACGACAATTTAGTCGGGCGGAACCGACTTTGACTTTTGTTGACTTTCTCTCACGCGCGTATCGCTTGCAATTCTGAGAGTCCCAGGCGATACGCCTGGGACAGCTTGTTCAGCCCTTATTCTTCTTTTTCCTTCTTAACTTCTTTCGTGGCTCGGGAAATTCACCAAAACTGCAAAACTTACATAAAAACTATAAAAAGGACTCAAAGACACAACTTAAGTAAAACAAACTAAAACTAATGCAAATCGACTCAATTTAACTCAAATATAAACATAAAAGACCTCGGAAATGAGATGTGTTTGCAACACATCAGAGGAGTATGAAGACAACGGGGACATGAATATGTCTATGGATGATTATCTACGTATTATGAATAAAGCCCCCGAAGATCTTCCGCCATTCCCGCTTTTCAGTGATCAAATGAATCCAACTGACGTTGATGAGTTTCCTGACGATTTTTTTTTACCGTCAACATGTTAACCCCGTTTCCGGTTACCCGCCACATCGTCCTCCGGTCAACCAGCATCGTCCTCCGATCAACACAACTCGTCCTTCGGTTAACCCTCTTGTCCTCCGGTTAATCCACGTCATCCTCAGGTTAATCCACGTCGTCCTTCGGTTAATCCACCTCGTCCTCCGGTTAACCCCGCTCCCGAATAAGACTGGACTTCCCCTGGAATCATTAAAAGTATGTTTAGGTTTATGATGTAATTTCCTATTTAAGTATTATAGTCGGTGATGTTGTTAGTACCTAGTTCCTGAGCGTCATGTGAAGTATCGAATACAAGAAAAGTCATGGAAGTTTGTTGCTGGCCGAACCCTTGGCAAACTCCAAGTTCGGACTGGTCCGAACTTGTCCGAACTTGAGGTTCGGACCATCGGGTTTAGATCTAGTATATATAGTTTGTCTTATGTTGTAATTGGGACACTTGAACTTCTGGTCAAATCTTGTATGTGAACTTTGTGGTGTTTCTCTGTGGTTTAATACAAGTCTCATTGTATTTACTCGTGTGTTCATCTTGTATACATTAATTTCGTTACGATTAAGTAGATGATCTACCGTTCTCGCATTTTCAAGTGGTATCAGAGCCCAAGGGTTCGGCCAGCAACAAACTTCCATGACTTTTCTTGTATTCGATACTTCACATGACGCTCAGGAACTAGGTACTAACAACATCACCGACCTATAATACTTAATAGGAAATTACATCATAAACCTGCAAACATACCTTTTAATGATTCCAGGGGAA
>JBCNJP010000019.1:34525149-34662149 GCA_039602395.1 Deinandra increscens subsp. villosa | reverse complement strand
AACGGTCAGAGAAAACAATCGTTTGTCCCCAAACGATCGTGGGTAAAGACACAACACACATGCACTCGCAGCTTTTGTAAACCAAAATAATACAAACACTTTAAACGATCGTTCGATAGTAAACGGCCGTTTGAACAAAACAAAACGATCGTTTCTTCCTAAACGATTGTTTTAAAAAATTCTCTCGTACCTAGTAGTTTCCGGTTCAAAACCAAACGGTCGTTTGAGCGCAAACGATCTTATGTATTCTGTGTCAAAATCACTTCCTCCTGTGTCAAAATTAAGTCCCTAAAATTACTTAAAGTCTAATACCTATATATACTTGTTAGTGGGTGGAGGACTTCAGGTGACAATATTTTAACTTGGGTATATAGTAAATTTTAAAGGTATCGGTTTGTAGCTTAAAAAGCAGGCCCACTTTACTTTTTTTTTTTTTTTTTTGAACGGCCAACTAAAGCCCCGGAAAACCAGGGAATATTTACACACCAGTTAAGCTCATTCCAGGAAAAATCCACCTCCGCGAGCGGCCGGGTGGTAAAACCTGGGAGCTCAGGGATCGAACTTGTGACCTCTCAGTCCCAAGTCTCCCCTCATCGCCAGTAACCACTAGGACAAGTCCTTAAATTTAATTAGGTTATCTTCTTCCTTTCATCTCTTATACATAGTCATTCTTTAACAGAGTCTTAGTCGTCGTTCATTTCACCATCGCCGTTGACAGCTACTTTAAAGAAAATTATGCCACCAGAGGGTCAAAGGACCCTCCTGACCCCCCTTGGTTCCGCCAATGGATCAGAGAGGTGTTTTCCGATCACCTGAACTTCAAACGAAAGGTTTAATCTGGGTCAGAAGCTTTTCCGGTTCAAGTTGGATCTTCTGGTTCAAGATACTCTTCCGGTTGAAGTGAGTTGTCACCGACCATTGTTCAACCGGAGATGAGTTCAACCGGAAATTTCTCCCGGAATAAAGGTTGACACGGAACTGTGATGTTCAAACGGAAACTTCAACCGGATCTTCTGGTTCAAGAAACTCTTCCGGTTGAAGTGTTGTTGCTCTTCCGGTTGAAGTGAGTTTGTCACTGACCATTGTTCAACCGGAGATCCCTTCAACTGGAAATTTCTCCCGGAATAAAGGTTAATACGGAACCAGGAACGGATCTAAATGTTCTCTAGTGGGGGGCGAGGCACCCCTGAGATTCATGTGAGTAGTAAAAAAATTTGGTTCTTTTAAACAGACCTCTTTCTACTCAAAATTTCTCTGCGTTAATGGAGGAAGAAAAGTTTAGTGAAGAAGATGAGAGGAGAGAGACAAAATGGGAGAAAAATATATTTTTATTTAAAACTTAACTTATAGGCAATCGCATATTTGACCAATGTTTTAAAAACCGGTTCAACCGGTCCGGTTCAACCGGTCCGGTTCAACCGGTCCGGTTCAACCGGTTCAACCGCCAACCGGTTATCATATCGGTTTTTTAATCCCCGGTTTTTTGGACATAACCGGACCGTTTTGAACCGGGCGGTTTTCCGGTTTTTTCCGGTTCAACCGGCCCGGTTCAACCGGTTTTCTGACAGTTTTAAAAAAAATATTTTTTTTTTAAATTTATTGTTATTTTTTATTATTTTTTAAAGTTTAAAACTTATATATTCTTATGAAATACCAATTTGGTATTATTTTTTAGTGGATTATCATTGTATTTTAACTATTTTCGTTGTGGTGTACAAATTTATTAACATTTTTATAAAAATATATATATAAATCCCCTAACCGGTTCAACCGACCGGTCTAACCGGTCCGACCGGTCGAACCGGCCCCGGAAAGTTTTCCGGTTCAACTAAAAAACCGGTTTTTAAAACATTGTATTTGACATTAAAGTTTCATATTTAACCCCTTATATTTAAAGAAAGTTGTAAAAACAAATCTGTAAATTTGATTTAAATTAAAAAAAACCTAAGAGTTAGCATCTCATATTCTTATATTAGGCATTAAACTAAACTAATTAAAAATTAGATAATAGTCATAACTAATTAAAAAGAAACTAGAACAAATTAATTTTGATCCCCGTTGATAAAAAACTCTGGATTCGTTACTGCACGGAACTATGATGTTAAACCGGAGAAGTTTCTCCCGGGTTTGATGATGGGTTTTGGGTTTAGGTGAAGCTACTTTTAGTGACATCCCGAACGCTGTAAAAACCCTCAAAAAGCGCCACATAAGATCAGAAAAGTGTCGCTAAAAGGTGTTACGCATAAACTCGAGAAAAAACGTACAAGTACATAAAACTCACTAAAAAAAACTCGATTTTTTGTACCGAATTTTTTCTTAACTCGGAAAGATAAAGTGTACCCGGAAATAGTATTACTTAACTCGGAAACAACGGTTTACCGGGAACAATATCACATGTACTCGCGTCATACAATCAACCCAGAGCATTTTCGAGTTTTCAAATCGGTGGTTAAGGCTAGTTCCATTATGTTCGTATGATCGAGAGGAGTTCGTAGACAGGTCTCACACGTGATTTATCATTGAGTATATTGGGCGGAATGTTGAGTTAAAGGGTCGCCAGATTTCTTTGTTGGTTTTGGGTTTAGGTGAAGAGAGAGAGAGTGAAAAATGCTGAGATTGAAGAACCTGAGGTCATTTTGGTGAGGATTAAATTTGGAGTGAAGAAGGCTAAATTTAGGCTTGGAAGGTCATTTTGGTGAGGTCTAAATTTGGGTGATCAAAATTTGATTTTCTAAGTCAAATATGGTCATTTTCGTGATTATCTATTTTTTAAAACTTTCATAACTTTCACATACGATATTATTATTATTATTTTTTAAATTTACACCATAAAAATAAAAATTTTAATCATTAAAATGTGTACAGTATTGCTATATATAAAATAAAAAACCTACTCTTTCGATACCTACCCATTCGGAAAATACCGATTTATATAGATTCCGGTTGATACTAATAGCAAAATTAGGGCAAATTGTGTACTGATGCCGGACCCGTTTATTTTCAAACGATACTCATACAAAACGCTTATCCCATTCTACGTCGTACATGTAGAACTCATAAATAAAAGAGTGTTTATTTTTCTCTAAAGTTTGTGTAGTGGTTAAACTCCTACCTTGTGGTTGAAGAAAACCGGATTCTAGTCAAACTCAGATCACTTTGTGAGATATTGGTGTGCAATGAAGGATTGAGTCTTGTGCTTAATCCCGAGTCACAGGGGAGGGTTTACAGCTTGTCCGGTTCCTGTCAGATGGTGCAAATGGGGGACGCTCCCGGGTTCCTTCGCTATAAGGTTCGGACTCGAGACAGTAGGTAAGTTCAAGATAACTAGTCCGGATACATCGGTGAGCTAAATTAACGTTAAAAAGAAATGAAATATTCTAACATATTTTAAACGGACATGATCGATCGAGTGATAAAAATTCGTCTACTTTATTCGTACCCAATAAAAAACTCCACGAATCAGTACTTCACCTTTTTTCTTGAATTCATCTCGAATATGATTCGTCTTTTCCATATTTAAGCATTTAAGCATTCCAGAAACTAAGAAAAGTCGGCTTTACACTAGAATCCAGAACCTTACGACCACATATATACCCAAACAGCCCAATACACCATAACACACACACACACATAGTACTCAACCAAAAGACACAAGTTAGGAGATCGAAATGGGGTGGTTCATACGAGACGGAAGGTCAGGACTAAGCTGGGCTGACCAGACCCTCGGTTCGATGTCCGCACCACCCATGCGACTGCTAGCCTTTTTGGGTCTAGTCATACTCTTGATGTCCATGTCTACTTATGCTGAGTTCAAGGTTCATATCGAAAGGGAAAAGATGGCTCTCAAGTTGTTCTTTTACTTGTTGCCCCTAGCTTTATTCTTGGTAGCCTATGTTACGATGAGGTATCGGTTACCGTATGTGGTTCGAGCTGCGAGTCTGCCAATGGGGTCTGGAAAGCAAGATGGATGCTCGCCGTGGGGGGTGGCGTTTCTGGTCGTTTTGGTTTTGGTTTTGGTCAAGTATCATTCTGCGGTTCAGTTGGGTTGGTTTTGAAACTTATGCTAATTAGGACCATATAAGATTAGTGATTTTGAGTTTTGACATATGTTGTTGATTTGTGATGGGTGGGAATATGGTGTAGAGATTGAGATGATGATTTTTCAATATGTATGTTTTTTTGTTTACATTTCATTGTTTTTAACATCATAAAAAGATATTTCCTCTTATACTGTTACTATTGAGGCACTCACTGTTGGGTTAATCGAGTTGTGTTCACGGTTACGGGTCGGTAAAAGTGGGTCATCGGATATTTGGTTTCTTTGAGTTCATTTATTTGTTTTTATTGTTGAAAAAGTGGTTGTTGACTTGACCAAATTATATGGTAGAATAGGTTGAGCTTTGTACGGTTCTTTAGGAGTTATTAGGGGATCATGGAGTGATTTCATATGTGGTGGGTATTTACCCACGTTCTTTTCTTTAAGGCTATATATAGCCCCTGCTCATTAAATAAAGAATGAAGCTTTTTACTTCCACTTTCTTGTTCACATTTTTACTTCATTTGCTACAAATATATAGATACATACATACGTAATATTTGAGTGTGTTGTGTGTATATTGAGGGGCCTGATCCAACATTTGGTATCAGAGCCTAAGGCTCGAGAAGACGAAGAAGAGGCCGGTTTGAGAGTCGGTTTCGAGGAAGGGTGTAGCCTTTCGCTGCGAGGCAAACGCAGCAGCAAACTGGGTTCGTTTTGGGACAGCAGGAGGCTGTTTCGGGGCTGTGTTGCAGCAGTAGACGGAGACCGGGAAGTGGTTCATGTCGGTCGTTGTCGCGGGGAAAGTACCGGTTGGGACGACGGGGGTGACGGGTGAACACCGGTGTGTCTCGGGGCTGTTTTATGAAGTTTTTCAGCAGGGGGTGTTGCTGATTTTCAGCCTTGATCAGTTTGTTCGTGATAAGGGGAGACCGGCGTTAGTGCGTGAAAAGCGGGCAGAAAGGATCCGTCAAAGCAGGTGGCTTTGGATTCGCTTCGTTTGGCAAGGTGAGAAAACGTTAGAAGCGGGTGGCTTTGTTTTCTTGGTCGGTGGAGAAGCCTCTTGAACAAGGGTGATCGGTGAAGGTTGTAAAAGAAAAAGAAAAAAAAACGGTGTGACATTATGGCGTTAGAGTTCAAATCGGATGGCTTTGGATGTGACCGGGTGAGGTCGTTGATCCGTGATAAGTCGAGATGTGAATGAACGGTTCCAGCGGGATGCCATGTGAGATGTTACAAGTGTGGTTAACGTGATTCGGGTTGGACCGAGAAGACTTTGGACGTGACCGATGTGAAGGTTGAATGTTCGGTACAAGTCGAGATGGTTCGAGATAGAGAAGATGGTGATTCCGCTACAGTGAAGAAAGACGTGAACAAACACCGATTAAGGGGGTGAATGTTGGGTTAATCGAGTTGTGTTCACGGTTACGGGTCGGTAAAAGTGGGTCATCGGATATTTGGTTTCTTTGAGTTCATTTATTTGTTTTTATTGTTGAAAAAGTGGTTGTTGACTTGACCAAATTATATGGTAGAATAGGTTGAGCTTTGTACGGTTCTTTAGGAGTTATTAGGGGATCATGGAGTGATTTCATATGTGGTGGGTATTTACCCACGTTCTTTTCTTTAAGGCTATATATAGCCCCTGCTCATTAAATAAAGAATGAAGCTTTTTACTTCCACTTTCTTGTTCACATTTTTACTTCATTTGCTACAAATATATAGATACATACATACGTAATATTTGAGTGTGTTGTGTGTATATTGAGGGGCCTGATCCAACACTCACTTTATACCCGACTAGGAATTAAGGAGCACGGTACGCCTAGGTGAAACACCTCCGGTAGCGAACTCGATAACTTTTTTATGAAGGTCAGAAATCTTTTGGGTCTGGCCATCTAAACCTTTTTATGAAGGTCAGAAATCTTTTGGGTCTGGCCATCCACCGCTATGCATTTTTTTAGACCGGTTCAGTTCGATTGGGGTCGGGTCACGTTACATGATAAAAGACCAACTAAAATCTAAAAATGTATAACAAAAGTAGCATTGTACGTCATTTGTTATTAAAAAATAGAAATTCAAATAACTAAATTGCTTTTTACGAGTTTTCAATTTTTTTTAAACTTATTCAACATATCTTCTACGAAAACATTTCTAAACTTTTTTTTTCTCAATATAACATATACTACTATCACTCAATATTATTAGGCTTAGAAATTAGAATTAGGATTTAGGTTTTTTATTTATTATTTAATGGACAATGAGTATAGACTATAGAGTGTTAGATACTTGAATCTTGGATAAGTGTATTGGATGTTAATAATAAGTTTGGTTATAGATCAGTTTTATTTTTATAAAATTTGTTTGTAATATGTTTGAATTTGTAAGGTTTTAGTTCTTTTATATTTGAAATTCTATTTTTTAGAGTTAAGGGTCGGTATACAAATTTTATGGGGTTCGATGATCAAATTTTTTGAGTGTCGATTGAGATTAAATCGTATATGTACTACTACAACAAATATATATATATATATATATATATATATATATATATATATTCGTGGTTGTCGAATGTGACCCCCATGACCACTACATGGGTATGCCACAGGCGGGACCGTCGGGTTGTCTCATTATCCAAAATGACACGCGCTTCCCCTTCTTGATATATTTAAAACTAGTAATTAGTAGTTCACATTTAACTTCTCCTTCTTGAGGGCAATACCATAGGTACAAATAAAATTAAGTAAATCTATTTCGAAATGTAACTAAATCTGTAAAGTAAAATCTCAAACGTAACCTCTATACCTTAAAACTTTAACCCAAAATCACTAACACCTTACACATAATCTTAAACCCTCAAGTCTAAACCATGTAAAGACGCATATGTTGGGGTTTTCAGTGGCATCCAGATTACGGGTTACTTATATAATGAACTTTTTACATAACTCGGTTTAGGTAACAATTTACTAAATCAGAGTCTTAACACGCATCGTAACGTAATAGAATTTAAAACGCGAATGCCGATAAATAAATCATGTAACAAGATCAACAATTACTACACACGCAAATCCATATAACCATTATGATCATCTAAACTACACAAGAGGTTAGATATACCTTGGCGGTGTTTGACACATGTTCAAGACATCGAGTTCAACGAACCAATGCTACGTTTGAACGCAAACCAATAGTGACACCAAAACTACGTTTTCAATGGATGCCAATTGTGGTGCAAGAAGAGTAGCAGCAATGAAACGATCAAGCAAAACTCTCTAGCACAGGGTGCCTTGGCGTGTCATAAAAGATTTCCTAGGCAACTTTTGCATGCTGCGAGGCAGCCCTCTCAGCAGATTTAATCTAATAGTGATTCTGGATTCAAATGAGAACTATACTCGATTCAATCGCAAGTACTGTAAACATCCTGGAAGACCTGGTTGTGATCAGATATTGAGTAGCACTCAGAAGGAAGGCCATGGCTCTCAACGATTGGTGGACGACGGGCATCAGATTATGCCTGATAGTAAGTGGTGATGAGAGGTAGATAGGGTGGTCAGCAACTTATTTTGCAACCACAAAGAGGCTACTGAAAGTTTCTAGAGAAAATGGAAAAGGGACTTTCAGATCTAGCTTGTAAAAGCACCAAATTCTCAAGATAAACAAACCGTCAAATATAACATTAAGAATTACATATCCAAAAAACCTAAGTTAATCAAAATCAAAGATCCATAAGGGCCGAACACCCACAATCACTGAAGATTTACTGTGGTGCACAGAGGTATCAGTGAGCCATTCTAAACAAACAACATTATGAATATTTTAAAAGAAATTTGGACTCAGATCTGAGAAAATATCATCACAATCGCAATCAATAAAAACCTTCAAATTTAAGGTGAAAGCCAGGAAACCCTAGATTATCAACGGAGTCAAAATCAACAGCATGTTAATCTGGGTTAGCAAATCGCTCATAATCCGACGACGACTGTGATGAACGTTGCTTCGTCGACGGTAAGATTATCGTGAAAGATAAGGACCCAATCGTTTACCATCGCAAAAGTAAAACGACAATGGACAAACAACCCTAGACCATCAACTGAGTGAAAATCAGCAGCATTTGAATCTAGGATCAGTAAATCGCTCAAAATTCGGAAATGGCTGCGATGAACATCGTCCATCGCCTGTAAGATTATCGCAAAAGATAATTACCCGATGGGGAACACACTAATAACAACCGCTAACCACCAGCGAGTACCATAAATCATACGATGATGACATAACTACGATGGAGAGCATAGGCCACCAAGCAAAAGATGAGAAGGATATCAAACGCTGGAGAGAGAGAGCGCTTTAGAAAGAGAAAGCACTATCAACCGCTAGAGGGAGAGAGCACTTTAGAGAGAGAGCACTTTAGAGAGAGACCCCTAAGACGACCTTTCAGTAGGGGTGTACATCGGTTCGGTTTTTGGTTAATTTAGTTAGTTCGGTTTGGTTAATTCGGTTTTGAAATTTTTGAAAGTCTATCCGTAAACCGAACCAAACCGAAATAATTAAAACTCAAACCGAACCGAAACCGATCCATATGCAATTCGGTTCGGTTTGGTTCGGTTTGATTGAAAACCGAATTAACCATAGTATCCAAATTCAACCAAATATCATTTTACACTTTTTTTAACCAAGTGTATCCAAATCCAAATACAAATTCAATAAAATATTAACCAAGATATCCAAATTCAACCAAATCATAAACCAAGTGTTTGTTGACTAAAAGAAACAAGGTCAAAATCATAAACCAAATGTTTGTAGGCTAAAAATCATAAACCAAGTGTTTGCCCAAATTCATAAACCAAATGATTGAGTATATGAAGATGAATAGATGATGGTCGGACTCGGATAGAGTCGCGATGGAGGGTTGTAGGGACGAAATCGACCGGAGTGCTGGAGGGACGAACTCGATAGGAGTGCTGGAGGGACGAACTTGAGAGGAAGAATGGAGGACGAAGTGACGAACTTCCAGAGTTCTAGGATTGAAGATGGTCGATGACTCGATGGAGGTAGGATGGCGGAGACTGGAGGATTAGCAGAAGGTGACAAGGCGTGTTTCAAGTTAGAATATTAGGGTTAATGTTTGAAATGATATATATAAATATATAATAATTAAAGAAAAATTCGGTTTTCAGTTTAAACCAAACTAACCGTATTAACCGAAATTTATAAAAATTATAATCCATAACCGAATCGAAAACCGAATTAAAATTTCGGTTACAGTTACAAAACCGAACCGAAAACCGAAATTGTATAACGGTTTGTTTTTTTTGTTACGGATATAGTTTGATTTACGGGTTTTTTCGGATTACGGTTTTTTTATACACCCCTACCTTTCAGAGAACCCCTCCTCAAGAGGAGAATATGTATAATGAAGACAAATGTAGGGTACAAAAGACGTGTGGAGTTGAGAGTGGTAACAGTGGAATAGTGGATAGTTATATGTGAAGAGCACCGTCATTTTCAACAAATAAAAAGAATATGTGGCGTGGATAATTATATTTTAGAGACTGACATGTGATTTCAAATTGATATATAATATAATTTATTTCACGATGCTATTTAGAAAGAAAAAAAAGCTCTTTATATTTTATTCCGTCCCAACATCGGTGAGCCAACGCGTGGAGTAGGGAGTGGTAACAATGAATAGTAATATGTGAATAGCACTGTCATTTTCAACAAAAAAATATGTGGTATGAATAATTATATTTCAGATACTGACATATGATTTTAAATTGATATATCGTATAATTTATTCCATGATGCTATTTAGGCTGTGTTTGGCGCACTAGCTGAAAAGCTAGCTGATAAAAAATAATGTTTTGTAAAAATTAGCTGATAAATTAGCTGAAAAATATAAAATGACATAAATGTACATGTATATAAATAAATTAAAGTTTAAAAACAAAATATTAGAAAAGGGTAAAACTGAAAATATTATAAAAGTTAGTTGAAACGCTACTCCAACTAGCTTTTCAAAAGCTAGCTTATAAGCTAGCTTTTTGATATTACCAAACGGGACTTTTAAGAAAAACTAGCTTTTTAAAAAAGCCTCGTTTGGTAACGTCAAAAAACTAGCTTATAAGCTAGCTTATGGAGCGCCAAACACGACCTTAGAAAAAAAAAGCTTTATATTTTTTTATTTTATGCCAACATTGGTGAGCCAACGCATGAAGTAGAGAGCGGTAACAGTGAATAATAATATGTGAAGAGCAGTGTTATTTTCAACAAATAAAAAAAATATATGGTGTGAATAGTTATATTTCATAGACTGACATGTGATTCTAAATTGATATATAATATAATTTATTCCATGATACTATCTAGAAAGAAAATAAAGCTCTGTATATTTTATTTTATGCCAACATTATAAGTCTAAACATAATCCTTCACCATTTGGTGGAGTGGATATCTCTTACCTTCCAATGTGGAGGTCAAGGGTTCAAATCAAACCCTAACATAAAATATGTTAATATTATAAAGGTGGGTCAGAGGTTTTACCACAGTGGGACTTTGGCGGTGGGTTTCCTCTGTGATGAATGTGCAACACAGAGGGTCATGGTTACTCATACGGACTGTGGTCGCATCTTGTCATGAATAATATCGTTAGTCATGTGAGACCTCCGGGTAACCAGATATTTACAGTTTTAAAAAGTTCTAAACTTAACTTTTCACAGTATGACAAATCTTTTACGAATGAAAAATAAAATAAAATCTGTACTGACTGAAGCACAAGATCGCATACAACTGCTAATAAAAAACTACACAATAGTTGACTAACTTGACATATCTTTTGGATCTATAAATATTGGTGATGGTTTTGTTATTAGATAGATGCTACAACGATATGTTGACTAAATCAAATCTCAATCACATTTCTTACGGTTGACTAAATCAAATTTACCGTTGCATTTGAGGAGGCCAGAAATCGATCGGAAGTGGAGGGAGGCATGCCGTTACGGTTCAGTATGGGGGGGGGGGGGGGGGGGGCGGAAATCGATCTCATGGTGGTGATGATGGTGATGGAGGTCGCAGGTGGTGGTGGTGGTGCTAGCGCCGGAGAAGAATGGTGATGGTGGTGGGGGTATGGGTTGAAGGTTAAAAAAATTCATAAATGGTCCCTTGTCTTTTCTTTTTTATAAATACGTCCTCATATTGCCACCTCTTTTGCCACATCCGATTAAAATGTCACATGTACTGCCACATCAGTAAAAAACTAACAATGTTAGGGTTCCTTTAGTTTGGGATTAATGAGAGAAAATAGTTTAAAACTGGGGCTCGGTGAGAAATATTTCGAAAGGTAGGATTAATCATGTCCAATACATGAAACTTGGGATTAATAAAATCCAATTTCCCTTTATTTTATGGGAACATTGGTGAGCCAACGCGTGAAGTAGGGAGTGGTAACAATGAATAGTAATATGTGAAGAGCACCGCCATTTTCAACAAATAAAAAAAATTTGTGGTGTAAATAATTTTATTTCAGAGACTGACACGTGATTCTATACTAATGTATAATATAATTTATTCTATGATGCTATTTAGAAAAAAAAAGCTATATACATTTTATTTTATGCCAACGCTGATGAGCAAATACGTGGAGTAAAGAGTGGTAACAGTAAATAGTGATATGTGAAGAGCATCATCATTTTCAACAAATAAAAAAAAATATCTGGTGTAAGTAATTATATTTCAAAGATGACATGTGATTCTAAATTGTTATACAATATTATTTGTTCCATGATGCTATTTAGAAAGAAAGAAAAAAAGCTCTATATATTTTATTGCATGCCAACTTGGTTCCTATAAGTCTAAACATGGCTTTTCACAATTGGACAAATCTTTTGCAAAGTAAAAATAAAATAAAATCGATATTGATTGAAGCACAAAACGCATATAGCTGCTAAAAAAAGCTACACAATAGTTGAGTAACAGACATTTCTTTTGGATCTATAAATATCGGTGATGGTTTTGTTATTAATTATATAGAAATAGGAATTCATTCTTATATTATATTATACTATATATAGTTTTACAAGTTATTAATAGTGACTTTTAATCTATTTTTGACACTAAAAAGTTTCAATGTGGCCCCTTGCCATTTTATTTTTTTCAGACGAACCACATTGAGACAACCATCGGTATTTTGGGATGTGAAATAATATTTTAATCAAAAAATGACGTTGGCGTGTTATTTTGTTCTCTTTGTCTCCGACGTGGCCAGTTGCCATGTCTCAGGCCCCTTCCTCCACGATGATGTTCTCCCCTTCCTCAATTAATGTGGTGTCATCTCCCCTCGTCTCCCCGAAACAGCGTCGATAGTACAGTCATCATTCGTATCGTTGTAGCATCTATCAGTTGTCTTACTTATACACCAGTTTCCTATGAACTCAGCCTCAAGCCTCCTCCAGTTTCCCTAGAATAACCTCTGAATGATATTGCACTGTTAAGCTTTCATCTCAGGTAACTTTTAATTTTCTCGGTTGCTTGATATTTTATACCTATTGAAAGTACGATTTTCATTATATGCGAGCGATCCCTGCTTCGAAAATCCTAACAATGAACATGAACTGTTCATATAAGACTAAAGAATTGAAAACCCTAATGATAAACATGGAGCTTTTGAATCTGGATCAAGCCTTAAGGGGAAATTGTTTCGGTGACTCCTGAGAATCTGATGCTACCAGGGTACTTTTTTGTTGTTCTTATTCGACCTAATCTTTGTTTTTGTAGGCTTCGATTTGAGGCATTTCAGAAGGGGGTACGTTTGGGTCGATATTGTTTACGTTTACGGGTCTTCTTCTTGGAATTAAATAAACTAAGATTGTAAAAATATAAAAATGAAAGGTACATACACGACTCAAGTCACCATACAAGGAAGGCGGGCAACAAGCTGCGCCGCTAACCCTTTCTGAATAGCAAAAACCTAGACATTTAAAAACAACATTCTTTGACTTAGGAGACGCAACATTCCCATGCATCACGTTTTGGATACGACTCAGTGTAGCCACAACCTCCGATTCAAGGTGACCAAAGGTATCAAACGCGAAGGAAACAAACACATGTTGGTTTTCGAGACACGCTTTCTCATGTTTGTTCACCTTCCTAGCTACCGCCCTAGAAGTCGCCTGACTAGCCTTGAACGCACTGGGCCTCAGCCCTACAAGGGAAGAAAACCCCCGTGAGGTCCACACAAGCGTGCTTCCCACTCTTCCACCTAAAAACCAGAATGTCACTTGGTCTGAGAGTTGAGCGACCATCCAAGGGATCAGACAAAAAATTAACCGGGGCTTTCTTCTTGGCCGAGATCCCAACCTTCTTGAAAATGTCAAACAGAACACCCCGCACAATGTCATGTCGGTACTTGAATTCGAAGAGCTCTCTACAATAGACTACATGCTCTCCGAACGAGTCTAAATACGTCTTCTTACATACGGGGCATCTCTCATCAGCGGGGAAACAGGAGGATCATGAGGCGATATTTGAGTATTGCCCGGTATTCGACCCGCGACATGTGCTGCCTCAGCCCGTCGATGGGGAGGGCAAGGAGGAAATCCTATGCATGCGGTTGTCAAAGGCACTCCAACACGGCCTTTTATCTGACTGTCATCTCGAAGGTAGCTTCCATCTCTTGCATAGTTTTACTAAAGAGGGCACTCGCCAAAACATGTTGGGTTTTTGGTGGGGCGGTAGTGAAATCGCTTAGATCAAATCCCGGAATTATATCATGGAGACCAGTAAGAGCACTCTCATATTCCGAGTCCATGCCACAAACCCCATTCTTCTGTAAGATGTGGTCCTGCAGCACCCAAGATTAGGCTCTCGAGACAACAAAGGCGTACGAAGAAGTCTCGACCGCCTAATAACCCCCCCCCCTCCCATGCCGAATAGGCAAAGAGGCAAGCCGCCATTGGAGGTCCCCAAAAAGGGCCCCCTATACACAACTATTTTGTGACACCCGAGAATTTCAAGGTTAACTTCCGTTAGACAAACCCGTTAGTTACGTTATAAGTAGCTAATGCATAACTAGGCCGAATACGTCCACGACCTTTGGTTGATCACCGAACCCGTCCATATGTGTTATGTGTTCATCATTGATTGTCTTTATGTGCAATGTGATTTAAATACATGACTTATTATTGTGAATAGCATGATTAATTGTAAATACTTGATTATGTGAAAATTGCCTAAATTTGGTAGTCAGCGAAACTACCGAGCGAAATTACAGATTCGCCCGGTAGCAGGCTAGACTGATCAATGTGTCCGAGATCAGAGCCAGTTTCGCCAGCCAGCGAAACTGCCAGCGAAATTAGCCTCTGATATAAATAAACTTAATAAACCCTAGTAGCCTCATTTGCTCAAACCACACAACAACACACACACTCTTTTCTCCTGGAAACTCTGGTCAGTCGAGGTTCACACCAAGTTGTCGAGATCTCAGCCTCAAACCATCATCTACCAAGCTAGGAGATCGAACCGTGAGTCCCAAAAACCTCCATTATGTGTTTTATATGTGTTTTTCTTAAAAAGCATGACCAAACCTTCATGATATTGCTTGATCTTCTGTATATATGCTTTAGGATGCTAGATCTGTAATAAAGTTGATAACTTTACGTGTGAAATCCATCCATATTAGAGATTTGTGCAAATTAGTTCATTTTAGGGTTTTGAACCTATTTTAGAGATTTGTTGATCAAAATGCATGTTAAACTTGTTAAAGTTGCTTGATTTATGTTGGTAAATGCCTAGGGATGCTAGATAATGAATTGCATGTATGATCAGAAGCTGTTAGGTTGATTTTTAGGCAAATCCGTATGTTTTTCGCAACCAGCGAAACTGTGTGTTCTCTGGGCGAAACTAAGTAGCGAAATTATATCTCCTTCCGGCGACACTGACCAGCGAAACTATAGTGTCGCCAGGAACCTGACCAGACCAGCTCGAGCGAAACTATCGAGCGAAATACCTGAACGAAAGTTCAAACCAGTTTCCCTGCGAAACTAGGCTAGCGAAACTGCGTCAGCAGTTTCGGGCGAAACTAGCCTAGCGAAACTGTGTCACCGGGCATTGCCTAGCGAAAGTGCTGCCCATGCACCTAGCGAAACTGCCTAGCGAAACTATGCTAGCGAAACTAAGACCTGACCTAAAAACCAAACTTGTGAAATTTGCTTAAGTGTTATGCCATGACTTACATGATTATACCATGATGAAACATGCTTGAATCTGATCCATATGAACCCTTGTTTATGATCAACCATTGGTGTCGTGTGTCGGTATGTCGAGTCATAGTTGCAACGTGCTATGTTATGGGCCATAGTGACGTTAAGTAAAGATTAGACACGAAACTAATACTTAAGACCTAAACGTGTTCTAGGTCTTCGTTAAACAACAATATTCGGATTACTTGAAGTGTAGCAGTGCAACCAAAGGTGAGTGTCACTAACCCGCTTACCGTGAGTCCGTTGGGCCACACAGAATAACTTAACGAAAAACAATGCTGACAAACTCGAGAGTGCTAGGCACCTCACTGATAAACATGAGAACTCGGGATGTTCGGCACCCACTTGATGAACTGAAGTGTTTTATGGGAACACTTGTGAACTCTGAACGAACTGTTTTTCTGAAACAAAACTGAAAACGTTTTAATATGGCTAGTGTAGGTTAAAGTCTAAACCATATGATATCACATGTTTTCTAAGGATGCCTTACAACTTAAAAGTCCTCAACTAAAATTGTGCCATTAATTGTAAAGCGAGGGGATGTTGGGTAGATCTACTGGAGTTTGACAAACTCCGCCCCGTGGCACGGGGAGTGCACGGAGGAACAATATCAGCCTATTTGACCGTGGTCCCGAGAGGACACGGGGGAGGCAGAAACCGCGATGACTTGGTCCGCACCGTACGGGATGGCTCGGCCCCCACAAAATAAGTCAGCTTTGGTACAAACTTCCTTAGAGCATGGAACAACGGATTAGCTACCCGCGATATCGGTTGAGTCCTTTAACTTTACGGAACTAGTACATACCCGATGACGTGGTCACGGATAAACCATTTATAAACTGAGAATTAAACACGAGCATTGCTTTTCACCAATAAACATTTTTGTAAATATATCTTGACATGAATTATGATTATGAGACCGGGCCAATGCATGACAAGCCCACTGTGAACTCACCAACCGTTAGGTTGACACTTGCGTGGTTTAAACTTTTGCAGATCACTAAGGAGTATCCGCTGGAGGTTGGCATGGCACGTGAAGACCTTTATTTTAATTGAACTATTTGGGAATTTAAAACAAAGTTTATGTAAAGCACGTGGTTAGTGCTGAGACAAATATTACTTTTCCGCTGCGTATGTAATTGAAGACTTTGATTTATAACTTGCGTTTGAACTAACCCTGATTCGTTTAGTATTTGTAACTATGGTTGTGGATCCTGGTCTAGTCGCGCCCCTTAACGGTATAAACTCCGTTAGTGGTATTTTGGGGGTGTGACAGATTGGTATCAGAGCCATTAGGTTGCAGAGAACTGGAATCATTTTTGAAAACGATTTGGAAACTGCAACTTGAAAACCTTGGTTACAAAACGAACAAACAAATTCCCAAAGACAAAATTTTTACGTGCCAACCTGGGATACTCGCTCTGCTGTGTAAGTAAAAGCTTAGTACGTACAGATATATGTATATATATATATATATAAGTATATACATAGACCGTGTCTAAGTAGTCTAACGGAAAGACCTTAGGAAATTTTCACACGAATACGAAATGCGACCGCGAATACGCACACTACTCTGGGGAAAGCGACAACGAAACGACGCTACACGCTACGTCCTGATTTCTACTACGACGACTACGCCGACGGTGACTTTATGGGAAGCCGACCTTCGACGATAGCATTTACGACGTTCTTCGACGACGCCTCAATTTGCACGAAAATTTTTCTGGACTAATAGAGGGATAACGGGAACTGGCTAATATACATATTATGGGATATGTATAATATATAACTGTGACTGAACACTGGCTACTTTAACTGTTCAGTAAGATGTCTGGAAGAGGAAACGGAAGAGGTGGTATAAACATGACGCCCGCACAGCTGCAAGCGATGATTGCTGAACATGTGCAAGCCGCGGTGGCAGCCGTCCAAGCTGCATATGCCGCACAGGGTAACTATTATGCCGGTTAAGGCACAAAGCAATTATATCATGACCTGTTTAATTTTAAAGTCCGAACTATTTATGCATCAGGAAACCAACACCACTGCACGTACAAGTCCTTCATGGACTGTAAGCCGATGACATTTTCCGGCGAAGAAGGAGCTGTAGGACTCCTTAGGTGGATTGAAAAGTCCGAAAAGGTTTTCTCCATATGTAACTGCCCGGCTGAAAACAAGGTTAAGTTTGCTACTGGTACTTTCGAAGGAGCTGCACTCTCCTGGTGGAACGCTGAAATTCAGATGGTTGGGCTAGAAGCGGCTGATAACATGCAGTGGGCAGCATTCAAGGAGCTGATCATGGAAGAATACTGTCCACGTGACCAAGTGAAGAAGCTTGAAGGCGAATTCCTGAATTTGAAGATGTCTGGGTCTGAAGTTGAACAGTACACTGCACGATATCACGAGTATGAGGTCTTGTGCCCCTCAATGGTTGACGCTGAATTCAAACGCATCGAGCGTTATCTGGAAGGCCTCGCGCCTCAAATCAAGGGATTGGTGACTGCCAGCAACCCCGCAAACGTGCAGCAAGCCATTCGTTTGGCTCATAAACTTACTGATCAAGAGGTCGAGAAAGGTACACTACCTGCGAAAGCCACCGAGAAGACTGCCCTTAGTGGCAAGAGAAAAGCTGATGATGAAGCTCCTGAAAACTCGATGAATGTTCAGAGTGTGGGTAACAGCACTGGGAGGTCTTTCAACTCCCAAGGTCAAAGCAAGAGATCAGGGAACAACAGTAGCAACTACCGCCAGGGTGGCAATGGTCAAGGCAACTACAGGGGTAACCTGCCCTTGTGCAACAGATGTGGGAAGCATCATGCTGGTAATTGTAGGAAGAATGTGAGCTGCGAAAGGTGTGGCAAGGGAGGCCACGAAGCTAAGGACTGTTGGGCAACTTTACCCGAGCAGCAAAATCGCCCCAGAAGAAACAACAACTATGGGAACAATCGGGGTAATGGGAACAACAACGGTCAGAACCAGAACAACAACAATGGGGGAGCCCATGGCTGCTTTGAGTGTGGTGCTCAAGGTCACATCAAGAGGGACTGCCCTCAGCTAAGAAGACAAGGTAATGGCAATCAGGGAAATAACGGTGGGAATGGTAACGGTGGAGGTAATGGTAATGGGAATGGCAATGGTAATGGTGGAAACGGAAATGGTGGAAATGGTAGAGGTCGAGCTTTCGTCATGGGCCAGGGTGAAGCTCGCAATGACGCCAACGTGATCAATGGTAAATTTATTTTGAACGGTTTCTTTGCTACTGTTTTATTTGATTCTGGTGCTGAAAGAAGCTTTATTTCCACTAAATTTGCTAGAATAATTAATGCTAAACCGATCGACTTAGATGCTAAATATGTGGTAGAACTAGCAAATGGTAAACTCCATGATACGACCCATATAGTTAAGGATTGTAAGCTAGAACTAGCAGGCCATACCCTAGGAATCGACCTTATGCCTTTCCCAATTGGTAGTTTCGACGTTATAGTAGGAATGGATTGGTTATCCGAGAATCGGGCTGAAATCTTATGTAAAGAAAAAGTGGTTCGTATCCCACTCGAAGACGGTAAAGTATTAACGGTTCAAGGTGAGAAAGGTGGAACAGTCAACGGCATTATTTCATTCCTTAAAGCTCAGAAATGCCTCCGTAAGGGTCACTTCGCGATTCTTGCGAACGTCACTGACACGACACATCCCGAGCGCAAAATTGATGATTACCCGATAGTTCGCGACTTCCGAGATGTATTTCCTGAAGATCTGCCTGGCTTGCCTCCATTTCGACAAGTTGAGTTTGGGATTGATTTAGCTCCAGGTGCCGCTCCGATTGCACGCGCACCTTACCGATTGGCTGTAAGTGAACTCAACGAACTCTCCTCACAACTGCAAGAGCTACTCGACAAGGGGTTTATTCGTCCAAGTTCGTCTCCATGGGGAGCTCCGGTACTGTTTGTTAAGAAGAAGGATGGAACGTTCCGCATGTGCATTGACTACCGAGAACTTAACAAAGTTACGATCAAGAATCGGTATCCACTTCCTCGAATCGACGATCTCTTCGATCAACTACAGGGTTCAAGCTACTTTTCAAAGATTGATCTACGGTCTGGATATCACCAGCTTCGCGTTCGTGATGAGGATGTACCCAAGACTGCTTTCAGGACTCGGTATGGTCACTACGAGTTCCTGGTTATGCCGTTTGGGCTAACCAATGCACCGGCTGTGTTTATGGATTTGATGAATCGAGTGTGCAAGCCGTACCTCGACAAGTTTGTAATAGTCTTCATCGACGATATTTTGATCTACTCCAAGTCAAAGGAAGAACACGAGGAGCATCTGCGTCTTATTTTGGAATTGCTCCGCAAGGAACAGCTCTACGCCAAGTTTTCAAAGTGTGACTTTTGGATCCGCGAAGTCCAGTTTCTTGGACACATTGTAAATGAGGAAGGAATCCATGTAGATCCAGCCAAAGTGGAAGCAATTAAGAACTGGTCTACCCCAAGAGCGCCAACAGAGATCCGACAATTTTTAGGGCTTGCCGGATATTATCGAAGGTTTATTAAGGGTTTCTCTCAACTGGCTCAACCCTTAACGGCCTTAACGCACAAAGGAGTGCAATACAGATGGGGTGAGAAGGAAGAGCGCGCATTCCAAACGCTCAAAGATATGTTATGTTCGGCTCCAATTCTTGCGTTACCCGATGGAATAGACGACTTTGTGGTTTACTGCGATGCATCGATTCAAGGACTCGGTTGCGTGTTGATGCAACGAGATAAAGTGATTGCCTATGGGTCCAGGCAACTAAAGGATACTGAAAAGAATTATACAACGCATGATTTGGAAATGGGAGCCGTTGTTCATGCACTCAAGATTTGGAGACATTACCTATATGGAACAAAGTGCACGATATTCACCGATCATAAAAGTCTACAGCACATCTTTGATCAGAAAGACCTCAACATGCGACAACGACGGTGGGTCGAGTTACTAAATGATTATGATTTGGCCATTAAGTATCATCCTGGAAAAGCCAACGTTGTGGCTGATGCCCTAAGCAGAAAAGAGTACGAAAAGCCTCGTCGGGTACGAGCGCTTCAACTTACAATACATTCAGGATTACCGGATCGGATCCGTGACTGCCAACGAGAAGCTTTGAAAGCAGAGAACTTCGCAGCTGAAGCACTGCGTGGTATAGATGGCCATTCTGAAGTTAAGTCCGATGGACTCACGTATTATAATGACAGAATCTGGGTTCCTTTGTTTGGAAGTCTCCGTGAGCTCGTGATGGACGAGGCTCACAAGTCAAGATACTCGGTGCACCCTGGATCGGATAAAATGTATCAGGACTTGAAGAATCTTTATTGGTGGCCGAATATGAAAGCCGACATTGCTCGATATGTGGCTAAGTGTCTGACATGTTCAAGAGTCAAGATTGAATACCAAAAGCCTTCTGGTTTACTGCAACAACCAAAGATCCCAGAATGGAAATGGGAGGATATCTCAATGGATTTTGTAACAGGATTACCTCATCGATCAAATCAACCGGATGCGATTTGGGTTATCATCGATCGATTAACCAAATCTGCACATTTCATTCCGATGAAGGAAAGTGATAATATGGATAAATTGACAAAGCTGTACATCGACAAAATTGTGAAGCTTCACGGTGTGCCTAAGACTATCATTTCTGATCGAGATCCTCGATTCACTTCCCGGCTATGGCAATCAATGCAGGAAGCATTGGGAACCCGACTAGATATGAGTACAGCTTATCACCCGCAGACTGATGGTCAGACGGAACGAACGATTCAAACCTTAGAAGATATGCTCCGAGCTTGTGTTCTGGATTTTGGGAAAGATTGGGAGACTCACCTTCCACTGGTGGAGTTCTCTTACAACAATAGTTATCATTCAAGTATAGGTGCTGCACCTTTTGAAGCACTGTACGGCAGAAAATGTAGATCGCCCGTGTGTTGGGCTGAAACAGGTGAGAAAGGGCTCACTGGACCGGAAGTTATCCATGATATGACCGAACGGATTATTCAAATTAGGCAACGGTTAGCTGCAGCACGTGATCGACAAAAGAGTTATGCCGACAAACGCCGAAAACCTCTAAAGTTTGAGGTGGGTGACAAAGTATTGTTGAAGGTATCTCCTTGGAAGGGAGTGATACGCTTCGGGAAGCGTGGAAAGTTAAATCCTCGCTACATCGGTCCGTTTGAAATTATTGGGGAAGTAGGCCCGGTGGCCTATCGATTGCAACTCCCTGCTGAACTCGATGGAGTTCACAACGTGTTTCACGTTTCCAATCTGAAGAAATGTCTGGCTGAAGACATCGAAATAATTCCTTTGGAGGAATTGGAAATTGACGAACATCTGAGATTTATTGAGCAACCAGTAGAAATCATGGGACGCGAGGAGAAAGCCCTCAAACGTAGCAAGATTCCGATCGTCAAGGTGCGATGGAACTCAAGACGTGGACCTGAATATACTTGGGAGCGTGAGGATCAGATGAAGAAAAAGTATCCTCACCTGTTCGAGCAAACGTCCACGGAAACTCATGGTATGATTTAATTTTGGGGACCAAAATTCCTTAACGGGAGGAGGATGTGACAACCCTAAAACTTTTTGCTTTCTTTCCCCAGCGACGATAGCAACGACGACAGCTGATGCTGCGAACGCTACGACACAAGAATAATTTTCGGGACGAAAATTCCAATTTCAGGGGAATGATGTGACACCCGAGAATTTCAAGGTTAACTTCCGTTAGACAAACCCGTTAGTTACGTTATAAGTAGCTAATGCATAACTAGGCCGAATACGTCCACGACCTTTGGTTGATCACCGAACCCGTCCATATGTGTTATGTGTTCATCATTGATTGTCTTTATGTGCAATGTGATTTAAATACATGACTTATTATTGTGAATAGCATGATTAATTGTAAATACTTGATTATGTGAAAATTGCCTAAATTTGGTAGTCAGCGAAACTACCGAGCGAAATTACAGATTCGCCCGGTAGCAGGCTAGACTGATCAATGTGTCCGAGATCAGAGCCAGTTTCGCCAGCCAGCGAAACTGCCAGCGAAACTAGCCTCTGATATAAATAAACTTAATAAACCCTAGTAGCCTCATTTGCTCAAACCACACAACACACACACACACTCTTTTCTCCTGGAAATTCTGGTCAGTCGAGGTTCACACCAAGTTGTCGAGATCTCAGCCTCAAACCATCATCTACCAAGCTAGGAGATCGAACCGTGAGTCCCAAAAACCTCCATTATGTGTTTTATATGTGTTTTTCTTAAAAAGCATGACCAAACCTTCATGATATTGCTTGATCTTCTGTATATATGCTTTAGGATGCTAGATCTGTAATAAAGTTGATAACTTTACGTGTGAAATCCATCCATATTAGAGATTTGTGCAAATTAGTTCATTTTAGGGTTTTGAACCTATTTTAGAGATTTGTTGATCAAAATGCATGTTAAACTTGTTAAAGTTGCTTGATTTATGTTGGTAAATGCCTAGGGATGCTAGATAATGAATTGCATGTATGATCAGAAGCTGTTAGGTTGATTTTTAGGCAAATCCGTATGTTTTTCGCGACCAGCGAAACTGTGTGTTCTCTGGGCGAAACTAAGTAGCGAAATTATATCTCCTTCCAGCGACACTGACCAGCGAAACTATAGTGTCGCCGGGTAACCTGACCAGACCAGCTCGAGCGAAACTATCGAGCGAAATACCTGAACGAAAGTTCAAACCAGTTTCCCTGCGAAACTAGGCTAGCGAAACTGCGTCAGCAGTTTCGGGCGAAACTAGCCTAGCGAAACTGTGTCACCGGGCATTGCCTAGCGAAAGTGCTGCCCGTGCACCTAGCGAAACTGCCTAGCGAAACTATGCTAGCGAAACTAAGACCTGACCTAAAAACCAAACTTGTGAAATTTGCTTAAGTGTTATGCCATGACTTACATGATTATACCATGATGAAACATGCTTGATATCTGATTCATATGAACCCTTGTTTATGATCAACCATTGGTGTCGTGTGTCGGTATGTCGAGTCATAGTTGCAACGTGCTATGTTATGGGCCATAGTGACGTTAAGTAAAGATTAGACACGAAACTAATACTTAAGACCTAAACGTGTTCTAGGTCTTCGTTAAACAACAATATTCGGATTACTTGAAGTGTAGCAGTGCAACCAAAGGTGAGTGTCACTAACCCGCTTACCGTGAGTCCGTTGGGCCACACAGAATAACTTAACGAAAAACAATGCTGACAAACTCGAGAGTGCTAGGCACCTCACTGATAAACATGAGAACTCGGGATGCTCGGCACCCACTTGATGAACTGAAGTGTTTTATGGGAACACTTGTGAACTCTGAACGAACTGTTTTTCTGAAACAAAACTGAAAACGTTTTAATATGGCTAGTGTAGGTTAAAGTCTAAACCATATGATATCACATGTTTTCTAAGGATGCCTTATAACTTAAAAGTCCTCAACTAAAATTGTGCCATTAATTGTAAAGCGAGGGGATGTTGGGTAGATCTACTGGAGTTTGACAAACTCCGCCCCGTGGCACGGGGAGTGCACGGAGGAACAATATCAGCCTATTTGACCGTGGTCCCGAGAGGACACGGGGGAGGCAGAAACCGCGATGACTTGGTCCGCACCGTACGGGATGGCTCGGCCCCCACAAAATAAGTCAGCTTTGGTACAAACTTCCTTAGAGCATGGAACAACGGATTAGCTACCCGCGATATCGGTTGAGTCCTTTAACTTTACGGAACTAGTACATACCCGATGACGTGGTCACGGATAAACCATTTATAAACTGAGAATTAAACACGAGCATTGCTTTTCACAAATAAACATTTTTGTAAGTACATCTTGATACGAATTATGATTATGAGACCGGGCCAATGCATGACAAGCCCACTGTGAACTCACCAACCGTTAGGTTGACACTTGCGTGGTTTAAACTTTTGCAGATCGCTAAGGAGTATCCGGTGCGAGGTTGGCATGGCACGTGAAGACCTTTATTTTAATTGAACTATTTGGGAATTTAAAACAACAGTTTATGTAAAGCACGTGGTTAGTGCTGAGACAAATATTACTTTTCCGCTGCGTATGTAATTGAAGACTTTGATTTATAACTTGCGTTTGAACTAACCCTGATTCGTTTAGTATTTGTAACTATGGTTGTGGATCCTGGTCTAGTCGCGCCCCTTAACGGTATAAACTCCGTTAGTGGTATTTTGGGGGTGTGACATATTTCCTCGATTGCCGAACGCAGATCATTATCGAAACCAGCAGCAGCCTCCACCATGTGAGCCGGGGGCCATGTTCTTAAGCCAAAGAAAAGCTTGGCAATACCCATACAAGAGCGAAGCAAAAGAAGTTCACATTGCGGTCACCAAGCTTGGGGAGGAGGCGCATAAGATCAGCAGCAGTAGTCGCCCTCCTCGAAGCCAACCCTTGAATAAACCTGCCATCTCTGCTGACCACTCCACCAAGGAGCTTCACCCCCTCCCCCCGGTGGGTCTACTAATGCCTGGTGGAAAAAGACCCGGCCGAACCTTCCCACCATCGCAAGATGGCCAAAAGAGCTCTGTCTTCTTAATTTTAAGATCCAAACCCAAAGGCGGATCTCGCTCCTTAATGATCCCAAGAACCTTTGCGACCTCCCCGGAGTCCCCAATTACCGTACCATCATCGAGGTACCAGCAAGCATGAAAAAGCAGATGGCAATTGTCTCGGATTTGATGCACAATGGGGTGTAGGACAAGGGCAAACAAAATCGGCCCCAAGGGGTCGCCCTTTTGAACCCCGGTAGTGGCCTAAATATGATCATCCCCCAGATACAAGCGGGCCGGCTTCCCATATAGGAAATCAACCCATGGTGAAATCGACGGGCACCTCAGTCTAACCTCACGAAGTAAGGATGATCTGTCGACCAAGTTAAACGCATTAGAGAAATCAACCGTGAGCATAGCGAGAGATCCATCAAGATGTCGGTCCCCGATAAGGCGGTTAACACTGTGAAGGATGGCATCAACCCCACCTGACACACCAAGCCCAAACTGAAAATCGTTAAGGTACTTGGTCATTTCTTTACAAACCCTTGCATGGCGATCTTGGAGACCAACCGCTGCCAAAGGGAGCCCACCGCAATAGGCCGAATCCCATTGTCAGGTTTAAGGAGCGGCGTGAGAGGAGCTGAAGCTACAAATTTAGCCAAACTAAGCGGGCCTCTCCCCCTAGCCATAGATTAAAGACCGAAGTAATAGCTCCCAGAAGATCCTTGGCAATAGTAGACCCCTCCCCACAATGGCTGTTCAGAATGTGTTGGGCCCTCAAATCGTCCCTACCAAATGACGTCCCTTTGGAAAAGGATTTAATACATTCAAGAACCTGATCAGCGCCCATGACAAGCGGGGGCTCGGAAAGGGGGACAGATGAGAAGGACGGGGGCAGCAGGTGCGGGTGATTGACTTCCAAAGCGCGCATGGTTTCAGCGTTGTACGGCACCACCCCCGATGAAGATAGCACATTCACGGCCACTGTAAAATGACCGTTCGCGATTTTCCGAAGACACCGCATGGTCATCCTTATAAGAAACAACGCAGGGAGGGCCCATGGACACCCCCCGCGGAGCCGTCTAAAATACTATTAACCAGCTGCTCAAACCCATCTTCTCTCCCCCAAGTAGCTAAGGATGCCATGATGGACCGGCATTGCAAGCCTTCCGATTTTCAGAACGACAATCTTGCCGATTATCAGAGAGAGGTACATTTGGTTTCTAATTTTTTATTAAACCTGTCATAGAATTGTTCTTATGGTAGGGTTGGTTTGTTTGTTTGTCTATTCTTCCCTGTGTTGTACGTTTGCTATACTTCAAACTCTTATGCTTATTGTTGCATTATTGTACACATGTATCTAAGAGTGCCACACAGTGATCAATATTTCGTGGTTACTATTTATGTGATTTTGAGCTAAAGCTTATATCCCTGAGTTTGGTAGTGTTATTTTGGTTGTTTTGTGTTTTTGATTTTCCATTGGGACTTTACTAGCTATTCAATTGGTATCTCAATAATGTATAGATTCAAGTACATACTAATAAATTTGATATTTAATATTAATGTCTGTAGATTGCTTTTTAAAATATAGTATATATTTTAGCTTTTGTGGAAGTATTTGACACAACAAAACGTTGAATAGAAATTGACTTATTTGAATTGGATTATGAAATGAGATGTTTATCCCACGCGTTGCTGTGGGGTTAAATTTGTATACTGAATGAAAGTAAAAAAATTTAAGTGGTATAAAACATAAAAGTTCAAAAGTCTCGTGGTGAAAGTATAAAACTATAGAAGTATAATTACTAAAAGCGAAAGTAGAAAAGTTAAAAGTTTCGTGGCCAAAGTAGAAGACAAAAAAACTTAAAACAAAAAAAAAAACTTTAAAAGTAAGAGGGTTAAAGAATTAAGGAGTATAAAACGTAAAAGTCTAAAAGTCTTGTGATGAAAGTATAAAACCATACAAATATACTAAGTGGCATAAAATGTAAAATATTAAAAGTCTCGTGGTGAAAGTATAAAACTATAAAAGTATACTAAAAACGAAACTATAAAAGTTAAAGGTTTCGTGGCCAAAGTAGAAGACAACAAAACTTAAAACAAAAAAAAGTTTAAAAGTTAGAGGGTAAAAAAGTTAAGGGGTATAAAATGTAAAAGTCTAAAAGTCTTGTAGTGAAAGTATAAAAACTATAAAAAATTACTAAAAATGAAAGTAGAAAAGTTAAAAGTTTCATGACCAAAATAGAAGACAACAAAACCGGTCATAATCAAAGAACATCATGAGTCTTGCTAAGAATCCTCATTAAACATGAATTTTACATAATTTCATGCTTACCTCTTTGATTGTGACCCCCTCTATGTTTCCAGCACATCCAGATCGTCCTTCACCTTCCACAGAGAGAGCATAGGTGGGAAACTTCGAGAAAAACCGAATAAACGACCAAAAATGGTCATTTTTATGTTTTTATACTTGTGGCTCGATACGGGCGCATCACCTTAAACCAATACGGCGGTATCGTTTGTCGTTGGTTGATCACCCCGGATCCAACTCTACCCGATAAGTGCATATCCACTTCACAGGATGGAGTCGTATCCTCTCTATTAATTAGAAAATTTCTTGTTTTCTAATCCTCGATCCATCTGTAAACTCGATTACTTCATTCCTTACTCAACATTCTTCATAACATCATTATGAACCTCATTCCCGACTAGTCTTATGAAAACTGGGGTGTTACACGCACAAAGTGAAGCGATAGTGATAAACGTATATAGTGGGTTAGTGATAAGATGAATGGGGTAGTTTATTTAAAATAAGAGATAAGGTATAATTATTTGAATGGTGGAAGAAAAAGAAAAGAAAAATAAAATAAACTATAAAGTGCATTGTTGGGTCACGAAGTGTGATCATGCCCCCCATCACTCATTCACGCCCACTAAGGCGATGTTCCATCAACATTTTCCTGATCACTCTTCCGTAATACAGCCATTACACAGAGTCTCAAACACTTGCCTTTTTAAAATTTGCATTAACAAATCTTTGTTAAATGGGTTTTCTCGGTAACTTGAAGCCTTTTTCTTTTTAATTCTTAACTGGGAGAATACCCGCCCCGTGTTGAGACAGTGAGTTTTTTACCTAAGTTAGTCTTTCAGATTAGGCAGGAAACATGAGCAAGAGTTCCTCACTATCAAAATTCCCTTACAATTGTAAAAGGTAAGAGAAGCTTGGGCTTTTGTTTGAGTTCTAGCAATTTAACCAAACGAGAGTTTTAGAGAGAACACAGTGAACGAAGTTAATAATTTCTCGACTTTCTAAGATAAATACACAACAACTTGCACCTTACACGATTTGAATCTTCAAACTTTTAATTGTTGAGCACACCAATTAATCACCAATATGTCCCCCTGAGGACCGGCGTATGATGTTTACTCTTCTGACACAGTTCATTATTTACCACATCAACATATGATAATACTCAACTTGTTAACCTTGCAATCTGTGTTCTTTGCTAAATGAAAAAACAATCGGACACCATCGCCATTTCTTATTGATAAAACCGAGCTACACTTGGGTTATTCTTCACCATTGTGAATGTGTGCAAGATATGCACATGTATTTATTGTTGGAATATGTGTGTGAATGAGATGTTAATCTCAAAATCAATTTGTTCAAGTTTGGAAAATGTGGTGCATGTTATCCCACATTGGTGTGGGAACAAAGGTTTGTCTAGTTTATATGAGTAAATCTCCAAGCTTTTGACAAGCTCTTGGGTGTGTTTGCTCTAGGTGCAGAGGATGTTTTTGCTGCTCTAAACGGAGGATTCTTCCTCTGATTGAACAGAGGATCTTTCTGCTGGATGGAGGATTCTTCCTCTGACTGACCGGAGGATTTTTCCGCTGGACGGAGGATTATTCATCTGCTCATCCAAAACAAAGGAAAATCTGATATATTGGACAGATTATAGAATGGATCATTGGATTAAAGGAAAAAACCTTTTGCATCTCAAACCTTTTGTTTTCCAAACCAATCATTGATCATTTATGTTCATCATAAATAACAATCACCATTAAGATGGTTTTAATGATCATATCTTGCAAACAAGAAAGGTGTGTGATTAGAAAAACACTCTACAATTCATCTTAGTTGCAGCATCTTCCGGTCATTTTTCAGGCAAGTTTTCTAGTCCGGCAGTTCACTGCTTCGAGTCGATGTACCCCGGGAACAGATGACGAATCTGTTAAGGGAATTGTGTCAAACACAAGCCCGGTTCCTCTCGTTTTTCCTTTTATGTGTTCTTCTGTTTTGCAGGACTGATCCTGCTGCTGTTCGTGATTGGATTTCTGTGGTGTTTACGCTTACTGTTTATCTCAATTGTATTTCCATTCATTGTTGTTATTCTGTATTGAAATTGACCGAACTAGTGTTTAAATCGTTAGCGTTTGGATGAGACATGTAGATTAGAAAGTTATGAGGATAGTTGAAGAAAACTTGACGGATTAGTGAACTAACCACGGTAGTTTTTTTTATTTTTTATTATCATTGTTTTGAATGACGTTTGGAACTAATTCAATGCCCGAGTGAGTTTTCTTGAGACGAGATTTCAATCGTTCACACTAGATTTGACACTTTAGACTTGAGGTAAATATCATCAAAGATGAAACCCATCACTTATGTATATAATGAAATCTAATTGGGCCAGCATAATTTTGGTAATTAGTTATTTAGTTATAGACGAAGACATTATTGGGTATATGTTTGTATTTGCAACATTAATGGGTCTGATTTGTATTAACTTTGTTTGGGCCGCTCACTATCCAACAACTCGATGGGTCAAACGTGGTAATAGGCTAAAATATGAAATAAATTAGGACCCATCAATTTAGTTGATTGGTAAGTTTATCTATTAAAAATAAATTCTTATAACTGATTTCAAATGTTTAGTATTTTTATTGATAAGAAAGTAAATTCTTATAACCGAACTTACAAATAACAGATCGTGAAATGTTCAACATGAAGTTCATTTAAGATCGTTCGTTTAATAAATAAATGAACATATACAAGGAATTACGTTCGATTAATTATTAAATGTATGAATACTTGAACACGTCAGTTTCATTCACTTACGTTCTTGAACGTTAGCTAAAATGTTTGTTTATGCTCATTCGTATGCATTTTTTCATATTCATTTGTATATGTTAATTCACCAAATATTTTTCTAAATATATTTTTATTTTTTTATTTTTAGTTTATTATCTAAACATATAATTTAGAAACTTTAGTTATTCGAAACTTTTATCTTGTTAAAAATTTAGTCATTTGAAATTTAGATCTTTAAAAATATTATTTCTTCTAACTATGTTTAAGATTATTATTTTTACTTGTGCTTTATTTTGCAATAATAAAGTTTAAGATTAGTTCCTAACTTTATATTAAAGTAAACTTCGATTTTAGTCTCTGTGTTTAATTTTATTTTTAAAATAGTATAGATTCATTTCCATTCATAAAACGTAACAAGTTCAGTTCATAAATATGGTCAAACACAAACAAGAATATTTATTTGACTATGTATTCATGAACCGTTCAAACAACTGCTAAACCAAACAAACATAAAAAAAAGGCTTGGTAATACTTAATAATTAGAAACCACTTGTAAGTTATAATTATGTAGTTTCTCATACAACTTTATTATTGTACAAAATAATAATAATAATAATATCATTTCAACCCGGTTACACCAAAGTTGACCTTATTAAACAGTCGTAACAGAATATAAAGAACAATCACTTCCTAGACAAGAGTCCAAGAAATTAAGGAAATATACAACATAAATACATCAACACAATACATATGTAACCATAGCTTCACATCAAAGATGCACAAGATACAAGTAGTAGAAGCTTTAGGGGCACTTCCTTCTACCACCATGGGTAGTCATGTTATAGTAGCAGGGACAAACCTTTTGGTTACCCGAAGTCCCCGGTGGCACACAGTTGCAACGGGAACAACATGTCCCGCATGCCCTGTGGCACAAATTCGGGCGCGATGATAACTTACACCTTGCCTTGCATGCAGAACCGCAATCTAAATCCAAATTATATAAATATATTTAGTTAATATTAACCTTAATTGTCTTTGTAATAAATTGTAATAAATAATTAACAAAAAATAGTATGGTGTGTACCTATTTTGGAAGCAGCTATAGTACTCTTCCCATCAAGTTCACTCACCTGTGACATAAAAATCATTACAAATTTTAAAACTCTTCAGGAAAAAAAATTAGAACTACTTTTTAACCGTCAAATTTGATTCATGAAGAACTACCATGTTGTGGTATTTCCGTGATTAATAAAATAATACAGAATTTACCGTTATGTATTGTATTATACAATATTAATATCTTTATTCATTTTTTAACACGATCTAAACAGGCCTTATTGTTTTAATAAAGGATCGTACCGTACAATACCATCTGCGATATAAAAAACTGATTTTTTTAATCATATTACACTACGTATAGGGATAGTATCTCCGAGACGATTCGTATATATTAATTTTGAGGCCGGTGTTCCTATAACACAACACGGTGTACAAATAACCAGCCCAGAGATGAATTCTAATAATTAATGTGAAAATATATATTATATTATAATCACATATGCACAAACTGCAGGTGGACATATAGTGTGTTTGCCAATTAACACAATATCATAAACTATTTTGTGTTTAGTGCTAAACGTGTTTCTTCTTAAGTTTCAATACTATAAACTTTATATATATAGACACCCATATATATGTATAATGTTTTTTAAATAGAAAGAACAAAAAGAAAGGCTAAGAATACCATTTCATGAGCTTGAGCAAGAAGAAGCATAGAGAGAAGAAAAATAGGAACCAAGGGCTTGGAGATGGCCATAGCTTACAAAGTAGATAGACTTCGCTGCTTTGTGTTTACTTTTGGTGTGAAGACATCTTTCTTATTTATAGACAGAGAAAGATAACCACTAACAATTTTTATGATCCCATTTTTTAATTAATTTATATTTTTCTAGTAATACAATGACATTTTAGGGTTCTAGTAAAGTTGAATGATATCAGGTTAAGCCCTTGATTGGTAACTTGTGGTCACACATTTATCTTTTTAAATGTCCAATCAATAATTGGAACTTAAACAAATAAAAGAATTACCCTTTATCATATTCTTTTAATTTATATTCTTAAAAACAATAATAATCACTTGTAATAACTTTATAAATTCATTTCTAAATTTTCTTTCAATTATGAGAAAACTCATGAAAAAAGCTTATACATAGTGATCCATAAATTTTTTGGAGCAGGAGTAGAGGGGTTGGATCTAGTACGTTAGACACAACTAGTAGATCTAATTAATATAGCATGAGGATGCAAGATGGAGAGGAGAGAGCAACGAGATAATATCAGTTTCCAATTTAGAGAAGAAAAAAAACTAACAATAACTACACGAAATTAAGAATCGTAAAATGAATTTTACTTATTATTATGTCATCTAAAATTTAACCAATTAAAGATAAGTTTTAATGCAATTATTTAATTTTAATCATATTTTAACAAATTTAAATTTTAATGCATGAATCAATATTATTGGGTCCAGAACTTCGGCTAATCATATATAAGTATATAACTTTTAGGTAAATAATAGACATCTAATTAAATTGAATATTTTGGTTAGGTTAGAGATAGAATAGAAGCCACGTATAATGTGTTCACTTGCTTTTACGTTGGATTGGAATCCATATAAACCATGGTGCCATGCTGGTATAAGCTGGCTGGATATATGCTTTTTGGATTTTCTATATTTAACAAGTTGACAACTATTAAAGCTATTCCTTTTCTTTTTCCTTTCTTCTAGCCCGTTCGTATATATTGTGTGCTACTGTGGTACCATATATAATAATAATAATAAAATAATAATAATAATAATAATAATAATAATAATAATAATAATAATAATTAGTGGTGTTATTTCGGAGCGTTGTTGTGGAGATAATCGTGTGTTCATGTTAAAATTTATACGCATTGTGACGTTGGAATTGCATGTAAAATAATGGAATTGGACACGACCATGTTTTAACTACTCGATATTGCAGCAAACATATACTTCTAAACTTAAAAAAATAAAATGAGATATAAAGAGAAAAAAATGGGTATCCACTCTCAAAATCAAAAGTCCCGTGGCTAAACTTCAAAATAAGGATGTCGAACATCTTTGTAAATTCGTATCTAATATTATCTAAAAGTAAAAGGACTAGTGGCCAAGTATCAAAATAATAAAACTTAACTATTTTATTTGAGTAGCATTCATATCAGCTTCTTTATATTACCTTGTATCCTTAAGTTTTAAAGTAAAATATAAGAAATATCTATTTTTTTCCTCCTACATCAACATCTTTATATTTAAACCTTATATTTAAAAGGGGTAAATATAAGGGATTGGTAATATGGGTTTTTAAGGATAAGGAATGTGATGTAGAGTTTTTTTTTTAAAGTCATTAAATTTTATGGATAAAAGTGTTTTTTTGGTAAATTATAAAGATAAAGATAAAAAGCCTGTTGTGAATGCTCTAATACCAAAAAAGTAAAACTCCTTGATAATTGTTTCTTTTAGCAGAAGACATCTATGAGACCCTAAAGGGTGTGAAGCACTCTAAATTGCATTCGGACTTGCACACGCACGCCACGTGCGTGGCTTGGGCGATGGGCGCAATGCAACGCATTGATGATGCACTTTGCACCTCGCACACTCGCATCGCCACCAATCGCTTGAGAGCCGCTTTTGTATTTTTAAATTGGTGCGACATGTCGAGACAAGCAGTTTGTGTAAACACTCCGCGTGTGTGTGGAGTTGTGGCGCGGATGCAGAGCGTGCGACACGAGGATGGTGCATGGACTAGTTGGGTGCGTGAGCGGGTGGCTCGACGCATCTGTCGGTGTCAATCTGTGAACAAGCTGGCACGACGCATGGCTGGGTCGGCGGAGTGCATGATCGGGCCGCGCGAGACATGCAGCGCGGATACAAAATGTTGGCGCACGTAGAAACATGGTGTAACATCCCAATCTTAAGATGTTTAATAATGTTAAATGTGGTATTAGTAAATGTCACACCTATAGAAACTGCATTAGATTATATTTTGAGTGAAAATGATTATTTATTTTGACGAAAGAGTAAGGTCTTATTTGAAAATTAGTAATTTGATTTAAAAGTTCACAATGACCAAATCTTGGGGGACTAAAAGTGTAGATCTGCAATTTACACTTATACAAAAATCTGGTAAAAATAGGGATACGAATTCTCCTCTTAGAATACAAGCCCTAAAATTGAAATCTGCAATCAAGGGTGTTCAAGCTATGATTTTTAAGCATCAAACAAGGAATTAGAGCATTCAAACATTGTTAAACTCATTGAGGATTGGTTGGTAAGTTGCTCATCTTTGTTGCATTCAATTTGGATGTTATATATTAGATGAACTGAAGTTGAATTTTCTGTTAGAAGCGATATATGATGATTTAAACCTTATATGAACACCTAAATGGTTGCAAATTTGACCTTGATAGCAAGGTTTATGTTGTGATTTTAACGTCTTGGGTTGGGGACATTTTAATCCTATGATGTTGATTGCTGAAATTGTGTATGTATTGGATTGCAATGTGCTAGATGATAAATGTAAGCATGTGAAGTTGCTAAATCAACATGATATACAAGATATGGGTAAATAACCTCTTTGTTTTAGGTTAAAATATGCATGATATGAGTTATGCCCATCAAGTGTTCGATTAATTGCCTAAATGAACACTTGGATGATGAATGGTTAGAAAATAAAGCTATTATGTGTCTAAATGCTATGTTATGCTAAATGACTCATGTTATGATAACGCTACTAATATGTTGATTGTGTTGCAATGCTTATGAGCTTAGTGTGAATAGGATGCTAGACCTTAAACCATAGAGTTGGCATAGGAAATATTGTGCTACATGAATATGTTATATGAGTCTAATAAATTGGAACCATCCTTAGGTGATTAAGGTGAAGGTTCTAGTAATCAAAGAGGAACTAACTCAAGAAAAAAAGGTAATATACTATTTATGTTATGCATGTAGATATATTGAATGTTCCTGTTATGAATATGCTTGAACCATGGGACATAGAACTAATAGAATAGAATTGGAGATGGCCAAACATGTCAAAAGTGTTTACTATCGATATACAATATAAACATGAACTCTTTGGGTCAATAACATTAGATTGGGTGTATAGGTGGCTCAAATAGCCAAGAGGTCATAGAAGCCACAAATTGGCAAAACATATGGTAAATGACTTGTAGAACTCTGGAAACCTTAAAAGCGGATAAAGCAGTATTTGAAAGCAGTGAAAGCATTGGGCGGTTAAAGTGACTTGTGAAGTCATAATTACCAACCTTTGTAAATAAAGCAGTAAAACAAATGTTTTCTAAAGCAGTAGAAAGCCGTAGTTAGTTGAAGGGACTCCTAGTGTCATTAATGAGATAATCCGGCCCTTCGGGTGGGACCCGAGCCTTAGAAACGGATAAAAATCGATAAAACCAGCAAACCGGGAGTCGCGTATATAAGCGTAGTATGTCAATTAATGTATTAGAAGGGTCTAGTAGCCTTAAAACACTTCACAAACATCACACACAAGTTCGTGTCTCGAAACATTGGTGATTAACTGAAAACTGCTAAGTATTGTGAATTATGTGCAAACTGTTACGTGAATTTAATTGCATGATTGTAAATTGTTATATGGCATGTTGATACTTGAATTAATTGGATTTGATGTGATAAAAATGATGGTGAAGTGAAAATGGGAGAAAACGTTGAAAACCGTGACCAAAAACGCGGAAAACTGACAAAACGAGTTGCGGTCAACAAAAGTCAACAGCGCTGCCAGGCGGAGGCTCTAGGCGTATCGCCTAGATCATATGGTAGTTGTAAGTGATACGCCTACAACCTACTTTTCCGCAGAAACCCTAATTTCCACTATTTAAGCACATGTAGCCTCCACCATTTCATTCTCCTCACCCACCTCACGACCAGATCACCCATTCCCGTCATTTTTGAGCTTCTTCATCAAGATTCAAGCTTTTTGATCATTTTCCTTCAAGATTCAAGCCCCTATGTGTCTTTTTGTGTTTTTCATGTTATAAAAATGATCAAGATCTAATATCTTACATGGATCTAGGGCTGATTTGTTTAGATCTTGCATTAGCATGAGTAGATCTAGTGATTTGATTGATAAAGTTTGCATCTTTTGAAGTAAAAACATGATTTTATGCAAGGTATGGTGATTTATGTTAGATCTAGGGTTTTACATGACTTTGCATGGTTGCATGTGATCAAAGATTAAATCTTTGATATGGATCTATTTTCTAAATGCTTGATGATGATAGATCTAGGGTTTCTATGATGAAAGACCCTCGATAAAAAATTGATTTTTATGATTAAACGTAGTAGATCTTGAATAAAGATGCATGATTTGTGGTAGATCTAGGTTAAAGGTGCTTGATTGATTTTCGATCTATGATAACGATGCATGATCTAAGTTCTAGGATGCATGATCTAAGTTCTAGGATGCATGATGAATGATAAAGATGTTGTGTGGATGATAACTTGCATGAAAAATAAAATATTTAAATAAATATTTATTTTTAACATACAAAACGTCGTCGTAGGATGTGGTAACTTGTATGCTAGATGCTGCGAACAACTTATATGACTTGAAATGTGTTAAGTATGGTTTTTTATGACATAAGGTGCAATAATTATGTGGTTTTGATGTGAACTTGGTTCGTACACGATAAATATATATCTACCGTAAAAATTAATAATTATGTGACGCATGCGCATGATCATGCAAATGCTTGGTTGTATGATTACGTGATATGGGTTAAATAAAATACGAGTTATACGCGTGTACAAGTCCCAAGTCTCCTACCTCGGTTGGAATGACAAGACTTCGTACGATCACCCCTTCGGTCGTGCATCGTACACACGGGATAACGTCGTAGTAACTTGTGATGCTTTGATATTGCCATGATGTAACGTGTTCTATGTGATTACGTGATGGGATCCATATTAAAAAATCTAAATCAATCACCAATGTGTACTCGGGTCCACTTGTCTATTGTCCGCACGTTATCGGGACGGTTAGTCAACACAGTCAACACTCACACTGTTATGTGTCATAGGTGAGGTCTAGGAAGATTCACCGTCGGTTGTTCAAGCATTGATTATTGGATTACTAAATTGCACCCTAAGGTGAGTTCATAACCCCACTTTTACTTGTTTTACTTCTGGGGGAGAAGACATGCGGTAACGTTTTCATTTTCATAAACACTTTTTTGGTTAATATACTACATTGTGACCATAGTGAAGTTCAGTTTCATTTTGCCAATTCATAAAAGTCCTTCTTCATTAGTACCATGAATATCGGGTTTGCTAGCGAGGAAATATTTAGTAGATCTACTGGGTCTGACAAGCCCTGCCTCGGCTAGTCGCTCTAGCCCCACTTTCCATCTAGGAACTGAAGACAGGTATTATATTGTCCTAAGAATTTTCACTCGTTGCTCGGCAAAGGCATGAGAGGGAAGGCAGTTCATGCAGTCAAGCAGTGGGTACAGGGCGCTGTTGGTTTGGATTAGGTATCCAAGGGTATATTAATTTCTTGGGATAGGTATCCTGCTTTTGATTAGATCTGGTTGATGCTAATGGGTTAACTTACAATTCTGGTAACTGTTTATTCAACTGCTTCAATAAAACTCTGTGAACTCACCAACCTCGTGTTGACACTTTTTAGCATGTTTTTCTCAGGTCCTTAGGAGCATGCTAAGGAGCACGTTTAGGAATCATGGTTCATTCATAAATCTGCATGTTTGGTTAAACACTTTACTTTTGGGCGCCGTGTGCTCATTAAAATTTCGAAACTTAGTTTGTTTGTTTTACGCTTTCGCAATGGTTTTCAGAACTTGTTCAACGCTTCCACCCTAAAACTGTTTTGATAAATGTTGTGAACTTTAAAACTCTGAACTTTAAAACGGTTTACGTATGCATATAGTATGTTCGGTGTGTCTGGTGACTTAGATCCTGGTAGATCACGCCTCCAAATCGGTGGTGCCTCAAGGGCGGACTTTTAGGGGTGTGACAATTAAGGCCAATATTGGTAAGGAAACGGGTTGGATAATTGGTTATTGCATTGATACTTGTTATTATGTGTAGATAACCAAATTTAGATTGGAATTCATGAGCAAATGAAATATTGTTAGCACCCATCAAGTGTAGATGGATTAATGATTAAGTATACGGTTCTATAAGAGTCAATATCAATTCTATAAGAGTTTATAATATAGAAATTTTAGTTTGACCTCATATGTGTTATCGTATATTTTGAATTATTGCAGTCATGATATGAAATGGGTTAAATGGGTTGAGATTAATTTACCTGATGAAACATCGTGGTAAACTTATCTTGATGATTTCCCGTGGTTATTAATGTTTATAATGAGTTTGGAAGGTGTCGGGTTGTAGTGAACCTTTTACTTGAAAGATGGGACTTCAACATGTAAAGAGGACAATTACAGCCATGAAATTTGGCTAAGTATAAAAACTGGAAAATTTGGGAAACATTTTGTGAAAACAGGCTCCTCACGGTACACAAGGAGTGTATCGTTATGCATCACGACCCGCGAAGGGTTTAGCGACATGCGAGGCTAGCTAAGGGGTTTGTCGCAAAATGCGATGACCTTCAGCCCAATTTAGGGTTTATATTTTGATGAGATTTGATTTCCTTGTGGTTTCTAGTAACATAATGTCACACCCAACCGACGGTGGAAGATGTCGGGGCACGATGATTATCCAGATGCACACAACACTATTTAATGTTGCGGTATTCTTACTCAACCCATTTTATATAACATAACTATTCGATACAATACAAATATAATTCGAAAACACAAGACAAATTAATTTAATTAGGTCACCCTAAGTCCGCATGCGATCCTATGGTGTCATCAACAAGGCTAATCATCATCAAACAATATAGCCTGCAACATGTATAAAATAACGATCAACTACGAATAGTTGGTGAGTAAACATAGGTTTAGTGTACTACATAGATTAAAACATGTGATCCAATGCGTTAAGTGCGTTCGAGTATGATAACCACAATGATATAGAGCAAATTGATATGCATGAGCCAACCTTGACCTCAAGGTTTCTAATCACAAGAAGCCACACGCGAGGCAGGCCAAGTGGGCTTGTCAAGCCAATAGATCTATCACCGTAACCCCGAATTTTTACAGTTAATTTCACACGAGATCAAAAATGATAACGAGCTTGATCATAACCAGTCATAAATAAAGACACAAGTCCACATACAAGAGTACACAAACAACATATAATTCGCATGTAGTTTTAGAGTAAATAATATCGAGTAAGGGTTTTGAATACAATACATGTTGCACCCCAAATCGTTTAAAATAAAGAGGGGCTATGAATACTCACCTGATACGGAGAAACAATTTGAGAGAATGACACCAAGAAATGATGAAAAATAGACTCAATGATAATCTTGACGACTAACGAGATAGAGGAAGAATAATAATTAATTAAATAATTAAATAGCTTAAATTTCACGACACGGCCGACTCGACGACTCGATTGTGATTTGGTGAGGTGATATGTACGATATGGGTCCAATCCTAAACTAAGGGTAAGGTCAAAGATCCTAATTTGACTATTTATATGGAAGTCAAACCAAGTCAACGAAAGTCAATTTTCATGGTAATTAACAAGGTAACTCTAAATCCAACATGAAAACTTAGATCTAAACATGATTTATCATGGATTTTATGGATCTACTTGAATCTAGCATGGACCTAAACAATTCCAGCATGAATCCAATCAAAACTAGCATGATAGTTAAGTTTTGGGTATAAATCTAGCCCTAATTAACATGCATTGGTGGATCTAACCACTTTAGCACATAAAAGCCCATGATTATATATCACAACATATAGATCTAACCATAGATGTCAAGAATATCATAGATCTAAACATTTTTGTATGTAAAAATGTCACTTCGATGATTTTGACACTTGAATCTAGTGCTAGATGACACATATATTGAAAATCTAGTCACTTTAACATGTAAAATCCAAACTTGATAATCATATATATAGATCTGGTCCTAAACAACATGCATGAGGTAGATCAATTCCATTTGAAACATAAAAATGTAATCTTTGTGAGAAAATCCCTAGATCTAAACCTAAATGACATGCTTTTCATAGATCTAGTTATTTGGTGTCATAAAGATCCAATCATTATCATAGCGAACCTGGATCTATAATATATCAATGATTTCCCATGATCTAATCCTAGATCCGTTATTAAAACATCAACTTCCATGATGATCCATACATAAAATTTCATGGAAAACATAAATCTATAGAGATTTCAACATAAATTCAAGTGAGATAGCTATATCATGCAAAAAAGTGAAACCTTTCAGCTTAAAAACCCTAGATCTATCAATTACAACATAGATTTATGCTAGTTGTCACATAAAGTTCAGATCTTGATGGGGGTAGAAGAGAAGATTCAAGGTACTAACTTCATGGTTTTGAGATTACATACCCAAAAGGGATGAATTTAACTTGATCCTAAGCAATAAAGCATCAATCTTGGGCCTCAAATCTTCAAGGAAGGTGATCTCTAAGGTTTCTAGCCGTTTAGTGTCATTTGGGAGTGATTTAGGGTGAATTGGGAGGCTATGGGAACATAACGAGCTTAAATAGGGGAAGCACTAGGGTTTTGCTGATTTTAGCAATCTAAGTGATACAACAAGAGCTCACCCGAACAAAATCTTTACTGACTTGTCGTTTCGCGTGCTCGGTTCTTTGTTTTTTGATAATTTCGGGTCCCGTTTCTTCCTAAATCACTCAATTAGTGGTCCTATCATGCTCATAAAATTAAAACCACTCAAAATGATAACAAATACGTAACGTAACTCAAACGTATGCACAAATTAGGTCAAAACATGCAATTTTGGTCGTTTTTTGCGTACGTATCGCTTTTGAGCAATTTACCAACGGTTCACAACTCGATCAAGTGTGTGATGACTCATGACAATGATAACTGATTATTAAACTCATAAAGATGTTGAATTTGATATACGGTGACCAAATACGAGATTCCTGGTAAACGACGATTCGCATACTGAAATCGCGTAAAAACCCAAAATTGCTTTATTTTCAATTCGAGACATCCAATTTGATTCCAATTGATTGTAATTAAGTATTTGGTTTCGAAAAACGATTATAAATCATTTAGATCCATTAATTGGGGTACAAACACCCGAAAATTCTTTTGGTTCTCAATAGTTTGCAAATCGGTAATTCATGAATTTTTAAAATGGGTCGGGTTTCTCAATTGGGTAATTTGTAAATGTTAAACATAAACACTAACATGTTTGGTGTTTATGATAGGTAAAACGCAGGTTTAGCTCTCGGGACATCATCAAGATCAAGTGATGAACCGAACACTATCTGAACGGTTGTTTACGAATATACTTAATTTAGTAAAATTTAACGTTGTGTTTTTGAGACAATGCAACTGAATGGATTACAAATTTTCATTATGGTGAATGATGCTACTATTAAATTATGATATTTTATTAAGATTAACAAAAAAAATTCTAGGACCAAAATTCTAAAACATTATGAAACGTCATATTACAGGTACGAGTGTTGTAATTGGCAACACCCGTCCACAATACAAATGCAGAACCAAGCTGTGGTGGCAGCACTGCGTGAACGCAAGTGAAGTCATGTGTGGAGTGCGGATCACAACCGCATACGCAACTGATCCAGGTTGTTCCATGACTGGTCGTTTACCATTCAAAGAAGGTTTCAACTATATGACAATTTCACTCAAACACTTGAATCCATTTTATGAGCAACTTAATTAGGATAAAAAAGTTTGTTGTTTCAGTTTTCATTTGTGTATAGCTCATTTATAAGGAGATAGAAATTTGGGATCACCATATTTCACACTTAAAAGAAATAATACGAAGATGAATACTCTCGTATTTTAAATATTATGGCCCTCTACAGTCTCTCTCTACCTCCTTCTACCTCCTATATCCTTACACCTCATTCCTTGGTGAAACTTTCGGTGCGAGCACTCTCTAGTAGTATGACTACTGTTTCGTTTGTTGTACCTTGGGAGACTGAAGGGTGCTCATATGGAAACCCGTTGTTTTAAGGGCCCTATGATTTAACCCGATCCTCAACCACTGCTAACATTGTTTAGTATTCTCATATTATTGGAGCAATGTTGGAATCCGAAGAGTCAAAATATCAAGATCCTTTGACGAGGATGAGCTTGAAGACCCGTTGAAGATGCGAAGATCTTGAAGATTCAAGATGACTTATCTAAGAAGATTGTGCACTTTCAAGATTTGGATGTCCTTTCGTTTGTTCGTTTTTAGTGTTTTTGTAATGTGTTATGTAATTACTTTGTTAGTTTCATAATAGTATGTGTGACTATACACTTTCCATGTAATTACTATAGTTTAGTAATTAATTTATCAATATTTCTATAAAAAGTGAACCAACTCCCTACAAACGTCAAACAACGAGATGTTTACCACCCTGCGCGTTGCTGCGGGGTTGAATTTGTATACTTAACGAAAGTCAAAAAGTTAAGTGGTATAAAACGTAAAAGTTTAAAAGTCTCGTAGTGAAAGTATAAAACTATAGAAGTATACAAAGAGCGAAAGTAGAAAAGTTAAAAATTCGTGGCAAAAGTAGAAGAAAAAAAACTTAAAACAAAAATAAAAACTTTAAAAGGTAGAAGGTTAAAAGGTTAAGGAGTATAAAACGTAAAAGTCTAAAATTCTCGTGGTGAAAGTATAAAAACTATAAAAATATACTGAGTCAAGGGGTATAAAACGTAAAAGTCTAAAAGTCTCGTGGTAAAGTATAAAACTATAAAAATATACTAAAAACGAAAGTAGAAAAGTTAAAAGTTTCGTGGCCAAAGTAGAAGACAACAAAACTTGAAACAAAAAAAAAAGTTAAAGGGTTAAAAAGTTAAGGGGTATAAAAAACGTAAAACTCTAAAAGTCTTGTAGTGAAAGTATAAAACTATAAAAATATACTAAAAACGAAAGTAGAAAAATTAAAAGTTTCGTGGCCAAAGTAAAAGACAACAAAACTTAAAACAAAAAAAAACTTTAAAAGTTAAAGGGTACAAAACGTAAGAGTACGACACATATGTGACTAAACTATGAAAACCAAAAGTTTCCTATTTCTTTAGAAAAAATATTTAAAAGTTTAAGGTGTAGAAATTGTCAAAACCCTGAAGTTTTGTGGCCAAGCTATGAGAAATGAAAAATCTCCTATTCACCTTTCAAATTTCATTGTTGTGAAAATTTGAAAAATATATTTTGTTTTTGGAAAAACATATGTAGGTACATTAATATGAATTGTTTCTAAGATTGGAGTATATATAATCTTAAATCCATAATACCATCTTAAATCCAGGCTATCATTCACACGGCGTGTTGGTTTATTTGGCGGGCAAGGAACGATGCGGTTTTCAACAATAGGAAAGTTCCGGTCCAAAAGGTTTTCCTTGAAGTCAAATCTTCAAGTTTTCTTTGGGTTTCCAATAGATCTAAGAATTGGGATATTTGTTGGAATGATTGGTGTAAGTTTGTTTTTCCTATGTAACGCACGTTGTTGTTTTTTTGGCCCTCTTCTAGCGTCTTGCTAGTTGTTGGGTCGGTTTATTGAAATCGCCGTTCAAAAAAAAAAAAAAGTTGATTTGTTCAACCAGTTTTGGGCACTTAATGATTTGTGTAATCATCATGTCAAAAGTTAATGTTCGTAATCCGTTTTGTTTAAAACATAAATGTTTTGTGTAAATGTTATTGTCTAACGTGCGCGTTAGAATTCAGTTGATTTGTTCATCTATTGCATTTAAAATGATTTATTAATCATTTAGTTCTAACATAAGTTTTTTTTTTCAAACCCAATGAATACTTAAAAAACGATTTATGTAATCGGCGGTTCTAAGGTAGGTTTTTTGGGAAAGGTATTTCAAATTGAACGGTGTATGTTCCTTTCATTTTCAACATGCATGTTTGACAACACATTTAATAACGACTTATGTAATCGTCTTAACACTAATTTGCGTTTTAGTATTCGACTAAATGTTTTCTGTAAATGTTAAATTTCTAGAGTGCGCCTAGAACGTACTTATGTGCTAGACACTGTTAGAGTGCATGTTAGTGGGTTAAATAAAGTTTGGGTACAGTTTGTAATTCCCAGCAAAGATCAGGGGGTTTATTGTATTTTTCTTTGTTATCGTTAATTTCTGTTGATCACTTAGTATAAGTAGGTTTTAGCTCAGTTGTGTAATCGGAATCATTCATAATAAAATTCCCTGAATTTCATCTTTGTTTTGCTTTTGATTTCTATTCTTAATTCTTTATTTGGTATCAGAGCCAAATATCAAACTCAATTCCTCGCCCGATTTGAGTTTGTTCTCCTCCAAATTGAAAAGGGGATCGGCGATCCTCTTCCTGCAACTTTTCCAAAATTCATCGATTGTTGAATTCCCCTCGAAGATCCTCCTCTCCGAGGCGTTCTCTCATCACATCACCCAGGAGATCTACCCAATTCGCCATGGCTGATCCGAATGCGAATGCAAATCGAGGACAGGTTAGAGAAAACTATGTTATAATTCCTCTTCAATGTCCAACTTTAACACAGACGAATTATACCATATGGGCGGTCAAATTGAAGGCTATCTTCCAAGTTCACGGCTTATGGGAAGTCGTTCAACCGGCTGAAGGTGCAGAGGTTGATGCCAGGAAGAATAGTGCAGCCATTGCTTACTTGTATCAAGCTCTTCCGGAGGATCTTGTTTTACAAGTAGCCAATTTAGATACCGCAAAAGAAATATGGGAGTCGATTAAGACCAGATATGTGGGAGTAGATCGGGTGAAAAAGGCAAGACTCCAAACACTCAAGTCTGAGTATGAGATCTTGAGGATGAAGGAATCAGAATCAGTGGATGAGTTTGCAGGTAGGTTAACTGCTCTTTCAAGCCAATTTTCAAGTCTGGGATCTCCAATTCAAGAAGCCACCCTAGTTAAGAAGCTTCTTGACTCTGTGCCTGAGAGATTCCTTCAAATTGTTGCTTCAATAGAACAATTTGTTGATTTAGACACAATGTTACTTCAAGAAGCTATAGGGAGACTGAAGGCATTTGAAGAAAGAACAGGTATGAGATCAAAAGGAATTACTGGAAGGGAAAAACAACTCCTGTTGACCTATTCTGAATGGCAAAATAAGCATAAGGAAGCCAAGAAGAATAAAAGATTTAATAGGAGTGCTGCAACCTCTAAAACTGGGAGTTCTTGTGATGAGAATTCAAAGAACTCAACAAGGCAAAAGGAGGCTGCTAAGAATGTAAGAAATCAGAGAATTGGGAAGAATGATTCAAAGCCAAAGAAAGACAAGTCCAAAGTTAAGTGTTTCAAATGTGAAAGAATGGGACACTATGCAAGTGAGTGCTCAAAACTGAATCCCAAAGACCAAGAAGTGAACTTAACACAGTTTGATGAGGAAGAACCAGTTCTACTCATTGTGGAAAAGGAACCTGATGTAAGAGAAGTGGTCAATCTCAATGAGCTTAAAGTGCTGCCTTCAAAGTTTCCTCAAGGAGAAGCAGGGAGTGAAGTATGGTACTTAGACAATGGGGCCTCCAATCATATGACAGGTAACATTTCTCATTTTGCCTCTTTAGATAAGAGTGTTAGTGGAAATGTGTCTTTTGGAGATGGTTCCAAAGTTAAGATAGAGGGCAGGGGATCAGTCTTGTTAGAAGGAAGTAGCAGTGAGCAGAGGCTGTTGACCAATGTTTATTTCATTCCACATCTTAAAAGTAGTATCCTGAGTCTAGGACAGGTAACTGAGGGAGGATGTGAGGTTAGAATGAAAGATGACTTTCTTTGGTTGTATGAGAGAAATGGTACTTTGCTTATGAAAGTGAAGAGATCTCCTAATAGGCTATACAAAGTCAGTTTGAAAATAGGAACACCAATGTGCTTCAAGATGAGTCTAGAAGAGCCAGCATGGCTTTGGCATGGAAGATTAGGCCATGTAAATTTTAAGACTTTGGAAGGGATGACCAGGAGTGAATTGGTGATAGGAGTTCCTAAGATAGTGCATTCTGCACATGTTTGTGAAGCCTGTTTAGCAAGCAAGCATGCTAGGCAGTCATTTCCTAAGACCACTACCTATGTAGCTAGCAAACCTTTGGAGTTAGTCTCAATGACTTATGTGGTCGAATTCTGCCATCTACTAGAGCATGGAATAGGTACTTCATGTTGTTGGTGAATGAGTATTCTAGATTCATGTGGGTTTACATGTTGAAGACTAAGGACCAAGCATTTAGTATCTTTAAGAAGTTTAAAGCTGTAGTAGAAGGTAGTACAGGGTTTACACTTAAGACTTTAAAATCTGACAGGGGTGGTGAGTTTACTTCTCATGAGTTCATGCAGTATTGTGAACTCAGTGGAATAAAGAGGTTGCTGACAGCACCCTATTCACCACAGCAGAATGGTATAGTGGAAAGAAGGAATATAACTATCCTAAATATGACTAGAAGTTTGTTAAAAGCTAGTAACATGCCTAAATATATGTGGGCAGAGGGAGTTAGACATTCTGTTTACTTGTTAAATAGGTTGCCAACTAGAGCTTTGGGAAAGACCACTCCTTATGCTGTGTTAATAGGAAAGAAGCCCAAATTAGGACATTTGAGAATATTTGGGTGCATTGGACATGTGAAGGTTATGCAGGATCATCTTAAGAAGTTAGATGATAGGAGCAAACCAATGGTATATTTAGAGGTAGAGGAAGGTTCCAAGGCTAGCAGAATGTATGATGTAGGGAAAGGTAAAATAGTGGTCAGTAGAGATATAGTGTTTGAAGAAAACAAGAACTGGGATTGGAGTTTAGGAACTGTCACTGATAAGAAAACAGATTATGAGACAGTTGAAACTTCTAGGGATGACTGGGAAGATGTCATACTAGATGTGCCTGGTGAAGGGAACATTCCTGGTGAACAAGTTACTCAGGAAGGTATACAAGTTACTCAGGAAGTTAATAGTCCTGAAACTGCAGATGTGTTAGAGCCTGCAGAGCAGGAAGATGATGGAGGTAGTTCTCATGTAGAACATGATACTCAGGAAGAAGGTCATACTAGGAGATCTAGTAGGAAGACTACAGTGCCAGGAAAGTATAAAGGTTTTGTGCTAGACAATAGGCTCAAACAACTTAGTCAAAGGCAGGAGGAATTAGAGCTGGTTGAGTTATTGTTAACTCAAGAAGAAGAACCCATTGGGTTTAAGAATGCTGTTAAGCATAAGGAATGGAGATTAGCTATGAAGGAGGAGATAGGGGCCATTGAGAGAAACAAAACTTGGGTTCTCACTGATTTACCAAAGGGTAGCAAGACAATTGGTTTAAAATGGGTCTATAAGATTAAGAAAGATGAGTCTGGTAGGGTAACTAAGTATAAGGCAAGACTTGTGGCTAAGGGGTATGTACAACAGCTAGGAATAGATTGTGAAGAGGTATTTGCTCCTGTAGCTAGGATTGAAACTATTAGATTGGTTATTGCACATGCAGCTCGGATGAATTGGAAAATTTATCATCTGGATGTAAAAGCTGCATTTCTAAATGGTGAACTGAAGGAAACAGTTTATGTTAACCAACCTGAGGGCTATGAGAAGAAGGGTATGGAACATAAGGTGTATAGGCTAGAGAAGGCTTTATATGGCTTAAAACAGGCTCCTAGAGCCTGGAATGTTAAGCTTAATAAAGTTTTGAAGGATTTTGGGTTTACTAGGTGTGTGCATGAGCAAGCAGTCTACTTTAGAAACAAAGCGCAATCAAGGTTGATAGTGTGTGTATATGTAGATGACTTGTTAGTAACAGGAAGTCATGAAGAGGAAGTTAAGATATTCAAGAGAGAAATGAAGACTCACTTTGAGATGACAGATTTAGGACTTTTGAGTTACTATTTAGGATTGGAAGTAATTCAGAAGGAGGAAGGCATAATACTCAAACAGGCTGCATATGCATCTAGGATAGTGAAACTTGCAGGGTTAGAACACTGTAATGAGAGTAAAATACCTATGGAACCAGGACTTAAGTTGCAGAAAGAAGAGGGTGGTGAGGTTGTGGAAGCAACAAACTATAGGAAATTAATAGGATCTTTAAGATATCTCACTCATTCTAGACCTGATATATGTTATGCAGTTGGGTACTTGAGTAGGTTTATGCAGGAACCAAAGGAGGCACACTTTAAAGCTATAAAACACTTGATCAGATATGTCAGGGGAACTTTGAACTATGGTGTTAAATACAAGCAGGGAAATCATGGGGAGTTGCTTGGATATAGTGACAGCAGCCACACAATGGATAGTGTAGATGGAAGAAGTACAATAGGTAATATTTTCTTCTATAATGGTGCTGCAATGTCATGGCATTCTTCAAAACAAAGAACTGTGGCTCTCTCGAGCTGTGAGGCTGAGTTTATGGCAGCAACCTTAGCAGCTTGTCAAGCCATTTGGCTTAGTGGCTTGTTGGAAGAAATAACTGGTCAGAAACAGAAAGAAATAGTGTTGTATGTGGATAATAAGTCTGCTATAGCACTTATGAAGAATCCAGTGTTTCATGGGAGGTCTAAACACATTAATTTAAGATATCATTTTATTAGGGAGTGCATAGAGGAAGGTCAAATTCGTGTTGACTTTATAAAGGGAGAGAATCAGAAGGCAGATGGGCTTACAAAAGCAGTTGCAAGAAGCAGATTTGAAGAGTTGAGAAAGATGGTAGGAGTGTTTGAGTTCAAGTGATGAATGTGTTTGAATATACTCCTGTAATTGATTCTATAGAAATGGGATATTAACACATTAGTGTAATCAAGTCAATTTGACCTCTGTTGCATGATGATGTTGATATATCATTGCTTGGAATTAGGAGGGAGTGTGTTAGAGTGCATGTTAGTGGGTTAAATAAAGTTTGGGTACAGTTTGTAATTCCCAGCAAAGATCAGGGGGTTTATTGTATTTTTCTTTGTTATCGTTAATTTCTGTTGATCACTTAGTATAAATAAGTTTTTAGCTCAGTTGTGTAATCGGAATCATTCATAATAAAATTCCCTGAATTTCATCTTTGTTTTGCTTTTGATTTCTATTCTTAATTCTTTAGACACCGGTTATATTAACAATGTTGTAACATTACATTAAATTATGCAGTATATAACCGTGATTTCATCAAACGTGTCCTTGCATTTGGGGGGTTCCTTTCCCAAATTCTGGATTGATTAGTTTATGTAACGCTATTTCATCTAACTTGCGCATTAGATGCGAATTTATGTAATTGTTTGTAGCATAACTTATTTGTCATGAATGAGTTATTTAGTAAACCATATGTCTTAAATTGCGGTTTATGTAACCGAAAAGTCATTTAACATGAGCGTCAAATGTGGCTTTTAGGGTTTATTTGTAACCATTATTTTATTGTGTGCGTTAAAGTTCGTCTATTATGGTTTATATAACGATTGTTACTATTTCTTAATGTGTGTATTAGAAATATAATGTTATCTGACATGTGTGTCTGGTACCGTTTTATTTTAAAACCAAATAGTTATATAAAACGAATTATGTAATCGTTTATTTCTAACATATTTGTTAGAATCGGTTTATTTATAAACCAATGTGCCTTAAATGTTTCGTAAAAGTTTTATTTAACGTGCGCTTAAAGTACTACATATCTAGCTTGCATGTTAGATAAGATTCTTGTGTATAGAATTAAAGCTTCCGAAACATTTTATGAAAATGTATAATTAACGTGCGCGTTGTATAGTAATTAAAACCTTTAGCAATTGGTTTTGCTAAATCAAAACATAAACTAAAATAAGGGTTCAAATCGTTTAAAGTTCATATGGATATTAACTTTACTAATTTTATGTAAATTAAAATGGTTCAGCTACTTGTAAGTAGCATGACGTTAATTGAGTTTAAGAAAACTTAATTGGTGTAACTTGGTGTTATTTTGAACACAGTTGTTCAACTTCTACTACTTCATAGTAGTTAATTATTTAAACAACTTGTTATCACTTTAGACTGACTTTAAATATACATGTGACAGCTGAATTTTTTTTTTCTTTATGTCTAGCAAACTTACACTATACTTAATTTTTTAGACGAAAATTCCTTCAAAGGGGATGTTATTACACCCGACAAATTCAGATGATTCCTGGCTTAAACGAACTCTAGTTACTTCAAAAGTACATACATGCATATATGTATTAGGGTTATTAGATGTGTTAGTTAGTCCACAAACACTCACTCACAAGCCCGTCCTGAACATTGGTTGACTATTTAATAAAATGCTAAACGAACGAACATGATTTATGCAACTTACGTTACGTGATTTTAAGTGAACCTGCATGTTAACCGATTTACAATTTTTTGTGTTAACTAAATTATGTTGCTATGATTTCATTGTTAAATCTCGGTGTCTCAAACGGTTGTTCGGATCCGACTAAAGTATATCTAACTTGTTTTAGATTATTTAATTTTAACTGTATTTGCGTTTGATCGGTAATCTGATCCCGTTCAAGTGTTTTACGTTATTCGCGTTAGTTTATTATTCCGCTACACATAAACTGATTTTATGTAAAAAAACATTTTAGTAAATTATTGAATTTTGAAAACGAGTAACCAGGATAACCACTGTAAAACCCAATAGGGTATCAGAGCCCTGTTTACCGCGCATAAATTGGTATCGGTCTATTTTTAACTGGTGATTCGTGATATTGACTTACTTCTAGGTTTCGAATCAAATTATTTGATAATTTAATAAATTATGATTGTGAATGTGTGTTACGACCCGACCTTTTTTTTACGTGTTTGGTTTGATCATGGTTTTGGCCCAAATTATTGGCCCAAAATTGTAATAGAATTAGGGTTTTGGTCGGCCCGCTGTTTTTGGGTTTAAAATTGTAACTTTAGAATAGAGTTTCCATTTTAGGAATGTTTTTGATTTAAAGTAACTGAACACCCGAAGACCAAGCTGGAGCCAAGAGGCGTCTGCAGGTCAGTGGGAGCTAAACAAAGAAGACATGACGCACCAGTTTTCTACCCTATGTTTGTTGTTGTTTACTGTTTGTGCTTCTTGAACCAATTGGTCTTGCTAAACAGGCTCTAGCAAGGCCAAGCTTTATGGTCGTTAACACACATTATTATTATTTCATTCGCGAGAACATAGATATTTTAAATAATAGGTTATTTAAAATACAAGCCCAGAGTGAGGATAGGGTTCTCGTTTATGTCAAACGATCACTAATTAAAATTTGATTTTTATAACTTTATTTGGTAATTTTAAAACAGTAGCTTATGCCATCCTAAATCAAGTCTAACTTGGAGCATATTTACCAAAACGTCAGTGTTGGAGCTACAACACCGCACTTGGCATGTAAGGTATCTTCCAAGGTACAAGTGTTGGAGCTATAGCACCGCATTTGCACATTGACCATTTAGGATGACTATTACTTTCTTTAAAACCACTCGTAGTGTTAGAGCTACAAAAACAAAGTGGGGATAGATGAGGCTAAAAGTATCGCAATAAAACACATGTTGTATTTTGCGGCCTTATACACAAGAGTTGTGACTAATCATAAAACAAGCGAGTGTTGTCGTTCGCGCGTTAAGAAATACCATGTTTCTAGTAGTGACGGTTTCTCACAATTAACACGTTGTCAGTTTCATTACCCACTTACTATTGATTGTATAGTATAGCTACCTATAGTGACTGGCTAATCGGTTTCTCAAAAAACCTTACTTCTTAAATATTTATCACATTTAAATAAGGATTTCCAATACATCGAAAATAATTATTAAAACACTTTGCTTATATTTTTAGAAGGCTAATGAACACTCAAATATTTGAAGTTTTATGATCCAAATGGACAAACTGAACGAGAAATTTTTTTTTCATGGCAAGCTACTCTCAGAAAAGTTCTTAGAATCTTTGGCAAACTCTATGTCTTGGATAGGCCAATCCTTAATCCGTAGTCGTTCATATGAAATGATCAAGCGTGTTTAGAGATTCAGAAGGACACCAAAGATTCATCTGGAGGTTGCTGAATTAATGTTATCCAGTATGACACCGGATTTCTGATATAATCTTCATGACATGAATGACTACGACATCATCAGAAAGCTCAATGATATGTTTGAGTTATACAGTAGACAAGAATAGTACCATGCGTTTCAGCAGTTTATCAATTGCAAGCTAACAAGCGATTCCTCTACTTATGATCATGCTGTCAAGATGAAAGGGTATTGCGACCGACTGACATAACTTACCTATCCCATAAGTGATGAGATAGCGTTTGATATGATCCTACACACTCTCCCAGAATGCTACCGCATACATGCAGTTAACTACTCGATGGAGACTTTGGATGAGTTCGTAGAATTGATGTCAAATGCTAAAGTCAAGACCACGCCTGACATGCTCAGGGTCAAAGGTGCAAGTCTCAAGAAACCAAAATAAAAAACTAAAGCTCATGACAACAAAAGCAATCAGATTGCTAAACCATAACCACCGCCTCTCGAGGAGCGTCGGTGCTTTGAATGCAATTAGATGGGGCACTAGGAACGCAATTGCCTTATCTATTTGGCTAAGCTGAAGATGAATAAGAACTCCTGTTAGAGTCATTGGGTATTTTAATAAATGTTATCACTACTAGAAAAAGGGCCTTCCTTGACACGCAAACAATGACACACGGTTCATTCTTGACGCGCAAAAAAGCGTGTCATAAAAAACCTGTCAAGAATGGAAAAATCCTTAGTATAGATGACGCGCATTTTTGCGTGTCATAAATTTCTGTCATAATTATTAAAAAAAAACACGGAGGACACTTTTATTTTGCGCGTCAAGAAAATCCGTCACTTTATAATTTTTCCCGCCCAAAAAGCCCGCCCAGTATTTAGCCCTAATTTTTCCCGTCCCCAAAACACCGCCCCGCTCCCTCTCAAAGAAAATCCGACGCGTCTCCACTTCTGCGTTTACGCCGGAGAAAATCCACCGGAGACTCGTCTCCAACCTCGACGCCGCCGCCTCTCCACCGAGCAACTGTTTCGTCCACTGTTCCTCCACCATCGACGCAACTGTTTATCAAACCTGCAGTTCGGTTCATCTTTTTCTCCAACCTGCAGTTCGGTTGAACGATTTTGAGCCCTAATTCTCTTTAACGAAGGTAATCTCCTGTCTTGTTTATTGCTTCTTAGGAGGTAAGCTGTCGACCCTCGTTGGTAACTTTTTCACTCAGAATCGTATTTTTGCCCTAATTTAGTCATTCTAAGTTTCATCTGTTTACAATTGATGTTTGTTGTACTAGTTATTGCACATCAACTGAAGTTGTAATTGTTTGCAATTGTTAAAGGAAGTATACTGTAGCAATCTCTAATTCAATTTTATACTGTGGTAGATTAAGATGGATTCTCTTCAAAACTTATCTCTTTGGTGATGGCATGTCTGTACTAGTAAAACTAAATAGAAAACAAACATTTGTAGGGAATCTGATTTAAGAACCTATATTAGTACCTTTAGTTTAAAGCTATAAACCTTATGAATGATTGTTTGTAAGCCAGAACCTGTGTGAAAAGTAAATTATTCTTTGTTTGTAAAAACTCATCTTCATTTAGATTATAGTACTAAAAGGAAGGTTAAAGGTATTAATAGCAATGGATCTATATCACTAAACTCAATTTAGACATGGCAAGATTAACACATTGAAGATAAAGTTACCTCTATTGAGAAATAAAATCTAAAGCACATAAAGTTAAAGAGTAAGAAGAGTGAGCCTTCTTGATGTACAGTTGAGAGTGAGCCTTCTTGATGTACATGTGAACTTAACCTTAAAGCATAAAGGCAGCTACATTTGGACCAAAACATACATGTAAGTGAAAGCAATTTCAGAACCTAAGTGTGCCTAGTAGAAAGACTGATCGTAAAATTCTGAAATGGGAGTAACATTAGTCTTATTCCTTTGGTTAGTAAAATGCTAGTGAATATATTCTGTCCTTTATTACTATAAAATGAAAAGCTAATTAAAGAAGAAAGGTTGAAGAAAAAATATGCTTTATATCATTATTCTGTCCTTTATTACTCCTTTATTACTGAATTTTCCATTGCTTATTACATATATTCTCAACTTTCACCTTTATTCTTATCTCTTACATAATGTGGAATATGGTAGTACATAATGTGGAATATGGTAGTAGATAACTATGTTGGTTGGGTGTTTCCGATTTAGGTTGGTATGGTTTCTATTTGAATATATTGTACTCATACAGAATCAAACACCTAAGATTCAACATTTTTACGTAAACACATAAATGGATTCATCTAAAAGCATAACATAAAGAGTACCTGTAGTTTAGAGCACGATTATAGTAACCTGCAATGAAACAACATAAAACATGACAGTGGTTATTAGAGAGTAAGAGTATAAGTATAGAACTTAAAACTGAAAATTTATTACTGAGCAAAAAAAAACTTTAAACATACACATTCTATTGGTAGGAAAAAAATCAAACATTGAGAGAGTTCATTAACTGAAAATCATCAACTGATTTCAATAGGCCAAACAGAAACAAAACAGGAGTCCAGAATCATGCAATTTTAAAACTACTACGATAGAACATCATAAATATGGTCTTAAAATCTAAGCTTAAAAAACAATCTATAATTACCAAAAATAAAACAGAAGAAATTCATATAGAATCAAACACCTAAAAAAGACCTCATTCCATGCTGGTTTTTATGGATTTTTGTTCATTTTCGTCTTACTGCATCTTTTTTTTAAAGTAAGTGATCTGTAACTATGTTGGTTGGGTGTTCTGATTTAGGTTGGTATGGTTTCTATTTGAATATATTGTACTCGATTTCTATTTGTGTCTATATCCAATTGTTTATTTTGTTATTTTCAGTAAATTTGATTAGTTTGCTTAATTGTTTCTTTTCAATCTAGGGTTTTATTTGTGTTGATTATGCTTATACATTTCTCATGTTTCTATCAGACTCATCAAGGAATCAACTATAGAAGAATTGAGACATACAAAGAAGATGAAGTAAATAAATCACTTGGTGGGACATGATCTGAATAAAAACCAACTAAGGTATTACTAAATATCCTTTGTGATTAGTTACAATAGTAAAAGACAGTAGTGATGTATAACTGAAATCTACCAGCCATGTTTTTCGATTGTTTAGAGTATTTCATACTCTCTTATTGTGTATAGTTATTACAGATTTACATTGTAACAATTTCATGATTCATGACTCTGTTTTCTAACAGATATATCATCATAAATCTGCTTTATAACAGCATATTTAAAATTTTAAACAACAATGCAAATTTTAGATTTCATTTGCTAGCCTTATTATCTATGGAAATTGACAAAATTTCTCAGTTTGTAGTTTTATGATCTGTTGTTGTTGTATATGGTTTTATTTTTTGTATTTAAAATTTCTCATATTTAAAATTTTAAACAACAATGCAAGTTTTATTTTTTGTATTATATATCTGATTCCTCTCATTTCCTCCATTATGAATCTGTTTCTAATTTTCTATAATTCTATATAGATTCCTCTCAATACCTCTCATATGAATCTGTTTCTATGAATCTGTTTCTATGAATCTGTTTTATCTTTGGTCCACATTTCCACTGTGTTTCTTGTATTAGATCAGATCATCAGGCTATTTTTATAGGTTATACTTGTTGTTGCTGTTCTTTATATGATTTGTTAGTGTTTTATACTTGCTGTTGCTTCTTAAGTTATATGATTTGTTAGTGTTTTAACTTGTTGCTGGCCTGCTGCTGTTCATATAGTCTATATTTAGGCTGCTATTGCTGTTTGTATTAAAAATTGTACTTGCTGAATGCCTGAATGCTGATTTTCTGTTGTTTATATTAAGAATTTAGGCTGCTGTTGCTGTTTGTTTTTTAAACTGTTGCTGTTTGTGTCTGTAATACTGTTGCTGTATTGCATTTGTATGTGATTATTTGTATTATAAAGTTATAACCTGCTGTTGCTGTTGCTGTATTTAACTAGAACATAGGTTAGATATGTTGATTGGTATGAATATATATGGTTTAGTTCTTTAGTTTTAGATTACTTATACTATGTGCTAAAGTAAATTAGTTGATACATGTTCTTTCCAAAAAACATAGCCCTTATGTATAGTGATTTGCTTAAATTAAAGTTTAAGTATAAAGAAGTAACCTTTTTGTTTGCTTTACTTTAGCTAAGGTCATGGATAAATCATGGATGTCGTTGGGTAGATTATCGAAAAAATATGATGAGGGTGTTAATGCCTTTTTAGAGTTTGCGCAAAGTAATAATCCAAAGTCAGATGTTATACCCTGTCCTTGTGTAAATTGTATCAATCTATGGCCCGGCTCAATTGAAAGTGTGCGCTTTCATTTGTTTGCAAATGGTTTCGATAAAAATTATACGGTTTGGTCTTTCCATGGAGAAGGTTCTCCTCCGGTTGAAGTTAGATGCCCTGATGAATCTAAACGTCCCGAGTTTGATTATACAAAGGAAATGTTACATGATGCCTTTGCTTATGTGGAGAAAGAACCTGATTCATTGAAATCACTTCTTGAAGAATGTGATAAGCCACTTTTCGAAGGGTCAAAGCATAACGCACTTAGTGGATTAATGATATTTCAAAATTTAAAGGGTCAGTTTGGCTGGTCAGATACTAGTTTTAATGCTTTGTTAGGTGCCTTAAAAACTGTTTTACCTGCGAAGAATACAATCCCTAGCTCGATGTATGAGGCAAAGAAGTTGCTAAAAGGAATAGGTCTACAATATGAGAAGTTTCATGCGTGTGAAAATGATTGTGTTCTGTTCTGGAATGAACATAAGGATGTTTCTGAATGTCCAACTTGTGGGACATCTCGCTGGAAGAATAATACCAAAAACGTGCCGAGAAAAGTTTTGTGGTATTTTCCTCCCATCCCTAGATTTAAAAGAATGTTCTCATCACCGGAGATTGCACATGACTTAACTTGGCATGCACAACGTCAGGTCATTGATGGTAAGCTAACTCATCCTCGCGATTCCCCCTCTTGGAAGCTTGTTGACAACACATGGAAAGAATTTGGAAGAGAAAATCGGAATCTTAGATTAGCCTTGTCTGCTGATGGTATCAATCCTCATAAGTCATTAAGTTCGAAGCATAGTTGTTGGCCGGTTACCCTAATAACATATAATCTACCCTCTTATTTGTGTATGTCAAGAAAATTCATGATGTTGACTCTATTGATATCAGGTCCAAAGCAACCTGGTAACAATATTGACGTCTACTTGGCACCGTTGATAGCAGATCTCAAACTCTTGTGGGAAACTGGCGTTAGGACATTTGATGCGTATAAGAAAGAATATTTCAATCTAAGAGCAATATTACTATGGACTATAAATGACTTCCCCGCATATGGTAATCTATCGGGGTGTGTTACCAAAGGTTATAATGCCTGTCCAATATGTTCTGAGAATACTTGCTCACAATGGTTGCCTAATTCCAGAAAAGTATGCTTCCTTGGGCATAGAAGATTTCTCTCACCTAAACATCCTTATCGTAAACGAAAAAAAGACTTCAACAACGAATAAGAGAACGATGTGCCAAAGAAACCATTATCAGGTGAAGAAATTTACGACTACTTGGCGGGGTTTAAGAATACATGGGGGCAAAAGATAAAGTCAAAGAAGGAAAAGTCAAAGACGGAGAAGTCAAAGAAGAAAAACCCAAAGAAGAAAAAAGAAATTATCGATGAGAGAGCTAAATTTTGGCATAAAAAGTCAATATTTTTTTAACTTGAATATTGGAAGAAGTTGCTTGTTCGTCATCAGTTAGATGTTATGCACATAGAAAAAAATGTGTGTGAGAGTGTTTATGGGACACTGCTGAATTTGCCTAACAAGACGAAGGATGGGTTAAAAGCACGACAAGATCTTGAGGATCTAGGCATTAAGCCTGAATTACAAATTCAACCAAAAGGGAATCGGGTTTATCTTCCGCCTGCCATCTACACATTGAATAGCTCGGAGAAACATCTATTTTATGATACACTGTCCAACATAAAAGTGCCTGATGGGTATTGCTCCAATTTCAAGAATCTCGTGTCCGATGATGTTTCAAAGATGAATGGTTTGAAGTCTAATGATTGCCATGTACTAATGCAACAACTTCTTCCTTTTGCAATTAAAGGGGTGTTAAACCTGAACGCTTCATATTAGCTAGTCAAGCTAGACAAGTTTTCTATGTTCAAGATCAACAGGATAAGAATTTGTCTGTTGTTGGGTTCACACCACATAAGATGTATAAGTATGGAGATGATGATGAAATTGATGATACATTTGAATTTGATGCTCCTGTTGATGTACAAGACCCCACTTTAGCAGATCTTGACGATGATTTTAATTGTACGCGCTCGGATGACGAGGGCATTTTAGTTTAGTCTATTTTATGGAAAATAAAAAGTTAATTTTATTTTTGGTATGTTTCTAATTTTTAGTTTTTAGCTTAGACTACTTTTTACTCTCATGCATGTTGTTACTAACTATATATTCTATTTGAACAGGTTGTTTTTTGGGCCATGGCCGATTCAGATTCTGATCATTCAAGACATGAAGATCACGAAGATAATTCAAATAATGAAGAAACAGTGACCAAATCACAAAGAGGGCCGACAGTAAAATCAAAAACTATCAAAGAGAAAATAGTAATTGCTTATAATAAAAGAGGTGTCCCAGATGGAGAAGGTGCAAAAAAACTATCTACTTTCGAGGGAGAGATTGCAAGATCTATGGTTCCCATAACTTATGACTCTTGGTTGGATGTTGGTAAGGAAATAAAGGAAGCTTGTTGGAAGTTTGTTTTGGTAAGTCTAAACTTTTGGGTTTAATTATCCTGATATGCAGTTTTGTATTGAACTGTTTTGCTATATATTTCAGACACGTTTTGTACTTCACCCAAACAGCCGGAAGCACACTCTTCAATCAGTTGGCACAAAGTGGAAAAACTTCAAACACACTCTTTACAAAAACTTCATTTTGGCCAAAAAAGATGATCCTGAGGCAGATTTACTCACTCCTCCTGGTATGTATCCATTCGTGAAAAAGGAGGACTGGAAACTTTTTGTAGCACAAAGAACTTCAAAAAAGTGGGAGGTTCGTCAACTTAGGTCAATTACTTTAGTGTTAGTTTTTGTAGGAGAATATTTTTTTAACACAGTTTTTATCTTTCTAATGCAGGAGAAAAGTAAAAAGGCTAAGAATACTCGTGCAATGAATAAATATAATCATCGTTTGAGCAGAAAGGGATATTCCGGACTCATCAAGGAGATAGTATGAATTAACTTATATCAAATACTTTACTTTTCATTTTGTTCTTGATTCACTTATGTTATTCCTGGTAATTAGATCAAAGAAACTGGCAAGGATGAAGAGGAGATTGATAGGACAACATGTTGGAAGAAAGCAATAGAATTGAAATCAGGAGGTTACGACCCAAATGTCAAACAAATTGTTGAGAAAATCGTAAGTTTGTAACATTGGAAGGTTTTGGTGATGTGATCATTTTCCACTGAAGCTTGGTATGTTTTTTTTTGTATAGGAGAATCTAGAGAAACAAAATATATGTGACGATGTTTCATGTGGAACAGAGGATGTGCTCACGCAGGCCCTGGGTAATGAGGAACAACGTGGGCATGTACGTGGGATGGGTAAGTATGTATCGCAACAGCAATATTTTCACTTACCCAAGACCATTAAGGGTTACTTGGATAAGGAAAAGAAGAAGATGAATCGACGGTTATCGAAAGTTGAAGATGACTTAGAAAGAATGAAAAGAGCCGGTACTCTTTGTGCCACTCCTGCTTCAGAAGGTGCAAGTTGCCAAATAGGGAATGATGATGATGAGGCACTAGAAGAAGGTGAAGAACACGAAGAAGGAGCTATTCATGTAAGCAATTAAATTGTAGGCTAAGAATTTTCTGATTTGAGGCTAACATTTTTTATTTTGTTGGATAAATCATGTTATCTTGCAGTTGATGTTCCCTCAAATATAGTTGCCAAAGGATCCGTCTTGAATTCTAATGACTTGGGTACTTATTTATTATATATGATTTTATATTTTTATTATAAATTTGGATCTTACTTTTGACTTTGATATATTAGGTGAGAACATTGATGTAAATTTGGAAACTAGTCTTCAAGGAGAAGCTTTAATACCGTTTCCAATTGAAGATGAGTTTATCGAGAAAGTCAAAGATGCCGTTAGGTATATACTAAGTTGGCCGAGGCACCTAGTCATTCAATTCACTGATTTGGTAGGATTTTTGCAAATTTTTCACCTAAACTAAACAAAATCTGTTATAAGATAATCTATTTATTATATTAATTTTTGGCAGAACAATATATGCAAGAAAAAAGTTAGAACAAAGAAGGTTGAGGTGAGAAATGATGCAAAGAAGCGTGAGGAGACGAAGGATGCATCAAAGAAGAATGGGGATAGGAATAATGAGTCTAAGAAAGATGAGTCAAATGATGATGAGGGTAGGAACCATGATGAGAAAGGGACACAAAATGATGAGGAGATGAAGGATGCATCAAAGAAGAAACGACAATTAGACCCCGATGAAGAAAAGGTAAGGGAATTGTTGACTGCAGATGTGCAACTCCTTATGGGCGATAGCATTATTGAGTTAAAAGAGAAAAAGAAAAGTAAGTTGACCAGAAAGGTAATGACGAGAGGTGAGAGTAAGAAAAGGGTCAGAATGACAAGTCCTACTATGTTAATGGCTCAAATGATGGTTGATGGACACATGAAACATGTCGATACTATAAGAGTGCAGTGTGAGAATGATATGTTCGGGTATGATAGTTTCACTTACTTAAGTTGGAATGATTTTGACAGAGTTTTTGCAATGGATGAGTTGAGTGGGGCTGTGGTTACTTCTTATTCAATGTAAGTACTTTAATTGAATTTAAACGATTGTTCGTTACTTATTATATTTTATAAGTGGTTTCGTCATCAATGTATGTTGTTTAACAGGTACTTGTATGAGCAAATAAAGAATGGTTCAAATAAAGATCATGGAATCTGTTTTGTGACCCCGACAGCAACCATGAACCATGATAAGAAAGGGAAGGCTAGAAATGTTGATGATTCCAGTCGACTTGTTGCAGATCGGTTGGGATCGAGAAAGAACAATGAAATTGTCCTAGTGCCCTACAATCCCGGGTTTGATTTTGAACAAAGTTTTGTTTTGTGTGATCTACCAGTTGTTTTGTTTGACATGATTCTGGTTTCTGTTCTTTTTTTTTGTAGACGACATTGGGTGCTGGGTGTACTAGACATGAAAAAAATGAAATGCTATTATCTTGATTCCATAAGGCCTACCTCTGTCAATCTGCAGTTTAAGCATATAGTTGATGCGTAAGTAAATAATAGAGATGCAAAAATCATTATATTATTTATATAAGGTTTTGGTAATTAATGCAAATCATTTTTTTGGCAGGGCAATTGGATTGTATAACACAAAAATTGGATCGAAAAAAGCGAGTAAATTCAATTGGGTCAACTCAGCGGTGAGTATTTCTGTTTGTTACCATTGTGTATATGAATCTTTGTGGTAATATTTATCTTCAAGTCATTTCATTATGTTCCTGCTGCTGTATATATGTTCCTGCTGCTGTAATATTTATCTTCAAGTCATTTCATTATGTTCCTGCTGCAGTATATATGTTCCTGCTGTTGTTCTGTATATATAATCTGTTAGATTTTCATGAATGACCTGTATAAATAAACAACGTGGTTACAAAAATTCCATGTGACATCAGCCCGGCCTGCACAATATTCACTTATATTGAATCTGGCATGTTTTAAGAAGTTTTTCTTGTCTCCAACCTAAGCTATCTATCTTAAAAAAAAGACCTTTTTGATCTATTTGATATGAATTTGTGCACCTCAAATGGATAAAGTCATGAAGTTAACCTTCTGATCACACAACACTTAAGCATTAGTTCCATTTATGTAGCTTAAGTATACACAAAAGAAATACAAGCGCCTACTAATGCAAAATTTTTTGAAGGATATGCAAAACTTATTCAAAGTAAATGCAAACACCTACTTAAAAAGCATCAAATTCAACCATTGTGACTTGTGTGATGCTTAGGCCTTGCAAAAGGGTGGGTCCGTTGGATTGGGATACCAGGTAAGAGTGGGACAGAATCACAATGGGTCCTATGAAAGCAGGCTGGCTTAAACTATGGCCAACTTCTGTTCAGGTCAAAACAGGGTTGGGTCAGAATGGGTTTGACTCATGACAAATCGCTTTAAAATTTTGAAAGCTATCATGTTTATACATGGTAGGAAATTGCCAAAAAGATTTTTGTGTAAAGATCACAAAATGAGCAAAGAGAAAAATATGAACAACAAATTAAAAAAAAATCTACTACAACCTTAATCCTTACCAGACTTCATGAACAACAGACCCAGGTTAAGCCTGCTTTATATATGTATTAGAGTACTGCTGCTGTATATATAGAAGGCTGAAATCCACAACCCACATGCTGCTGTATATATAGAAGGCTGAAATCCACAACCCACATTCAAATCATATTAAGCCTGCTTTATATATGTTCCAAATCAAAAATTATGTTCCTGCTGCTGTTCTGTATATATAACTGCTGCTGTATAATCTGCTACTGTACGTATATATGTTCCTGCTGCTGTTCTGTATGTTCCTGCTGTATATATAACTGCTGCTGTATATATAACTGCTGCTGTATGTTCCTGCTGTATATATAACTGCTGCTGTGTAGTAGTTGTTTTTCTGCCTGTTCTTGTCTCTAATTCCTGATTTTCTGCATTTACTGATTTTTATAATTGTATTAGAGTATCATATTTTTATGCTTTGTATAATTGTATTAGAGTATTAAGTTTACATGGATCATATCATATGTTATAATGTTAATGGTTTGCATGCTATAGTGATTTTCTTAATTCATAATTCATAACCTTTCTGGTAATTACAATTTTGATGTTAGTATATATATGTGTGTGTATTTTATGTGTTATAAGTGGCTTATAATTTATTTACAAGGTCTGTTTAAACATGTACGTGCGCCTAGCGTACGAAAAGCCCGCCGCTTTTGCACTTTACGCCTTGCGCTTGTTTTTTGGACCTTATCGCTTTTGTGCGCTTTGAGCTTTTTAAAACCAAGCCACCCACCCAAAAAATATATTTAGTGGTCATACGTTCTTTTGTTTGTGTAGTGTCCACTCCAGCCAGGAACCACAAAGTGTGGCTATTATGTGTTGAAATTCATGAAGGAGGTAGTTCGGCAAGGGCTTGTAGTCCTTGAACAAAACAAAGTAAGTTTTCTCATATTCTAATTAATTAACTTTATCTTTCATGATATTATTTTCTCGTATTCTATCTTTTATACAGATTGGTGGAGATAGTAATGCTTATACAGATGCTGATTTTGATGAGATTCGTGAAGAATGGTTGACCTACGCTTGCAACTTCATTTACATGGACGAGAAGTAGTAGTAGTGATCCAATATATATGCATGTAAACTTTGAACACTTTACTTTTGTCGTTGTGATCGAATTGCATGTATGAACTTTGAACACTTTACTTTTGCTATATGTATGAAATGCATTGTTTTGGTACACAAGCAATTCTGTATTTTGGTTTGTGAAATGTGATTTAATAGGGAAATCAGTAATTTTAGAAAAAAATATTTAAAAAAAAACAGTTAAAAGGATGACACGCAAGAATGAGTGTCATAAAAGACATGACACGCAAATTTGCGTGTCATAATCAGACGACACAAAAAAATATTATAAATAAAAATATATTAATCACAGACGACACCCTTTCTTGACACGCAAAATGGGTGTCAAGAATGGAGTGTCAAGGATAGCGTGTCATTGTTCGCGCGTCAAGAGCTTCTTGACACGCATTTTGCGCGTCAAGAAGCTTCTTGACCCCCGCATCCTTGACGCGCATTTGCGTGTCAAGAAGGCACCTTCTTGACGCGCAATGCACGTCAAGAATGCCAGTTTTTGTAGTAGTGTATTAAACTTTTCTCTATTTCCTACAACAAATGGGTATTTGATAGTGGATGTGGTTATCACATTGTGAACGTCTTACAGGAACCTGAGAAGTGGAAGAAACTAAAATAAGGCGACATGGAGCTCATCGTGTGCGATGGAAAAAGAGTCCTAGTTCTTGCAACAGGAAAAAGAGTCCCAATTCTAGTTTATTCCTACGATGATCAGTGATATCAAGGAGGTTAAGTATGACACGTGTAATATTTTTGTATAAATAAGTAGAACTCAATGCTTTTAATAATTTAAGTTAAATCACCTACGTGAAAGGAAAGTGAGGTTGGTTCAAATGAATTATGGGGTGCGCAAGTCTTGAGCTTTCACAAAACCAGGCTATTGCTCCCAAGACCATTATTGGACATGCATTTTAGCGGATGGCTCGACTAGAGATAGTCTTGTGTAAATGTGTTGTGCAGTCTTTATGTACAAACAGTAGTTCAAGGAGATTGCGTCTACTAACTATGTGGAGACTAAGTGTGCTTTACGAGGAAGAGTTGAAAGGCTAACGCCTACCCATCATTTGTATGATGTCAACCTTCGAGGTTTCATCGAGAATTTTGGTGTTTTTGATCGATCTCCACTCATGTGGTAAAATTTTAGTAAAAATGATTTTTTACTATTTTTAGACACAAATAATAATAATTATATATGTGTTATATAACTAATTATTTGTAGGTTTGGGTTCTATTTTGTGAGAGTATCACAACGAACCAAACGATGTCTAAAATATAGCTAAAATAAATGAGATAACGAAGCTTGAAGTTGGGTGTTGAAATGAATAAAAGATAGAGAAAATGGATTTATATAAGAGGAACCATTGGAAACCCATCCCAAAATGGTGGGTGGAAAAACCTTTGAGAGGTTTATAAGGAGGAACACTCCTTGCTAATTGTTTCCTTTAGTAGAAGATATATATGGGACCCTAAAGGGTGCGAAACACCCTAACTCGTAATGTGGCACTTTGATGACGCACTTTGCACTTCGGACACTAGCATCGCCGCAGCTGCTTGAGAGCCACCTTTGTCTTTTTGACATGGTGCGGCAGGTCAAGACAAGCAGTTGGCGCAAACACTTTGCTTGTGCGCAGAAATATTTCGTGTGTGCAGGGCGCACAGACTAGCTGGATGCGTGAACAGGTGGTGCAACGCATGTGTCGTTGTCAGTACGTGATCAACCTAGAATATTGCATGACATGTAGCGTAGATGTGAGCTGTTGGCGTACGCAGAACATGGTAACACTAGTCCATAACGCGTGTGTGAAATTAGGCTGCTGGTGGCACCACTACGCGGACACAGGTGAAGTCATGTGTGGGGTGTGGATCATAACAACGTTTGCAACTGATCTAGGTTGTTCCATGAATGGAAAATTACCAGTTGAAGACTGTTTTAAGTGGTCATAAATAAATATGGCAGTTCTATTCAGAAACTTAAGCCCATTTTATAACCAACTTTATTAGGATAATAAATTTTCTATTTCAGTTTACATTGTGTGTATATATATGAGCTTATAGCCCATTTCTGTGGACACGGAAAATTTATGACCACCATATTTCACACTTGAGATAAATAATACAAAGAGGAGTACTCTCCTATTTTTAGAGATTGTGTTATCTCGATAGCCTTTCTCTACCTTCACCGTTTACCTTCTATATCCTTACACCTCATTTCTTGGTGGAACCTCAGGTGGGTTCAATCTCCGGTAGTATGACTACTGTTCTGGTTGGTGTATCCTAAAACAGACGGGTGCTCGCATGGAGACCCGCAATCTATTTTGAGGTCCCCGAGTTTCAACCCGATCCATAACCATCGCTAACCCCATTTAGTTTTCTTATTGTTTTAGAGCGCTGCTGGAATCTAAAGAGTCAAGATATTATGATTTGTTGACATGAACGAGCTTGAAGACCTGTTGAATATCTTGAAGATACAAGATGACGTATCAAAGAAGACTATGCACTTCCGAGATTAGAAGATCCTTTGGTTTGTGTGTTTTTATCTTTTTTTGTAATGTTTTATGTATTTACTGGTATGTGTGACTACACATTTTCTATATAATTACTAGAGTTTTGTAATTATTATTTTATTAACATTTTATTAAAAAGTTACTCAAATCCCTACATCGAATGAGTTAAAATTACTCTGTTCAATTATTAACTTTTCCATTATCTCATTAATTTAATTCGTTATATCGCTGATTAACCTTTCATCGTAAGATAAGTCTAATTTACTTTATTAAATAATCAAACTCCATTCATCATCCAATGAGTCTAACTTACTATATCGGATGATCAAAACCCTTCATTATCCGATGAGTCTAACTAATTTACGATGAAAGTCTAATTTACTCTATCGAATAATCAAACTCCATTCATCATTTAATGAGTCAAACTTACTATATCAGATGATCAGGACCCTTCATTATCCGATGAGTCTAACTAATCTATCGGATGATCAAAGTCTTACATCAGCCGTGAGTCTAATTTACTCTATTGGAAGATAAACTCATTTCAACATCCGATGAGCCTACTTTACTATATGGCTGATCAAAGCTTTCATCATCGATGAGTCTAATTTACTCTATTAGGTGAGAAAACTCCTTTTTATCGTTTGATGAATCTAATTTAAACTCTATCGGATGATCTATTCCTTTCATCATAAGAATGATCCAATTACACATTATTTGTAACGACACTAATTATTTTTACTATCTCGTTAACGAATATTTAACTTGAAAAGTGGTCCCAGAAAATTTCGTTGAAAAATGTTCGTTAATATGATAACGTCTTGCATTTTCAACCACATACACAATATAACGAGTTGCAAAAGACAAGTTAATTCAAGTTCGGTTACTTCCGAAAGATAACCAAAATGCTTTAAGTTCATCAAAACATTAGCGTCCAAGTGTTCGGCCCAACTTGAGCTCGACGGGATCCGTTGCTAATTGGTATTTTTACCTGCAGTTTAATCACGCCCCATTAGTACGTAACATCTAGGAAAGTTAGAACGACATGTAAGCATTAAAACGGAGTCGAAATTTCCGATTTGAAACTGCTCCACCGTAAGCTACGCTGGCCACCGTAGCTTACGGTGGTTCCAGCTAGCCTACGGTGGCTCAATGCTGGTCTACGGTGGGTGCCAAGGCTGCAGGCCACCGTAGCTTACGGTGGCCACCGTAAGCTACGGTGGTACCTGTGGTTTTGGTACCCCGTTTTGGTTCCTTTTTCCACTTAACCACCCGGATTCGATTCCCACCATTTCATAAGTTTCCAACACATAAGTTAAGCTCTGAAAACTTGTTAGAGCTCTAAAATTTAGACATGGACCAATTACCCATCGTTACCTTGCCTTTACTTTACCCGGTTGACCCGTTAAGGGCCGACCCATGCCACAAATCGTCCGAGATTACAAATGAACCCAACCTTGCACATTCACTAGTAGCATGATCACAATATTTCAGATTGCATCATGACTCCTACCCTTAATGCCACATAAATCTCAATGATCCCTAAGGAGCATTCCAATTATAACAAATTCATGTCACCTATGTAAAAATACTGAAACACTAATTAGACTTGGACATCTTACATATGTGTATAGTCATCGTTGCCATCCACCAAGGACCCAATTAGCCCTTGAGGCATCTTCGGATCAGTTATCCGATGGCTAAAGCATACGGTGTGTAGGCAAATCAACCCAACTTGATTGACAAGCCACTTCCTCCTCCCCTCCATGAGAGAATCCATTTATTCCCTCATGAGATGAGAACTTACCCTTTTTCTACCCACTATGGTCCATGACCAAATAGTAAGATGTCTATATTTGTTACTTACTAGTATAACGAACAGGATGTACGTTACCTCGATTGCTTGACGATCCACTACCGCTAGCGTGTGCTTGATTGCCTCCTTCAAACCCTTGATTGCCTATAAGGTCATTAGCTAGTCAAGACCCATTTTCATGATGTCAAGCATTTACATATTCATTCCCTAGTTGGCATACTATCAAGTTTCATTTAACAAGATTCCATATGCACAACACGATAGTTATTTAGGAAGTTCATCAATCTAATCGTCATTCTTTCACCTTTCAACCCCTAAACGGGTCAAACAACTCACATTGTCACACATGCTTAGGATTATCAAAATTCAGTAATTACATTTACTATGATCATTCAAACACCAATTCATGTCTAATTAATCATCATGCCATGAGAATTTGTCACCTAGACATTTCATCAAACACATGGTGTGCATCCATTGATGCACACACCCAACCCATTCCCATGGTTTACCCATTTGGCCAATTTGAAGTGTTTTGGGGGATTCCACCCCAAATCCATCATAAATTATCGTATATCAACATAATCAACCAACAATTTAGCTAGGCCTACACGATTTAATTCAATTTCATGTTCATCCTAAGTTGCTAGTCACCATGGGGGTTCAAGTAAATCAATTTGAGTGACTACTTCATCAATTATCAGATTAATTGGTTATCTAGGCTACATGCAACCCTCCTAACACCTTAGGATTCAGAATCAACATCGAATTCACGGATTTGAGGATCCCATTTTCGACCCAAACACATGCAACTAAGAAAGGGCTTACCTACTAGCTTCAATTAAGTGTAAGAGACTTGAAAATCCCTCCAATACTTGGAAAAGATGATCAATTTCGCAGCCTGGCCCCTTATTCTTGAGGATTTTCGTGATTAAGAGCTTGGGAGGGGTTGGGTTCCTCTCCAGATCGTAACCTGCGATCCCCTCCTCAATTCTCCCTATTTTATTTAGGCATGAATCCCATATTTACATTCCTGGCCCCTCTAGTTTAGGTTTTGATTAAATCTCTAATTAAACCTTAACATTTCACATTTAACCCCCAAGTTTCTATAATATGGCAAGTACTATAACATGTAAGGAACAATTTAGTCACATAACAAGGCTCGGTTAAATGTTAACGGAAATTTTCATATATTAAAACTCGGGATGTTACAACTCCACCCCCCTTAAGGGAGTTTCGTCCCCGAAACGAAATCACGTACCGAATAAGTGGGGATAGTAGCGTTGCATTTCTTCCTCAGATTCCCAAGTTAGATCCGATCCTTTCCTACGCTCCCATTGAACCTTCACTTGGTTCACTTCTCTATTTCTCAACCGTTTAACCTTACGATCGAGGATCGCAATAGGTCTCACAACGTAGTTAGGTTTATCGTCAATCACTAGGTCATCGAGTGGCACATAGGAGCTCTCGTCGGCAAGACATTTCCTCAAATAGGACACGTGGAACGTATTATGAATGCCACTTAGCTCCTCCGGCAACTCCAGTTGGTAAGCCACCTTGCCTACCCGCGCAAGGATTTTAAATGGTCCAATGAACCGAGGACTCAGCTTGCCTCGCTTCCTAAACCGAATTACACCTTTCCACGGGGAGACCTTTAACATGACATAGTCTCCCTCTTGGAACTCTATTGGTCTCCTTCTCTTGTCCGCATAAGATTTTTGTCTATCTTGGGCGGCTTTTAATCGTGCCCTCACAATATCGATCTTGGCCGACGTTGCCCGAACCACCTCGCGGCTACTTAGCTCGCGTTGGCCCACTTCACCCCAACATACGGGTGTTCTGCACTTTCTACCATACAACATCTCGAACGGAGGCATCCCAATACTCGAGTGATAGCTATTATTGTAGGCAAATTCTACGAGTGGCAAGTGTCGGTCCCAACTTCCCCCGAAATCAATAACACATGCCCGTAGCATGTCTTCCAACGTTTGGATGGTCCTCTCGCTTTGGCCGTCAGTTTGGGGGTGATATGTTGTACTGAGGTGTAATCTAGAACCCATTTCCTCCTGGAACCCTTGCCAAAATTCCGATGTGAACCGGGTGTCCCGGTCCGATACTATGGAAACTGGTACCCCGTGGCGAGACACAATTTCGTCAATGTAAATATCGGCCAATTTCTCTGATGAGTACTTCTCCCGGATTGGGAGAAAGTGTGCACTTTTGGTTAGCCGATCCACAATCACCCAAATAGCGTCATGGTTTCTGGCCGTTCTTGGCAGCTTAGTTACCAAGTCCATAGTCACATGTTCCCATTTCCACACGGGGATCTCCAAGGGTTGTAACTTCCCATATGGTCCTTGATGCTCGGCTTTGACTTGTAGACAAGTCAAGCATCTTTCGACGTACTTAACTATGTCGCGCTTCATCCCGGGCCACCAATAATTGACCTTTAAATCGTTATACATCTTTGTTGCCCCCGGGTGTACGGTGTACCGGGACTTATGGGCCTCGTCTAATAACATATTCTTCACATCGCATGAGTTGGGAACCCAAACTCGCCCAAAGCGAGTCTTTATTCCACTTTCTTCATCTACTAGATCTTTCACTTGGCCCACAATCCGCTCTTTTTTCAAGTTTTCTTCTTTGACTGCTTCTATTTGGGCCTCCTTGATCCGTGCTATCAAGTTAGAGGTCACCACAAGTTGCATAGATCTCACTCTAATGGGCGCATAGTCCCCCTTTCGGCTTAGGGCATCGGCTACCACATTGGCCTTGCCCGGGTGATAGTGGATCTCGCAGTCGTAGTCCTTGATCGTCTCAAGCCATCTTCGTTGCCTCATGTTCAAGTCCTTTTGGTCGAAGAAGTACTTAAGGCTTTTGTGATCAGTGAAGATTGTGCATTTGGCCCCATACAAATAATGTCGCCAAATCTTCAAGGCAAACACTACCGCCGCCAACTCTAGGTCATGCGTAGGGTAGTTTTGCTCGTGCACCTTTAGTTGTCGAGATGCATATGCGATCACCTTGCCCCGTTGCATCAACACACAACCTAGGCCAACTTGTGATGCATCTGAGTAAACCACCAAGTCTTCGTTGCCCTCGGGCAAGGTTAAAACCGGGGCTTGGGTTAGCTTTTGTTTGAGGCTTTGAAATGCCTCCTCTTGCTCGGTACCCCATACAAACTTGGTTTCTTTCTTAGTCAGCTTCGTTAAGGGTAAGGCTATTTTCGAGAAATCTTGGATAAATCTCCGGTAGTAGCCTGCTAGCCCGAGGAAACTCCTAACCTCGGTGGGAGTCTTAGGAGCTTCCCATAAGGTTACCGCTTCAACTTTAGCCGGGTCCACCTTAATCCCCTCGGAACCAATTACATGGCCCAAAAATTGCACTTCTCTTAGCCAAAATGCACATTTAGAGAACTTGGCATACAACTTCTCAACTCTTAGTCTCTCAAGTATCTCTCGTAAATGCTTGGCATGCTCGGCCTCGCTTCGAGAGTAGATCAAAATATCGTCAATGAAGACTATCACCGATTTGTCTAGCATGGGTTTGCACACACGGTTCATTAAATCCATGAAGGCCGCCGGTGCATTTGTCAAACCAAAGGACATCACACAGAATTCGTAGTGCCCGTAGCGAGTTCTAAAGACAGTCTTGGGGATGTCCTCTTCTTTCACCTTAAGCTGATGGTACCCCGACCGCAAATCGATCTTGGAGAACCACTTAGCCCCTTGTAACTGATCGAATAGGCCGTCAATCCGGGGCAATGGATATCGATTTTTCACCGTGAGTTTGTTTAACTCCCGGTAATCGATGCACATCCGCATACTTCCATCTTTCTTCTTTACAAATAGAACCGGGGCTCCCCATGGTGAGATACTCGGCCTAATAAACCCCTTGTCCAGCAACTCTTGGATTTGGGTGTTGAGTTCTTTCAACTCTGGGGGGGCTAACCGATATGGTGCCCGTGCTACCGGCTTGGCATTCGGAATAAGGTCAATTCTGAATTCCACATCTCTATCCGGAGGCATACCCGGCAAGTCTTCCGGGAACACATCTTTGAATTCTTGGACTACCGGTAACTCATCTATTACCGGTCCTTGTACTTTTCTGTCGGTCACCGTAGCTAAAAAGACTCGGCATCCCTTTTTTATATACTTTCTCGCTTTGTGCATAGAGCATATTATGGGAGCTCCACTTCTGTCACCCAGTATGGTGACTTTGTTTCCCTTGGGTGACGTGAGTTCAATTGTCTTGTGATCACATATCACTCACGCATGGTGGCGGGATAGCCAATCCATTCCTACCACCACCTTGAACTCTCTCATAGCCATAGGAATGAGATCAATGGAGTATTCCTCCCCGTTGATGGTGATCGTGCATCCCCGACATACATCATAAACAAGTATAGATTTATCGTTAGCAACTTCTACTTCTAAGGGTACATGTAACTTTTCAATCACAAATGAAGGGTTCTTAACAAAATCAAATGAGACAAATGACCTATTAGCACCCGTATCAAATAACACACGTGCAAGCAACGAATTAATCAGAAAAGTACCTGACACGACGTTGGGGTCAATCTTGGCCTCGTCGGCCGTTAGTTGGAATGCCCTTCCGGTGGCCCGCGGAATTTCAGTTTTTCCCCCACTCCTTGACCCTTCACCCATCAATTTTGGGCAGTTCGACTTCTTGTGACCCGTCTGATAGCAGTTGAAGCATCTAACTACTTCAGAGGGGCAATTGGAGACAAGGTGGCCCTTTTTGCCACAATTCAAACATGGTCGATCTTTGAAGAGGCACTCACCCGGATGCCCCCTCCCACAAATCTTGCATTTGGAGTTTCCCCCCTTGAACTCTTTCTTTTTGGGAGATTCTCCCATTTTCTGCTTCTTTGGAGGGTTTGATTATGCCTCATTAGGCCATCTCCTTTCACGGGTTTCTTCCTTCGGGTGATATCAAGTTCCCGAGCCCTCGCAGCGTTAATCATTTCTTCCACCGTATTGAAGCTCGTTAGGGGCACGAAGTCCTTAATCTTGGGCTTTAGCATGTTCCTATAGAAGAACATCATTGCCCCTTCGGTAGGCAACACATCTGCACAAAACCTGACCCGATCAAGGTAGATCCCCGTGATTTGATCTACCGTTTGGTCATCGGTCTGCTCCAATTTGAGAAACTCCTGCTTGAGTTTGTTCACCATTGCCTTCGGGCAATGATGTTCAGTAAAGATTTCTTTGAATTCGGGCCACGTTAGTGCATTAATTGCAACGTCCCCTTTTTCTTGGGCCTTTGCATCCCACCAATCTTTCGCCCGGTCCCGAAGTAGACCCGTGGCATAACTCACTTGATCATCTTCTTCACAATGAGTCCGGCGGAATACACCCTCCACGTTGGTGATCCACCGATGGCAAGCAATAGGATCCACCTCACCCGAATAGTGAGGGGGTTTGCAAGCCATGAATTTGTTAAAAGAACAACGTTTCTTTGCCTTTTCCGGTTCCCTTCGATTTAGAAGAACCTCCTTTAGCTCATCAAACTTTTCATTCATGGTTTTAAGAAGATCCTCTTGGATCTTGTGCACATATTCCGGGAGGGCGGAATCAATAGCCTTCCCTACTTCTTCAGCAATTCGGGCCCTTAAGGCCTCCTCTCTCTGTTCCGCGGTCAAGCCGTCCCCAACTTGGTTCGTCATGACACTACAGAGTTTAATTCAACCAGTTAGTTCACATATCAATTCCCCTTGCCTAGAGCAGGGTTGCTATGGACTCCCCTCGGCAATTTCCAAGGGTGTCACACATAAGGTCATGGGTTTATAGCAATTTCCATAACCCATCTTAAACTATTCATGCGTCTCCCACATCTTTGGTTCCGGTGCAACTCACCATCCCCGTACACGATCTGAAATTACCAAGTTGTGCATCAATTATGCACCCTTAGTTACCTTCCATAACACACACACTAGAACTATAATCATACATCATTTAGAAATTTAACACATACCCGAATCTCCGCGGAAGCTCGAACCGAACACTTGGCCATTATCTCAAGCACGGGTTTGAGTTCAAGAGTCAATTACACTTGAATCCCTCAAACCTCGGCTCTGATACCAACTTGTAACGACACTAATTATTTTTACTATCTCGTTAACGAATATTTAACTTGAAAAGTGGTCCCAGAAAATTTCGTTGAAAAATGTTCGTTAATATGATAACGTCTTGCATTTTCAACCACATACACAATATAACGAGTTGCAAAAGACAAGTTAATTCAAGTTCGGTTACTTCCGAAAGATAACCAAAATGCTTTAAGTTCATCAAAACATTAGCGTCCAAGTGTTCGGCCCAACTTGAGCTCGACGGGATCCGTTGCTAATTGGTATTTTTACCTGCAGTTTAATCACGCCCCATTAGTACGTAACATCTAGGAAAGTTAGAACGACATGTAAGCATTAAAACGGAGTCGAAATTTCCGATTTGAAACTGCTCCACCGTAAGCTACGCTGGCCACCGTAGCTTACGGTGGTTCCAGCTAGCCTACGGTGGCTCAATGCTGGTCTACGGTGGGTGCCAAGGCTGCAGGCCACCGTAGCTTACGGTGGCCACCGTAAGCTACGGTGGTACCTGTGGTTTTGGTACCCCGTTTTGGTTCCTTTTTCCACTTAACCACCCGGATTCGATTCCCACCATTTCATAAGTTTCCAACACATAAGTTAAGCTCTGAAAACTTGTTAGAGCTCTAAAATTTAGACATGGACCAATTACCCATCGTTACCTTGCCTTTACTTTACCCGGTTGACCCGTTAAGGGCCGACCCATGCCACAAATCGTCCGAGATTACAAATGAACCCAACCTTGCACATTCACTAGTAGCATGATCACAATATTTCAGATTGCATCATGACTCCTACCCTTAATGCCACATAAATCTCAATGATCCCTAAGGAGCATTCCAATTATAACAAATTCATGTCACCTATGTAAAAATACTGAAACACTAATTAGACTTGGACATCTTACATATGTGTATAGTCATCGTTGCCATCCACCAAGGACCCAATTAGCCCTTGAGGCATCTTCGGATCAGTTATCCGATGGCTAAAGCATACGGTGTGTAGGCAAATCAACCCAACTTGATTGACAAGCCACTTCCTCCTCCCCTCCATGAGAGAATCCATTTATTCCCTCATGAGATGAGAACTTACCCTTTTTCTACCCACTATGGTCCATGACCAAATAGTAAGATGTCTATATTTGTTACTTACTAGTATAACGAACAGGATGTACGTTAACTCGATTGCTTGACGATCCACTACCGCTAGCGTGTGCTTGATTGCCTCCTTCAAACCCTTGATTACCTATAAGGTCATTAGCTAGTCAAGACCCATTTTCATGATGTCAAGCATTTACATATTCATTCCCTAGTTGGCATACTATCAAGTTTCATTTAACAAGATTCCATATGCACAACACGATAGTTATTTAGGAAGTTCATCAATCTAATCGTCATTCTTTCACCTTTCAACCCCTAAACGGGTCAAACAACTCACATTGTCACACATGCTTAGGATTATCAAAATTCAGTAATTACATTTACTATGATCATTCAAACACCAATTCATGTCTAATTAATCATCATGCCATGAGAATTTGTCACCTAGACATTTCATCAAACACATGGTGTGCATCCATTGATGCACACACCAAACCCATTCCCATGGTTTACCCATTTGGCCAATTTGAAGTGTTTTGGGGGATTCCACCCCAAATCCATCATAAATTATCGTATATCAACATAATCAACCAACAATTTAGCTAGGCCTACACGATTTAATTCAATTTCATGTTCATCCTAAGTTGCTAGTCACCATGGGGGTTCAAGTAAATCAATTTGAGTGACTACTTCATCAATTATCAGATTAATTGGTTATCTAGGCTACATGCAACCCTCCTAACACCTTAGGATTCAGAATCAACATCGAATTCACGGATTTGAGGATCCCATTTTCGACCCAAACACATGCAACTAAGAAAGGGCTTACCTACTAGCTTCAATTAAGTGTAAGAGACTTGAAAATCCCTCCAATACTTGGAAAAGATGATCAATTTCGCAGCCTGGCCCCTTATTCTTGAGGATTTTCGTGATTAAGAGCTTAAGAGGGGTTGGGTTCCTCTCCAGATCGTAACCTGCGATCCCCTCCCCAATTCTCCCTATTTTATTTAGGCATGAATCCCATATTTACATTCCTGGCCCCTCTAGTTTAGGTTTTGATTAAATCTCTAATTAAACCTTAACATTTCACATTTAACCCCCAAGTTTCTATAATATGGCAAGTACTATAACATGTAAGGAACAATTTAGTCACATAACAAGGCTCGGTTAAATGTTAACGGAAATTTTCATATATTAAAACTCGGGATGTTACATTATTCAAAGCAATGTAATAAATTTTAATGTAGAGTTAACCCAAAGAAAGAATGCAGCGTCCTTTTTCCTCAGCTACTGATCATTCTTGCGTAACGAGCGGCGTTAGCGGCGAGGTTTCTTCTGAATCCCTCGCTGTGTAACCCCTTGTTGTACGCTTGTTTTTGTCAAAGCCGAGTCGAAACGAGCACTGTCAGCGGGATTAGTCTGTTTCGGTTAGGGTTTGTATAGGCTATGGAGGGTGCGAATGGAGAACGAGTTGATGCAGAGGCTGGCATCGAAGAATGGGAGACTGTTCGCCGGAGAAAGGGAGGAAAGCGTCCTCCGCCTCATAAAAGATGGGATCAGTGGCCAAAGTCGGTGGTGTCCTACTTCATCGGCAACCTTCCGGAAAGCTGCAATCGTTTGTCACTCTTGAAGGAGTGCGCTCAGTTTGGTCAAGTGGTTGACGTCTTTATCTCATCCAGATTATCCAAGTCAGGAACCCCCTTCGGGTTTGTCAAGTTCGATGTCGTCAAGGACAAATGGAGCCTCGAAAGAGTTCTGGGCAAAATCAAGATAAGAGGGTGTGTTTTATCGACGAATCTGGAGCGCTTTGATAGGAATGGGAAACCTAAACCCGCTCTCTCTCGCAGAGTTGGGCCCCAGACCAACAATGAAAGGAAGAGCGTCTGGTCTAGGATCAATTTGGAGCTGCAGGGTAATTGTCTTGTGTACTTGTTCTCGGAGGTGGTTAAAGGAAAAATTCCAGAAACCCCTTCCCGTAAATGTGTGGAGTTGTCTGGCCCTTGCTCGCCGGCGGCTTCCATCTGGGCAGGCACTTCGCTGCTTGGTAGGGTTCCTGATCTTACAACCCTTAACAATATCCATATCAGGTTGGATCAAGAAGGTTTCCATCGGTGCAAAATCCGACACGCCGGAGGTCTTGCGGCTCTCCTTTCTTTCAGTATCTTGACTTCGTTGTTCGATCCTCTCGACGAGGTGGTTTCCGTCGCATGGCAAGGCAAATCCTTCTGATCCAACTTTCCTGTTCGATGAAGATAACGTGGCTGTAGATAGTGGGGCCCACTACGATTCTGATGAGGTGGCTAAAATGATCAGGAAAGTTGGGTTAGGTCCCAGCGTGTCTTTTTCCAGGTGATGACCTGTACCTTGGGCCTCATTTAAATCCCAAAGCCCAACAATTTTGTCCCTCCTTCACCCCAATATCCTGGGTCGATACTCAGATCTAGGAGTAAACCTGGTGGTCATACCTTAAGTCCTAATAATCCCCCTGGTTCTTCTGGCCAATCGTCTTGGAAGAAAAAACCCCCCAAAGTGTACGTCTAGCTCCAGGAATTGCCGTTCTTTTTCAAAAACCAATGTAGATGAGGAGGTTGCTGAAACTATTAAGTTAGCAGCTTGTTTCGGTGACGAGATGAATGGTGGAGAATCGCATGTGGCAAAGGCAGTGTTGGGGGGGGGGGGGGACAAACTGGTCTTTAATGGATTGTCTTTCTCTCAACATCAGGGGTTTAAAATATCTGCGGAAGGTTTTCTGGGTTAACGAGTTAAAGAGGACGAATAGATTTGGGTTCCTTTGTCTACAAGAGACCATCGCTAAGGACGGTAAAAAGATGCAAGTCAATCGTCTTTGGGGGATTGGCGATATAGCTTGGGAATGGGTTAACGCCCGTGGAAAATCGGGCGGGCTCCTTAGTGTCTAGGATAAATCTCGATTCACTTTCTTAAAGGTCCACAAAGATGATAACTTCCTCATTGTTTCCGGTTTCCGTACCGGGGGTTCAGGAGATTGTCAATATCGTCAACGTTTACTCCCCGCAGGGGGCGGTTGAAAAACGGGACCTTTGGAGGAGGCTCCTCGGTTGCAAAAACTCGATGCAGAGATGGTGGATCTTCACCGGGGATTTCAATGAAGTTCGGTCCCGTTATGAAGGGCATTTCTCCGCCTTCAACAGGAGGGGTGCGGCTGAATTTAACAAGTTTATTGAGGACGCAGAGTTATTCGAGTTTGCCACGGGAGGAGATCGCTTCACTTATATGGAACGTCTCGGCACAGTTTTAGTAAAATTGATCGGTTTCTTGTGTGTGGGCAGGTTCAATCTAGATGGCCTAACGCAGCGGTTTCGGTGCTTCCCCAGAGCTGGTCTGATCACAGCCCCATCCTCCTCAAGTTAGCCCACGAAGATTATGGTCCAGGCTCCTTCAAATTTTTTTCTTCATGTATGAATCACCCGGATTTTGACGATGTAGTGCGGAATTGTTTGTCGGAGTTCTCTTTGATTGATGATAAAAGGCCTGATTGCAGGCTCTTGAGAAAACTGAAATCCTTAAAAGAGTGTCTTAAATCATGGGGACAGAAGGTTAATAAAGAATCCTTGGAAGATGAGTCCAACGCCCTCAAGATTTGTGAGGATATGGAGAAACTAGCCATGTTGTTTCCCCTTAGCGACGTCAAAACGAAAAAGTGGGAAGCGGTCAAGTTATGCATCAAAGAGCTCGAAGACGTTAGAATTGCGGACTTAAAACAGAAAGGTCGGGTCAAATGGGTTATTGATGGTGACGCCAATACGAGCTACTTCCACGGTTTGGTCAATTCGAGGCTTTCGGCTAGTAGAATAAACGGTATTACGGTGGAAATCAATTGGGTTTCTGATCCTATCCGTGTGAAAAAAGAAGTGTTCAACTTCTTTAAATCTAAATTCAAAAGGCAGCAGCAAGATTGGAGGCCCAGTATTTCTTGTGATAACATTCAAAAAATTTCAGACTTGGATGGGCAGTGCTTGACTGCTGTGTTTTCTCGTCAGGAAATTAAAGCCGCCGTTTGGGATTGTGGTAGTGATAAAGCCCCGGGTCCAGACGGGTTCTCGTTTGCCTTTCTCAAGAGATTTTTGGGTCTTTTTTAGGCCGACTTTCATGACATCTTTAACATGTTCTTCTCGGATAGGAGTATCGGAAAAGGGTGTGGGGCGGCTTTCATCCACCTCGTTGCCAAAAAATCGGACCCCACATCGTTAGCGGACTACCGGCCAATTAGTCTTGTGGGCATTATCCCTAAAGTCATTTCTAAAGTTCTCGCTAACCGGATTAAAGATCCCCTTTCTAGAGTTATCTCCGAGCCCCAAATGGCTTTTTTAGCCGGCCGTAACATCCTCGACGGGGTGTTGATTATCAATGAGTTAGTTGCTTGGGCTAAAGAGAGGCACATCCCTTCTTTAATCTTCAAGATTTATTTTGAAAAGGCCTTTGATACGGTTGATTGGGGGTTTTTGGATTCTATCCTGAAGCAAATGAACTTTCCCCTTAATTGGAGAGTTTGGGTTCGGGGTATTCTAGAGGCATCGAGAACGTCGGTTTTGGTTAATGGCTCCCCGACTTGGGAGTTCCAATGTGAAAGAGGCATCTGTCAAGGAGACCCACTTTCTCTATTAATATTCATTATCATCATGGAGGCCTTTAATTAGATGATGAATAAGGCGGTGAGCCTTAGGTTGTTTCACGACTTTTCGGTCCCTAATAGTGGCCCTTGTGTGTCTCACATTCTTTTTGCGGATGACGCCATTGTGGTGGGCCAATGGTCTTCCCAAAATGTCACTAATATATCTTTTCTGTATTCTTAGGGTGTTTGGTTTGACCTCCGGGCTCAAAATCAATATCAACAAATGTGCCCTCTACGGTGTCCAAGTTCCCTCCTCGAAAGTTTAAGACAAGGGTGCTCTCCTTAATTGCGCTAGTGGCGATTTTCCTTTTAATTATCTTGGTCTTCTTGTGGGGGCGAATATGAATAGGATAAGGAGTTGGGATGAGGTTGTTAAAGTGGTGGAGTCTAGGCTTTCTCGTTGGAAAGCTAGAAATCTTTCGATAGGTGGAAGACTTGTCTTAGCCAAGTCGGTATTGGAATGTCTCCCATCCTATTACTTATCAATCTATAAAGCCCCTATCAAAGTCATTCAAAAGCTTATAAGCATTCGGTTCCGCTTTCTTTGGGTTGGTTGCTCTCCGGAGAAAAAAAGCATCCATTGGGTTAGTAGAGATGAAGTCTCTAAACCAGTTGAAGAAGGTGGGCTTGGTCTTGTCCCTTTTATTGACTCCAATCTTAGTCTTTTGGTTAAATGGTCTTGGCGGTACCACAACGAGCCCAACTGGCTATGGAGGAAAGTCATCGAAGGAATTCATAAAAAAGACAACATGTCGGTCTTCCTACCTTGTAGAAAAGAGTTGGGTAGCTTATGGGGAAAAATCATAAAAAGTGTTGGCTTCCTCAAGGAGGCCTCATCTTCAGGGGCTCATCCAAATTAATGGAAACCAAATAAGGTGGCTTGGAGACTCCACTGGCCGCTTCTCTGTTGCATGTGTTAGGAGGATGCTCCAAAATTCGAATCAGCCGACGTCGGGTTTAATTATGTCGTGGAATAGATTAGTTCCAAACAAAGTTAATATCTTTTTTTTGGAGGGTTCTCAAAGTCCGAATTGCTACGAAGGATGCGCTTGCCCGTAGGCGTGTTAATATTCCCGACCAGTTCTGCGGCATGTGTTCGGAAGGGGGCGATTCTTCTTTTCATGTAATGATGGGTTGCCGGGTTGCTGCGGGTGTTTGGAGCTTGGTGTCGGGTTGGTGCAAGGTTCCGCCTATTTTCGCTTTCGACATTGAAGACTTTCTCAAGTTAATCGAGGACTCACACTTTGATAGGAAAGCCAAGATGATCTTCTATGTCATCATCCTCACTACTTGTTGGGCGCTTTGGAAAGTTAGAAACGAGGCGATTTTCGAGAGTAAGAAGCCGGCCATTGCTCTCATTTTTAAAGAAATCAAATGTCTTAGTTTTCTTTGGGTTAAACATAGAGGAAAGTGGTCGGGTCTTAGTTGGGATGTTTGGGACAAATTTGATATGTAAGTCCCCTCCCTTTTTTCTCTTGTTTGTTCTCCCGCCCGTCCCTGACGCCTTGCTAGGTTGGGCTTTGTTCTTTGAAATCGTCGTCGTGCCAAAAAAAAAAAGATCAAATCATTTAATTTAGGGTTCTACTAAATGTATGTTGACAAATTTTTCTTGAAATTTGTTTCTTTTTAGTTTTTAATTTTTCATTAAATGTATCAAACATATAATAATGATGTAATAATTACATATGTTTTTTTTATATTATTTTATTTCTATTTCCCTTAAACTAATTAAAATATTTAATTCTTTTTATATAAATAAATATTGAAGACTTCAATGAAAAATAAAAAAATACAAAATTAAAGTTATAATTAAAGTTACTAATTATTTATAAACTGATTGAGATGGGCGCACCTTGTTTTCTTTTTTTTCGAGCATGTCAGGAAAAAAAAATCCGATTAAAAACTATAAAAAAACACTTATAAAAGAATTAGATAATATTTATTAAAAAACCTTTTGTGAAAAATTATAATAAAAAGAATATGTAAATAAATTGCTGTTAAAAATTAGATGATATTTATAAAAAAAAAACCTTTTGTAAAAAGTTATAATAAAAAGAAACTTGCTAAAGTTTTTAATAAATTGCTATTAAAAATGATAATATTTATAAAAAAAAGTCTTTCTATCATTTACATTTATAAAAAAAAAAACATATATCTAATTGTTTGTATTGTTATGTTTAACCAGATTATTAAATTTAACATTGTTGTGTTGTTTTTTTTTCATTTTTGTTAGGGGCGAAGGTTTATTTGGGCCCGTCCGGGTCCGTATCGTTTTTTCGCTCAGAGGTAACGATTTATACATATTCGGTCCAAAAAATTTTTATATATACTTAGCTCGGTCCGGTCTAATTTTTAATAAAAAAATTTATATACTAAGTCGGCCCGACCCTTAAATTTTAACCCGTACATATTTTTTCTTGAAACTTCACCCCTACTTTTTATACGGACATTTTAATAATGCAACTATTCTGAATACCCACGTCACATAGATTTAAAAAATTAGTGTTAAGTTTGATGCATAACTAACTTATCAAATACTATAATTCTAGTGACAAATTAAAAAGTATATATACATAAGAAAGGCAAGTTTTCTCGTGTGCATGGTGGAGACATTTGTCAGGGATAAGAAGTCGTTGTAGTAGCCAGAAGGTTAACAGCAAAAAAGGTACAAAGTCCAATAACATTGTTGGTTTTATAATTTATGCCATTCAATAACTTTATTTTTCCTTTCCCACATCATTTTCTATTTTTATTGAATTCTATATATTTAATATATTTAAGAAAATAAAATCAATATCTATATATATATATATATATATCTATCTATCTATATATGGGTCACGCTCAAACGAGAACTGAAAATATAAAAAAACTGCAAGAACTATTCTAGATCACATATTAATTAAATTAATTTAATTAGATTAATCAAATCATAACTTCCACTTAGGGGTAAAATAGGAAAGGAATTATATTTTACATATATATATATATATATATATATATATATATATATATATATATTCTATGGATTTTACAAAATAGTCATACTTGTATCTTTACAACCATAAAAATCACAAAAAATATTGAACCGTAAATTTTTGTTCACAACCCTTATCATTCAAAAATATAAAGCGTTATACAACACCAAGATACCATTATGCCAAAGGTCATTTGATCACAAACAGTTTGTGCAATGCATTTAATTTTACAAATAGACATAAAATCTAAAAGTACGGCAAATGGATATGAGCAATGAGTGATTATCACGTCCGACAATCACGTCATGGGTGTTACTCACTTAGTAATAAGGCTATTCGTAATGGAGATGGCCAAAAGGGTGGAGATGGCGCCTATAGCGCCCCAACGTAGTGGGGGTAGCGCCCATGGCGCCAGAAAGTGAGAGGGGGAGAGGCGTCATGGAGATGGCACTCCAGGGGGGGGGGGGATGACGCCAACGGGGATGGTGGTAGGGGCACTATAAGGGGGTTAAAGGCTCTATGACGCCCCATGGAGCCCATTACACATAGCCGAGGGGTGATTAGTGAGTGTGACTGTTTTTTTATATTAAACTTTATATCCTTTATTATTGAATTAAATTTAATAATAACTACAATACAGAAAATTCAAACAAGAACAAAAAATTCAAACAAGAACACAAAATAATAATAATAATATAAGTTTTAGGAACCAATATATTTCTTTCTTATTAATAAGAACTAGACGGTGACTCGTCCGCGCGTTGCGGCTGGCCACCATAGGTTTATGTTTTTGTTTTGTTAGGTGTAACACATGTAAGTTTATGTCATTTTGTTATATAACTTGAATCATAAATGCAAAGTGGCAAATTTGAGTAAGCAAAACACAAAATCATTTTGTTGTATAACTTGATTCATAAATGCAAAGTGACAAATTTGAGTAAGCAGAACACAAAAATTAGAGCATTTACAAAAAGGCAGGAAACGATTTAAAAAAAAAATGAAAACGGATGTTGGAAGGATTGAAACAATGCCACCTCATTCAAAAACAACCACCACCACCAACTAAACTACCAAAGCACCTGTTACAGTAAATGAAACGATATCTACTAATGCATTAAATTAATCGTATAAAACAAAAAATATATATATAACCAAAAGTGGCCACTTGGCAACATACAATGGCCACAAAAGCAACTTGTAGTTATCCATCTTGGTGTCTAAAAACAATTGGGTAAAAAATAAGTTGTCTAAACCTCATTGGGTATAAATGAAATAGTAAATTCCCTCTTTAAAAATACTTTGCAAAATGTATAATACAAGTAAAACGACCCGTGTTGCCGCGGGATGCCTGTGTTGCAGCCGGTCATCGTGTAGATCAGTGGTGATCGTTTTTAGAAAGCTCAATCATCATGATCGTTTTTACAAAGTTCATTTTCGGTAATCGCTTTTAGAAAGTTCAATAGAGATATCGTTTTTAGAAGTTCAACCATATTATAATTATCATTCACATTTGCATCGGTATGATAGTTTTCAGACAGGAAACAAGAATGCTGTGAATTCAGTTTTGAGTAGCTGCCATGGTTAGTTTATGAGTTTTCAGTTTAGGGGATCAACATTTTCATTGATAGAAATTTGTTGACAATATATGTTTTAGTTCTTAAAATTAGTGCTTCTTTGTACGAATATTGAACACTGGGATCACTATTTGTGATTAATAGTAAGTTAATTTTTCATTATACCAAGGATTCTTAGCAAGTTAAAACTTATCTTTATTTATGAATTACCCAACTTAAATTCTCTATAGGTGTCCATTTATGGACCGTATGGTGATAAAATTCCTTCACTCCAAACTATATAAGATAGCATAGGTTGACTGATTTCTCCGGTACCTGCTCTCATTAACCAAGCAATACCTCATTGAACAAGAAATCATAATAGAAGCACACATGATCTGCAATACAAAAAGAAGCAAGAGGAAAAGAGGTCAAATATTCGATTTATCATAAGGGATTAACATCAGAATGTAGTGTACAACTAAGCACCTTCTATTCATATATGGCATCAATCTCTTGAATCAAATCTATGAGTCATGGTATTAGATAAATAGCAACCATAAAAGTTTGATGAACCATATCCTACTTGGGTATGCACAAAGTCAGTATCTACTTATCTTCAAAAGTTAGGGTTGTATTTTGATCATCCATCTATCATTGGATTGTTCACAAATTTTACATCCAAGAGGCAGAAAGTGCACGGAATTTATAGATACCAGAGAACACAATAAACAGAAGTGTACCTAGACCTGAGAATCAAGAAACACAAATCTGCAAAACATAGACCAAATAAGAAAAGCATAGTTAGCCAAAATTTAAGAGAAACACCAACAAATATGTAAAAATTTGGATTCAAGCTTTTTTAAGTGAACTCACATAATAGATTCATCTGAAAGCACAATAATAAGCTTACCTGCACTTTAGAGCACAATAATAGTAACCTGCAAAGAAACAATACAAAACATGGCAGTGGTTATTAGAGACTAATATTATCCAAAAGTCCATATACTTATGCAACATATGTCTTTCATATGGCAATCTATCAAACTTCATCTTTTGTTATCCCTAAAAGTTAAAACATCAAACGAAAGCTTACTATAGATTTCCATACTTTCAATTTTTAGATGTCACGGAGAAAGCATGATATGAAACACAAAAAGAAGCTAAAATATTAGAAAATTTTAACAAAAAAATAAGCAAGTAATGTAAAAAGAAATTTAGAAGATTCACAAAACCAACAAACTATTTTATAAAGAGTAACATAGGCTCAGAAAGAGTTCATCATCACCTCACATAATCCATCAACAACACCAAACCATCAACAAGTAAAAGATTTCCAACTAAATTTAGAACACCAAACCTTCAAGTAAAAAGAATTCGAACCAAATCTCAACCAACAAATAAGCAGCCGGTTTTAAGCCTAAAATCATTTACTTTGCAGCAACATAGGCTCAGAAAAGCTTCATCATAGCCTTATAAAGACCAGCCAAGAATAGTGAGGAGCAACGCAGGCTCAGAAAAAATTCATCATAGCCTCAAATGAATAAACTATATCTCTATTAGCAACAAAGGGTCAGAAAAACGTGATCATGGAATCATATAAACTTTCAAGAATAGTTAGTAGCAACCTCAAAGAAACCTTAACGACTCCTAGATACCATGAACAATAACCTCATAGAAACAAATCAAGAACAGTCATAAGCAACACAGGCTCAGAAAAAATTCATCACAGCCTCAAAGGGAAAAATTAATTGGCTAGCAGCAACACCGGGTCAGAAAAACCTAATCATAACGTCATAGAAACTTTCAAGAACAGTTAGAAGCAATGTAGGATAAGTAAAAACTCATCATAGCCCCAAAGAGACGTCAAGCCCTCATAGAAACCAGAAACAGTCAACCAATTCACAAATAGAGCTGCTGAACTGAAAAAGAAAACAGGTGAAGGTGTCAAATACAGCTATCAGTCTATCACAAATGTAGATCAATTTCCTTGGCCAACCAACAATAAAGCACACTTGGATTCAAAACCCAACCTCACAGTAGATTGTATAATCTGAAAAATGAAAGCATACGCCATTTTCAAAACACACCGGCTAAGATAGCATAGCGACCATCCCTTTAAACCAATAAGAATGCACACATCAAATCTCATCCACCAACATCACCACATGTGAAATGATGTTAGACATAGAAGTTGTGGCTAAAGAGTTAGGTAGCATCGGAGTCCATGTGCAGAATTTGGAGAGAACCACGGGCCAACTTTCAAAATTTACATGTGAGCGTCAACCAGAAGGTTTTCCAGATAAAAATTAATACAAACTCGTGCCAAACAACTAAGGCGATCACAACGAGGAGTGGCAACACCGTTCGAGATCCAGAACTGGCAGTTACTGCTAAGCCGATTGTTGAGGAGAAAGAAGCTAAGGTTGAGACTGATGTTCCTGGGAAGGTGCACCCCACTAGGCTAAGCCTAGCAAGTACCACACTTCTCAAGGAACCAGTCAGAGTTTAGACACTACGCATCCCATATCCAAAGTTGTTGAGAAAAGACAAAGCAGAGGAGAATTATAGTAAGTTCCATTCATTGTTTAAGCCGTTGCAACTTAGCATTTGTGGAGGCATTAGCTCAGATACCTATATATGCCAAGTTTCTGAAAGATCTGTTGACAAAAAAACTTGAGGAGCTTTCTACGGTTACAGTGAACGAGGAGTGTTCAACCATTCTCCAGAACAAGCTGCCTCAAAAGATGAAGGATCCAGGGAGCTTTACCATTCCTTGTGATGTGTGTGGTTTTGGATATGAAAATATAGTTGATTTCGGGCTGAAAAACGTCAAAATAACCTTGAAAATATTAAATTATAATTGTTTCTGATGATTATTAGTGAGTTTTCATGTTAAAACAAGTTTGGTACGGAAAACGAGGTGAAAATGAAGAAAAGTCAAAGTTCGGGTCAACCGGTCAAACGCAGAAGTCAAAATAAAAAGTTGCTGGAAAACTTCACGGCTTGCATGCCTTGAAACACCCTTTCACAGCCTAGACCAAGCTGTGAAGACCCTGACCAAGCTGTGATGTTGAGCCGCAAACCAGTCACCGGTGAAAACTGCCTCACGGTCTGACCTGCAGGCTGTGAGAGCCCTCACAGCCGTGAAGAACCTGCCCAGGCTGTGAAGCACCCTGTCCCTGGATAGCCAAGCCGTGAAAACTGCCTCATGGCCGTGAGAGCTCCTTTCACGGCCGTGAAGGACCCTATACCCATTTTTTGAAGTTTTGTGATTTCGGCCCCTATAAATAGAGGGCTCATTTCCACGATTCAGAACATCTTGGAGAGCAGAGAAAAAGCCAGAGAAAGCCCTCGTTGAAGACCTTTGAAGATTTAAAGATTCGAAGCCTTCGACGAGTCCGAAAGTAGCGTTTTTCATCATTTCGAGCTTTTATTCGGTATTGTACTTACATTTAGCCATGAATTTCTATTTGAATCAGATTTGTTTTTATTTAAACATTAACATGGTTGGCTAAACTCTTCATATCGTTTAGGCATAGACAAGCCCAACCATGGTTTGATCATGTAATTATGTCGGTTTTTACATATGATTATGGTTTGAAGTAATAGTTTTGTTTCTTTGTTTTAATTGATGACATTTGTGTTCTTGATTGTTCTTGGATACTTCTTAGCCTTGTGGGACCCTCATCATTAGGTTGCAGAGCACCGACCGATTAGGAATCCTATTGTATAGCCGAACCACAGAATCTGCAGCGTACGCGTGAACTAGCAATAGTCACGATCGTTAAGAACCCTAGTCACCAATCCGGAGTCCAACCCTTAGGGCTGAGTGAGAAATTACCTACCCTCTGCCAGTAGCCACCCTCGACATTGTCAAGTAAACCAAGTAGTCACCGATAGGTCGGGTCTGCCCTTACTTAGTCGTGTCTAGGACCTGCTGGGTCAATTGATCCATAGAACTTAACCGCTTCACAACCCTAGAACCGTTAGGATCATCCATACCCTAACCCTTCGACCAGTTGTGAGTTGAGTCACCGATAACTCGGGACTCAGCCTAGGGCACTTCAAATCCATAACCAACTTGTCTACACTTCACCATGGACCATTAGTAACCATTTAGGGCCTGTCTATAACCCTAATAGTGAACCAGTCCATAGGAATTAGGTCGCCTTGTCTTAGGAACCCAATTCACATAAGCGACAAGGCGTATGCACAAAACCGATACAATCGATTAAACCTGGGTGGGGGAGTCATTGCCTAAGCGATCCTCTTACACTACTGAATTAAACAAACCCAATTTTCAATTTGTTCTCTCAAACCATTCGCATTTCAAATTCATATTCTCAAAATACAAAAAAAAAAATAAATAAACTGGCTTAACTAAAGATCAACTGTTTTGCATAAAACGTGTCCTTGAGGTTCGACATCCCGGTATTTACCAACACTATACTATACATGGCAGGTATACTTGCCTACGTGTGTGTGTAGTCCCTAGGTGGATAACCATTTTTATAAATTTAAAACCTGATAGTGTAAGACCATATTTTCATATACACTTTCACACACATCACCTTGTTTGATAGGTAGCTTGTCTGACAGTAATGCTCTTGCTGATCTGGGTGCTAGTATTAACTTGATGCCATATTTAGTCTTTGCTAAACTAGACCTAGGTGAGTCGAGACCGAACGTATGAGCATTTAGCTTGTTGATAGATCTGTTAAAATACCCACGAGGTATTATGGAGAACATGCTTGTAAGAGTTGATAAATGTATGTTCCCCGTTGATTTTGTGATCCTTTGAAATGGATGAGGATGAGCATGTGCCTCTTATCTTAGGTCGACCATTCTAGCTACTACACGAGCCTTGGTTGATGTTTTCAACGGTAAGCTCACTTTACGCATTGAGGACGATTCCCCGACCTTCGATATTAGAGATTAGATGACGCATCCTCAAGGTCACGATGACACCCTTTATTTTTTCATACATTTACATCACATGTGGATGGTCATTTCGAGGACATTTGCGTGTGTGATTATTCTAACAAGCAACTCTTGCATTGGGTGAACAAGGAGTTATGACTGCTTGAGACAACAGTTGATTATGATACTAGTGACCTGACTAGTGAGACACTTGAGGCCTCAGAGGTATTTGAGGTGATTTTAAATGAGGGGCCCAAATCCAGACCGTTAGTAGAGGACCTGCCTGATTTGGATCTTAAGGATTTGCCCTCTCACAGGTAGTATGCATTTCTTGAGGTGGATTCTAGACTTCTAGTGATCATTTCATTTGATTTGACGTCAGAGGAAACGAAGAGGTTGTTGGAGGTGTTGAAAGAGCACAAACAGGCCGTTGCATGGAAACTTATGGATATTAAGGGTATAAGCCCTTCATTTATTACTCACAAAATTCTAATGGAGGATGAGTACAAGCCTGTTGTGCAGCGCCAGAGGAGGCTAAACCCAAAGATGCAAGAAGTGGTGATGAAGGAGGTAGTGAAGCTTTTGGATGCTGGTTTGATTTATCCTATCTCAGATTTGCCATGGGTTAGCCCAGTTTAGGTTGTGCCCAAGAAAGGGGCATGACAGTTGTCGTGAATGAGAGGAACGGGTTGATCTCTACACACACGGTTTTAGGGTGGAGAGTTTTAATCGATTATCATAAACTCAACGATGCTACAAGTAATCATTTCCCCTATCGTTCATTTATCATATGTTGGAGCATTTATCCGGTCACATTTACTATTGCTTCAGTGACCGCTTTTCAGGTTATTTCCTGATCCCCATCGCACCAGAGGATTAGTAGAAAACCACTTTTACATGTCCTTCTGGCACCTTTGCGTATCGACGCATGCGATATGGATTATGTAACGCTCCCGCCATGTTTTAGCGATGCATGGTTGCTATGTTTCATGATATGATTGGGGACTCCATGGAGGTTTTCATGGACGAATTTTTTTTTTCAAGAGTACATTCGATCAGTGTTTGATGAACTTAGCATGGATTTTAGATCGATGTGAGGAGACGAACCTGGTGCTTAATTGGGAGAAGTGTCATTTCATGGTTCGTGAGAGCATTGTGCTAGGGAACAAGATTTCACATGCGAGGCTTGAGGTTGATCAATGGCTCAAATCCTATCGTCGATTCATCTGTGATTTCTCAAAAACCGTTAGGCCGATGGCTCAAATCCTGGAGAAAGATATCCCATTTGTGTTTTCTGATGAGTGTTTGAAAGCGTTCAACATGATAAAAGAAAAGTTGGTGAACGCCCCATCATGGTTGCACCCGATTAGTCGCAACTATTTGAGTTGATGTGCGATGCGAGTGATTTCGCAGTGGGGGCAGTCTTGGGACAGAGGAAGGACAATCACTTCCATCCGATCTACGATGCCAGCAAGACTCTAAACGATGCGGTGGAGAATTTGTACCACAGCTGAGAAAGAGCTCCTAGCTGTAGTGTTTTCCTTCGATAAATGATCATATCTTGTCATTTCTAAGACGATTGTTTACACAGATCAATTGACGATTAGGTATCTCTTTAGTAAACGGGATGCTAAGCCACGTCTCATTCGCTGGATCTTCTTGCTACAAGAGTTTGATATTGAGATTCGTGATAAGAAAGGGGCCGAGAATGTTACGGCCGATCACCTCTCACGGTTAGAGAATTCAGAGGGTGAGCAAGTCAAGAGGATTCCCATTAATAACTATTTTCCCTATGAATTTCTTGAGTTTGTACATGCGAGAGATGATCCAGACGGTCCTTAGTTCACCGATTTTGCGAACTGAGGAAACGACTTTCATATCAGTAAAAGAACAAATTCTTTACCGATTTATAACATTACATTTGGGAGGTTCCACACTTGTTTAGGATTGGTGTTGATTCAGTTAATAGGAGATGCGTGCAAGGAGAAGAGGCGCGCTAGATTTTTCGATATTGTCCTGTGGGTCCCATGGGAGGACATCACACAACGTTCTACACTGTGAAAAAGGTGTTTGAGTAAGGAATTCTAGTGGTCCACGATTTTCAGGGATACGTATGAGATGATTAGTAAAAGTGAAAATTATCAGCATACGTAATTTGTCGAGGAGAAGAGGCGCGCCAGATTCTTCGACATTGTCTTGTGGGTCCCACTGGAGGACATCACGCATCGTTCTACAACATGAAAATGTGTTTGAGTCAGGAATTCTAGTGGTCCATGTTTTTCAGGGAAGCGTATGAGATGATACGTTAATATTAAAACCTCTATAAGTGTAACACCCCAAAATTTTATGCCTTAAATTATATACGTGTGCTATATTTGTTAAATAGCTGAAATGCATGTGATATAATATATATATATATATATATATATATATATATATATATATATATGATTTGGGGTAGAATACATCAACCAAAATCCCTACATCCTCTACATCAAACCCCTTTTTTCAAAAAAAAAAGCACTTTCTTTTAAAAAAAAAAATTTAAAAAACATCATAAGTCAAATCGATATATATTCTTTCTGGAACACCTTTTTTTTTTAATTTTTATGGCGTTTTTATTATTTTAAAAAAAACGCCAAAAAATAGAAAAAAAAAATTCAAAAAAATGTGTGTTTTGGTGCGTCTAGAAGAATGGTGTTTTTAGAAAAAAAAATTAATTAACAAAAAATATTTTTTTTGGTGTTTTTTTTGAAGAAAAAAAAATTCGAAAAAAAACACCAAAAAGAAAAAACACCACAAAAAAAAAAGAGTGTTCTAGGAAGCTAACATAGCGATTAAAGGTATAGTGTTTTCAAAAAAAAAATTGTTAGGAAGTGTTTTTTGGTGTTTTTTGTGAAAAAGAAGGTTGATGTAGTGGATGTAGGGAATTTGGTGGATGTAGCTTAACTCAACTCTATATATATATATATATATATATATATGTAGAATAGAGAAACACCACGATTCACGTATGAATATTCGACACGACATTCGAGGAAACGTCAAGAGACGAATTTATAGAATATGTTAGATAATGAGAAATAAAGATCGTGGGCGCATACGGATCTCAAATCCGAGTTATGACGAAGCGGGAAAATGCAAAATAGTAATTTGGGCCCGGTTTGTAATAAACCGTAATTAAGCACGAACGTCACTAAAATAACACCGAGGCGAAAGTAGAACATTAGGTATTACTAAATACTTGATTTGTAATCGATATAAAATATAATTGCGGTGTTCGGCACGAAAAACGGTGAAATCGGTAACCATCGTCGTTACGCGATAATAACCGAAATCAATTCGGTTAGCCGTTCGAGATGATTATAACGCCTCTGCAAAGTATAAATCATTATTATAATATCTATGAAGAAATTCAGTCGAGAAGATGTATTCGGTCTGTCAAATGGCCGAGATCGCGACATTGATTAGACGCGCGTTCTACCGCGTAATAACTGAACATTCACCGGTTAACGTTTTAACCGAAAAATAAATATAGCGATTAATATTTATTAGACTCTCGTAATATTTTGAACGTTTGGGAATTTTATAATCCATTTGCGAAAGATTATGTTATTTTACGGGTTTAAGAATACAAGTATAACACCTACTCATTAAATATTATACCTTATTAAATTTACTTGTTCCTTACTCTTGAGACTTATGTCTGTCAAATTAATCGTATGATTCAGCGTTTAAAAGCTTACCCATCATTCGTACGTGTTACGTATTTGTTGAATCAATTTATAGTATAAATATATACATGCATACACCAAACAAACTCACACCAATTACCCTATATTAACATAAGACAACCTGTGGTACAATTTTTAAAACATATTGTACAAGCTGTCAATGCATATTTTGGAAGTTACAATATTTGATGCTTTTGGTACAAGCACTCAATGCCGGAGAATGGTTTAAGGCGCCTTTTTTTTCTTCTGGCCCCACCCATTGCGCTGCCGTGTTCGGTTTTCTTCTTATGCCCCCCCCCCCCCACCGCGGGATTTCAGGGAGAGTTTGGCGTGTTATTTACGTTGCTTTGATTTCCTTTTTGATTTCCTTTTTATAATCAGCAGTCAATAGATTTCTATCTCTCTATCTTGCTACTTTCTCTCTCTATACCTCTCTATCCACTTGCATTTTAATCGGTTTTGGGGGCAATCAGATGAATTCGAGACAACCGTCGCACACTGCCGCTGCCGGTAATGTTTCTCCGCCGGCAGTTAAGATGCGATTTGTGATGTTTTACGGCGGATGGCGTTGTTCGTATTTCTTTTCCGGTTGCTTTTGAAGACGTTGATATTACCGCCCCCGTCGTTGCTTCGTTTACGTTGAAGCGGCGACGGTTTGGCGGTGGTTATGTCCTTCGTTGCTCACCTTTAGTTGATATTGGGTTTAAAACCCTCAGATTTGAAATACCCTTCTGATCCGTTTTTGGTTTTGGAGTTGGGCGTGTTATATACGCCTATGAATTTACCCTCAGATCTGAAATACCCTTCTGATCCGTTTTTGGTTTTGGAGTTGGGCGTGTTATATACGCCTATGAATTTCTCTCATATACCATAGATTTTATATGTTCCAGATCTGGTGTTTGTTTTGGGTTTTCAAATGACGAATCTATTTTGGGTTTTTGTACTTACAGATATGCTGGTTGTTTTGGGTTTCTGTAGTTATTTCTTTGCATCGTTTAATCTTATGAATTATTGAAGCTTAAAAACCTTCAAATGTTTGTAAAGAAGCTATGTCGGTACAGAATCGGCGATGATATGACCTTGAGGATTTGAGCCGTATCGATTTAAGGTATATGCAACTATCTCTTCGTTTGTTTCACTATGATGAAGTTGTAAAGATGTCTACGTTAGTATATATTCGGCGATGATATGAATTTAGGGTTTCCAAAACCCTAATCTGAGCCTAATTAACCTCAAGTGTTTGTAAAGAAGCTATGTTAGTAAAGATTCTGCGATGATATGCACATAAGGGTTTTACCCGGTGACATTTCTTTGAGTGTTTGAATCCTATGAATTGTTGAAGCTTATAAACCTTAAAATATTTGTCAAGAGGCTATGTTGTTCCAGATTTGGCAATGATATGAATTTAGGGTTTCCACAACCCTAATCTAAGCCTAATGAATATCAAATGTTCGTAAAGAAACTATGTTGGTCCAGATTTGGCGATGATATTTAATTTAGGGTTTTCACAACCCTAATATGAGCCTGCCTTCTTATATGCTTCTCAGTTTGGAATGCTTTTGTGATGCCTACATTTAAGCCTTTGTTGTGATAATTTGATAATTGATGATGTCAACAACATTTCCTAAGGCTATGGTGACTTGCGTTAGAGCCTTGATTTCATGGCTGTGATGATTCGAAATGGAACTGGGAGCCTTGATTTCATGGCTGTGATGATTCGAAATGGAACTGAGCCATGTACAAAATTTGTTATGTTATGTTTGAAGAAAATTGAAATTCTTATATTCATAGCCAAATTAACTGTTTTGGATTATGGTCGTCTAACACATCATTATTTTAATTTTTTTCCTGATTTGATAATTAATAATTTTCATCTTTATGTATGTAAATTTTGCAGGTGATTTTCTGTAACTGCTCTTCTTTATCCAGAGGTACACGATTAATTCTATTGCCTTTGTTTATATGTAAATCTTAGTTTTTTGGCTATTTGGGGGTTGTTCTTCTAATTCGTTGTTTCATCTCGATTAATGTTTTTTGTATGTGATTAGGTTTGGGGAAAGGTTATGCTGTTGTGTTTGGTTAAATCTTTCGTAAGGAACATATTTATGGTGTTTCGTTGATTATGTGAATGTTCAGGCTTCTATATATTTAGCTTGAAGAATCTACTGGATTGTTATTATTCATAAAATTTACATTGCTGAATTACTATTATTCATATGTAAGCCTTCTAATTCCTTGCAGTCCTTCTCATCTCTGTATTGACTATCTCTCTATTTCTTTATTTTGTTTCAGGCTTCTCTTAGACAGATCAGTGGCAGAGGTATGGGTTGCCTTTGTTTTGTATTTTGAATGGGGTAATTTGTAGTAGGTTTTCTATAATAGGTTTGTTTGTTGTTTGATCAATTTGGCATGTTCACATTTTGTTTAACATTTAGGTTGGCCTCCATTTGTTCTGATAATTTAAGTTTAAGCTTCTTCTTTGAACAAGGTTTATGAGACTAGAAACATGGAAGTAAGAACTGAAACAACAAAAATAAATTATATCTCATAGATGATGAAATAAACCAAAAAGTCATCAACTTGACCTATAAAAGGTTCAGCAGGAAGTGAAATTTAGAGCTTTAGATTTGCTATGACATTTAGATGGGGGGAAGTAAATGATAGTGTATTTGAAGATAATTTGCTCATAGTTCTATCCTGAATTTTTTGTTTGGGGTGCTTTTTGCAGGATTAAGGAAAAAGTACACCAATCAAGAATTGTAGAAATGAGTCTTAAAACCTTTTACCCCTAAGAACTCAGGTAACGCAGTCACATTTGATTTCTTGGGCCTGTAATTTTCTTATGTCAATTAAGCCTAACGAGTCAAAACAAGAAACTTATTGAATCTCCTAATAGTTAGTGTATGGTGGTTGAAATTTCTTAAATATGTGCTTCGTTCTATCTTTTAAGGTTGGTATGCTAATATTTTTTTTAAATGTGCAGCTTGGTTGTTCTATCTATATTTGTCTTAATAATTGTCAGTTGCATGTGTGGTGACTCACGTTGAGGTTTGAAATTTCGCTATGAAGGCTAGAGACTCGATGGCGCATGATCTTTTGCACGTAATCATGCTGGAACTTTAATATCTTGAGTTGCAAAGATCACTGTGAGTTTCTGCATCTGCATCATGGTTTTTGTTAAGATTTATAGATTTGGAATTTCCTCATTTCCACTTACTGCGATCGTATGGATATTTGCCATTTATTTAGATATAAATATTCAATGAAATTATACACAGGTTGCATACACAAGTTGTAATTTGGTTATTTAAGTCAACAGTGGAGGAATAAATCCAAACATTTTGTTCTTTGTTCATTGGTTTCACTCCATTACTTTGACCTGTTTTATGATTTTCTTAGTTTTTCTATTAGGTTTATGATTGTTTTTTTATCCGTTTGTATTCTAGAGATCGTGTAGGTTGATAATTTCTAAAGATGTAAATGTTTAAGTAAGGTAGCAGAATTTTTTATTGCATATCTGGTGTTTTTGTTGTGATTACAGTATTATACCCAAGATTTATGTTATGCTCTGGCCTTTTTATAGTGGCTTTTAAATTATTTTCAATAGGGAAGTTAAAGTGTGTATTTTTTAGCACTATTTCAGTTAAGAGTTTGTATTACTCTACTGATCCAAATCTGTGTATTGCTTTCCATCCCAGTTTTTAGAAGTGAGTCATTTGAGATATATCTGACATTGTTTTTTTGCCTTTTTCTTAGTATTTGTTTTGTTGTACTGATCTTGAAGCTACATGACCTCAAGTTTTATAGGTAAGTTTTTGTTTGAATCGGTTTCTTAAAGTGCCCCTCAAATATCTGATATTGAATATTGCATGTTTGAATTTCACTAGCACAGATATTGACATTAAATGGAACGAGGAGGTCTTTTGTTTGAATCGGTTTCTTAAAGTGCCCCTCAAATATTATCCACTATTTTGTGGGTAGTGTGGTGAAGCGAGAGTCTCTTTAGCTCAAAAAACGGGTCAACTCCGCGGCGAAGCGCGGGTTGACCCACTTGTCACACACAAATCACAATACAATTCAAATGCGTGCAGAAACAGACAAAACGAATTAAACAAACAGAGAGAGAGAAAGCACAAACGTACCTCCCCTCCCTCTCGACTTTTCTTTCCGGCAAATCCCGTCTCCCTTGATGCCGGCTCTTCACGGCGATTCCGCGACGAACCAAAGTCCGACCCGCAACAACCTCGGCAGTCCGGCTCCACCCATCTCCTCCCCGTTCGGTTTTCCCGGCGACCTGCTGCTGCTGTTACCAGTGGAGCACCCAGCTCCCCCTCTCCGACGTTCCCTCCGGCGAGCCAAGCAGAAACCGGCGATGTAGCTCCACCCTGCTCGAACCCCGGCGACCTGCTACCTTCGTTTTTTCGGCCGGCGTATCCTGCATCACCCAGCCTCGCTCCTTCCCCGTCACTTTGAACTAGCACGACCGATGAACTCGGCGACCTCGCGCACCTCCGAGCAACCCAAGGGCGGGCCAGTGGCCATCTCCGGTGACGATAACGGCAGCAGTGATGCACCGGGCAGTGGCAGCGAGCGGCGGCAGTATCTTGTAGATGGTGGTGGAAGGTGGTGGTTGCAAACGGGTTTAAAACCCGGTAAACTCGCTAAAACCATCCCCTCTTTTGGTCAGTTTTCGATAACGTACGGTTGATGACGGGGCATAACAGTAACGTCGATGAATTGTCAGGATGGTGGTAAATAGTAGTGGTGATTGGTGGTTGTTAACGGCAGTCGTAGGCGGTCGTAATTCAAGTTAGAAAAAGGGACGACGAGTTAAGCCGTTTACACTTTCGGTCAACGTTTTGGTGGCGTAACGAGGTTCAAACGACAAACCGACAACGGGGAAATGCTCATGGCAAGAAGCTAGTCAGAGAGGACTATTCATTTGTCCAAATCGGACAACTTTATTATTCGGTTATTTTGGACTAATTTCACAACCCGTTAAAAAGGTAAACACGTTAAATATTTGTTATTATTACAAATATTATTGTTAAGTTAAAGTTTATATGAAATCATAATAGAACGGGATAAATGATATAAATATTTATAAGTCGAATAAATATATATGATTATTAATCAGTTTTATTTATTAAAATTGATTAAAAAGGATATTTAGTATTTAAATATTAAAAATATATAGACATATATATTTAATATAAACGATAATGATAAAGTAATTATCGGATTAAATGTTAATATATATTTAAAACATATTTAAAATATGTTTAATGTATATTAAAGGGTTAATATGGAAATTAGGGTTTTCTAGACACTGTTCTGTCAAACCCGAGAAAACGGTAATGAACCAAGCTTTGAAATTTTAAAGAATATTATAAAATGTTATAACGGTTAAATACCCTAAGTCAGTTCTGAATGAAAATGAATTTTGATAAAGAAATGAGAATAACGGGAAATTAGGGTTTCTAAATATGATTATTTAATATAAAATAATCCGAAGGGTATGGAGACTTGATTTTTGACATGGAACTATGTTTATATATATAATAAGTATATATAAAGTTAAAATGGATAAATGATAAAGTATTTCAAATACCGAGTTAATCGGAGAAGTTCGCGCGGACCGGAAGGGTAGACGCCTGTACACTAGGGTTTCTGGCAAAAGCGAGGGTGTCGCATAAATCCCAACTGGGAAATGGCATCCCTCACTGGGCGATCCCGGAGTGAACGTTTACTTATAGGAATGCGTGTCTTCATATTATTAACAAAAGAAAAGGATAATGGCCTAAAGGGCATTTTCGTTATTTTAACATTTAAAAAGGAATGTACTTAATAATTTAATATATTAAGATAATGAAGTATTAAAATAAACATAGGAAGTGTTTATTATATTAAACTTTGCGTTAACACCGTACAATACGCGATTAGGTTTAATTGGAAGGCATTGCAGAGACTTTGTCTGAATTAACTGCTTAAGAGAATAAGGTGAGTTCTATGAGCCCACTTTTAAATGTTTTAAATGTTTTAATGTTTTCGGGCTGATATACATGCAATGATATATGAAAAAGGAAAAAGTGTCTTCGAGAACACCTTTGCCGCCAAATCAGAGAGGTTTTAAAGAGAGCGAATGAGATTCGGATTTAGAGAGAGAGAAATGTTTATTGACCTTTAGAAAGTTACAAGTGATTTAGTAAAAGATACAAAAGTCCCTATTCTAGGTCCAATCTTGGATATTTATAGGCTTCCTTCCATGATCTCTTGACCTTTAACTCGGATCTTCACTCAGATCCTCGCCCTGTATATACCTGTAAAACCACTACCACTTGCCTGAGGACTTAGATGTCCGATGGTCGGATGTAAAGACACATCCGACGATCTCATATACTCATCAAGTCCCCAAGTCTATTAAGTATAACGTTTATGTTTAATAGACTTTTTGTTTTAAAATAGGTAAATTTGAAATTTCAAAAGAAACTTGTCGCTTTTACCTTTTGACGATTCATTTCTACATATCCACCGATCGTGTTTTACTTACTTGTACGGTACCACTATTGTGAACTTTATGTCACATCTAATTTGATTTTTTTGTTTACAAAAAATCTTCCTATAAATCCATTCACCGACCTCTTATACCCCTTTTTCACCTTCAATTCTTCTCCTCTTTCATTCTTACTGTTTTCCCCCAAAAGCTCTCGAGTTCATCTTCTCCATCGTCAATCGCTTTTGCAGGTTAGTGTTAACTTCTTCTCTTCACCTTTTCTCTTCTTCCAGTTTGCTTGCCATGTCGTCCTTAAACAAACCATCCGAGCCAAGATCACCCCCTAAACCTAAAGATTCTGAAGCGGTTTCAAAAACCACTTCTTCTGAACCAAACCCTAATTCCGAAAATCCTAAGACTGAAAAAATCCCTACAAAACATAACCTTGACATTTCGTATTGCTTAATTTCGCAAGAGAATCTCAACACTTTTGTTGAAGAATTCCATATTCCTTTGAATCTCAACCCTACCTTACCTCCTTCCAAAAAACCCATTTATCCCTTTCCAAAAAACAAAATCGGGTTGTATTTTGATTTTTTCAAGCAAGCAAATTATAGAATTCCGTTTACTCCGTTTCTTTTTGAAGTCCTTGACTATTTTGGGGTGCATATTACTCAATGTAACCCCCCAGGTTTGTCAATTTTAAACCATTTCGAATTATCGTGCCGTGCTCTAGAAATCCCACCCAATGTTACCTTGTTTCGTGCATTCTACCGCCTTACCATGGGTGGAAACTGGTATACTTTTGAGAAGAGACGAGATCTTAACCCCATCTGTAGCAGTAAACCCACCACAAACCGTCTTTGGAAAAACCAGTTTTTCTATGTTGATAACACATGCATACCATCAACCATGGTTTGGCGTGATCCCAAGTTTGCCATTCGCGATGAAGCTCCAAAAAAGGAAACCATTAACCAAAAACACTTCACCCTCATAAGCGAACTTTCATTTCCGGTTCGAAAACTTCCCGAAGCGATTCTTGTTGCCGCTCAAATTAGTACAAACTGGCACACACCTCACTTGCGACCTTCCTTCTTTCATAAGGGTGCTAGTGAGTCTTACCCCTTATATCCTTCTTTTAGCATGTCTTATATTATAATGCTTTTATTTTAGCGAATAAGGTTTTAATACAACCTAACAATTATTTACCTGTTGTGTCTTTTTATCAGAGATGGACCTATCCGGTGTGCTGAAGCTTAGAGATTTTTCCTCTTTGTCTTTTGAACCGGAGGAAGAAGCGCCTGAGACAACTCCTGCCACGGATCAAACAGGTGCAACTTCCAGCAATGTGATTACCTCTGAAGCAACTCAACCAGATACTCAGGAAAATGAATCGACACAGAATCCTCCAGTAACAACTTCTAAGAGAAAGAAGCATACTTCTAAAGGTCCTCAGGAATCCCCCAAGAAGGACGACGCACTTGCTAGTAAAAGAAGTAAAAAAGATCCACCAAAAAGATCTGAGAAAACAGCAAGTGCAGATGCTCCTGTCGTAACTTCTCAAGGTGAGAAACTTTGTCAAAAAGAAATCAAAGAAGACCACGTGCCTCGTCGTTCTCCTAGGCACAATGCTCAAAATACTTACCCTGCTTCTGGTGACAACACCCCCGCAAGCGAGACTCAGATGAGTCGTCTTGCTGATGTTTCGTCACCCCCTGGGGATGCAAGTTTTAATTTCGAAGTACCCAAATTTTCTCCCCTCAGTCCACCGAGCCTGTCCTATATGATCACTAATGATGATATTTTCATGAATGAGTACTTTTCCACATCTCCACCAGCTGTTTTAGAAATTTCTGAAGAAAATCCTCCCATTGTCCACACTTCCATCCATACCACTGTATCACCTGTTCAAACGATCCCTTCCCAAGTTCTTGTATCTCCACAAGCTTACCCTTTAAACTCAAGCATTTCCACCTTTCTCCCTTCTACTCAAAATGAGATCGAGTGGTTAAAGAATGAACATGCTCAAGTGAAAACAAGGAGAACCGTAGGATACAATTTGGGTGAATTGTTTCTTCCCAACTGGAATATAAGCAATAGTGACAGTTTCACAGATCCAACCATTGCAAAGAACATGTTTCTTCATGGCTCTACTCCTTATGATGTAAAGTTTCTACAAGGCCTCCCTCCTTCTGTTCTTGCTACACGTATTTCTGCCATTCAAGCCGAAGCTCAATCCATCATACCTGAGCTGTACAACCGATGGATTAGAGCTGAGAATGCCAGCTTGTCAAGTGAAATCGCTCAAATGCAAACTCCAGCTATGCAAAACAAGATTCAAGGCCTAGAAAAAGAGAAGATTGCTCTTATTAAGGCAAAAAATGATGCTGCTCAGAAAAAGATTGTGGCGGAACTTGCATTATCAGAAGCTCGCTCAATAATTGACATGCTGAAGAAACAACAACTGTCTCTTGAGAAGAAAAACTTAGATGCCTTGGAAGAAAAAGAATCTGTTTTGCAAGAGAAAAAGTTGCTCCATGAGCAAATGAAATCAGTTTCTGATGGTAAACCTTATCTTCTTTCTCTCTTTTTTTTATAACCCCATTAGTATTCTTACAAATTTCCTTTCCTGGCCCTTACATACTACCAGAAGTGGCAACTCTGAAGGAGAAGTTGATTCAACAAAGTCAAGTTTTTGAAAAAGAGAAGAACGCACTGACCAAAGAGAAGCACACCCTGGAGAATGACAAATCTTGGTTGTTAAAGGAAGGAATCGGTGCAATTGTGGAGAAGCTATTTAAGGATCCGGACATGGTATCTGCTGTTGGGAACATTAATAATGCAATGAATGCATGTGGCGTGAACGAAGGTTTAATTCTTGGCTTTCGCTATGCAAAAATGCCTGCAGCTTCTGTGTTGTCAACAAAAGAATTTGACAAAGATGCCAACAAGAAGCTTTCAGAGGCCACCGAAGCGTTCAAGCAACTAAGCATTCCTTTCCTGAAGCAACTTCCAGACCTGCACAATGCTCCTCTTGAAATAATCAAAGATGCTGTCCTTGGTGATGACCCATCCCACCATGTTGACAAGCCAGGATCCGGAACTGATTCCCACCATGCTCCTTCCAGTTCTAACTGACTCCCCAAAGTGTGTTCTGATGTTATGCTTTTGAAAAAACTGTTGAATTTTCCAAACAATTCCCACTTGCATGTGGATGACTTGCTATGCCTGTATGTGTAGGGCTTTTGAACTTTTTTTGTTGCAACTTTTGTGTTTGAATGACTTTATGCTTTTGCCTAGTATAAAAACTCTTCGTTCTACTTTTTTAAAAAATTTTATAAACGAAATATAAATGCATGTTTGATCAGACATGCAAATATAAAGATTTTTGTAAGAGTTCTTATCTTGCTAACTCTAAAATATTAAGATGTGCAGCATATGCACAACGGAACAAACCATGCAACATGCAGGTCCCTATTTCGATACATAATCGATGCTTGTTAATTTGGAACATATCCAATTTTAAGACGAAACATATTCGCCCTAGAGAGTTAGATTATACTAACTGTGCTTGAAACATATTCAATGCTATAATTTTGGATCATGTCCAACCACTGGATGAAACATATTCATTCAATCATAATTAGAACATATCTAATTCTTGCCCAAAACATATTTAAGCAAATATAACCAGAACATATCTAGTTTTATCAAAAGATGTTCTTTTCCGCAAACCAAAAGTGTAAACTTTTTTTTTTTTTTTTTTTTTTACGCAAAGTAATAAAGTGGTGGTATACATGCTTGAGTCATGCTCAACTTATTTCGAAAATTCCATTATTACATGCATTGTAACCATCAAAAAAGAACAAATGTGATGATCAATTCATGGAGAATTCTTGTACTCAGTACCTACACATGGTACTTCCGCAGGTGAATTCCATTCCAAGACCTAGGCAAAACTTTTCCCTCTACATCTTCAAGCACATAAGATCCTTTACCCAAAACCTCTGCAACTTTGTATGGTCCTTCCCATTGGGGTGTTAACTTTCCCAACTTTAAAACTTTGCTAACATCGTTATTACGCAAAACTAAGTCACCTTCCTTAAAGTAATAAACCTTTGCATGAGCATTGTAATATTTTTCCATTTTTGTTTTATACTTTCCTTCTCTTATTGCCGCAACTTCCCGTCGTTCTTCTAACATATCTAAATTTTCCCTTATCAAATCATCATTATTTCCATGTTCAAGCATCCTTCGAGTTGGTATCCCGACCTCTGCCGGTATCACCGCTTCTGAACCATACGTTAAACTAAAAGGTGTCTCTCCATTAGCTGTTTTCGGCATTGTTCGATAGGCCCAGAGCACATGTGTCAGTTCATCAACCCATCCGCCGCCTGCTTTCCCTAGTCTCGTTTTAATGCCCTCAACTAAACTTCGATTAACTCGCTCAACCTGCCCATTTGCTTGAGGATACGCGACAGATGCAAAGACCTGTGTTATAGCCAACTCCTCACACCATTCCCCAAAGGGATTATCTGCAAACTGCTTGCCATTGTCAGAAATGATGTACAAAGGTAATCCAAATCTAGAGATAATGTATTCCCAGACAAATTTTTTCACTTGTGCCCCAGTGATGTTCGCAACTGCTTTTGCCTCCACCCATTTAGTGAAATAATCCACAGCCACAATTAAAAATTTAACTCTTCCTGCGGCTTCAGGAAATGGTCCCACAATATCGATACCCCACTTTTGAAATGGCCAAGCTGACACAATTGGCACCATCTCATGTTTGGCCTTCAAACTAACTGGAGCAAACCTTTGACATTCGTCACATCTTTTAAGTATATCACTAGCAAACTTATGCATATTAGGCCAATAATACCCCAGTAGGATCAGCTTATTAACTACCATCCGAGGGCCCATGTGATTACCACATATTCCCTTATGAACCTCGTTAACCACATAGACAGCCTCTTCCTCAGTTAAGCACTTCAACAAAGGTCCCACATACGTCCTTCTATATAACAACCCCTCCTGAACCTGATACTGTAAAGACTTAACCTTTACTTTCCTGGCCTCCTCTTTCCCTTCCGGCAATCGTCCCGTCACCAAGTATTCATATATTGGCGCATACCAAACTGGTCCAGACATAGCCACATCTGATACTTGCTTCTTTAATATTGAGGGTCCATCCAAAACTTCCACCCTTATTTCCTTTCCCAAGTGTTTAAAAGATGTCGAAGCTAACTTACTTAACACATCAGCTTTCTTGTTTTGACTTCGAGTTACATGTAAAACCTCGCATTTGTTGAACTCCTTCATCAGAACCTTAACCTGATCCAAATATAGTGCCATCGCAGCACTTTTGGTCTCATAATCCCCACTGATGTGCTTTACAACCAATAATGAATCAGTACGTACTTGCACCTCATGCGCCCCTAACATCTTCATCATCCTTAACCCTGTTCACCAAAAACTTGTAAATACATAATATTGGAGAAAGTTAGTGAAAGATAATAAATTTTCTGTTTTATACTCCTAAGCAACCTGCCAACACAACTTCATACTCAGCCTCGTTATTTGAAACTCCAAAATCAAACCTTATAGCATAAGTCATTTCATCCCCATCTGGACTTATAATTAATATACCTACAACTTATGACGTAACAGAGTTTAAGCCTAAAATCAAATATGCAAAAGATAAAAAACAACTCCATTATTGCAAATGAAGAAACTGAAAAACCTTACCAGCACCTGCCCCTTCACTTCCGGTTGAACCATCTGTAAACAATTTCCATGGCAGTACTTTCTCCACATCCAACACAATCGTTGATTCTTCCTGACTTATAGGCATTTCAGCTAAAAAATCAGCAATCACCTGACCCTTCACAGCGACCCGTGGCTTAAACTGAATGTCAAATTGACCTAACTCCACAGCCCATTTAACCATTCTACCAGACATTTCCGCTTTTCGCAACATTTGATTTATTGGACAAGACGTCAATACCTCTACACAATGCGCTTGGAAATACCTCCGCAAACGCCTCGCAGCCACAACTAATGCAAGTACCAACCTTTCCATCGAGACATACCTCTTTTCATAATCTTTCAGTACCTTACTTACATAATAAACTGGCATCTGACCTTGCTCCCTTTCTGCTACTAAAACTGCACTCACAGATCCTACAGTTGCTGCTACATACATTTGCAGCGTCTCCCCCACAGTCGGTGCTGTTAAAGTTGGCAATTCCGTCAACACCTTTTTCAATTCTGCAAATGCATCTTCCGCTTCTTGCGTCCACTGAAAATTTTCTTTCCCCAAACATTCTTTTAAAACCTTCATGAAAGGTAATGACCTCTCCGCTGCTTTAGCGACAAACCTATGTAATGCAACCAACCTTCCATTCAGAACCTGGACATCTTTCACTGAGGTTGGCGACCCCATCTGTAATATTGCTTCCACCTTCTTTGGACAAGCACGAATCCCCTCATTAGATACCATCATTCCCAGAAACTTTCCACTTTGCATGCCAAAGGAACATTTCTTTGGATTCAACTTCATATTTATACTACGCAACTTTGCAAACGTTTCCTCAATGTCCATGAACATGTTATCCTCCTCCCTGCTTTTAATTACAATGTCATCCACATACGCCTCCAAATTCCTTCCTACCTGATCCTGAAAAGTTTTATCCATTAACCTTTGATAAGTTGCCCCCGCATTCTTCAACCCAAAGGGCATCTTAGTGTAACAAAACAACCCTTCCCTTGTGATGAAAGTGGTTTTATCTTCATCCTCTACCGCCATCTGTATCTGATGATAGCCTTTGTACGCATCCAGAAAACATTTCCATTTAAATCCTGTAACCGAATCTACCTTCCAATCAATCTCTGGTAATGGATAACAATCCTTTGGGCACACATTATTTACATTTTTAAAATCAATACACATCCTCCAGGAGCCATCAGGTTTTTTGACCAACACGGGATTTGATACCCAATCCGAAAATTGTATTTCTCTCAAAATATTTGCTTCTAACAACTTATCCACCTCCACTTTCACAACTTGCGCCCTTTCATTATCCATCCCTCTCTTCCGTTGTTGGTACGGAACACTTCCAGGATACAAAGCCAGCTTATGTTCTGACAAATGCCTCGGTACTCCAGTCATATCAGAAGGTTCCCATGCGAAAACATCCACACTTTTAGCTAATAAATCATACAACTTTTCTCTTGCATTCCCCGACAATTGATCTCCAATTTGCAACTGCTGATCCGGATATCTTGAGTTAATTGCCCACTTATCCATTTTTATAATTGCCCTCCTATCTTCCTTTTGCATTTCCGGTAATTGCACAGCACATACTTGTAAACACCCATCAGAAGTTAAAGATGCGACCCCTCTTGGTGTTGGAAACCTGATCATCCCATGAGTTACTGATATTACCGCCCCCAACTGACTCAGAACTGGTCGCCCCAAAATGACATTATGGGAAGACGCAGCACTGACCACCAGGAACGTAACTTCCAAAGCACGAATCTGCTCCCCCACTCCTATGACCATTGGCAGAGTAATTTTTCCCAAGGGTCTAACCATCTCTCCTGAAAATCCCATTAAAGGAACTTTCGATGGCACCAACTTTTGTCGCACCTCTACCCCCATTTTCCTGAAACACTGCTCATACATAATATCCACCGCACTCCCACAATCCACATAGACTCTCCTGACTTCGTAAGTTGCTATCGTAGCGACCACCACCACAGGTTCCTCTCTTGCCATCTGTTTTAGAAGTGGAGGGAAAATAATCTCCTGATACTGCCAATCATCCTGCTTACTTATCTTTTTCTTCTGAAACTTTTCCACCTGATGACGCTTTATACCGATCATATTAATCACCTTAGTTGGTTCAGTACCCCCCTTTAGAACTTTTACTAAATGCCCCAACTTCCCAGACCGCACTGCTTTATCAATCTCCTTCTTTAATGCCCAACAGGCATCGGTTGTGTGGCCCCTATCTTGATGAAAATCACAATACTTGTCAAGATTCTTCATAGGAGCAGCTTTTATTTTTGGAGGAGCCTGAAACTGAACACGCTCAGTTGATAAAATTTCGCTTGGAGTTTTATTAAGTTCCACAAATTTATCATGCCGAGTCGAAACATAACCGTTTCTCGACTGATTTCCAGCATATCCTGCCCTAGCAACTACGGGCCGAACCCACTTATTTTGAAAATTCCCCATATTATTTCTTATTGGACCCGCGTATCTTCTGTTAACCTGACCAGTCCCTGCATATCCACCTCGAGGAACTAAATTTCGACCTTCTGTTTGAACAAAACTCCCACATGCATTTTTCCCCCTAACATAAGCCTTAGCCTTATCCATCAAAACTTCCATAGATTTCGGAAGATCCTCATGCAATTTCTCGACCAACTGAGCACATCTAACTCCATGACAGAATCCAGAAATACGCAATTGATCGCCTGCCCCAGAGATTTTCATACTCTCTCTATTGAAACGGCCAATAAAATCCTCAATTGATTCTTGATCCCTACGCCGGATATTGTGCACCTCCGTCGGATCCCTTGTACATTTCTTCTGCTGACTAAATTGTCTCAAAAACTTACCCTTTAAATCCTCAAAACTTTCAATTCCCCCTAGCGGTAACGCATCAAACCAAACCCTAGCTATACCCGTAAAAGTCTGAACGAACATATGGCACCAAGTCTCTTCAGCCCAATTTTCTATCCTGGCCGCAGAATAAAATTCAAACACATGGTCATCCGGATCCGCCAATCCTGCATACTTACTTACCGTGGATGGCATCTTCAACTTTCGAGGGAACGTTGCTTCCGCAATCCATGAAGTAAATTTGGATTGTGACGTCATAGATTCCGGCATATACGGGATAATCGTCTCTGCGACTTATCAAAACTTAAAATAATCAACGAATCATGACAACATATAATCCAAACCACATACATGAATTGCTTTACAACCCGACTTTGTCACTACACCATAATTATCAAAAAATAACCAGTATGTTTAGCTATAAAATGCGCAGCAAAAATTTATTTTAAGAAGACTGACACCATACTTAATTTGTTGTTATAAAAAATTGATCAATTGTATCAAAATCACATTCAATCAACCAATGGCCTATCAATAAGCTCAATAATTACCAATAGGTTCGCCTAAACCACAATTAATAATTTGAAATTACTAACACCATACCTTTCACCGAAGGTTTCACCGTTTTTATCGTGTCTGTAGCATCATCCACCGCCGAACGTCTCTGATTCTGGTTTCTACGTTTGAACTTCGCCAACTGAGTTTGGAGATCGTCAGCTTCTTCTTCCATAGACCGCTGTTCTTTCAAAAATACCAATAATTCCCTATTTCGCCGTAAGAAATCCATATCTAATTCCGAAAAATCATCATCGTCGGACTGTTTTTCCAATGGTTTGCCCTCTTTTTCACCAGCAGCCCCATCGAAAAGTATCATATTCTTCTTATCAGACACACTCTTCGAACTAACTTTCTTCGATCCATCACCATAATCAGAAACTAACGTCGTTGGATCCACGGAAGAAGTTGTGAAAAACGAAGTAGGTTTGAGTGGCGAATCATCAACAGAAAATCCTGAATTCTGTCGAAAAGAAGAACTCGACTTCAATTTTTCACTTGAAGCCGATACTGAAAACGATTTCTCCAAATCACTCATGATCCGATTCAGAACTCAATCACGAAGGATCCAGTCACTAATGGATGGCGCCACTGAAAAAGGAAAAAGTGTCTTCGAGAACACCTTTGCCGCCAAATCAGAGAGGTTTTAAAGAGAGCGAATGAGATTCGGATTTAGAGAGAGAGAAATGTTTATTGACCTTTAGAAAGTTACAAGTGATTTAGTAAAAGATACAAAAGTCCCTATTCTAGGTCCAATCTTGGATATTTATAGGCTTCCTTCCATGATCTCTTGACCTTTAACTCGGATCTTCACTCAGATCCTCGCCCTGTATATACCTGTAAAACCACTACCACTTGCCTGAGGACTTAGATGTCCGATGGTCGGATGTAAAGACACATCCGACGATCTCATATACTCATCAATATATATTCAACTGTTTACTTGAAAAGTATTTGAGATGCCTTTACTTGTTTTGTGTTGATACACATACGTGAAAAAGTTATAATACTTATAACTGTTTTAAAGTTATTATTACCTGTTATTACTTTTTTGGGAAGGTTATAATAAACGGGTAATATAAAGAATGAAACTTTTTTATAAAGCTTTGAAAAATGAAAAATGTGAATGTCTGGTCTAAGCCTATGTATAGGACTAAGTGTCGGGTAAATATGATCTTATTAGCCTTGTTATGCAAGACCCATAACATTATATTTATGAAACGCTTATTTCCTTATACGGGTAATGGACTGGTGTTGAAATGGTTATAAATCCAAATACAAGAGTTATTTAAATGGACTTTTGAAAAGGATGAAAAGATTTAAAAGGTTGAAAAGGTTTTAATCTAAGCAGATATTGTCTAGTGAAAAGGGAAAAGGTGGTTGTGCAACTAGAAGCGGGAGATGACGATTTCTCAGGGTAACGACGGTTACTCTATGAAAGGTTTCGGGTGGCGACGGTTGTCCGAGGAACTAACGTGGTTCCAATAGACAATGCTTAGTAGAATGAATGGTTAAATATTTTGGTATAATTCTGTTATGTCTTATACCTGATAAAGGATAAATGATTAAATGTTTTGGTATAATTCTGTTAAGTTTTATACCTGATAAATGTTATAAAGAAGGGTTCGTTAGGCCCAAATGTTTGAAGTAAAGCTTTCAAGGAAAGGTAAAAGTTTTAAATACTTAGAACTCACCAGCGTAAGCTGACCTTTAAAAGCATGTATGTCAGGTATCGGTGATGTTTAAAATAGCAAGGGAAGGGCTCTAGCAAGGGCAAATTAGATGGGCAAGCTATTAGAAAAGACTCGGTAGTAGACTGGCATAGCTATAGATAAGATCTAGTTATAGATTATGTTGTTATCTTCCTTACTGTTGTAACTTGTTATATATATAAATGAAAATTTTTAATTTCCGCTGCTTAATTATCTCTGATGTACCATGTGTTCATGAGTAAATCCGACACGTGACCCCTCCTGGAGTCAAGACTAGGAGTGGGCGTCACAATAAGTTCTTCATACGTTAATATTTTTTTAAAATTTGCACCAAAATTCTTAGAATTGTGTTATCTTTAATTCTGGAAAGAATTTAAAAAAAAAGATATAACATTTCATTTTTTTGTGTGATGCACATGTGCAGCACAAAAAAAACTCATACTTTTAGTATACGTTAATATATATTTTTAAGTCGCACCATATATCTTATATTTCTGTTATTTTTTTGTATTTTTTTGAATGATGCACATGTATAGCACACAAAAAAAAAACCCTCATATCCGTGGTATACATTAATATTTTTCTTAAAAAAAATTGCACCCTAAATCTTATAGTTGTGTTATTTTTAGATGTAAAGAAAAGTAACATTTAATTATTTTTTTAATTCTATGTTGCACATGTGCACTATGTAGGATTATCATTAGTACCATAAATGTTTTAGTGTTTTTTATAAGTTTTTAACATAAAGAGTGTTTTTTCGCATGATAATTTATCTTTGTGCAGTTTAATGATAATGATGCACATTGCAGCACACGATAAAAAAAAATGAAACGTTAATTTTTTTTTTAAAACCCAGGGTTAAAGATAACATAATTCTAAGACTTTTGATGGAATTTTATGAAGAAAAAAAACACTAACGTAGGATAAGTAAAAACTCATCATAGCCCCAAAGAGACGTCAAGCCCTCATAGAAACCAGAAACAATCAACGAATTCACAAATAGAGCTGCTGAACTGAAAAAGAAAACAGGTGAAGGTGTCAAATACAGCTATCAGTCTATCACAAATGTAGATCAATTTCCTTGGCCAACCAACAATAAAGCATACTTGGATTCAAAACCCAACCTCACAGTAGATTGTATAACCTGATTAATGAAAGCATACGCCATTTTCAAAAGGCACCGGCTAAGATAGCATAGAGACCATCCCTTTAAACCAATAAGAATGCACACATAAAATCTCATCCACCAACATCACCACATGTGAAATGATGTTAGATTTGGTAAGAATGAGAAAGACATAGCAGTTGTGTCTAAAGAGTTAGGTAGCATCGGAGCCCATGTGCAGAATTTGGAGAGAACCGCGGACCAACTTTCAAAATTTAAATGTGAGCGTCAACCAGAAGGTTTTCCAGATAAAACTAATACAAACTCGTGCCAAACAACTAAGGCGATCACAACGAGGAGTGGCAACACCGTTCGAGATCCAGAACTGGCAGTCACTGCTAAGCCGATTGTTGAGGAGAAAGAAGCTAAGGTTGAGACTGATGTTCCTGGGAAGGTGCACCCCACTAGGCTAAGCCTAGAAAGTACCACACGTCTCAAGGAACCAGTCAGAGTTTAGACACAACGCATCCCATATCCAAAGTTGTTGAGAAAAGAGAAAGCAGAGGAGAATTATAGTAAGTTCCATTCATTGTTTAAGCCGTTGCAACTTACCATTTGTGGAGGCATTAGCTCAGATGCCTATATATGCTAAGTTTTTGAAAGATCTGTTGACAAAAAAAACTTGAGGAGCTTTCTACGGTTACACTGAACGAGGAGTGTTCAACCATTCTCCAGAACAAGCTGCCTCAAAAGATGAAGGATCCAGGGAGCTTTACCATTCCTTGTTTGATAGGTAGCTTGTCTGACAGTAATGCTCTTGCTGAAGAAGTTGATAAATGTATGTTCCCCGTTGATTTTGTGATCCTTTGAAATGGATGAGGATGAGCATGTGCCTCTTATCTTAGGTTGACCATTCTAGCTACTACACGAGCCTTGGTTGATGTTTTCAACGGTAAGCTCACTTTACGCATTGAGGACGATTCCCCGACCTTCGATATTAGAGATTAGATGACGCATCCTCAAGGTCACGATGACACCCTTTTATTTTTTCATACATTTACATCACATGTGGATGGTCATTTCGGGGACATTTGCGTGTGTGATCATTCTAACAAGCAACTCTTGCACTGGGTGAACCAGGAGTTAGGAATGCTTGAGACATCAGTTGATTATGATACTAGTGACCTGACTAGTGAGACACCTGAGGCCTCAGAGGTATTTGAGGTGATTTTAAATGAGGGGCCCAAATCCAGACCGTTGGTAGAGGACCTGCCTGATTTGGATCTTAAGGATTTGCCCTCTCACATGTAGTATGCATTTCTTGAGGTGGATTCTAGACTTCCAGCGATCATTACATTTGATTTGACGACCGAGGAGAAGAAGAGGTTGTTGGAGGTGTTGAAAGAGCACAAACAGGCCGTTGCATGGAAACTTATGGATATTAAGGGTATAAGCCCTTCATTTAGTACTCACAAAATTCTAATGGAGGATGAGTACAAGCCTGTTGTGCAGCACCAGAGGAGGCTAAACCCAAAGATGCAAGAAGTGGTTATGCAGGAGGTAATGAAGCTTTTGGATGCTGGTTTGATTTATCCTATCTCAGATTTGCCATGGGTTAGCCCAGTTTAGGTTGTGCCCAAGAAAGGGGCATGACAGTTGTCGTGAATGAGAGGAACGGGTTGATTCCTACACGCACGGTTTTAGGGTGGAGAGTTTTAATCGATTATCACAAACTCAACGATGCTACGAGTAAAGATCATTTCCCCTATCGTTCATTTATCATATGTTGGAGTATTTATTCGGTCACATTTACTATAGCTTCAGTGACCGCTTTTCAGGTTATTTCCAGATCCCCATCGCACCAGAGGATTAGTAGAAAACCACTTTTACATGTCCTTCTGGTACCTTTGCGTATCGACGCATGCGATTTGGATTATGTAACGCTCCCGCCATGTTTTAGCGATGCATGGTTGCTATGTTTCATGATATGATCGGGGACTCCATGGAGGTTTTCATGGACGACTTTTTTTTTCAAGAGTACATTTGATCAGTGTTTGATGAACTTAGCATGGATTTTAGATCAATGTGAGGAGACGAACCTGGTGCTTAATTGGGAGAAGTGTCATTTCATGGTTCGTGAGAGCATTGTGCTAGGGAACAAGATTTCACATGTGAGGCTTGAGGTTGATCGATGGCTCAAATCCTATCGTCGATTCATCTGTGATTTCTCAAAAATCGTTAGGCCGATGGCTCAAATCCTGGAGAAAGATGCCCCATTTGTGTTTTCCTGATGAGTGTTTGAAAGCGTTCAACATGATAAAAGAAAAGTTGGTGAACGCTCCATCATGGTTGCACCCGATTAGTCGCAACTATTTGAGTTGATGTGCGATGCGAGTGATTTCGCAGTGGGGGCAGTCTTGGGACAGAGGAAGGACAAACACTTCCATCCGATCTACGATGCCAGCAAGACTCTAAACGATGCGGTGGAGAATTTGTACCACAGCTGAGAAAGAGCTCCTAGCTGTAGTGTTTTCCTTCGATAAATGATCATATCTTGTCATTTCTAAGATGATTGTTTACGCGGATCAATTGACGATTAGGTATCTCTTTAGTAAACGGGATGCTAAGCCACGTCTCATTCGCTGGATCTTCTTGCTACAAGAGTTTGATATTGAGATTCGTGATAAGAAAGGGGCCGAGAATGTTGCGGCCGATCACCTCTCACGGTTAGAGAATTCAGAGGATGAGCAACTCAAGGGGATTCCCATTAATAACTATTTTCCCCATGAATTTCTTGAGTTTGTACATGCGAGAGATGATCCAGATGGTCCTTAGTTCACTGATTTTGCGAACTGAGGAAACGACTTTCATATTAGTAAAAGAACAAATTCTATACCGATTTATAACATTACATTTGGGAGGTTCCACACTTGTTTAGGATTGGTGTTGATTCAGTTAATAGGAGATGCGTGCAAGGAGAAGAGTCGCGCTAGATTTTTCGATATTGTCCTGTGGGTCCCATGGGAGGACATCACACAACGTTCTACACTGTGAAAAAGGTGTTTGAGTAAGGAATTCTAGTGGTCCACGATTTTCAGGGATACGTATGAGATGATTAGTAAAAGTGAAAATTATCAGCATATGTAATTTTTCGAGGAGAAGAGGCGCGCCAGATTCTTCGACATTGTCTTGTGGGTCCCACAGGAGGACATCAGGCATCGTTCTACAACATGAAAATGTGTTTGAGTCAGGAATTCTAGTGGTCCATGTGTTTTCAGGGAAGCGTATGAGATGATACGTTAATATTAAAACCTCTATAAGTTCTTCATACGTTAATATTTTTTTAAAATTTGCACCAAAATTCTTAGAATTATGTTATCTTTAATTCTGGAAAGAATTTAAAAAAAAAGAAATAACATTTCATTTTTTTTGTGTGATGCACATGTGCAGCACAAAAAAAAACTCATACTTTTAGTATACGTTAATATATATTTTTTCTAAGTCGCACCATATATCTTATATTTCTGTTATTTTTTTGTATTTTTTTTAATGATGCACATGTATAGCACACAAAAAAAAAACCCTCATATCCGTGGTATACATTAATATTTTTCTTAAAAAAAATTGCACCTTAAATCTTATAGTTGTGTTATTTTTTGATGTAAAGAAAAGTAATATTTAATTATTTTTTTAATTCTATGTTGCACATGTGCACTATGTAGGATTATCATTAGTACCATAAATGTTTTAGTGTTTTTTATAAGTTTTTAACATAAAGAGTGTTTTTTCACATGATAATTTATCTTTGTGCAGTTTAATGATAATGATGCACATTGCAGCACACGATAAAAAAAATGAAACGTTAAATTTTTTTTTTAAATCCAGGGTTAAAGATAACATATTCTAAGACTTTTGATGGAATTTTATGAAGAAAAAAAAACACTAACGTATGAAGAAGTTATTTAGGTTTTAGCATTGGTTTTTATGTTTTAGCAATAAAATGTGTTTTCACATTATCCTTATCATATACACGCAAGTTATATTTCATAATCACGCAAGTTATACGAGAGCATATAAATGAACTTGAAAAAAAAAATTTTTTTTCTTTAAAAAAAAGTATAGCAATACTATACTCGAATTAAAGAGAATAAAATGCCTGATTTTATGGTGAAACTTTTTTTAAAATATAATGTCGTATAAAAAAGTTATGGACGTTTAAAAAAACTGGGGGAACTTAAAAAAAGTCAACAATTGTAGGCTCTACCCATTCTACCCTTCCAGGTTTTTCTTACGCTTATTTTCTTCTTCTTCTTATCAAGATTAGATATACTAGATCTGGACCATTAATCTTCCAAAATCAATGGCTCAAAATACTTTCTATACTTCGCAGGCAAATGTTCTTTTGTATTTGAACTTTCACATATATATATATATATATATATATATATATATATATATATATATATATATAGGGTTAGGTTCAAAAGATAACTTTAATTAAATCTCAACCACTAATTTCAGGTGAGGATCACTATAATTCATGAGGGGGTTTTCTATATATATAAACTAGTGGCTGGGTTTAGTTTTTTTTAGTTCTCAAACCCAATTGGTTCATTTAAGCATTTAAGAACCAATTGATTTTTAGAACTTTTAAGAACAATTCTGAGCCACTAATTTTCAACCGTGGGGGGGGGGGGGGACTCAAATTCATGGTGGGTATTTACTTATATATAACTAGTGGCTTAAAATGGGTCTTAAAAGTTCTTAAAATCAATTGTTTCTCAAATGATCCTCCCTCTATAGAACAATGAATATTAAATCATTTATTGTTTTGTTACATGGTTAAAACTTTTAAACTTATTAAATACAAATATGTATGTTTATGTTAATTATAAAAAAAAAACCATTAGACTAGCTTTTTCATACGTTGTTATAAACTTATAAGTTTCTTATACAATAAGTAAAAAAAACATACACATGAATTACACATATGTTGGAAAATGTATAAACTAAATGTCTTCATATTTTTTTTATTTGAATTTCATGAAAAATAAATTTCATGTTTTTTTTTTTGAAATTACACATGATCACGACCACGCCCACCCCGGATACATTTACCCCACTACGAACCCCCCCCCCCCCCCCCCTCCTCCCGAGGGAGATAACTTTCAAAGGAGAAAAAAGTAGAGTGAGAGAGAGTACTAGTTATTCATATTTTGATATTGTTACAAATATACAACCTAATGAATAGAAAGATTTAAACTAACAGAATAAGTCTCTGATGAAGCATGTAATTCCTATATACAATATCAATTAAACTCATGGTAAATAGTATTTTTCCTTAGAAACTTAGTATTGCTATATATACTTTTCGTTCAAGTGTTGACTCAAAGTGCCAGACATAGCAATTATTTATCATCGCGACTCTCTATCCGGAGATCCAGGGTTTGAGTTATGCGTTTTTTTTCTTCTAGATTTATTTGCTATTTAAATAGACGTTAATCATAATCCTTAACAAATAAATTTTCAAATCATGTGGCTAAGGCATGTGCCTTACATCTTCGTGATTTAGTTTTTTTTTTTAACAGGGTTATACCCTGTCGTGTAGCGATGGTGTGAAAAGTGTATCTTCAGAAGAAATTCACCATAGGTGAGAAAACCCTTCTGATCCAATCCAGACCCTAATTTTTTTATTTTTTTTTGTTACAGGTTGGATTTGAACCCAAAATGTCTCACTTTTAATTTTAATGTATTTGAATATCTCACCTTAACCAATTGAGATAGGATGATTGGGTTGTACCTATAAGGGTTGGGGTATGGTTGCCTAAGGCAACCATTTGAATCATACAACCAACCAATCATGTTGTGCTAACAGGAAAGAGAAAAAATATGCCTAAATAATGTTTTGGAGGTGGGTATGGTTGCCTAAATGTTTAGGCAAACTTTTTTATTTTATTTTTAACACTAATATAAAATTAAACTAAAACATTCATTATAAAATAAAAACATAAAAATTCATTATATTAAAAAAAAGTTACAAAGTCCTAAAAATAAAAAAATACAATTTCCTAAAAATAAAAAATTACCAAATCCTAAAAATAAAGAATTACCAAATCCTAGAAATAAAAAAACAACCACCATCTAAAAATTACATTGCCACCCATATCTCGTCGCCACTCGACGTTTTTCTTCCAAAAGCACCGGTAGCAATGTTGGAATAGAAAACGAGTTGTGGGTGTGTTTGTGGTTGAGGAATGTTGGAAGGATTGACTTTATCTTTCCGGACTTTCGGTCGGAATTTCTTGTTACCGGTGGCCAGTGACTTGTTCTTCCTTGAATCCATGATGAAAGAGTGATTCTTTGTTTTTTAGTTTTTTGGAGAAAAATGAGAAGTAGAGGTGTAAAATTATTGGAGTGTTATTGGATTTTTATACGGTTGTGGGTGAATTTAAAAAAAAAATTAAAAACTAGCCGTTGGATGGAAGGTAACGGTCGAAAACGGCTAGTTTATTTTGATGTTTCTTCGGCAAGATTTCGCCAAAATTGGGTTTGGGGGTTGCCGAAAAAAGTGATGCCGCATGGGAGGGTATGGTCGCCGTTAACATGACGATGGTTGCCGAGAGTTATCGAAGGGTATGCCGAGACATACCCCACCCTAATATTGTATGTCGATGTAACCTACAGACAAGAAACAAGTAATTTGCATTGAATTAAGAGATTAGACATAAGTGTCTAAATCTATAAACATCTGGATCATTCTGGTTTGTAGAGGGATCGATCTTTGTGTCAGATCCAATATCATAAGCCGATTCTTATTCATTGGGTCCATCTTTCTTTGTTGTTTTATCATTGCCAACCTTATTCTTTTGTCGCCAACACGCAAATGCGTGGAATTTGATCGATGAGACTTAAGGTTGGGTCATGGTTATCTTATCTACGGATTGAACATCTATCAGTTTTATTGTTTATTGCGCATCGATGATTATACATCTTGAATAGTATGTAAATGGTTTTTTAAGAGTGTATCTATCATACTTTTAATTTTAAAATACTTCAAAAACTAAATTATTCTAATTATATCCTTGTTTAAGTTTAAATTCAAAACTTTCATATTCTAATTATATATCGTCTAAGTTAAATCAAGAACTTTCAAGTAAGAGGACATAATCTCTATCAATTAGGCTAGTCTTATATTAGTTTTTTTTCTTTTAGTAGGTGTTCTAATTTATCTTTTCTTTTAACTTTTTTATGTGGGTTTTTGTCATTTAATCGAACATTAATTTATCTATTTATATTTTTTTCATTTATATTTACATTTTTCTTTTTGTCTTTATATCAAAGCGTTAGGAATTTAATATAAAAATTGGTATTGTAACAAGACGTATCATAATCTTTTTCTCTCGGGTTTCCTTTCCTTCCTGTTAACTAATTTTTCATTGTGGGCAAATCCTTAATAGTAAGGTATCTCAGCTAACACACATGTTCATATCATGCTAAAGTTTTTTTTTTATTTATTACTTTCCCCGTTTAGGACATGTGTTGAGGAAATAGTCACGCATCGCGCCACATCACCATTTCTAGTTATATATATTTTAGAACATTATTCATGCATTGCTTTATTGGTTTTTGTCACATCCTAAAATTGGCGAAACAGATGCGTGTGACTGATGTGGCATCATGGTCGTGATTATAAATGAATGACCTTTAAATGGAGATTTTAAAAATAGCCATTTGCTTTTGAAACAAGTCTTACAAAAGTTATATTAGAGTGCAGCGGATAAGTAGTGATCTGACATTATCTGAAAGTTTCAAAAGAAAATTTGTTTCTAGATTTAAAAACATAACATTCCAAATGGCGTAATGCAAATAAATCTTCAAAAGATAGCATGAGCATGCAAGCGGACAAGACCATTAAACAAGCATGACCCAAATGTTTGGCTTCATGAAAGTGCATCATCTAGTTACATGAGAATTCAAGAAGTTTGAAAAGTTAAGATAACGTTGGGGGGGGGGGGGGGGGAGGGTTCATATGTTTAATGACACAAGAAAATGTTTGAACAGTTTGAATGGTTTGGTCGTCATGACATAATGCAAATGATACATTAAACAAGCATGACCCAAATGTTTGGCTTCATGAAAGTGCATCATCTAGTTACATGAGAATTCAGTTTGAAAAGTTAAGATAACGTTGGGGGGGGGGGGGTTCATATGTTTAATGACACAAGAAAATGATTGAACAGTTTGAATGGTTTGGTCGTCATGACATAATGTAAATGATACTGAGATTGTAAAGATTGAACAAGAACATTGAATTTAAACACTAACAGATTACCCACTCATGGTATCTTCTCCAAAAATATCGAATGACCAGAATAACTGACATATACCCCATGACTATAACCGTGGAGTCAGGATTGGAGCGACCAATCAGGACATGGTCGTCAACCCAAATAGATCTATTCACTAGCTATCGTTTGATATTGAATTGATCGAATTCAATTAATAGTGAGATTGAAATATAAACATGAATCAACATGAAAAATATAGGATTGGGGGTATGAAAAGAACATGCAATCAGAATGTGTTACAACTTACAAGTATGCATAGTGTTAGACAAAAATGTTTGAAATTGACTTTCTTTGAATTCTCCCACAAAGTTGAAAACAGTAAAAGTAAATGGGGCCGTGAGACTCACCTGGCTAGGTGATAGTGTCACACCCCCAAATTTACCACTAACGGAGTTTACACCGTTAAGGGGTGCACCCAGACCAGGACCACAACCATTAGTTACAAATACTAAACGAATCAGAGTAAAGTCCAAATAACAATAATAATAATGAAAACAGTTTAACAGTACGCAGCGGAAAACATTATCTTTAGCACTAACCACGTGCTTTACATAAACATTGTTTTAAAATTTCCAAGTTTAGTTTAAACAAAAATAAACATCTTCTCGTGCCATGCCAACCTCCAGCGGATACTCCTTAGCGATCTGCAAAAGTTTAAACCACGCAAGTGTCAACCTAACGGTTGGTGAGTTCACAGTGGGCTTGTCACGCAGCGGCCCGGTCTAATAATCATAATCGTGTGAACGTATCCTTATGTACAATTTATTTGTGAAAAGCAATGCGTGTGAAAATCAAAATCATAGTATCGTGGTTTAGTAAAAGTATTGTCCGTAACCTATGTTATCGGGTATGTACTAGTTTTGTATAGTTAAAGTGTTCAACCGATATCGCGGGTAGCTAATCCGTTGTTCCATGCACTAAGGAAGTTTGTACCAAAGCTGACCATAAATTATTGTAGTGGCCGTGCCATCTAGTACTGCGGACCTACGTCATCGCGGATTTGCCTCCCCCGTGTCCTCTCGGGATCACGGTCAGATAGGCTGATATTGTACCTCCGTGCACTCCCCGTGCCACGGGGCGGAGTTTGTCAAACTCCAGTAGATCTACCCAACATCCCCTCGCTTTACAATTAATGGTACAATTTAGTTGAGGACTTTTAAGTTTTCAAGGCATCCTTAGAAATCATGTGATATCATGTGGTTTAGACTTTAACCTACACTAGCCATATTAAAACGGTTTACCGGATTCTCACGAATCTCAAAAGTGTTTTCAGTTTCGTTTCAAAAGTAGTTGTTCAAGTAATTCACAAGTGCTTCCCATAAAGCACTTCAAGTTCATCAAGTGGGTGCCGAGCACTCCAAGTTTTCAAGTTTATCAGGGAGGTGCCTGGCACTCTCGAGGTTGTCAGCATTGTTTTTCATTTGGTTATTTGGTGTGACCCAAACGGGTTCACGGTAATCGGGTTAGTGACACTCACCTTGGGTTGCACTGCTACACTTGCTAATAATCCAAGTATTGCTTATCGAAGACCTATGAACACGTTTAGGTCTTAAGTATTAGTTTTGTGTCTAATCTTTACCTAACGTCACTATGGCCCATAACATAGCACGTTGGAGCTATGACTCGACATACAGACACACGACACCAATGGTTGATCATAAACAAGGGTTCATATATATCAGAAATCAAAGCATGTATCATCATGGCATAATCATGTAAGTCATGGCATAACATTCAAGTAAATTGTACAAGTTTGGATTCTGGTCTCAGTTTCGCTAGCAATTTCGCTAGTCAGTTTCGCTATGTGCACGGGCAGCACTTTCGCTAGGCAATACCCGATGACACAGTTTCGCTAGGCTAGTTTCGCTCGAAACTGTTGGCACAGTTTCGCTAGCCTAGTTTCGCCCGAAACTGGTTTGAACTTTCGTTCAGGGAATTTCGCTCGGTAGATTCGCTCGAGCTGGTCTGGTTGGTTTACCCGGCGACACTGCAGTTTCGCTGCATAGTGTCGCTGGATGAAGATATACATAGTTTCGCTGGACAGTTTCGCCCAGAGAACAAGACAGTTTCGCTGGTCACGAAAAACATACGGATCAGCCTAAAAATCAACCTAACAGCTTCCATTTTACATGCAATTCATTGTTTAGCATACATAGGCATTTACCAACATAAATCAGTAAGCTTTTAACACCTTAAACATGCATTTTTTTATCATCAAATCACCAAAATACATTTAAAACCCTAAAATGACCTAAATAGCATAAATCTCTATCATGGTTGGATTTCAAACGTAAAGTTGCAAACTTTATGATAGATCTAGCCTCCCTAAGCCACATACTAGCAGATCAAGTGATATCATGAAGGTTCAAGCATGCTTTTTAAGAAAACTCAAAGAAAAGGCATAAAAGAAAGGTTTTGGGACTCACGATTCGATCAAGGAATCGAATGGATGTTGTCTTGAGGCTGAGATCTTGATGTTTGGTTGTGCTTCTCGACTGACCAGAATTCCAGAGAAGAGTGTGTGTGTTTTTGTGTAAATGAGGCAAATAGGAGAACTAGGGTTTATTAAGATTATTTATATCAGAGGCTAGTTTCGCTGGCCGTTTCGCTGGTCAGGCGAAACTAGCTCTGATCACGTGTTAACTGATTAACTTAGCTGGCTACCGGGCGACACTACAGTTTCGCCCGGTAGTTTCGCTGGCTGCACGACTTAGGCAAATTTCACATAATAAAGGAATTACAATTTGTCATGCTATTCATAATATTAATTCATGCGTTTAAATCACATTGTACATAATGACATTAATAAATGAACACATAGCACATATGGGCGGGTTCGGTGATCAACCAAAGGTCGTGGACGTAATCGGCCTAGTTATGCATTAGTTACTAAGTTAATACTTATAACGTAACTAACGGAATTGTCTAACGGAAGTAAACCTTGAAATTCTCGGATGTCACAGATAGACTGTCATGAAAATGGCTGACCTAGTAGTGTCTACAATATAATATTAAGACATTCAAGGTTGGTCACATTGAGTAAAGAGTCATGTTACCCAATGTGCTTGTTCAACTCTTGACTTATGTTACCCGATTGTATCGCTGGAAATAATTCAATGTTATTTGTAGTTCAAACAGATACTGTTAAGTGTAGACATATATTTATTTGAATAAATAAATATGAATTAAGATTCCGTGTCCTGAAAAAAATGAAAATATTTATATAGAATAACACATGTTTATTTTCATGTGACGACATAAAATATACAAATACTTAATTTCATTAAATATTTATAAGGTTATGAACCTCCGAAAATAATAAATAAATTATTTAATACTGACGTTCAAAATACGTGTTTTCTGTTACGTGTCAATACACGGTATTATTCACTTCTTCATGTAAATTATTTAGACACATTGAAATATATTTATTTTTATGAAATAATCATTCCAAAATATATGTAATTTATTCTACAAATGTGAGTGTTGGTTTACTTGGTAAGGTGTTGGTTTCACGTCTATGACTCATTTTATGACGGTTTGAGCTTCTTAAACACTTGGGTAGAAGGTTGTTTTAACAAGATTTTAGTTTCTAAATTACCAAGCTTGTCATTGGAAGCCCAACTTACAAAAATTAGGGTTTTTGAGTTACTGAAAGTTATAGTTTTTTCCGGTTTCTTTTCAAAACATTATTTTTCACTTTTGGTTGTCAATATCCATTGTAGTTATCAAAAATGAGTTCATATTTTGTTATGGACCAGAATCTTGATGTCTCAGAATTTTTAATTAAATCTTTTGGAAAATCAGGACTTTCGAGTCCCAAAAACCCCATTTTTTAACTTAGATTCTTTTTAGGGTCAAAAGTGACTTTAGGAAACTTGTTGGTAATTTATTAACATAGATTTTAAGGTCTCAAACACACCATGTTACAAGTGATAGATAATTTCACCATTTGCTTAATAAAATAGATTTTATAACATAAAATCACAAGGTTGTAACACTTCTTTATGTTTAGCATCTCTTTTAACAAAATAATATTTTGTTAATATAATATAACCAACATAATCATTTTACACAAAATACTAACCATAAATGTCATGTTATGAATTTTAAGTAAACCTTTGTAACATTTGTCATGACATTTTCATAATTAAGAAGATCCACACATTATGTTACAATGAAGACATATTTTAAACAATGTATAACTATATTTAATTGTTGAACCGAAAATATATAGTTTCACACAAATAATCATCCATCAAAGTACCCATTTTAAGCACATTATTTGGTGTTTTTAACATGAATGATTTCTACACATCCTATTACTATACAATGTCATTATTAAGCATAATACAACATATGGGTCTCAAAAATGTGTAGCTAGTTATGAAATGGTTCCATCAAAGTGGGTATTTTTAGACTAACAACATGTTTTGTTAGGTAATCATCGAGTAGCATTCATCAAGACTTGAAAGAACAAGGGTTTTGAAAATGAAACAAGTCAAATAATATGAATATGAACAAGGAAAAGAAGAAATCTCACTACAAGCTTCCATGGGTTCGGTTTTGACAAAGTGGGCATTGATAGCTTCCAAGCTTAGCTTCTAAACCCACTATTGAACTTGTATGATGAACAATTGATGAAGAAACTTGAGTGTGTGATGTTGATGATGATTGACATCTAGAGAGAGGGGGTGGCGACGGTTTGCTACAGAGAGAGAGTAGAGGGTTTAGGTTTTCTTGTGAATGTGTTATGTGGTACAAGAAAAGGGTTAAGTAAGATAAAAGTGTTTGGGGTGTAGGTTTCGGTTTACTGAAAACCGAATGGGGTGTTTGGTGTTTGGTGTTTGGTGTTTGGATCCAAGAGAAAGAAAATAGTAGAAGAGAAAGAGTGTGTGTGAAATAAGTAGGAGGATGGTTAAATGGTGGCTTGGTTCTCGGTTTATATAAACCGATTATGAGGCTGGTTAGGTCAAGAAAAGGAGAAGAAAAGAGGAAAGGTCTTGATCCACCTTGAGTCTTGACTTGCAGTATACTTGAACCATGGCTAGAAAGTGGCTACGTGTGAGGTTTATGGGAGGTTAAAACCGACTAAGGGGAAGGAGAAAAAGAGAGGGAAAGTTTTACCCAAGGGTCCATAATCCTCTTTTACTTAATTAGGAAACAAGGTTGTCCCTAATGATGGGATTTGGTTCTTCTGGTTTAGGTGGCATCTAGCTCTTTAACAAGTGATTAGGAGAAGATGGGTGGTTGGTTTAATTCGGTTACACCGAATTGGTGAGAGGGATCGCGGGTTCGATCCGGGCCGAAGAGAAGAGACGGCTCGAAGGTGACATGTTGAGGGGATTACGACCGAACGATAGTTCGTGGCTCGAAGGAGGGTTCACGCTCATAATCGGCCTGATGGACAAAGGTGTCTTGGGCCGAATCAAGGAGGAATGGGTCGGGTGAAAGAAATGGTTGATAGGGTATTGGAGCGGGTCGGGTTTCATGGTGGTGATCAACATGTTGCATGTATCTATGAATGCAAAGGTGACAAGTTGGTATTGGTTTATAAAATGAACCGGGTTAACACGAGACGGGTTTAAAATGAAGATAATCGAATGAAATAAAAGGTGGTGATACAAGTCTTGAATTTGATGGTCACTATGTTAATGATTAACACTATGATGGTTTTTTATTTAACAAATAAAATGGTAATATTTACAAAAAAATAAATGTTCGGAAATATTATTTAAAACTCATCGATAACCTAAATGACGATTTAGATAATAAAAAAAAGACTTTAAAATTATAATAATAACAATTGTTTGAACATATGAGCAATCAAAACATTTATAGTCAAACTTTGCATTAAACGTTTTTAATGCAAATTGATTTCTAATTAACGCAAAATTGTCTTAGTTAGCTCAAAACGCGTTACAACTGTTATTCTGGAAGAACCAATCTTTCGGCCCAACTTCACCCGGAAGAGTTTCCTGCTGAACCACACAGGTACACCTGAACTGTTTTTCAAATTAACTTTTCCGTTTGAACTTCAACCGGAACAATTTCCATGAAATTATCCCTTGAATCTATTACATTTATTAAAATTAAAATGATGTATTTTATATTAATTATAATAATTAATTAACCATAAATTTCTATATTAAACATGATTAAAATTAAACATAATTATATATATTAAACATAACATTAATATTACACCTAATTACATATATATCAAACATAATTACACTTAATACATCCTCTGGAAGTGTTGACATCAGCTTGTGGAATTTTTCTAGTATATCTACTAAATTTGACATGGATCACATATTTAGCTTGTGGAATTGTTCCAGTATTTATAGGATTAAATATAACCGTTATAAAATTATAGCCATTGATTTTCAAATGCTAACATATTCAAACGGTCACTTTTTCAAACAAAAAATATGCATCAATTCCTCTGATTTTTTTCACAACACACTCAACATCAAAATGACGAGATGGACAGCAATTGATGACTAAGTTAGCACATGCTTGGTTGATTCCTTCAAGAGAAGCCAACATGAGGATGGTGGTGTTTTGGCACAAGTGGAGCAACATTACGATGAATCAAGACCTACAATCTAAAGGAACGCACTACAACAGATAAGTCGTTGGGAATTGTTGAAAGGAAAGACTAGGAGATTTCATCAACTATATTTGTCTGTGAAGAATAATCTGGATCACGCAAGACAAGAGTACATCAACAGGAATGACATTCCTTTCAGTTATGAAAACTTTTGGAATGTGGTCAAGGAACACTCCAACTACAACCATGAGTACAATAACTGATTGTTATATGTGTGTCGTGTTTTTTAAAATATGTAGAATTTTAGGACCTTTTTGTATGTGTCATTTTTGTAGGTCCGAAATCTAACCAAACACACGATATCTAATCACAAACGAGTGCGGAATCCTCGTATGTGATCGATTCAAGAAGAATAGTAGAAGAAGAGACTCAATCTAAGGTAAAGATTGAATCTTGAATGAGAAAAGCTACTATCTTGAAGCTTGAAAGGCTGATCGTAAATGCTAATAATATGAAGAAATCGTGAACTAGTATATTCCAAGCTTAGATAATCATAAACATGAGGTGGTATTTATACCACCTCTTACAATGACCTAGGGCCAATCATAAACAAATTAAGCCCAATCATAAACAAATTAAGCCCAATCATAAACATAAATAATCGGCCCACATGGCCTAAACATAACCTATTTAAGCCCAAAAACTATCTAGCCCAAAACTAATGTTCATGCCTCTAATATAACTAGCCCAACAATCTTCCCCTAGGCATGAACCATTAGACCACCTATGGCAGTTGCAGATCGAATCTGAACGTGTTCTGCACATTGTTTGACCACCATCCGTTCTCCACGATCCGATTCGCCGTTCCATGAAAGATTCCCACCCTTATAGCATTTTCCATATCGTTCTCATCCCCGAGAATAGGTTGGGAGGCAAAGAGCTTTATGTCTCTTTCTCCAAATCTTAGCAAATCGACCGGATCATAGAAGCGAAATTGCCTCATCCTTTTGCAGAGCACCACCACCTCATGAGTTGTTGGATCATAACACCAACAGTCAAAGTTTTTGACTAAGATTCCGTCTTCAATCTCATCCAACATGTTGATTACTCTTGTGCGCTTGGTGGGTGGTCTCCTTGCTTCATCTATGGACTCTCCAGTCACTGGGTCAGTGCCAGTCTCGACCCATCTCACTTGCTTTAGCTCGAAGTTTGCAAAGTTATTTTCTAGTTGGCTCAGCAAATTGTTACGAATAAGATCTCCTTCTGAGCTGTTCCATCGGTTGATGTACGGAGCCCTTAGCAAACTTCTAATCTCAGGCTCAGTCCAGGTATGAAATTGGGCACGTGTTCTGTAGTACTCCACTGGACTGTAGCCGTCACGGATTACGGCAAACAATTTCTTCTCTGAATCATAGTGCCAGCACAGAATGGCTTCACGACTCCCTCTTCTGTCTATTGAGCTTTCACCCACATCAATGGTGTATTGAGTGGGGGCTGGTCCTTGAAAGAACTCCTTGAACCAGATGTCGTGACCTTCTGGTGCTTTGGAGATGACCCTTCCACTACGGGCATAGTCAGACATTTCAAAACTGTCATCTCCATCATCCACATCCATTGCCTCTGTACTTTTCACTCCTTGAGATGAACTTTGACCTGCGGCACATGAAGTGTTGGACTCCACAACACTCTTTAAATCAGTAAATTTCTTCGTCAAGTCCATCAGGGCCTTATAAAGATACTTCATTCTGTTCTTGTCAGCCACCTCCTTCTCTTTTAACCTTCTGTTTTCTGCCTGGAGAGCTTTTATCTCAGTCTCTCTAATTCTGTTCTGTGACATCAGAAAGTTAATATGAGGATCAGTGCTTATCCTCATTTCGATTGGGAGCTCAGCAGCTTGGAATGGACGAAAGCTAGGCATGGTCGGTGGCAAGCTTGTCACAGTTGAGACGCTCACTCTCACTGGACTGGGTACAACAAAAGTGTTGTCAACCTCCAGAAATTGCCTTTCTTCCCGAACAAGGCTACGTTCGGTCAGAAGAGGACCTTCAGTTTGTACTTGGGCAGGTTGATCTTCAACAATTGGGATCGTTGAATCTTCTTGAATAGGGCTTTCTTCTTGAATAGGTTGACTTTGAGAGCTAGACTCAGATGGATGGACCATTAACAGACTTGAGCTAGTCTTAGTAAACCTGAACCTTATGCTTTTTGGATCAGTCTTCTTCCTTGGTGATGGTTCACGAGCAGGAATGGGTTCTTCAAGAATATCCTCTATATTCAGACTTAGCTCGGGAGGGGTTGCATCGCTGCTCGAAGACAATAGCATGTCATCCCTTGATCTCTTGTGACTGATGGGTCCCAAATCCCCATATATGTCATCATCATTTACATTTTCATGAGCTGGAAAGATATCATCCATAACGTTTTCTTCATCTGAAGGGATCACCTCATTTTCATCTTGCACATTTACAGCTGGGTTTGCTGTTATATCTTGATCTTCAGCAACAGATGCATTAATAGTTGGCACATCGGCTTCTGGTTCAGACTCTTCAATCTCTTGTTCCCTTGCCACCTCGGGAAATGCACCCCTCTTGACCCATTCCAGCCTTCCTTGAAAACTATTTTTACCCCTTCTGTCTTGAGTCTGTAGCCCAAACACTCCACAATCCATAACCTTTATATCCAGCTTCTCTATTCTCTCTTCTATCATTGGGTACTTCTCCATGACCACCATTTGAACAAACCTAGGTGTCATCAAGAACTGTTCACGTGCGCTCAGGTCCGCATTGCCTATCCAGTCAAGTAACATCATCTTGGAGAAGTTAAAGTTCCGATCCAAGGCCAATGCGACGAATGCAGTTCCATGTAGCTTGTTGAGCTGATCGAAGCTTGTTCTTTTGCCCAGAAAAGATTTCTGCATGTAATGAGCCAGGCACCTCCAGTAATGTGGCAACAACTTCTTAAAGATAGGCGGGAATTTTCCTTCATATCCCATGGATTGAGCACCCGCCAAAACAGCTTCCTTTGGATATTCAATCGGATCGGTAGCACGATCATTGATGTTTAGCCCTTTCCTTATATCTTCCTCCAGAATTACAATCGGCCTGTTCTGAATAGTAGCAGAGATTCTTGACTTGTCTGCACTTGCTCTAGCTGTGCCCCAGAACTCTCACAAGTTGCTCGTCAATCAGCACACTTGTCCTCAGGGCATGATTGATTTTGCAAACATTCATCCCTGCCACCAGAGAATAAAATAGGGGCATGTGCTTCTCTGGTGGGTCTTCAAGGTAAGCAGGAATGCAATGATCTGGTTCAAACTTAATCTCTTCGTCGAGCATCTCGTCTGCCATCTGAGAAAGACAAGACACATGTATCAGACTTGTTCGTCAACGTGCAATTATGTTTGTCAACATCTTCTTGAAGTTCAATTGATTATCACGTTAAGAATTTTAAGTTCAGAAAATCTCAATTTAAACTTTCAAGCGAAATATTTTGATTTTGAATCACAAATTAACAAACACATTGGTTTTAACTTAACCACACATTGATTTTTTTTTTTAAAGAAAATTAAGTGCCAAATTAAGTGTTTATGATTAAAACACCAGTTTACGATTCAAGTATTGGGTTTATGATCCTATTATGGGTTTACGGTCCACTAAATGGGTTTACGATCCATTAACTGGGTTTACGATCCAATAACTGGGCTTACGATCCGTTATTTTGAAATTGATTTGGCCCAGCCGTAAACACCAATCATAAACTCGGGTCGCAAACACCGATCGGTAACTCCGATCGTAAACACCAAAGGTCATCTTCTTCGCCGAGTTGATCGTAAACGTAGCAAGCCGCCATGGATGATCCTGCAACAACTCGTAAACATGTTAAAAACACTCAAATAATCACAAGTAAACAACCACCACTACCTTGATGAGTTCAAAACAGAAAACCGACTTCAAAATACGAGTATTTCACTTCAAAACACAGGAAAAACCAAGCTCGGTTTCGAACTCACAAAACTCGTGAAATCACCGACAAACACAGTCGTTTGGAGAGGGGTTTGGACGTTTTCGTGGTCGGAAATCGATTGCGAAGGTAGTGGAGTCCTTGGTTTACACAGAGAGATGTCGGAGATGGTCTGGATCAATTTTCCGGTGAGTTACACGGTGGCTAGGGTTTAGGTAGGGCGGTGGTCGTAATCGTAGTGAAGAGAGAAGTGAGGGATCGGAAACAGTGAAGGGTATTTATACCCTTTTTCAAAAAAAAAATTCATTTGACCCCTCCAACTTACAAGAACTTTAAAAAACACACCCAAACCTCTAAAAAGTTAATTCTCTTGAAAAAAAAATGTTAACATTGAGACAACTTTAGAATTTTACGAAGCTTCTCCTCAGACTCATACCCAGAGTATCTGATCATGATCATAAAATAAAATAAATTTAAAACGGATAAAATGCCTCAAAATGAAATATTTACAAACTTACCGCAAAAATTTTAATATTTACTTGCCTGGTGCTGATAATATTCAGAGATAAGATCAGACGAGTCTTTGACTAAGGAACCTTTTTCAGCTTCCGTTACTTGATGCTCTAGACAATTGCCAGGTGATTTGAACACATAAACTCACATCCAGTTAAGTGCTTAAAAATGGTACAATTTTACCGACATGCTTAACCGTCCCCACACCCAATTTTTCATAGCAAAACCTACCCAACCTCAGAGTTTATGGAGGATTCACAAACCCCCAACTTGAGGAACCATGCAACACTGCTTTGACTACCACTTATTTTTATTTTCATGAATTATCAGTTGGTGATCAGGTCGGCCGCATAAGCACGCAGAGAAGACCAACAGAATAATTTTATTTTCTTTTCTTTACTTTTCCTTTTTTTTTTCACAATATATCATTTTTTGAATTCTTTTTCTTTTTCTTTTTCTGTGGTGTTGTCATATACAGTATAAGCATGGCGTGTGAGAGAGTGAATACTAGGTAAATACCACTCTCAACCCATTTTTGTCGGGACTCAGTTTTTTAAACCATGTAGACTAGGATGGGAATCTAAACATTATAGAAGTTAAGATTACTGCACTTACATAGATGGTCATAGTTTTGGTTGAGCTTACCGACATATCGTCTTTGAGCAGTCTTTCACATCAGCCTTACGCGTGTCAGTCTCCTACCGTCTTTGAACATTTTTTGTACGTCTTATCAAAAGACATCATAAAAACTTTTCAGTTCAACCAGCACCATTTCCTCCCCTGTTTTTGTGAGACTTTTGAAATAAGACTCAGTTTTTCAGTCATTTTTCATTTATTTTTTTTATATTTATAAATTAATTAACAAAGACTTTGTACAAAACAAAATGATCAGATCATTCCTCGAAGGCAATCATCTTTAGGCCTTCAACACATGATTCAAAATTTGGACGGGGAAGGGGTTTTGTAAAAATGTCCGAAACATTCTGATCGGAGCTTACCTTTTGAAGCTGAATTAACTCCCGATCAAAGCAATCACGAATGAAATGTACCTTTATGTCTATATGCTTGGTTTTGGAATGTTGGACGGGGTTTTTGACAATTTTGCAGAGCAGCAGCGTTATCACAAAAGATAGGAGTGTTAATGAATTCCATACCGTAATCTGTGAGCTGATTTTGTATCCATACTACCTGTGAGCTTCCGGCGGATGCTGCCACGTATTCATGTTCGGCAGTTGATTTTGATACGGTATGCTGCTTTTTGCTCTGCCAAGAAATGAGCCTGTCTCCCAGGTACTGACATCCTCCAGTTGTAGATTTCCTATCAAGGTCACTACCTCCATAATCACTGTCAGTAAAAGCATACAATTGAAAATCAGTGTTCTTTGGGTACCAAAGACCAAGCCTAGGCTTGCCCTTCAGATACCTAAAGATACGCTTAACAGCAGATAAATGTGAAAGTTTAGGATTAGCCTGATAGCGTGCACACACACAAACTGCATGCATGATGTCTGGCCTGCTGGCTGTCAAGTACATAAGTGATCCAATCATCGACCGATAATGGAATTCACTCACCGATTCCCCATTTAGATCAGCAGACAAAAGTGGTCTGGATGCCATGGGAGTGGAAATGGGCTTGCAATCCTGCATCTTGAATTTCTCCAGAATCTCATTCACATACTTTGCCTGATGAATAAGAATTCCAGATTCATCCTGTTTTACTTGTAATGCAAGAAAGAAACTCATCTCCCCTTGGTCACTCATTTCAAACTTCTTCCTCATAATCTCTTCAAATTCAGTGCACAATTCCTCGTTTGTTGACCCGTAGATAATGTCATCTACATAAACTTGCACCATGATTATGTCCTCCTTCACCCTCTTCCTAAACAACGTTTGATCAACTACTCCTCTTGTGTATCCATTCTCCACCAAGTGATTGGACAAAGTTTCATACCAGGTGCGTGGAGCTTGATGCAAACCATACAAGGCTTTATCCAATAGATAAACCTGATCTGGATGTTCCTCATCTATGAACCCTGGTGGTTGAGTCACATAGACTTCTTCATTCATCTCTGCATAAAGGAAGGCAGTCTTCACATCAATCTGATGCACCGTAAAATTGAGATACGTCGCCACAGCAAGAAAGATCCGAATTGCTTCCAATCTTGCCACCAGAGCGTATACCTCATCATAGTCAATCCCATGAACTTGCATGTGCCCCTGTACTATCAATCTCGCCTTGTTTCTGATAATTATTCCCGTGTCATCCTTCTTGTTCTTGTATAACCACCTCGTGGGAATAACCTTCTTGTCTTCTGGCCTCTTCACAAGTCGCCACACTCCCAGCTTTGAGAACTGATTCAATTCATTGTGCATGGCCTCCATCCAACTTGGATCTTTGAGAGCAACCATCACATTAGGAGGCTCAATCTGGGAAATGAAACATGAATACATGCAGAAGTTAATGTTTCCTGTGCGGCTTCTAGTGGTAACACCTGCTGAAACTGGTCCAAGTATATTGCTGATTGGATGATCTTTGTTGATCCTTGATACTTGAACATCTGGCACAGAGACACAAACAGGTAGGTTAGTGTTAAGAAAATTATCATTCATACCTTGGCCTTGAGAGGGTTCTGAATCATGAGTTCCCGAAGATCCTAGAGCATCGGCATTGACATTTGTGGGAACAGAAACAGGTGCCTTCTCACCGACTTTCTCAACATTAGGTCTTGAATCAGACGACGGAGCAACGATGTCGTCTTCCTCTCCCAGATTGTGAAATACATTCGAGAAGTTGAAACCTTCAAACTGTTGGGTTATATAACTATTATCAAAACACGAGTACGCAGCGGAAAGAAACCTATGAATTAATCTAACTAACCGGATAGAACATGTTTACCTTATGAGCTCGGATTGACTTGATCTCTTGGAGGATTTGATACAAATCCCTCTACGATCGCACACACGACACACCAATGCTATGTGCTAGCAACCGATCACGAACTCCCCTTGATGTAGGCTTGGTCGAACCACACAAGAACCGAAACCCCTAGGGTTTTCCTTGTTGCCGAAATCGAGAGAGAATAGAGAGAGATTAGGGTTTTCTTTTATCTGATAAAAGCAGCAACTAATCCTTAAACCCATAGGCTCTATTTATAGGATTAGAATACTTGATAAACAAGCAAAAGGGATAGGCATAAGTGCCCTAGCCGAATTCGGCCTAGAGGCCTTATCCACAACCTTTCCTCAATTGTAATCCAATTACAATTCTCTCTAATTATAACTAACACCCCTGTTAACAATTAACTGTCAGTTTTTAACGAAACCTCGTTAAATGTTCGTGATAAATATTAATTAACCTTTAATTAATATTAATGCATTTGGTGTCGAGACGTGTGACCCCGTAAACTTAAATAATTTCCGGACATACACTTACTATTACATGATCATATCCCTACAGCTCCCACTTGAGCTTGCAATAGTAAAGGTAATAACATTGGTTAGCATCTAGCAACACGCCAATGCTCCCAGAATTATTTAAGTACAGTTTCTCAAAGTGTATTTAAATGGTACAGTCATTTACTATCCCTTTGTTACCGATACCGTGTTAAATATGGATATGGATCAAAGTCATTCCATACTTTAACGATTCTATTTCTCATTCTCGCAACTAACTTAAGATTACCAAATTCCAAATCGAGACATCTCTAGATTTCATTTGGGCACGGCCATGCAAACATCTTAATTAGTCCAATGAGGGGCCCAGTGGTATCTGCTTCAGCACAAAGCTGAAGGAACAAATCCTCTTGACTACACGTGTCAAGTCACATACTTCACTACACTTACTGAAAATAGCCCTTTTGTACTACCTTATTCAGGATAGTTAGACCTATATCAAGTAGGTGCAATCCATACATGCATGACCTGCTTGTATCTCAAGTCTAAGGATAAGTAAAGCAACCATTTACGAATTTCACTTAATGACGCCGATCCATAAAGTGAAAATTCGTTAGTGGGTCAGTCCAGTATGCATCCAATGAATACCATGTGAGTTTGGTGGGACCATCCTAACCAATCACTCAGATTTTGTCTTAGTTTAACTATATTCCCATATAGTTAATCGACAATGGACAATTTAGAATACTTGACAAGTACTCAAGGATTAAACATGCAAATATAGGACACAACTTAACCATCAAATGAAATCAAACATATCAAGTACTTTATTTCATTATATAAACAGAAATTGCTTAATGTCCTTTATCCAAATACCGAACATCAGACATACATGATTTAACTAGCTAATTTAAGTCCCATGCCCTCGGCATGCCTTTCAAGCTTCGGCCTCGACAAAGCTTTCGTGAAAGGATCAGCTAAGTTAATATCTATGTGAACTTTGAGTAATTTGATTTCACCTAGTTCGATCTGCTCACGAACATAGTGATATCTCCTGGCATAGTGTCTGGCGCCCTTCTGAACTCCAGGTTCTTTGGCGATGACTAATGCACCCGAGTTATCGCAGTACATATCGATCGGCAAGTTACTTGTGGGGACAATGTCTAGCCCACTAATAAACTTCCTTATCCAGACAGCCTCCATTGCAGCTTCCGAAGCAGCAATGTACTCAGACTCTGTTGCAGACATAGCAACTGTGGTTTGTTTCTTGCTTTTCCAATCCACAGCGCCTCCATTCATAACGAAGACGTACCCAGACTGAGACTTCGTGTCATCTCTATCAGTCTGAAATCCAGCATCACAGTATCCGGTCACTTTGAGCTCTTGATCTGGATTTCCCCCATATACCAAAAACAAATCTCTAGTAGCCCGTAGGTACTTGAGAATGGTCTTAACAGCAGTCCAGTGACTTTCACCTGGATTCTGTTGATAACGGCTAACGATATTCTGCGCGAACGCTATATCAGGTCTAGTGCATCTCACCGCATACATTATAGAGCCTACAGCCGAAGCATTTGGGACTCTTTGCATACGCTTCACCTCATCAGGTGTAGAAGCACCTTGTTTGACCGACAGACCAAGTCCTTCCTGCATAGGTACTATACCACGCTTGGAATTCTCCATCTTGAATCGCTTCAAGATCTTATCTATATAAGCACTTTGACTTAGTCCAATCAACCGCTTAGTTCTATCTCTATAGATCTTGATTCCAAGAATGAATGCTGCTTCTCCCAAGTCTTTCATGGCAAAACACTTTCCAAGATGGGATTTTACATCTTGCAACATTGGAATGTGTTTTCCTATTATCAATATGTCATCTACATATAAGACAAGGAAAGTAACATTACTCCCACTAGCTTTGCGATATACACATGGCTCATCGGGATTCTGAACGAAACCAAACTTTTTGATTTCTTCATCAAACCGTTTATTCCAACTCCTCGATGCTTGCTTTAGTCCATAAATGGACCTTTGAAGCTTGCATACTTGGTTGGGATGTTTTGGATCAATGAACCCTTCAGGTTGATCCATATAGACTTCTTCATCCAAGTAACCATTTAAGAAGGCAGTCTTAACATCCATTTGCCATATCTCAAAGTCATAGTACGCTGCTATGGCTAAGAGAATCCTAATAACTCTAATGTCTGCTACTGGTGAAAAGGTCTCATCATAGTCAACGCCAAAACGTTGAGTATAACCTTTCGCCACGAGACGAGCTTTATAGGTGTGTACATTTCCATCCATGCCGGTCTTCTTCTTGAAGAGCCATTTTCTCCCAACGGTTCTTGCGTTAGGAGGAAGATCAACCAGGGTCCAAACGTGGTTATCTTGCATGGATTTCATTTCCACATTCGCAGCTTCAAGCCATTTGTCAGATTCCGGATCTGATAATGCAGCTTTGAAGTTCGGAGGCTCATTGAGATCTCCTGATACGTTATCCACGGATTCGACTAGACCAATCCATCTATCCGGATTACGTACGACCCTTTCGGATCTACGAAGTGGAATCGCAACATCATCGACTTGAGGTTCATCACTTTGAACATTTCCCCCCCCCCCAAGTTGATGATTGCTAGTTGTTTCAGAAGGTGACACATCTTCTAGTAGTTCTACAATTCTCCCACTGTTCTCTTGAGCTATAAAATTCTTTTC
>JBCNJP010000019.1:34498620-34524649 GCA_039602395.1 Deinandra increscens subsp. villosa | reverse complement strand
ACATTATACGAATATGGGTTTTGAAATGCGGGGTTGTGATTTGGTTGTGTTTAGTATTTTTCTGATCTCTTTTCATTTGCGTTTGGGTTTTCTAGAACCCGGATATGAAAAGCCGATGGGTTTTTGGCCTTTAAGGATGTGACATGGTTGCTTAAAGAATCCACATGTGAGACGTAAGACGATTTCAGATCACTGGGTTTCTGATTTGATTTTCATAGTTTCTTCATTCTTTCTAATTTCATGAATTTTACGCGCAGTGAACTTCATTTTGGTGCCAAATCAAAAAATTAAATGTGGTGGGGAAAATGCTCTTTAAGCATTGCTCTTCAAGAGACGTTTTTGTTGCCTTGATGTCGTATGTGGCTTTTTGTTGGTCGGTTACGCTTTCTTTTGGCTATAGCAAACATATTGGACCTGTGGCTTTTTGTTGGTCGGTTACGCTTTCTTTTGGCTATGGCGAACATGTTGGACCTTACCCGGCCGGAGCCGGCCTTTACGGTTATGATGGCGTTGTATGGATTGATATGATTTTTCAAAAGATTATTTTTAAATAAAAACAAGAACTGTTGTCAGGCTCTATAAAACCAGTATTGAAGCTGGATTTATGTTTAATTACATGTATGCTGAAAGGTGTTGTGAGTTTGGCTATCTGTATGCTTTAAAATCTATTACTATATGCGAAGTGTTATGGCTTTCATGAGCTCTATGATTTGAAATCCAATTTGTGCTGTGATCATTGTTGCTATGGGACATTTCTCATTCAGGGTGTAAGCGATGTGATGTGTTAACGATGAGATGTCAAAGCACTATACATATCTCACATCGTATGATGGGCTTTTAAGGGTTGATTTTGTAATGTAATAGTCACTTAAGTTTGTTTGGTATTTTGAAGACAACTTAACTATGTTTCATGTTTTGTGATGTAATATCTATGACTATGGTAGTGTATGCTGACAAAAAATGTCAACCCGCAGCAACGCGCGGGTCTTTTACTCGACGGGTCTTTTACTCGTAACAATATATTAAGCTGAACATGTTCTATTTTACTTGACTACAATATATCTCACAGGTTTTAAAGTATGATATCAGATTCATTCAAGAAATTGTTTTATTAGCATTTATCAAATTCTCGTTGCCAGCTCTTTGGATTTTGCTAATTTTAGCACCACCAGATATTCATTCAATTAGACGAACAAAGTGTCATATTTGAAAACACGCTATGTATTTATTTATATCTGTTAAAACGTTATTTTAGCTCAACATAAATTAAAACATTACAGCATAACCAGAGAAGTAAAAATATATAACGAAAAAACAAACTTGCATACACAAATGAAAGTGTTTTAAGAACTGTGTTTACGTGAACAAACCTTGAATCTAAACTTGTCAGGCAAACCTAAGTAAACCAATTCAAATATGTTGTCTTTATGCTCAATGGAAAAAACAAACGATGCTCAAAACTGACGTAGAGGCCTATAGCTCTAATATTTTTTCACAGGGAAGAAACTGTGCGCGGTGAATAAAAATATAATTAATGTGATCCCAACAAACTAATGACACCAGAAAGGTGAAACAAAAACAGCCAGCCAACCTCTTGTTTATAAAGAGAACAGACTTTATAATGAAGGTTTAGAAACGTGAGGAGTGAGGACTATTACTTCAGATTACTATATCTACCAATAGTAAACACAAAAGCAAAAATATCAGCTAAACAGACCCAAGTGTAGATAAATATTGATGCTTCCAGCAGAGGATGTAAAGAGGAGTTTATATACCTACACTAATCGTGAACATTAGCCAACATAAGAAACTACAAATAGAAACACAAAGGTTATAAAGAACCAAAATAATAGTGAAATTTTTTACCACACTCAAAGGTATATTATTGTTAATTGTGTAAATAAGTCTCACGTAAGTAAAACCTAATTTAGAAATTAATATAAAAACAAATAATTATGTATTGGAACAAAATAAAGTAATATATACCTGAAGAATATTAACTTTCCATATCAGAAACCCCAGAAGATCACCGCTCGCCGGAGATCCAACAGACATCTGTGCCGGAAACGGCGACGGCCGTCGAAGCGGAGGCAACAGTGACGCCGGCGATTCCTTTACAACTATCACATTTTTAAGCTTTTCCACTCGCCTCTGACCGCGTAACGACTGCAGCTCCAACCTCTTCTTCCATTCCGCCTCCGTCTCGATCGGCAGCGAGCCAGCGAACACGTTTTCGTTAACGGCGGATAGAGCGTCAACGACGTCGTTTCAACTGTCTCCGACGATAAATTCAACGAATCGGCTATTGAAGAAGATCGAAAAATTAAAACAAATCAGAGCCGCATAAACTAACAAAAACACACGCTAACACTGATTCTACTTCGAAATTACAAAAAATTAAAGAAAGAGGATAATCAACAAACAAAGAGAGGTAAGAAGAATTGACAAACCTGCGTAGACAATTTGCGAAAACTTGTGAAATATGAAAGAGAGCATGAAGATATGTACCATGGAAGGAGGAGGGGTATGAATAGCGCAGGACTATAGAACATGGTGCTCAGGGTGGTTGAGAAATGGAGTGCAAGCAAAGCCTTCAACTCCATCAGCTAAATTGTACAGGTGAAAAGTGGTTTTGACTTGTAAATTAGGTTATGGGGCAGGTAAATTTGAACATGCATACACAACTTGTACATTAGGTTGTTGAGGGTGTACATTTATTGTTTACTATTCATCAATTGTTTACTATTCATCAATTGTTTAAAATTGTTATATAGGGTAATTAGTTATGTTCATGTGTAAACTCTAATCGTCACCGTTTTTCAAAAGCTATAAAATGTTTCTATTTATTTCATAACCACTACTATTTATATCATCCGACCCGTTTGACCCTGTCTATTAATATAATTTTTCATACGACATGTCATGTTTCCACTCAAATCTGACACCCACTGATAAAAAATCATGAATCCGCCACTGATAACCCTCATCAGCTTTTTTGTAAACTATGATGGAAATTGAAGTGCTGATACTCAAATGTAAACTCACTTGTATGCATAATTGTTTCTAGCACCTAACAAAAAGGATAAAATAAACCGCACAAACATATATAAGCTTACCTATCACAATGCTTCGCTCTCCATATATTCTCGTGCCAAACTATGGCCACTAAATTGAACCAAATTTCAGTAAAATTTTTGAAGATATCCACAAACAATCATTATAACTTGATTGTTTATTAAACTAAATATATATAAAAAAAAAATAGAAGGTGGGCATAAAGAAGAACAGAAAACAAAACCTTTTATGGCAAGTAGGTTTGCTAAGCCATCTTCCGTTAGTATTTTCTATGGAGTGTGTTCTTGCATATATTTTACTATTATACATTAATGTTTAACGTATGTCAATCTTCTTTTTCTGGATCGAAGGCTCGAGCACCTAAGTTGGAATATTCATGAATCTTGTTACAGATTTATAAACAGAATTCGTCCCGAATTTAGTTTTCGATATATGCAGATAAAACATAAGCTTTTACACTGTACCATTTTCTTAATTTAGTTTCAAAAGTAGACAAAGGCGACCACAAAAAGGTAATTAAATCTCTAGACTTATATAAATAGAGATGCTTACATTTACTTCATTTCATATGTCCACCATCTGCAAACTATATAGTTTCACCCTTCATATGCGTTGCTAAAGTTGTGACTCCACCATCTTTACTAACCTTAATCAAACCTTTAAACCATCGCGTTGAAGTTTCATTTGATTTAAGTGTATTTAATAATATTAAAGAACTGATCAAACTATAAAAAGTTTCACCTCTGGTGTCAGACAATCAGATCTGCAGATCTTGTGACTGTCAAACCAATAAAAGTGTTCGTGTTATGTATCTTCTTCGAGTTTTCCGATGTCCCATTTGTATTCAAATAAATTATACAGAAGTTTGTAATTTTAATTGATTCTGCGCAGAATCTAAAATAAGAAATGTCAAAACACAAAACTAAATTTAAAGGAAGAGGCATTATAAACATACATGTTATCAAGATTAGTAATACCCAATAGTGAATTCATAATTTGAAACCGTTGTTTTTCCTTTAGTAGAGCTACAAAAAAGTGATAGGTATTCTCTCCAAGATAGCCACTTGCACTTGTATAGCTGTCTACTTCCCTCTGTTTAATGAATTTCTGAAATATATAACATACAGTTAGCAGTATGATTTCATCTTTCAAGCATTTTACTATGGATAAATATAAATGCCACAGTAATAAAATTAGTATTTTAGATTTAGCATAGGGTGATGAGTACCTGAAGCAAGTTGTAAAATATAGAGACAACAATTACAATTCATTAAAGGGTTGAATCAATTTTACAAACGACATCAAGCAACAAAGATGAGCACCACTTAACACTACATTTTTGAAGGAATAAAAAGAGGCGTTGGGGTTGGCTAGCCAATAACTTAACCATTGATATAATTTCATTTGGATTGCTCTCTAGTTCACCCTTTTTTGCCTGCAGTCAATAGTTCAAGTTTATAATTAGCATACAATTATACACATACATAAATCTTGATACTAAAATATTACACCAATTCTCTTCCAATACAAAAGTTTATGTTGCATGCTTTATATACTTTGAGAATGAACTATGGAGTGTTAATAACAGTGAGATTGAGACAATGAGCATATTCATCTCTCATCTCAATCAGCTTAGAAGAGAGCTTTGTACACACTAAAGTCTAAAATCTAAAATCCAAAATCGAAGCTGCTGAATACATTTATAATGATCAACCACTTGTAAAAAAATCAGTTCAAACACTACAACCAGTGATATAATATTCAATCTATCACCACTGAGTGGATAGCTATCAGAGCTTAGGAGATCTCTGACAGATTCATTATATATCTCCATGGCTGAGAATTTCAAATGAAAGTCCCTATCAGAGTTTTACAATGATATTAAACATAGAGTAGTTCAACTGTTAAAGTTGAACCAAAAAGGTGATCGGCTAGAAGTGAAAACCATGACCTGATGTGATTACCTTTCGCATATAATCATATATATCTGCTAAAGCATACTTAGTGATTTCACTCATTATGAATGTCTTCCCACTGCTTGTTTGCTCAAATGCAAAGATATTGGTTGCGATACACTCATAAAAAATGATTGGAAAATTCTTTATGGATTTAGGGTTAATTACGAAAACCCCGGAATATTACCTATATGATTAGTTGAAAGATGAGTTGCTGGCTCTAGAAGGCAATCTCGTACAACCAATAATCTAGGTAACCAAGTAAAGAACAGATCACATATAAAATGTAAAGAAAGCAACATATTTTATAAGAATCAAAATCAATAAATCAAATAAAGAACTCAGTTCTAAACCACTAAATCGGACAACTATGGCAACATTCAACGTTACATGACCACAATCCTATCACTAAAATAAGGATGGAAAGATTACCATTCCATGTTCACATCGGCACGACCCTGCAACAGATTAGGAACATTCTTGTAAGTCAATCTTACCGTTACATCAAACATGATGATGGCTTTGTTGTTACTAATTTTGGTGAAATATATAAAAACATCACATATCACAAAAAAAAAATTCATAAAAATGTCATCAGATTCATGTGATAAACAATTATAATTGTACTCTATGCATAATAAAGTCAGATAATGATCTTGGCTCCACAAAACAGTTAGAAATAATGCTGAGATTTAAGTAACATATCAAAAACCAAAAAAAAATACCTTAAATCGGTGTCTGGATCATCGTTGAACTGAGAATGCCAGATGGAGATGGTTAAATAAATGGAGAGGGAGATTTGAATTTATAGAGGCTTCAATTACCCAATTCATGGTCATTTGAATTGGGTGTCGTCAATTGAAATGTGGTAATCAAGACGGAGTTGCGTGAGATGCCCTAAAAATTGTGGTAATCGAGAGGAGATATACGGCTGAAGACAGAGATTAATGTGGTTATCGAGAGGATGATGGGCGGTAATAGGTTGACGGGGAGAGAGACGCTGGAGAACGGATGTGATGGGCGGAAACCAGTGGCGAGAGAACAGATGCGGCGTTGCCAATGTGGGAGTAGCCCACTTGGTAGAGGCTTTGTCCTCTTAGTTGGAGGTCCTGGGCAGTGGGGGCGCTGAGCATGTGCGAGAGGTGCGACAGAACAGGGCCCATCATTTTCGTGGGCCCATATTTAAAAAAATAATTATATATATACTATAAACTATGAAAAATTGATCAATCAATTTGCTATAAAAATGCTAAGAGATCTATAAGATTTGTCGGTAACTACTTAGAATGTTATTTTAAAACCATAATATTCTTATGTTTATCGTTATAACGTATTTTTGTCTTATTTAAGAACATTTTCAGCTTTTCTATTTACAATTTTATTTTCGAATGGGGCTCATTAGTTTAGTTCGAACGGGGCCCCTAAATTGCTCAGGACCGGCCCTAGTCCTGGGTTCAAACCTAGACAATGGGGTATTTGGTGTAGATTTGTAAATAAATATTAGCCGTTCAAAAAAAAAAAAGAATAGATGCGGCGTTCGTGAGGTATGGGCTACAAAAGGGGAGATATCGAAATTAGTGGGAATGTCTGCTGTATAATCCCTATTTCCCTAGAGGAGCTATTTAAAGCCTAAAATGCTTAATGATGAATCCGTTGAGTATGAAGGTGGAACCCATGCAACAGAGGCTTAGGTTGGTCATATGGCTCTTATCTTGCCAATGAAAGTCATTTTGTTTGCTTTATAGTTTTTTAAAATTCAATTCTTTTATTTAATTTATAGCCTTGACTAACAAAAACATGTGTAAGGTCACAAGTTCGATCCCTGAGCTCCCTGGTTTTATCACCCGGCCGCTCGCGAAGGTGGATTTTCCCTGAATTGAGCTCAACTGGTGTAGACAGTTCCGGATTTTCCGGAGCATTTGTTGGCTGTTAAAAAAAAAGACTAATAAAAACATGTATAACATGCATCTTGACTTTATTGAAATGTACATTATCTTAAATTTAGCTTAAAAATTGCAAATTGCATTCGGTACATATTCTACACTTGAAACGACACAGTTACACACCCGTTGCATCTATGATTCAAAGTTCATTAATTAGGCTTCTACATTCAAAGATCAACTGTAACTCTTTTATTTCAAAGAAAAATGTTTTTCTAAATCATCATTACAGTCCTACATAATTGTGCAAGACTTCACGTCATGTAAAATGGAAGCATAGGCATAAAAGTCCAGACACATAAAAACACACAACATTTGATCTCAATTCCCACCCACAAACATCTCTAGTGTTCAGAAGAATAAATGAAAGAGTAAAACCCATTGGGAACTAAACAAACACACATCACAACCACAAACGAATTCCAGTATGCAAAGTCTCGGTGACGATTTCTATCAACCAGAAGATCATCCAACAACATTATAATTCACAAATTTTTTTTTAATGAATTTCACAAATGGAATTAAATTGTTAATGGAACGAATAGGCATGCAAAGAGATTGATAAACAAAGTTGTTGAAATTGTTTGGATTTTTAGAGGGTTAAGGCATGTCAAAACTTATCATTTAAGCGAGGTTATAAAATCTATAGCGTAAGGATGATCTTCGATTACAGCTAACAGAAGGCGTTAACTTCTTCAATTTCTTGTCCTTGTAGAGAAGAAAAAAAATCACAGAAGCAAAATCCTAATACACCCGTACCACAACTAAAGTCGCAACTACAAAAATCAAAATGGAGTTTGAGGGAACTTAAACTTACATATGTCAATAGAAACTTCTAATAGGGTGGGCTTGCAACCTGCAAAACCAAAAATTAAAACCAAAATTGATACAGAATTTTGATACGAAAATATATGTTGAAGAAATAAACCCTAGAAATCGATACAGTATTTGTTGGGAATTCCCGAGACCGACGAGTTCGAGATTTGGTTTGATGAAACTCAACGTACCACTTGTTGGTTAACCGTTCGCACGGTGAAGTTTATGACTCGAAGACTCTCACTAACCGAAGACATGGCAAAGTGACATTATTATTTAGATGTAATAATATTTATTTGTCACTAGTTAGTAGTTGTTGGTTATTTACTAGTTTGCCATTGTTAGGTTAGTATATAGAGTAAATTACATATTTTGTCCTTTAACTTTACCAATTTTTCAACTTTTATCCTTTATCTTTTTTTGCTACACTCTTTGTCCTTTAACTTTTTTTTTCTTTCACCATTTGTCCTTTTTAACGGATTCCGTTAAAATCCACCGTTAAGTCAAGGGTATTTTTGACTTTTTACTTTTTAGAGTAGAAAAAATTATATATTTTGTCCTTTAACTTTTCTTGTTTTGCCATTCTTATCCTTTATCTTTTTTTGTTACATTCTCTATCCTTTAACTTTTGTATTCCTTCATCTTTTGTCCTTTTTAACAGATTATATTAAAATCCACCGTTAAGTCAAGGGTATTTTTATCATTTTACTTTTTAGGGGTATTTATTATACTTAAATAAAGAGGAAGGATGTGTTATGTAAATCTGAATTTTTTTTCTTTATCACCCCACCCCCACCCTAACCTTAAACCATCACCGGTGAAAACCTCACCCCCACTGTCGGTCGGCCGACGACATCCCATCGAACACTGTCGACGACCCTCCGGCGACCTCCCATCGACCTGACATCGGGTTTGTCAGGGGTGGTCGTCGGTGAAGCAGGTGGCCTGGTGACCGCCGACGTTTGGCGAGGAGACGGTGGAGGGTCTTCGGAGGTTTTGTCGGGGCAGAGAGGGCTCGGAGATGAGAGGGAAAAAATACAGATTTACATAACACACCCTCCTTCTTTATTTAAGTACAATAAATACCCATAAAAAGTAAAAAAAAAAACAAAAATACTCTTGACTTAACAGTGAATTTTAACAGAATCTTTTAAAAAGGACAAAAGGTGAAAGAATAAAAAAGTTAAAGGATAGAAAATGTAACAAAAAAAGATAAAGGATACAAATTGCAAAACATGCAAAGTTAAAGGACAAAATATGTAATATTTTCTACCCTAAAAAGTAAAAAGACAAAAATACCCTTGACTTAACGGTGGATTTTAACGGAATTCGTTAAAAAGGACAAAAGGTGAAAGAAAAAAAAAGTTAAAGGACAGAGAGTGTAACAAAAAAAGATAAAGGACAAAAGTTGAAAAATTGGTAAAGTTAAAGGACAAAATATGTAATTTACTCTATTATATATATAGTTTAGTCTTTCTCATGTGAAAGACTATATATATATGTATGTATGAGTGAGAGAGAGAACATGAAGCTTTGAAGTTGTGTGTGGTTCATAAACACTTGTTCATGAACCTAGCATGAGTGGTGTAGGTAAACTTGTAATCATTTAACATCATTTTTTATTATCTATTTATCTTGTTCATCACTACTTCTATATTTTTATCCTCATCATCATCATCACATCTCAAAACACCATTGTTGAAGATCCGGTCCTTTACGTTCTTCTTGGTGTTCATATTTGTTCTACAAAGACGAAGCTCACAAAGTCTCTGATCCGTTTCCGCTGTGCCATCGGGGTTTGGCTTGGCTCACCGACCCCGGTTTCTACAATTGGCATCAGAGCCATGGTCGAAGAAAACGCAACAATTCGGTTGGTTTCTTCAACTTTGTGTTAGTTTGCTTATCTTTGTAACAAATTGAGATGGTTATGTTTTTGGATTTTTGTGTTTGAAATGGTCACACAAAAAGGAAAAATGATGTATGAATTCATGGTAATTCATCTCAAAGTTCTTGAATTTCTCATTTTCCAAATCTTCATCGGATGAAGATTGTTATGTTAGTCATTCTTTTGATTAATTTAATTGGAAAACAAAATTAAAACCTAAAAAGGTGAATAGTGAAAGAGTTAAAGCCCATACTTACTTCACTGACTTTTGTAAAAGTAGCAACTCTAGTTCACCTTTTTGTCAACCACCCTAGTTTTTCTCTCTCCTCTTACACACATCACATAAACACTCAACATCCCTTTAATTAATTCAGCAGAATTTTTTATTGATTATTATTAGTGTTTTTGTTAATTTATTTTAACAAGTGATGAAGAACAAAAATCACGAGACTACAGCTCGATTACGTCGGTCTAAGGTTCTTATTTTTGAGAGAAAATGGGTTATATCACATTGGTTGTTATCCGGGTTTTGTTCAACAGTTCAGCAATCGAATCTGGGTTATCGATGGTCGGTCGCTAGTTCGAGATGAGTTTACAGGTTTACATCTTAAGGGTTTCTGGGTTTATGATACTCGACGAGTTCATGTGTGGATCGAAGTTCTTTAAGTTGTAAATGACGATGGCCGGTTAGCTTAAGCTCTATGAAGATGTCGACGTGATCTGGGTTTCACGCATGGCTAACGAGGGAAAATGTAAATCTGAATTTTTTTTACATGAAATTGTTGATGGTGACAGGGCATGGGTAGGGTTACGAAAAAGACAAAAGTGCAGGTCTACTACTTTTCTTTTGGAGCAGTCAACCTACATGTAACTGTTGCAAAAACTTACCCCACGTGATCTTCACCATCTTTCTTTCTCTTCGACTAACTTCAACAGAAAGAAGAAGTCTCTGAGATACCTCATGACTGACAGAACTTGGACCTCCGAGGTAACCTAAAAGTTCCGAGGGAACGTCTTTTTGTAGTTAAACTTCAAGGGAAGTAGTTTCGGAGTAACCGGAATTGTTCCGGAGGAACTCAAAAAGTTCCGAAGGAACTTTGTTTTTCCGGAGTAACTCGATTTTTACGGGTTAACCAAGTCACCGGAAGAAACCTGCTCAAATGTTCCGAGGGAATGTCTCGGGGTGAAGTTCCGAGGTAACCTCTTGTTTCGTAGGTACCGAATTGAAAGTTCCGAGAGAACTATGTTCCGCTGTATCTCGAAACTTCCGGAGTAAACAGAAACTTCCGAGGGAAACGAAAATCTTCCGGAGGAACCGGAAAAGTTCCGGAGGAACTCTAAATCTTTTCCGGAGGAACATCGTGTCATCAGTTTTCGATTTCGTTCATGTTTCAGGTCGCCGGAACCGCCAGTCCTCTTGGTTTTCCTCAACAGAAAGTAGATGGAACAGATCTGGTACGTGTTCCTTTGTCTGGCAGCGCTCAATGTCCTTAGGGTTTCCCTACTTTGAAAGGAAGAAAAGGAGATTTGGGCTAAACAACCGAATTGGGCTTGTTTATTTTCAGTTGGGCCCTGCTATTTCCTGTCACTACTAGGCTGTTGATCACTTTAAATCGAAATGGGCCAGAAGATAAATTGATCAGTTTGGGCCAGGACATTTCTTTTGTTTGGGCTGTTTTGGGTTAGACCTGAAATGAAGACAGAATTGGGCACAGTGAGCCACTGTTTTATTGCAGAAAATTACTACAAGTCAACGGGGTGTAAGCCGTTAAATCCTTCGCAACAAATTGGTTTATAACTAAGGTACACTTGTAGATTACAAATTATTTTTCTATTTGAGACTCTCTTCGTTACAAGCAGACGTGTTTAGAAGTTGGTTGAAAATTGAAGAATGTGCACAAATTTGGGTTTTTTCTACATTGAAAAATTTGTTTGTTATTGTTGGATTAAGTTCTAGCTTTTGAAGAGTCCTTGAGCCATAACCGTGATGGTAAAAACAAAGGCAAAGTTGGAGCTTATGACTTGTTGAGGTAATTTATTTGAAGTGGTACTATCTTAAGTGATGCATCGGTTTGGTATTCACAAGACGGTTGAATTATTGGATTAATTCTCTTACGTATCCTTGATCCTTTATCTAGTTTACCTTTAACAACACTTAGGATGATGGTGACATCCTTAGAGTAGTGTGCTTGTTAATTTTGGTAAACACCCTATGGGCCTTTTTATTGGTTTTGGGCTAGAAGAAAAACAACGCTTCTTCATAGGGGGAGCTTCACAAAGGAGAATGGTTAAATGAAAGATTTGAAACCGTATGAAGATCTTCTTGAAGTCTAGTTGCAAGAATACAAGGGAACCGATTGTCACAAGAGTTGAGTTATTTATCCGCTTGTTCATCAACCAAATAGGGGGAGATTGTTGGGAATTCCCGAGACCGACGAGTTCGAGATTTGGTTTGATGAAACTCAACGTACCACTTGTTGTTTAACCGTTCGCACAACACGGTGAAGTTTATGACTCGAAGACTCTCACTAACCGAAGACATGGCAAAGTGACATTATTATTTATATGTAATAATATTTATTTGTCACTAGTTAGTAGTTGTTGGTTATTTACTAGTTTGTCATTGTTAGGTTAGTATATATAGTTTGGTCTTTCATTTGTGAAAGGTATGTATGCATGTATGAGTGAGAGAGAGAGAAACATGAATCTTTGAAGTTGTGTGGGTTCATGAACACTTTTTCATTAACCTAGCATGAGTGGGATAGGTAAATGTAAGCATTCGGTTATATTTATCCATTTATCTTCATCTTGCTCATCACATCTTCTATATTATCTTCATCATCATCATCACATCTCACAACACCATTATTGAAGATCCGGTCCATTATATTCTTCTTGGTGTTTATATTTGTTCTACAAAGACAAGCTCACAAAGTCTCCGATCCGCTTCCGCTGTGCCATCGGGGTTTGGCTTGGCTCACCGACCCCGGTTTCTACAGTATTAGGTTAGTTGAAGGCTCCTACTAAAAAAATACAGTTAGGGCATACAATGGTTAGTGGTGTATGCAAACAACGATCTTAATGAAAGATTAAATTACCTGGATCATATCATCGAATCTGAAAGGACTAAGGATCGCAGTATCGTCGATTGAAAGTAGGGGAGGGAGGTTGATAGCAAAAATTCTAAAATTTAGAGTGGCGGGAACACAAATGAAATTGGGACTAAAAGTGTTTCCACTAACTTAAATTTTGAGTAAATTACATATTTTGTCCTTTAAGTTTACCCGTTTTGCAACTTTTGTCCTTTATCTTTTTTTGTTACACTCCCTGTCCTTTAACTTTTTTATTCTTTCACCTTTTGTCCTTTTTAACGGATTCCGTTAAAATCCACCGTTAAGTCAAGGGTATTTTTGTCTTTTTACTTTTTAGGATAGAAAACATTACATATTTTGTCCTTTAACTTTGTCTGTTTTGCAATTCTTATCCTTTATCTTTTTTTTTGTTACATTCTCTATCCTTTAACTTTTTTATTCTTTCATCTTTTGTCTTTTTTAATAGATTCTATTAAAATTTATCGTTAAGTCAAGGGTATTATTGTCTTTTTACTTTTAAAAGGTATTTATTATACTTAAATAAAGAGGAATTGATGTGTTATGTAAATCTGTAAATTTTTTTCCTTTATCACCCCACCCCCACCCTAACCTTAAACCATCACCGGTGAAAACCTCACCCCCACTGTCGGTCGGCCGGCGACCTCCCATCGAACACTGTCGACGACCCTCCGACGACCTCCCATCGACTTGACATCGAGTTTGTTAAGGGTGGTCGTCGGTGAAGCAGGTAAACTGGTGACCGCCGACGTTTGGCGAGGAGACGGTGGAGGGTCGTCGGAGGTTTGGTCGGAGCAGCGAGGGCTCGGAGATGCGCCGAAAATTCAACCGGGAAAGAGGAGAGGGGGAGGGGGATCGAGGCTGCCTTCTCTCAGAAACGAAAGTGGGGATGGGTTGGGGTGGGGTGATAAAGGGAAAAAATACAGATTTACATAACACACCCTCCCTCTTTATTTAAGTACAATAAATACCCCTAAAAAGTAAAAAGAAAAAAAATACTCTTGACTTAACGGTGGATTTTAACGAAATCTGTTAAAAAGGACAAAATGTGAAAGAATAAAAAAGTTAAAGGATAGAGAATGTAACAAAAAAAAGATAAAGGATAAAAATTGCAAAACAGGCAAAGTTAAAGGACAAAATATGTAATTTTTTCTACCCTAAAAAGTAAAAAGACAAAAATACCCTTGAATTAACGGTGGATTTTAACGGAATCTGTTAAAAAGGACAAAAGATGAAAGAAAAAAAAAGTTAAAGGACAGAGAGTGTAACAAAAAAAGATAAAGGACAAAAGTTGCAAAACGGGTAAAGTTAAAGGACAAAATATATAATTTACTCTTAAATTTTCATTAATTATTAACTTTTTTAATATTTTTATATGTGTTCTCTCGATTAGAAATTAGAATTAAATTTAATTTAGGTAATATTTTTATATATATCTAATTTTAAATAATAAGCACCACTATAATAGATCGAGCATTATCTTTTATAAAACACAATTTGAAATGTAACAGGCCTTGATAGCTTTAAATGGGTCAATACGACATTTACTAGGGGTGAGCAAAAATCAGAAAAAACCAAACCCAAACCAAAAAAAACTGATGAAACCGAACCGGAAAAATCCGAACCGAAAAAAACCGACAAAACCGAACCGAAAATAATGGTTCGGTTTCGGTTTCAAGTCTATTAAAAACCAAACCGAGGGGCAAATGTGTGAATTAACATTTTAGGAGGGCACATTGTAAATCTTTAAACCTTAATTTATATTTTAAGTTAACACTTAACAATTAAGTTAAAAAAATTAGTAACGGTTGTTCACTTAATTCATATTTTAAGTTAACACTTAATAGTTTACGTCAATATCTTTAGTGTTAAAAGCTTCTAAATTTAAAGTCACTTTCTATTTTGTATGGTCACTAGTTTCACGTGACTATTTTTTTTTTAATTCAATAATTATAAAGTGCTTATTTTTTTACTATTATTTATTTATCTTTTCAGATTAGACATTTAAAAATTAAAATTATATTAACAACATATTACAACAAAAAAAAACCGAAACCGAACAGATTTTTTTTTCTTAGGAACCGAAAACTTCGGTTTCGGTTCGGTTCGAGCCAAAAACCGAACCGAAACAAACCGAACCATGCTCACCCCTAACATTTATTATGTCATATAAGGTCTTGAAGTGTTTTATTAGAATGGAGTGAGTCATATTATATCTTGACAACAAAACATACATATCTTAACGCGCCCTAGCTACTGAGGCCTTGAGACTGCTTAACAAGACTCGAACCCTCACCACACCACTAGAGGAAACTCCAAGTAACTGAGTAAAAACATTCCTCAACGTAAATGTGGGGCCTCCATTATATAGTCACATGGTTCACGGTTCGCTCCTGTACAGGAACGTGGTACGGGTTCGCAATTCGAAAAGGGTTCGAAAATTCGGTTCGCTAGGGTGTAGGCTCATTTCGGTTCGCTCCGGTACGATGTACCATTTCTGGTTCGATGTATCGTATCATGTGGTACGGTGTACCATATAATGTTGTGCTATTTTCCTATTTATCTAAAAGTTTACACAAAATTCGTAAATCATAACTTACTTTAAACTTCAAGCTTCAAGTTCAAAACAAACATCAAACTTCAAATTCAAATCCAAAACATAAAAGTACCGTAAATCAAAAGTACCACAAATCAAAAAGTACCACAAATTAAAAGTACCACAAATTAAGAAAATATTCACACCCTTTGCTTATTTCCTTTCTTAGTTCTCTCATCATCTGAATCTAGCTCATCTCTCACCTCTTCTACCCTTAAGCTTTCTAAGTTTGTAGACTCAGCATCTACATCCCACTTCTTGTGTGTTCCTTCTTTATATCCTTCTGAAAACCTCGAACATAAGCGGATATTTGAATGAACATAAACCAGCTTGTCCGCCCTCTGAGAGTTTAGCCAATTCCTCTTTACACTATGAATGTATGAATAAGTGCTCTAATTTCTTTCAGCCGAGGAGCTACTAATTGATTGAGACAAGATTTTTTTTGCAACATCTGCCAGTTCAGGTGTTTGAGTGCCATAGGTAGACCACCATTCAATTGCTTCTATTGTGACTGCATCCAAATGAGCCGCGTTTATTCCAAAAAGACCCCGTCTTCATGTGAAATTTGGAAAGTTGAGTTCTTAATAATTGATACTCTTCTTTATTCTCACTAATGCGTTGAAATGCATCCATTACACCCTTCATAACTTCCTTGTCAAGGTTTGGTGCTCTTCTATCCAAGTCTCCTGGTGCTTTCATTTGAAGATAATGGGTGTCATAAAAGCGGGGAGTTAAAGCAAATCCCAAGCAATGTAAAGGTATATTCATTTTATCCCACATTGCTGTAATAATATCCACTGCCTTAGGGTAAGAAAGTGCATACACACCTTTCTCCATGACTTCTTTAATTTCCCCCAACATGTTGTCAATTTTTTCACAAATCTCACCCACTTTTGCTCCTTCGCCATCACAAAATTTCACTAGCAAGTAAATAGGCTTTGTGATTTTTAGAATGTTTTCAACATCATTCCAAAAATCATCATCTCTAATCGTTGCAACAACATTTGTAGTATGATCATCGCTTTGTTTTGCTGCCCATTCTCTCCATGAGTTAAGAGAAATTGTAGTAGATAGAGCCTCTCTACATGTGTTTAACCTCTTCAACAATATATAATGAGAGGCAAATCTGGTCTTCGCAACCTTTAAAAGCTCCAATTTCGAATTGTCTCAAAAAATTGACAACGCTTGTCCGTGGTTCAAAAAGTATTTGACAACCTCTTTTCCTCGCTTATATGTATCGTGTAGCTAAATAAACTCCTTTGCAAAGTCTTTAAAAACAAGGTTCAATGTGTGAACACAACATGGTGACCAAAAGATATGTTTGTTAGCCTGAAAGAATTCAAAAGGAACGTGATTTATAGTTAACTAGAAATTATACATTACAATGCTACTAATGAACTTATGTACCTTCTCGATCTCTTTACCCGCGGCTTTGCAATTGGCTGCGTTGTCAGTAACGACACTAAGAACATTGCTTGAGCCGACACTTTCAATTGCTTTAGTCAAAAATTCTGCAATCGCAGCACCAGTTTTCTCAACCCCCGAAAAGTCTTCGGCATACATGAACATCGAACCACGATTGTTAACAACAAGAACGTTGATCAAGGATTTATGCTTGATGTTTGTCCACCCATCAGACACAATCGATAGTCCTTGAGTGTACCACGTGTCCTTAAAAGGTGTTAAATCATTTTCAACATCTCTCACACATTCATCTAATAAAGTGGTCCTCGCCTTCTCACTTGATGGTGGTTTATAACCTTCGGGTTCCCTTTTTAGTGCACTTACCTAAAAATCCAATCAATTTATAGTTTTAAACACATAAATCTATAGAATGAATAACCTTTCAAAAGAACTAATAGAGTTCAAGGAACTTACCATCTCTTGAAATTGCGGATTGCGCAAGACATTAAACGGAATGCCATTTGCACATAAGGCTCTTATGATTTTTAAATCAACCCAACTTCTTTCCATCACTGAAAAAGCTAGCTCTATTGGTTTCTTAGAGTTTATGTTTGGTTTTTTGGTCACTACCGAGGTTTTTAAGGATCTAGAAATACCCGCTTTCTCAGCAGCCTTCACCCTCTTCTGCAATTGTTCATATTTTTCTCGATCACTCAGCATAACTTTACACCTCGCAATGTCTTTCTTTTTTCCTAGTGGAGGTCCGAAAAAATGGGAATGCATCCGGGTATATGAGCTGTTAAATTTATCCTTACAATGTTTACATACCCATTGTTGTGTCCCTCCTGGATTTTTACTATTAGCAGATTGTCACTTCTTCATACAAAGGTTTATCATGTGTACCTTGTGATGAAGATAAACCCTGCTTGTTTATTTCTTCATCAACATGCACTACATCCTCAAAATCTTGCTCCTACTGAACTGGTTCATCTTCATTGATAGGAACAACTTGCTTCTTTCCAACCAACAATCTAATTGAGAGAAGAAATAATGGAAGAAAAGATGGTAGCAAGCAGCAATCGCAATTGAGAGAAGAAAGAAAAGATGGAAGAAGGCGTGCGTGAATCGTGATAGGTATTAGGGACGGCAGGAAGAATAAGGGCAGAGTAATTTAAAAAATCGATGATCTTGGGTAATTAAGGACAAGATTTGAGCAAACCAAGTAACAAACTCTCCATATTCCCGTAAGCGTACCAAATACAAAAAAAAACGGACCGACTATGTTCAATTCTCGAACTCGGCGACTTAAATTCGCGAACCAACATGGATCTGGAACAGTCAATCGATTCGGTCGATTTTCAATTGGGTTCGTGAAACCGATCGTCCTCGATTCGCTTTCGCACCCGGAAAGGGATCGATCGACCTGGTACGGAATTCGCCACCCTCCTTAGCGAACCCTGTTACTATACTATTAGGTTAGTTGAAGGTTCCTACTAAAAAATACAGTTAGGGCATACAATGGTTAGGGTTGTATGCAAACAACGATCTTAATGGAATATTAAATTACCTGGATCAAGTGATGAAGGGAACGTCAAATAGTGGGGATGTATGGCTCTATGTGACCATCGAATCTGAAAGGACTAAGGATCGCAGTATCGTCGATTGAAAGAGGGGAGGGAGGTTGATAGCAAAAATCCTAAAATTTAGAGTGGCGGGAACACAAATGAAATTAGGACTAAAAGTTTTCCCACTAACTTAAAATTTCATTAATTATTAATTTTTTTAAATATTTTATATGTGTTTTCTCGATTAGAAATTATAATTAAATTTAATTTAGGTAATATTTTTATATATTAAAATTTAAATAATAAGCACCACTATAATAGACCGAGCATTAATCTTTTATAAAATACAATTCGAAATGTAACAAGCCTTGATAGCTTTAAATGGGTCAATACGACATTTAGTAGGGGTGAGCAAAAAACCAAAAAAATCAAACCGAAAACGAAAAAACCGATGAAACCGAACCCGAAGAAACCGAACCGAAAATAATGGTTCGGTTTCGGTTTCAAGTCTATTAAAAACCGAACCGAACCGAGGGGCAAATGTGTGAATTAACATTTTAGGATGGCACATTGTAAATCTTTAAACCTTAATTTATATTTTAAGTTAACACTTAACAATTAAGTTAAAAAAATTAGTAACCGTTGTTCACTTAATTCATATTTTAAGTTAACACTTAATAGTTTACATCAATATCTTTAGTGTTAAAAGCTTATAAATTTAAAGTCACTTTGCATTTTGTATGGTCACACGTTTCACGTGACTATTTTTTTTAATTCAATAGTTATAAAGTGCTTATTTTTTACTATTATTTATTTATCTTTTATGATTAGACATTTAAAACTTAAAATTATATTAACAGCATATTACAACAAAAAAAACCAAAACCGAACTGAATTTTTTTTTTCTTTGGAACCAAAAACTTCGGTTTCGGTTCGGTTCGAGCCAAAAACCGAACCGAACCAAACCGAACCATGCTCACCCCTAACATTTACTATGTCATATAAGGTCTTGAAGTGTTTTATTAGAATGGAGTGAGTCATATTATATCTTAACAACAAAACATGCATATCTTAACACGCCGTAGCTACTGAGGCCTTAAGACTGCTTAACAAGACTCGAACCCTCACCACACCACTAGAGGAAACCCCAAGTAACTGAGTAAAAACATCCCTCAACGTAAATGCGGGGCCTCGATCCAGTGACCTCCAATATTGACCACAATTGAAATTTTTTCATCAAACTATCCACGTTTGCCCCTAATTGATCGTAATGGGGGAGCATTGACCAATGTTGATCCTAACAAGCTCCAATCATTCCTAACTAAAACTAAATGTATAACACCCCAACATGTAAAGGCTGAGATATCACTATTACAGATATCAGATCAAAAACGTCTTTTCCATAAATAAAACAAAGTCCAAAGTTTTTAAAGAAACCAACAATTTAACGAAAATCCAAAAAAAAGTTTTATTTGAATTACTGAAATAAATAAAGTCTTGACATAGCTTGCTCTCATCCCCAAGTTCTCGGATTTCCATGACTACCTGAAATAAGAGAGTAACAAACACACAAAATGAAAATACGGTTGAGCCAAAAAGTTGCTCAGTAACGGAAAGAACAATAGTAAAATAAACAAGAAGAGTATTGGAAGCAATTCGTAACGAAGCAATGTTGACTATCGAACAGACGAAACGTATAACTGAACCGACTGAACTAAACATATAACTGAATCGAACATATAACTGAACTGAACTTATAACTGAACATATAACTGAAGAGAACAAAACATATAACTAAACATAATTGAACATGTAACATAACAGGTCTACACGACGGTTTATCAAGAAAATAGTCGTGTAACATATAAGGAAGTACCCATAGAGCCAGAACAGAGGTGTACATAGCTAGCTAGGCTAATGTACGAGTAGAGATGGCGTGTGTGGCGTACACACATTACCCCATCCCCCATATAACATATAACATATAACATATAACATATAACATATAACATATAACATATAACATATAACATATAACATATAACATATAACATATAACATATAACATATAACATATAACATATAACATATAACATATAACATATAACATATAACATATAACATATAACATATAACATATAACATATAACATATAACATATAACATATAACATATAACATATAACATATAACATATAACATATAACATATAACATATAACATATAACATATAACATATAACATATAACATATAACATATAACGTATAACTGAACCATGATTGATCCATACGCCTCTAGTGGCCTAAGTACTACACAAGCACCTAATAGAGACGCAGGGAGTATTATTAAGCACCTCACGAAAATGCCTCGTCATTTACGCCCATATGACGGATCAGAAATGCTCGGGTACAGAGTAGCAAACTTATAAGGCAATTACTGAATTTAATAAGTCCAAAGGGACATGCAATAATGAGTACAAGTCTACTAAGTGTATTGCATGCTAGAGACATTAATCAGAACCATATAACATGTTAACTTTTTCGAAACAAAACTGAACATTTAACTAATTGAGCGGACCAACACGTGTCAAATGCCGAAGGCCAAATGGGTCATAACCCAGAATAGAGAAAAAGATACTTATAGTGAGAAGGGTCGGGATCCGTACCTTAGCAAAGCAAAACCAACAAACGGGTTGGGTTGTCTTTAATGGGTACAATAACCTATATAATGTAACTATAACGTAAACCAAATTACTAAAATTACATCCCGCTGTCTAATTAGATGGTTTTATTGATTTGCCGGCGATGACGGTAGTGAAAATCCTTAATTTGCAATCTTTATGAAAGTATAAATACATACATATATCTAGGTAGCTGAAATAACAGGTTCTTGTGACATAAAAAACATATACAGGAGTTTTGAGTTACTATTTCATAAATGAAATAACATGAAGGTTTTCGAGGTCCACTTACGTGATATTTGACCATAAAAATACATTATAAATCTGTTGTTTCCTTATTCCATTAATTCATCAACTAAGTTATTCCTATATTCCCTCATAGATGATTTAGATGATTTACATAATAAGAATAAGAAGAAGGATATGGATATGGATCATTGAGAAAACAGTAGCCAACAATGACCATTTGTACTTTTTATAAACTTTTAAAAGTTCCCAGATCAATGAGATAAATTTATTTGAATGAGTATTACACATTTAAACCAGCAACTAGGAAGGCCTCGGGTGTACATCAATAGATAAAAATAAGATACAGTCCTACTTCTAAATATCAGACATACCAAGGTACCAATCAATCAAATAAAATCAGAAAATGGAGGTTTAGTAGCATGCTCGGGTTATTAGGTCGGCTTTTGGTCATTAAGTCGCCGGACAGTTCGAGGTCGCAAACCAGTTATGGAAACGTAGTTACAAACTGCATGTGACCAGAATGTTTACCTCAACAACTAAGCAGCAACCAAGGGGTTAGAGAGACGGCCAGGGGCGCAGCATAGAGAGGGCCAGGCCGGGCCCCGGTCCGGGCCGTTTTTCCGCTTAGAAGTAGAGATTTATACCCGTCCAGTCCGAAAAATTGTATATATATAGTCCGGCCCTGTCCAATTTTTAATCAAAATTTTTTTATACTAAGTCGGCGCGTCACTAAGTTACAAACCAGAATTTTTATTTGATAAAGTTATAAAAGTTACAATCATTATTTGTTTGAAACCTCAATCATTATTTGTTTGTGCCACATGTCCCATTTATGAAGGGTTAACATCATCACCGCCACATGTCAAGCTCACAATCATTTACTAATTTAGTAAATTATCAATTAAGATTAATTACCAATTTTGTCAAAACTATTTTTTTTTATTTTAAAAATTTGATAAAATTAATATAGATTTGATTAATTTACTCAATAATTTTAGTCTTTGTGTGGAAAATAATTAACAATTTGTCAAACATAATTTTTTTTAAATGTATTAAAGTATTATTTAATATATTATAAGAGATTTTATATCAATCATAATTTTTTAATTTCTTGATTATTATCTTTTTATTTTGTATTTATCTAATATTATGAATCTATATTCAACCCGTGTCGTACCCGGGTTACTAACCTAATATATATATATATGTTATTGTTGTTTCACAATTGACCGTCGACCCGACCCGAATACCCGACACGAATATCCGACCCGAACATATACCCGAGTTCAAAACCTAGTGACAACCTAAATTTTTTTGACGAGTGACTTGCGGCCCGGTCTGACATTCCGGTCAAGCTTCGCCACTGGAGACGGCAGAGGGGTCCACGGTCTTGATGGATAGTCGTAAAACAGAAACACAAATGCTCGGAATGATCACAGGCATGCGACAAGACTGTAATTTCCAATGAAACGAAAAACATCGAGTTGTGTAAACAAATTTGTAGTGCAACTAAAATCGAGTGACATGTTCGAGATACGTACCTTGCTAATCGAACAAGAATAAATCAAGAGAGAGACATTATGTAAAGGAAGTACCCGATATTTAAGGGCGGAGTAAGTGCTCAAAACGGAGGGTAACCAGGTAACATTCGGCATCAGTGAACCTTATAATCAAAACGGAATTGGCAACTTTTGGGTATCAAGCAAAATCTCAACAACTTGTGTGACTGACTAACAGATCATCAGGAGAACTTAAGGGCTGGTTTCATCGAGGATGAACCTAATGATCCGATCTCCATGCTAGGTAGTTGGAGAAGATAGGATGAGCCAGAGGAAGGGATTAGGTTTAATTTTGACCTTAAAGTCAAAATTTTCCTAAACAAGTGTGAGTCGATGGCCATGACTTTATTATTATTATTATTATATTATTATTATTATTATTATTATTATTATTATTATTATATTATTATTATTATTATTATTATATTATTATTATTATTATTATTATTATTATTATTATTATTATTATTATTATATTTTAGGTATTACACTAAATGACTGTAATTAGCCCAAATCGACACTAACTGACATTAGTTGAACATGATTGCCCGTAATAGACAATAGATTATATTAGGTGATCATTATTAATCAATATTAAGACTAATTGCCTATAACTTATATCATATACTAATGTTTGTCATTATTGGTCAATATTAGCATGCCCTTAGTTGCCCAATATTGACTTTAGTAGACTCGAACGATCCTTAATTAATCCTATGTAACATTAATATCTCCTAATTTCCACCATTGTCTATATTTGGTCATAATCGATTAACATTTATCGTAACTACCCATAGGTGACTCTAATTCCAAGGTTAACTTCCATTAGACAATCTCCGTTAGTTACGTTATAAGTGTTAACATAGTAAGTAATGCTTAACTAGGCCGAATACGTCCATGACCCTTGGTTGATCACTGAACCCGACCACTTGTGTTATGTGTTTATGTGTTTATTGTCATTATGTGCAATGTGATTTAAACGCATAATTTAGTACTATTAATAGCACGACAAATTGTGAATCCTTGATTTTGTGATAAATTGGCCACTTTTGGTTACCAGCGAAACTACCGAGCGAAACTGTAGATTCGCTCGGTAGCCCCTGATATATATTTTATAAAACCCTAGAACCCTCATTACTTGCACCATTTTCTCAAAAACACACACACACTCTCCTGAATTCTGGTCAGCTGAGAAACACCACGAGCCGTCGTGATCTCAACCTCGAGACATCACCCATTCGGATCCTAGATCAAACCGTGAGTCTCCAAAAACCATTTTTATGCCTTTTCTATGTGTTTTCTTAAAAAGCATGCTTAGATCTCCATGGAATTGTTTGATCTTGTAGTAGGATGCTTAGGAATGCTAGATCTATCATAAAGTCTGTAACTTTACATGTGAAATCAATCCATAATGAAGATTCATGCTAGTTAGGTTAACTTTGTGCTAAAAATGAGCTTTGAGGTGTTTTTGGTGATTTGATGATGGAAAACTCATGTTTAAGGTGTTAAAATTGCCTCTGTGATGTTGGTAAATGTTTATGCATGCTAGATATTGAATTACATGATGTATAGAAGCTGTTAGATTGATTTTTGGTCTTAAAAACGAGTTTTCTGCGTTTAGCGAAACTGTGTGTTCTCTGGGCGACACTGTTCAGCGAAACTGTGTTAATATTCATCCAGCGATACTATATAGCGAAACTATAGTGTCGCCGTGAAAACTAAGTAGACCTGCTCGAACGAAACTACCGAGCGAAACAACCATAGACTCCTGAACGAAAGTTCAAATCAGTTTCGGGCGAAACTAGATAGCGAAACTGTGTCATCAGTTTCGAGCGAAACTATCTAGCGAAACTGTGCCAGTTTCGAGCGAAGCTATGCTAGCGAAAGTGCTGCCTGTGCACATAGCGAAACTGTGTAGCGAAACTGTGACCTGACCCAAAACTCAAACTTGTGCAACCTATTTGAATGTTATGCCATGACTTACATGATTATGCAATAATGAAACATGCTTTGATTTCTGAGTTATGTGAACCCTCGTTTATGATCAACCATCGGTGTCGTGTGTCGGTATGTCGTGTCATAGTTCCAACGTGCTATGTTATGGGTCATAGTGACGTCAAGTTAAATATTAGGCACAAAACTAATACTTAAGACCTAAACGTGTTCTTAGGTCTTCGATAAGCAAACAATACTTGGATTATTTAGCAAGTGTAGCAGTGCAACCAAAGGTGAGTGTCACTACCCCGTTTACCGTGAGCCCGTTTGGGACACACTGAGTAACCTAATGAAAAACAATGCTGACAACCTTATGAGTGCTATGCACCTCCCTTATAAACTTGAAACCTTATGAGTGCCATGCACCTCTTTGATAAACTTGGAGTGTTTTATGGGAAACACTTGTGGAACTTAAACAAACTATTTCTGAAAACGAAACTGAAAACATTTTGAGATTCATGAGAATCCGGTAAAACGTTTTAATATGGCTAGTGTATGTTAAAGTCTACATCACATGATATCACATGATTTCTAAGGATTGCCTTATAACTGAAAAAGTCCTCAACTTAATTGTACCATTAATTGTAAAGCGAGGGGATGTTGGGTAGATCTACTTGAGTTTGACAAACTCCGCCTCGTGACACTGGAGGTGCACGGAGGTACAATATCAGCCTATCTGACCGTGATCCCGAGAGGACACGGGGGAGGCAAAGCCGCGATGACGTATGTCCGCAAAACAAAATAGATGATGGCGCTGCCACTACAATACTTACTAGTCAGCTTTGGTACAAACTTCCTTAGTGCATGGAACAACGGATTAGCTACCCGCGATATCGGTTGTGCACTTTAATTTTACAAAACTAGTACATACCCAATAACGTATGTTACGAACAATACTTTTACTAAATCACGCTACTATGATTAAGGACCGGTATATTATCACTGAGCATTGCTTTTCACAAATAAATATTACGTAAGTATATGTTGACACAATATGATTATGTGACCGGACCACTGCGTGACAAGCCCACTGTGAACTCACCAACCGTTAGGTTGACACTTGCGTGGTTTAAACTTTTGCAGATCGCTGAGGAGTATCCGGAGCGGGTTGGCATGGCACATGAAGACATTTTACTTTTGTTTAAATCAATTTGGGAACTGCAACTTGAAACCTTAGTTACAAACGAACAAACAAATTCC
>JBCNJP010000019.1:34431749-34498120 GCA_039602395.1 Deinandra increscens subsp. villosa | reverse complement strand
GTAAGATGAGTTTGGAGGTTCTAGTCACATTCCACTTTTCTTCAACATGCTTTGTCACTGGAGCTTTTGTGTTCAAAACCTTAGACTGTTGAGTCTTCATTGGTTCTAAACTCTGCTTCCCCTGAGACAAAGCTTGTTGTTTCTGGTTTTTATTTTCTCCTGCCATCATTTTCTGCAACATACTGGTCCGTGGGTTTTGCGGACAGTATGGTTGATAAGGTCTATTTAAGCAATTTGCAGCAAAATGTCCTGGTTTTCCACATTGAAAACAGTTCATAGGTCTAGGCCCATTTACATGACTACACAAATATGAACGTCTTGGGTAAGACGACTTCCACTCTGGCTTATCATCCCATTTGTGTATAACACGTTTTGTATCCTTTTCAGGTTGTGTGATTAAACAAAATTGTTCTGATTTAGACTTGTTTGTTCTATTGAAAGCCGACACAACCTGAGGATAAGCTACAAAGTCTTTGGGTTTAGTCTCACGACCTACTTTAGTGTTAAGCACACGAATTTTAAAACCATGAATTGCATTACTAGAATTCGAAACATGTTTTAAGGACTTGGACACAACTAATTGCATAGACTTAGACTCATTCAATTTAGACACTGATGCCAGTACATCATCTTTAGGTAAATCAGAAACTACACTACTCGACACATGACACTGTTTAACTCTCAAACATTCTGCATCCTTCCCAGATACATCTTCAATACCTACTTCATCTGCACATGAAACAAAACTATCAGCAGGTCCAACATCATTGTTTAATGACTCCTGGGAAGTACTTGATTCACAAGTGTCTGTCACAATTTTATCATGATTACCCAACCCATAAGACATGTGTTTCTCATTTTTCTATTTCCTGAGGGGTCAAAGGTGTCACTCCTACCAGAACACTATCTAAGGGAGGTCCTATCTCATGTGTTCCTGATTCAGATCTGTCTATCTGATCCTCCTCAAAGATTATTCCTATTATATCTCTAGAATTATCTTGAGGAACATTGTTCTTGCCCTTGTCTGGGAAACTAATTCCTACTCCACCCTTGTCTTTTCCCATTCTAACATCAGTTATACAGGAGTTCAAAGATTTTCTAGCCTCAAACATTCTTTTGCTTTTCGTTTGATTCACATCAAATTTAACCTGCAACTCATTGTACTTATGTGTGATCTCATCTACCTGATTCCTAAGCTCAGCTATTTCTAACTTAGCATTGTCATACAGGAGAGTTTTCTCAGTTGCCAGTTTTTGATATTTTACTATGTCTAACTTTTATGCTTTAACTTTCTCCTCATTCTTTAGCCATCTACCCTTAAATGAGCTCCTTTCACACTTAATCTCAAACAATTCTATCTCATAATTTTTACATATTTGTCTAAGTCCAGGAATTATACGAGCACAAGTAGGATCAGAACATACCTTGAGGTTATCAACTTCAGCTGCAAAGGCTTCCTTATCTTCCACCAGATCCTCTTCAGCTTTCTCTTCATCAGTCACAACAAATGCATGCTCTTCATCCTCATCCCTTTCCATAGCAGCAATCATTGCATGAGACATGCTAAACTCTTTCAACTGAGGTGTCCAATCATAACCACCACCTTCTTGAACAACCAATGCCTTTGCCTCTCCCTTTCCTTCACCTGCTTTCTTCTCCCCTTTCTCTCTTCGGCTTACTGCACTCTCTTGCGAAATGCCCATACTCGTCACAGTTGTAGCACCTCAGCTTGCTTTTGTCAAACCCCATCTTGATCTTGTCTTGATCTTTCCACACATTTCTCCCTGTCTTTGCCATGAACTTCTTTGCTGTGAAGACCGCCATAGCCATCTGTCATGACACATCTAACATCTCTACATCTTCAGGATTTATCTGGTTTAGCTCACCCGATAACATATCAGTAGGCACAAGAGTTCCGGCCATGAGAGCGTGGTAACTGTTCATAAAACCCATACCGAGAGCAAAATTGGGATCATTTGTAGCATCAGGGTTGACGCCTCCACTATTGAACTTCCTTGAGGTTGTGCCACAAAAGCAGTTGACTTTGCGACAGAGCTTGGTCCACTCCCAGTTGACTTTCCATCTTGCTTAGTCTCCACATCTTCTGACAACAGTGCTTGATTTAGTTTTCCCGCCAAACTAAGAGAGCTTATATGGTTCAATTCTCTCTGCTTGTCATCAATTAGTTTGGACTTGAGTTTGTTGATCAACTCATCAAGAGATAGTTCACTCAGCTTGTTGTTGTCCTTAATGATAGAGATGTTGGTGTTCCAAGATTTGGGTAAACTATTCAACAGTTTCAGATTCTTGTCTTCCTTGTCTGGTTCAACATTGTAGCTGGACATTTCAGCCATCAGAGACACAAACCTCTGCACCTGTGCTTCAAAGGATTCACCTTGTACATGGTTGAACAGATTAAACTTTTGCTTCAGCATTTGCTTACGACTTGCCTTTATGTCAGGATTTCCTTCATATGCAACAACCAAAGCATTCCAGAGTTGCTTAGCAGTCTTGCAGTGCTTAAATCCTTGAGCAATATCTGGTGTCAGTGCCATAGTCATGATGGCAAATGCTCTTTCTGCTTTATTGCATCTTTCCCAATCATCATCATCATACTCATCTTCCGTCTTAACCTTCCCTACATTAACTCCTTCTGAGTGTGTAGGTGTGAATGGTCCATGAATTACTGCTCTCCAAAGTCTTAGGTCAACACTCTTCAAGTGGTTTTCAAACCTATATTTCCATGCCAGAAAGTTATCCGCCGAGGTGAGTCTAGGTGGGCGAGTGATGGATCCAATCTCAAAATCCAACTTCTGATACATACTTGGTTCGAAATCCATTACGAAAGCTTAGGGAACTTAAATCTAAATTCCAAACGTCCAAAAAATGAGATTACGATAAGAACCACTTGATTACGATCGTAAACACTTGATTACGATCGTGAACTCCTAATTACGATCACACCAAAATCGCAAACACAAAACCGACAAACAGAATCGTAAACACGATTACGATTACCCGATTACGATCGCCGCAAGTCGTAAACACCTGAATCCGATCCACCAAAGTCGTAAACTCCAATTCCGATTACACAAAGTCGTAAATACTGATTACGACACAAGTACAGTCGTAAACACTCTTCGTTGGATCGTAAACACAATAAAAATCGAGTCTTGAACTCGTGAACTCGCAAACAATGAAGATCTTCAACCGTAGCAGTCGTAAACACCGAAGAACCCAGAAAAACCGATCGTAAATACGAAGAACAGCAGCAGCAGATCTCGTAAACACTAAAAAGCCTTCTAATCTTCAAAAACCAACACTTTAACCCAGAAAACAGCTTGAATCAATATCGTGAGAGCCTCGAATCACAGATTCTTGGCTCTGATACCAATTGTAGGTCCGAAATCTAACCAAACACACGATATCTAATCACAAACGAGTGCGGAATCCTCGTATGTGATCGATTCAAGCAGAATAGTAGAAGAAGAGACTCAATCTAAGGTAAAGATTGAATCTTGAATGAGAAAAGCTACTATCTTGAAGCTTGAAAGGCTGATCGTAAATGCTAATAATATGAAGAAATCGTGAACTAGTATATTCCAAGCTTAGATAATCATAAACATGAGGTGGTATTTATACCACCTCTTACAATGACCTAGGGCCAATCATAAACAAATTAAGCTCAATCATAAACATAAATAATCGGCCCACATGGCCTAAACATAACATATTTAAGCCCAAAAACTATCTAGCCCAAAACTAATGTTCATGCCTCTAATATAACTAGCCCAACAATTTTTTAAAATAAGTAGAATTTTAGGAGTGTTGTATTTTTATTTATGTTTAATGTGACTTCTTACTAGGTACGTTGTTGTTGTTGTTATTTATTTATTTTAATTTTAATTTTTTTATTTTAAATTAATTTTATTACTTTTTAATTATTATTAATATTTTTTAATAATTTCTATTTACCAGAAATTGACCAAGCCGCGCGTTGCGGCGGGTCACTTTCTTTATGTTTAGTTTTTTGTGTTGTTTTGTTAGTTCTTTATGTTTAGTTTTTTGTGTTGTTTTGTTAGTTGACATTTTATATTTTTATAAACCATGGATAACATTTTGCATATGGTATTAGTTTACTGACCCGTTATTATTATTTGCTCCACTATTTGATGCTTTCTCTCGAGTCTTGATTCCCAATCACCTGCTTTATTAGCTTTAATGTCTTTAATAGAGATTAATTTATATGTTTTACATTTATAATTATGATATGGTTGAGTTTTAAAAAAACTTGACCCATTTCAATGATAGTAATAGAAAATATTTGTTACTTGATGCTAGATTTGGATTGCATATATACACAGGAAAAGAAATTAAAAACCCTGATGAAAGAAAATGTAAATCATATACTTCAATCATTAATTATGTAAACTTCAAGAGATTTGAGTATTAATTGATACTTTCTGTTTCTTTTTCATGTCATTTTGTCAGCTTATTTAAATACTAAGATGGCACATTAACTTAAATACACTTCATTTGAGTGTTTGATAGATCATTTCGGCAAAACATTGAGTTGTTCCTTTCAAACCATGAAACTACATACATGACATCTTAGTGTTTTATGGATTGATAGGTTTTATTATTGGTCTTTTACGCAAGTTTTTCTGCCCTTAACAGTACAAAAGTTTAGTCAAAGTTTTTAGGTACTATTAACCAACATGGTGATGAGTTTCAGGTGTGCTCCCCTTATCATTTGGAAATACTTTTTTGTCAGTAGAGTGTTGTACTTCATGTATTTTATACCATTGCTTATCATATGCATTTAGAGCATTCTTCTTTGTCAGTTACAATGAGTTTACTCTGCATATTTTTTTTTTGAACGGCGAAATCAATAAGCATTACCAACCTAGCAAGACGCAAGGCGGAAAAACAACAAACAATAACGAAAGGAGAGGGGATTACATTGTAAACTTATCCCACTCGTCCCAAGAAAGATTAGACCACTTACCCCTATTTTTTACCCAAAGAAAACTATAACATTTGATATCTTTGAATAACACCGAGCTACACGTCTTCAAGCCTTCGAACACCCATTTGTTTCTAGCAATCCAAATAGCCCAACAAGCAGTCATGATCACCGCATAAAATACCATCTTCCCTTTTCGATCAAACCGGGAGTCTTCAACGAGATTGAGAAGTTCTCCTATCTCCAAAGCGAAAATAGAAGGAACCCGACACCAACCGGAGATAAGCTCCCACACTCCCGCCGCCAACCGACAACCCAACATGAGATGATGGAGAGACTCGTTACCTTCCGAACAAAGTTGACAAATCGGATTTGATATAACCACTTTTCTTCTAGCCAACGCTTCCTTAGTGGCAATTCTATCTTTGAGGATCCGCCAAAAAAGAATGTTCACCTTGTTAGGAAGTAGTTTATTCCACGGCATAATTAACCCATTAGAGCGCGGGAACCAATTCCATAATTTACGAATGCTAGCCACCGAAAACACCCCGGAGGAATCGCCCGCCCAAAAAATCCCGCCGTTACCATTGTTGATGATAAGTTGCTCGATATCCACCCCCACTGTCTTCAACCCGTCGCTAGCCTTCAAAATTCCATTCCAAACACCACCCAAATCTCTCCTTCTAGGTATTGAGCTACTGTTCCCATTTCTCACTTTATGTATGCCATCTATAACCATTCTCTATAACTTGCCGGCTTCCTTTTTGTACCTCCACACCCATTTTGCAAGCATACAAGAGTTAGAAACCCCGAAAGGAACTAGCCCGAGACCCCCTTCTTCAACCGGTTTCGAGACCTCCTCTCTACACACCCAATGGATCGACTTATGCTCACCTTCTTTAAAGCCCCATAGAAACCGGGACCTAATACTCTCCATTTTTTGGATCACCCTCACCGGGGCCTTGTAAATAGAGAAGTAATAAGTAGGCAAACTTTCAAGAACCGCCTTGGCTAGGACCAACCTCCCCCCCATAGAAAGAGATAGCGCTTTCCATCTAGACAACCTACCTTCAATCACTCTTATCATGCCATCCCAACTCTTGATCCGGTTCATGTTAGCACCAACCACAAGCCCAAGATACTTGAAAGGAAAAGCACCCCCATTACACTTTAGGAGATCGGCTTTACTATTCAAGTCGTCATCATCAACATTTAAACCGTGTAGAGCACACTTTGCTAAGTTTATTTTAAGGCCCGACGTCATACCAAAGACCCGAAGAATCCGAACAAGACTTTGCACATTTGAATGGGACCATTGACCAAAAACGATTGCATCATCCGCAAAGAAGAGATGAGTAATCCTAGGACCTCCATTAGGAACTTGAAGCCCATAGAATAACCCATTGACCGCCGCCTTGCTCAACATCCAATGGAGAGCCTCCATAACAACAAGAAAAAGGAAAGGCGAGAGTGGGTCGCCTTGTCTCACCCCTCTTTCGCATTGGAATTCCCAAGTAGGAGACCCATTAACAAGAATGGAGGTTCTCGAAGACTTAAGAACACCTTTCACCCAACATCTCCACTTCGGATGAAAATTCATTTGTTCCAAAATTGAGTCTAAAAAGGACCAATCGACGGTGTCATAGGCCTTTTCAAAATCAATCTTGAACAAAAGGGAAGGGATCCTCCTCTTTTTATACCAAGACACAAGCTCGTTAACAATGAGGGCACCATCTACAATATTTCTCCCGGCTAAGAAAGCCATTTGAGACTCCGATATAATGCTATCAAGGGGGCCTTTTATCCGGATAGCAAGCACCTTTGACACAATCTTTGGAATCACCCCCACAAGGCTAATAGGCCTATAGTCCGAAAGGCTTTTCGGATCCTTGGATTTAGCAAGGAGATGAATAAAAGCCGCCCCACAACCTTTCCCCACCTCACCATCTCGGAAGAAAGCATCAAAAAGATCAATAAAATCACTTTCAAACAACCCCCAATATCTTTTAATAAAAGCGAAAGGAAAACCATCCGGGCCCGGGGCCTTTTCACTACCGCAATCCCAAACGGCGTTTTTTATTTCCGCCTTAGAAAACGGAATGACAAGAGTCTCCTTTTCTTCCTCCGAAAGTCTATTAATCCCATCACACGTTATCTCGGGCCGCCACCGGTTTGCACATTTAAACTTCTCTTTGAAAAAAGAAAAAGCCTCCCTTTTAATTCGACCGGGATCAGTTACCCATGAGGACCCGACCATAAGCCCGTTGATGCGGCTAGCGGAAATGTTGGCATTCACCATGCCGTGAAAAAAGCTCGAGTTGGCATCACCGTCCAAAGCCCACTTAACTCTACTCTTTTGTTTTAAATCTTCCACTTTCTCCTCATCCATTTTCCTAAGAGAGAGCTTTGCCTCATCCCACTCCTTTATTTCCTCCTGGTGAAGAGGAAAAATCATAGCAATAATTTCAAAATGCTTACATTTTTCCAAAAGAGCCCACTGTTGTAAACCCAGATCCATTTTCACGATTTGCCTCCAAGATTTAATACCAGCTTTTATTCTTTGAAACTTTCCCAAAATTCTGCAATCTGCCCGTTGATAACCCGAAACGTCGAAACCCAACAAACTATTCTTCACCACCGAATCGAAAGCCGGATGTTTCATCCAAGAAGAATAAAGCTTAAAGGGACACGGACCGAAATCATCCTTAGTGAACTTAATCAAGATAGGGCTGTGATCGGAGCACCGGCGATGAAGTATAGAAACCGCCGCCTCCGGCCATCGATCTCTAACAACGTTACACACAAGAAAACGATCCAATTTGCTGAAATTACCACCGTTCTTCTCCATGTACGTGAACTTCTCACTACCCCCCATTTTATACTCATACAATTCAGCGTCATCTATGAACCGGTTAAACTCCTCGGCACCTTTTTTGTTGAAAACCGAAAACCGTCTTTCTTCTTTACACCGGACCTCGTTGAAGTCCCCGGCAAAAACCCACAGCCCCGGCAAGCGCCTCTTCCACTCGATCAATTCAGCCCATAATCTACGTTTATTCGACACTCCTTGCGGAGCGTAAACGTTGACCATGTTGTAAATATCACTCGTGCCCGCCACCGAACCAACCACAATCAAGAAATTTGGATTCTTGATTGCCTTTAAAAAACAGAACCTGCTTTCGTCCCAAGCACACATTAAACCTCCAGAATTCCCACGAGAATCGACCCACTCCCAACCGAAATTACCGTTACCCCACAACCTCTTCGCCGGAATTGAAGCCCCGTTAGAAGCCATAGTCTCCTGTAAACACAGGAACCAAAATCTGTGCTCACGTCTCAGTTCATTCACCCAAAGGATCTTAACCGGATCCCGAACCCCTCTAATATTAAGAGAAAGGCAATCCATCAATAAATCGAGTAGTTGTCACCCACTACCACTTCTTCAACTTTACCTTCTTCTCCGATTAGACGAACACCAATGCTTTCCCCCATTTTAATTGTTTCCTCCACCTCCAATCTAGTCGCAACCGGATCAGAAATCGATCGCCCATCGTTAATAACTTTTCTCGCTGCTTTTCGTTTTGAATGAGCACCACTTTTACCCTTTTTTCCACCTTTACCAATTGTCGCTGAGATACTACAGCTTGACGTACCTCCCAACCTGCTTCTCGATCTCAGAACAGGCCCATTTGAAATCAAAGGAGCAACATCTTCCACTTGGGCCGGCCCAGAATTAACAATATCTTGGGAACTATCCAAGTCGGATGAAAGGAGCCCAATGTCTTTTAACAACAAGGTCATTGGTCCAACCCCATCCACAGGCCCACGAGAATTCTTGGTCCCCACATCAAAGTCTTCTGACTCTCTGCAATCTGTATGCCTGCTATCTTCCAAGAAAATGTCTCCTGACATCCTCCTATTATCTTTTTCCTGCACACTGATCACACCTTGCTGTATAGTTGACTTACCTTCAAGCCTTTTGTCAACCCCAACATCCTCAACTGCCACTGCCGGATCTTTCTCGGGACTCACGTCCCCACCACCAACCACCACTGGATTGGCCGTCGGAGTTAACATTGACGGTGTTCGCCGGCCGATTCCGTCTTGATGTCTAACAAAATCTGGTAACCACTCCTCGTCGGATTCTTTTACGCGACATCGGAATACCGTTTGCTCCCACTTGATCGAACATACTTCATCAATCGGCTCAAAACAATCCGACAGGATTCTAACCTTTTTGAACGCTAGATTGACGTCACAACCATCAGCTCCGATCTTCATGATTACCTTACCGAACTTGTTGCCGATGTCTTCAAAAACTGCCTCACCCCACAACGGTGGAGGAACTCCATAGATTTTCAAGATGATAACTCTCTCCTGCTCCCAAACCTTGTTCTGCCATCGATCGATCCTTTCGAAAATATCCCCCCGGTCAAATAAACACCTGTAAAAAACTTCCGTCTCTTCCTCGTCGTGAAAAGTCATTAACGCATTAAGTCCACCCATGAATCTCAACTGCGGGAGGGGGACATCTTCAGCCTCCAACACTTCGATGAGAGAGTCGAAAATTTGAGCATCCTTCGCCTTTCCGATTAAGGATATTCTTTCCCAATCTTCAATGTAATCCGGCTTATGATCACAGACCACAATCTCCTTCTCCTTCTTTTCAGAGGATGCATCATTCTTAAGAATATCGGCGTAAGAAGCATCGGAATGCCCACCTTCCTTGATCTGCCATTTTAGTCTTCCCCATACCGGATGTCGATCTGCAACTATATTCTCTTGGCATACCGGAATCTGCTTCACTTCTTTGTGGTTCCTATCATATTTCTCGAGATTTACAGCCAACACTCGATTCCCCAACTTAATCTTCCCCAACACCCTTTCAAGTGTCAATTTGTCTTTGACTTTATCGAACTTAACAAACCCATACGTATCACCACTCTTGTTTTTTTTCTCGGAAATAAAGACATCCACAACACACCCAAACTGGCTGCACTCTCTTCTAAGAGCACTTCGAGAACAGTCACTCGGGAGGTTGCAAATGTAGTAGGAGATGACCGATGCCGGCCACTCGTATCTTCTTTTGCTCTTGTTCGTAACCTGTCTTGGTTTTCTGCGATTGACCACTGTCCAATTACCATTGTCGACCATGTTGAGTTTCGGGTAGCTCTACCAACCACTCCGATTCCTTACGAAACCTGTCCGACGATAGAACGTCGCGTCACCGACTACTCCGGCCAAGATATCTCCCGTTACCGGAAGAGTATCGCTCAACAGAGTGAGTCCCGGACCCGAATGCTAAAGTCGTAGGCTATCGAGAAGGAAAAGCACGTTCCGGCAACTAAACGGAGCTACTCTGCCCTAGTAGTAAAAGATGTATACCCCTCATAACAAAGGTGGTTAGTAAAGAACCTTTCTAATATTATGCAGGTAGAGATAATATGATTAGAAATTGTTGCCACTATTTTTAATTTTGACCAGTTTGGTAAAAACTTAACATATTCATGATCTACGTTTTAAAGTCTATAATTTCTACCTTCATCACTGAATTTAAAAAGAAATAAAAATAAAACAATAACAATACGAAATATCTATTAGTTATTGTTAAAAAATTTGCTATAACATACTTTAAAAATTATTGTTGTATTCACTTTCAGTTTAGAAATGATTTCTTCTGAAGATAAACTCAAGCAATATATAATTTAGTTCTCAGAATTCATTCTCTCATAATATATGAGCTCCTTGCGGTTCTAATAAAAAGTGATAAATCCAACTTTATGACAAAAGGAACTTGTCAAAAGATGACATTGAGCACTACGATATTATTTACCACCTTTGAATCAAATCAGAAAAATGCATTACCGTCTTTACCTTGATTCATTATCGAATTAGAAGCTCGAGATGGGGTGATAACCAAGGGGGAAGCTTTAAAGAGTCCAGACCGGGTCCCGGTCCAGTCCGTTTTTTCACTTTGTAGTGTAAATTTATACTTGTTCGGTCAAAAAAAAATTATATACTTAGTCCGGCGCTACCCGCCTTTAGTCCGGCCCCATCCTCAATTCGGCCCAAGCTTCACCCCTGTATGATTCACATTCCAAGGATCCATCCAAAACCCGTTCGTCGGTGATGTACGTGCGGACTCGGTGGCGTTGCGTGGTTGATTGGTGGTTGAACTGGATCTTCCCATGGTCAGTGAGGATCGAATCAGAAGCTCGGGGGGGGGGGGGTGATAACTATGAACTCCGGGAACATCACATCTGACGACGGCGAAGAGTTTCCCGATCCTCCATACCCTTCACTCTTGCACCATTCCACCTTCACCGGCTCTGACACGTTCCTCTTCTTCCCCGCCGACAACCACCGGCCACCGGACTTCTTCCCTCCGTCAACAGACTTCCCTTCCCCCAAATACTAACATATCCTCTGCCGTCTGCAAGTTCAAATAAGAGAAGAGAGAGAGATTGTGTAAGTTCATGTAAGAGAAGATAGATTGTGGGTTGATTGTGGGTTTAGTGCTTATGACATGTCATCATGTCATTAGATTTAATTCTTTGTTGTCAAATTCTCATTTGTCAAAAGGAGGTATAGTAATCCTCCTCACAGCCGAGCAATGGTTTTTGTTAATATATAAATTATATAAATTGATTAAATGAAATGATGATATAGAAATAAAATGGATGCATGTAAGAAGTGCGTGAGTTTTTGGGTTGGGGCAAAAAGATGCATGTGGGAAAGATTTGTTGCGAGTTGAGAAAAACTATGTGACATGATGACTAGACATGCATGTGAGAAGTACGAACCAGTCCTAGCGTTGGAGATGGTCTAACGTATTTTGTTTCACAATTATTAGTTGATTTTAAATGATAGATATAGTTTATTAGAGAGAGGTTCAAATAACAAGTTTGGTTTGAGTAAGAAGGCTAAAAAGTCATTTTAGCCGTTGGATCTTCAATTTAATTAAAAAGGAAGGAGGTGCCATTTGACGTCGTCATTTTTGTTGACTTTTTATTAAGTTTCCTCATTGTTTTAAAACTTTCATAATGTTTACATACCACATTATTTTTTTTAATTACACCATAAAAACGAGCATTTTTATTTTTAATACGCATACAGTATTGCTATATATAAAATTAAAAAATATATATACTCTTTCAATTTAACACAATGATTGAACTTTTGATAAAATAATCTGAACATTGTTGACACAGTATAACACTATGATCTGAACATTTTAACACAAAGATCTGAACATGACATAATGAGGAGCATTTGACACAATGATCTGAAAATGTTCAGATCATTGTGTCAAATCGAAAAGGTAAACCTTTTTTAATTTGATATAGAACACTGTACGCGTTTTAATGATTAAGAGCGTGATTCGGATCTTCTTAGATCGAATTCGACTAAAACACTAACTAGAACTGGAACAGTAATCTTAATTTGACCTCCTGGATATTAAAGAAAGGAGGAGGTCAATCAAAAAATGATATGTTAATTAATATAAAAAAATACTCGTTTTTATGGTTTAATTTTTTAACAATAATATCGTATGTAAAAGTTATGAAGGTTTAAAAAATGAAAGGAACCTGTAAAAAGTAAAAAATGCTCTTCTATCTCTTTTTTTCTCTCTAATTCAACAGAAAAAAATTAAACCATCAATCTTAATCTAATTGAGATCTAACGGCTAAGATGACTTCTTAGACTTCTTATCTTAATGTAACTTCTTAAAATAATCTCACTCTAGTTTGTTATTATATATATATACAATGAAATTTGGGAAATGAATAGTAACCTTTTCATTTTTCATGGTTTGGTCACAAGAGTTTCAATGTTTGACATTTTTTTTAAGCTTTAACACTTTGTTTTTTTTTTCTTTAACAGAGTTTGGCATATTGACATTTTCTAACCTAAACTTTAACACTTTGTTGTTTTTCTTTACCGAAATAGTAAACTTTAGGTTTTCATAGTTTAGCCACATATGTTTCATACTTTTACGTATTCTACCCTTTAACTTCTAAAGTTTTTTTTTGTTTTAAGTGTTGTGGTCTTCTATTTTAGCCGCTAAACTTTTAACTTTTCTACTTTCGTTTTTTAGTATACTTTTATAGTTATATTTTTATTTTACAATAAAATTTAAAAAATGAATAGTAACCTTTTCATTTTTCATGGTTTGGCCACGAGAGTTTTAGTGTTTGACATTTTTTATCATAAGCTTTAACACTTTGTTTTTTTTCTTTAACAGAGTTTGGCATATTGACATTTTCTACCCTAAACTTTAACACTTTGTTGTTTTTCTTTAACGAAATAGTAAACTTTTAACTTTTCTACTTTCGTTTTCAGTATACTTTTATAATTTTATACTTGCACCACAAGACTTTTAGACTTTTACGTTTCATACCCTTAGCCTTTTAACTTTCGTTCAGCATACAAATTCAACCCCGCACCAACACGCGGGGTGGTAAACATCTCGTTTGTTAATATACTATATATTGATAACTACAATTAAATGTTGATGCCATTATAAGAAAGCCCAAGCATATGTAAGGCTCTTGAAGAGATTTCAAGTGTGATTTGATAGATTAGTGGGCACGTGCACGCCATTCAAAAGAAAACTGCGATTAAACAACCGGTTTAGCTTACACGGCCAAATTGAAGCTTCGAAACCATCATTAAGACACCAGAATAGACCATCAACAAGACGGTTAAACCAAAACAAACCGTCAACGAGAACATTAAACCGCCAACACAGACCATAAGCTGGACAATATAAAAGTTAACCAAACAAAACGAATTTTAAACAGAACTTGCATTTTACTCATCTAGAGATGCAAGCAAAGTCAGATTAAGGTTTTGTTACGTGGCATGCCGATATTTTAAATCTCGATTGTTACTGATCATAAAGACGATACAGCTTTACGATTAAACCATATTTAACGAAACGGATATGATGTTAACATCACTAAATTAAGTTATACTTTTAAACATCAGGGATATGATCACCAAAGCTAACATCAGGGATATTATATTATCCCTTTTAAACATAAATTAAAAACTTTACACAAACTTAACTGCAAGGACCCACCCCCCATAAGGTAACTGGTAACAGCTTACTAACTCTACTATCATATTATGGGGAGTTACAAGTCCCTATTAGTTTAAACCCTTCCGACTTACACAACGCCCGATGGAAGGCGTAAAACAAGTTGCCCGCCCATAACGCTGCAACCACAAGGAATCAGATCATAATTAACACTACCATTTAGGGGTGTTTCCGAGTGGCGGTTTAGCCTGAACTTTTTTTTTCCTTTTATGAAGACCGTTGGCTTGTTTTAAAACATTTGAATTATAAAGATGGTCCATGGTTATAAAACATATACATAGCCGTATTTTTTAAAAAGTGAAAACATAATAAAGGCTGTTCGAAGTTCTAAAGGGTGGGCCAGGATGTGAAACCGCCAAACTGTCAAAACTTTATGCTATAAATCTTAAACCGGCAGACGTGCTTTGGTTTGAGAAGATTGATCAATTTCAACGGTTTAGGAACACCCCTATACTATTGCCACCATATGGAATATGGAAGAAATACCAAGAAAGTATATTGTTGAACTGAAAATGTACCTTTGAACATAGTAATAGCAAAAGTCGGCAAGTATAAACGTTTGGACGATTTCCGAAAGGAGGACCAATGAAGGCCATAAGCCGTAACCTAAAGCCGTCAATAAACCACCCCGGGTATCCAGGACCTGTAAAAATGTCCGAAAAAATTAATCAAAAAAAGTTTAAGACTTGTTATATGAACATAAACACATGGAAAATCACCAAAGCAGAGATTTTACCATGCTATAGGGGGTGTTTGGATGGTTTTGAAAGTGATTATGTGATAATTAATAATTTATAATCACATTAGACGTAATAGAATTGCCTATTAGTGAAAATGCCCGGATGTTCTAGTGTTGTTCAATGTATTTTTAATTACTAACAAACTTTTACATAAACTGACCAAACATTGACATCCCTGTTATAAATAACGGAGATCAAATCATATTGAAACAAAAGAAAACTAGCTAGATGTAGTTGAACCTTTGACAATAAGTTTTGTTCCGGCTTACCCTTTAGCATGTTCATCCAAACATTCAAACAAAATTATTCAAGTAAAAGGTCGTAATAATAAGATTTCAAAACACAAATCTAAACACCATGGTCTACGCAACGATCAGGTTTTGGGTTGCCATATCTAACCCGTTTTATAAACGGGTTATATTCGGGTTGACATATTTACCCGTCAACCCACTTAATCTAATTAAAAGGTCGACCCGTCAACGTGTTTATCCCGTTTAACACATTTACAACTTGATAACAGCCAAACTGACTCGTTTAGACACATAGGTTAAACGGGTAGTGCCTGAGTTACAAACCCTACTTTAATCTCCTAAATTTACTGCATTATGTAACATGACAAACGGAAAATTAAAAACCACTGGCTATACCTGGAGAATCCAGTGAGCACAACTTAGAAACCTTGCAACCCCTAAAGCAAAAACATAATGTGCTGTGAACGGTTCAACAATCTAAACAAAGATATAACTAAAGTTAGTGAAAGAAATATACAAGCCTGCAAGAAATTAGAACTACATTAGTGAAAGTATTTTAAATATTAACCTTGGTATTTTGCATAACACGAAGTTGAGGCAATACCGAAACAGCTTCCAAATAAACACAAAAGGCCCATAGAATCCTGTTTATAATATGATGTTGTGTTGTAGGATGAACAACTAGAGACAATACAGCACAAGGAATCACCTACATTATGATGATTAGAAGCTATTAAATCAGATTCAACATGTCATCATTTAATAATTAAGATGACTAAGAACATACCACATAATAATTGGTAACGTTATCTTTCTCGTGCATATAGCTCGCGTTTAGGTTAAAACGCATCATATAGATGACCCAAACAGTGGCGGCTAAAGTAGCCAAATCTAGTAAGGTGTGTACATCATATTCCATTACAACACTGCAGTAGAGTCTAGAACCTAAGAAAATAGCTGTAAGTTCTTGGGATTTCAGTGAAAGGCCTGCAATAAGAATACAAAAGAATAATATTAACAAGTGGAATTTATAATTATACCAAACAAATTACATTCACAAACGGATTTATGGAAGGAAATATGTTGATCTTCTAGACCCTATTTCTTTATCTTTTATACACAGAAAGATTAATAAATGAAAGGATCTTAATTACAGCAAAAAGTCAAATCTATAATAACATTATGCAATGTAATCGTCAACTAATCAAGTAATCAAGTTATATGAACATATTAGAAGGAAAAACAAATACTGTAAAGCATCTAAAGATCAACTTAGATAGTTCATTTGAATAACATCTTGGAGTACTCTTCTTGTCTTCCCATCATTATGCCCAATGGTCAATTTCATCCAATTCATCAAATAGATAACCAAAAAGAAAGGAAAATATTGAGCTGCATTTTGATTGTTGAATTTAAGATAGTTTCCCATTCGGATCAAATTCGTTGAGAAATAGGTCTAGTCGGGCGGTCAGGTACTAATCACGGACTAATTCCGGTTTTTACAATACTGGTAAAGGACTTCCCTCTCCTTATAAAATTCTACTAAATAAGTCCAGAAATTAAATAATCCTTCATTTCTTCCATACACAAATGAGTTTCAACCTTTTACGAAACCAATCCTGGCCATTTTCAATACTATAATTGTCATGAAATCATCAAAACCTTCAAACAAAACCACACAAATTTAGCATCGTAGATGATGAAATAGTTAACTAAATTCCAATTTATTAAGCTTTCCACGAGAGCTAGGTTAAAAATTGGCCTAAATCCATATGATAAACCCAATTCAACATCAGAAAATGAAAACGCATCGAGGAAATTCGAAACGTAACGCGTAAAACAACGAAAATGATGATTCACATAATAATCCGATCGATCGATCGTAAGGAAGGAAGGGAGGATTATTAATAAAAAGAGGAGGAAACGAGGAGAATGTATGATACCGGCGCAGGTTTTCTCGGTGGCGAGCTTGTAAATAAGAACAGAGATTCCGAGAGCGTGAACGGCCTCGGCGGCAATGAAGAGGTTATCGTGATCGTAAACGACCATACGGATGAAGATTAGGGCGGCGATAGCGATGATAAACGCGAGGAACACCTTCACCTTCGGCGGCTGCCTCCGCACCCATGTCCGCACCACCTGGATCGGCTTCTTCGTGTTGCCCTTCATCCTCTCTCTCTAGAATCTAATTTTGTTTTCTCTCTCTAGAAATACAAGAGGGTTTCTTCCGTCGGTATCTTTAGAAAATGTTTGTGTTTTACATCTTTCCAAAATTATCCCATGGTTTTTACTTTTTACCATCATATTTCATTACGGGTTTTTACCATATCCAGTAAAAGAATAATTAACAACCAATGGGATTTTATTGCCTACCAATTTAGAGAGGTTTTTTACCGGTTTAGGTTTGATCAACGCTTAGTCAAAACAACTATATCTATAATATCTATAATAACCGATTTCAGTTTCAAACTAGTTTATAATTTATGGTCAAAAAATTTGTCAAACTATTTGGATACGACAGTTTCTCAATACCCGGTTTCGATTTTTAAAATAATTTCAGTATAGCAAGAGGTTTTATCATCCGATCGTTTGCAGAGATGGATTTTCTTTGAAATAAACTAAACTGATGTAAATATTCTTTGATTTTTCGAAGCTGTAGTTGACCGTTGGAAAATAAAAAAACTCATTTTTAGCGTAAACGGTAAATTGGTCGGGTAAAAATTAGCATATTAAGGTTATCTTTTTTTAAATGTGATGTGAGATGATTATTTTGGAAAAGGACAAGTCATGCAATATTAAAAAGTACTATAAAACTTAAATTTGGCGCATGAAATGTGATGATGTGTCTCTGCCTTTCACCAACTTCCACGTCAACTTAGGCTTCTGAACACTTGGACATGTGTATCTTTGACGTGTAAAAGTGAGGTTGAAAAACAAACTATTTAATTTTTATGGCAAAATTAATAATAATTTTTAATATCTTATTTTTCTATTTTTAAACAGCGATTTTATTAAAACGGGGGCACGACTAGAAAGAAACTAAAAATCGCCCCCCTAAAACATCTACATCAAGATCACATCAGAAATGAAACCCACACCATTCGACCCGGTTCATCTGTCACCTTTTTGCTCTACTATTAACTCAAAAAAAACTCAAAGATTTAATCTCGAAAAGAAGCTCGTTCAACTTAACCCTTTTACCATTAAAAACCAACTCATTCCTTCTTTTCCATATGCACCACACCGCAGTTGTAACATCTCGTTAATTCTGGTAAATCGTGGGGAATTTTTTTTAAATAAACTGGACTCGATAAGCCCAGTTAGGCCCGTTATGCCCATTAAGAGAATTGTGGCCCATCAGAGGCCCAATCCATATACTCGAGGTCCGGATAATTCGTTATAAGTATTCTAACGATTCTTTTATGAAATCCAAGGTGTTGCGGAACGAGAAACGATGAAATCGGTAAACAGACTGTTACTCGATATTAACCGAAAAGAACTTATTTAATTAATTCAAGATGGTTTTACCGATCCTGTAAAGCTATAAATATATTTTGTGTGTTCACAAAGAATTACAGTCATGATTATATATTCGGTTCGTAAAACGGAGATAAATGGGATTCGCGTCGGATACGCACCTTAAACCGAATGTCCTACTATATATTTATCCGATTATTTATAATCTAATATTTCAAGCATTTTGAGAATATTTACGAAGCTTTTATAGTATTCCAGTCATCTCGGGTTTTATAACGGACCATTTATTTAACGTTCAGTATTTAACGTGTTTGGATATCGCGGTATAATACTGGTTTAATTTGAAGTGTACTACAATTGACCTACTGTTTGACCAAGTACAAGTGTAGTACTTGCTTTTTCTTTTGTACAACCACTATCAAACACACTTTGTGTGTTAAAGAAGAAAACCAAGAGAGGGAGAGAGCAAGCGGCTCTCTCTCCGCCATTCCATTCCCAACGCCGGTTTACGGCGACCATGGTTTCCGGCGACAGAGGCAGCTCCGGCGAGCTTGGCCATCGGCTCCTCTTGCTCCGACAACTGCTCCCTTTTCTTTCTTTTCCATTCGTGATGACGTGTGTCCGAGTAAGGCCACACCACAAACACATTATGGAGCAAACCTTATCTCAACACACCAGTCACTAAGTATAGGTTCACCTAGTCAGTGGCCGACCACTACTTAACAGGCCACTAGGCCGACCACCGACTGTCACGCACAGGTCGACCTAGTCAATGGCCGACCACTACTTAATAGGCCACTAGGCCGACCGCCGACAGGACTAAAGGTCAGCCGACAGCAGCAGGTCTGGCCGACGGCCACCTGGCTATCGGGCTGACCGACAACAAGATACATGACCAGTCGACCCCGACAGGGCCGACTGCCAGTCATTAGGCTATTAGGCCGACCAGTGATAATCTAAGAATTAGCCAACCGCTGATCGTCCGTCACTAGGCCGACCAATAGCCTTCGACTTCAACCTATATCCCAACTAGCTGTCTGATCCTAGTTAGGTCGAAAGATATAGGTACAGACCAATGCTCTACATCCAGGGTTGACATCTGAAATGACTTGACACACCCACCAAGGCAGTATTCCTAAAATGGGTACTGTTGTTAGACGCCGTTCGGATGTCAGACCTGCAACAATCCACTTTGGGCTCACCACATTAATTACAGTACGAGACAAAAGGTTGAGGGTTATAAATACCCCTCAACCACCAGGTAAATTCTCATTCAATGCGCACCCTCTCGTCTGATTACACTTAATCTCTCGAAACGCATACTGATTCTCACGCCCGAGCTTGGTCGCAGGACACCCTGTCCTGCCCTCCAAGAACAACGGTGTTTTCTGTTTTGCAGGTCTTAAAGAATCAAGAAGGAGCCGAGCCGACTGCTAGCTGAAGGACTTCCGACCGCTAGTCAGGAGACTTGGATTCTCCCCACTTGTAGTCCGACTGCCTAGGTGACTCGTCCTAGGCTAACCCCTATCTAGTCATCTTTGGTAGCCCGATTCTACATTGGCGCCATCCGCACGGTACTTTCAACAACATCAATGACTGACGATGCAGCCGATCACCCGGGGGACACCACTGAGGATTTCTCTACCCCCGGCGATAAGCAAGCTCCAAAGACTTCAACGGAGGAAGGTGACACTGGGGTACTAAACATCACCCCAGAGATGGTGAGCAAAAACTTCCTGCCCCTGAGACAAGCAATGAGAGAGTACGTTGCAGCAGAGAAACTGAAAGGGGTCTGCCTTCAGCTGTCATACGAGGACGAAGGCCCCAGATTGGGCCCAATACCACTGTTGGGAGACACAGGAACAGGCGGGGGCCCAACGGCTGTCCAAACAGACAGCACTACAATGACAGTTGAAACTATCCTAACCTCATCAGGAGACACCCCAAAGCCAACTCAAGTAAGTTCGGGACCTTCCGACACAACACCCTCAGGGAACACAAACAGCACTGGTCAACCCCGGCCAAACTTTTCAGGTTACCAGGCACCACCATTCTATCCACCACCGTACATGGGCCCATATGGCCAAGCAGGCTATCAAATGCCATTCTACTCACCATACGGTATGCCACCACCAAGTTTCTTCTCACAAAGGCCACCCGGATCAGCAGGAACAAATGCAACTCCAGTCACACCACCCCAGGCGATACCAGTAATCGAAATCAAAGATCCAGAGGCAGATGATTTGTCCTTACCATACATACCGGAAGAGGAGAGTAAGTTCACCACCCGAATCGAAAACTTTGAATGCCCGCCAAAGACAAAGCTACCTTCCACTGTCAAAACATACGATGGAAGTTCTGATCCGGAAGACCACTTGCATGCATTCAAGTCGGCCGCCCGAATTGAACAATGGCCGCTAGCAGTATGGTGTAAAATGTTCGTTCAAACCCTATCGGGACCTGCTAGGCTATGGTTCAATGCGCTGCACGACAGATCCATAGACAGCTATGTCCAACTCAAGAATTTGTTCTCTCAGCACTTCGGTCAGCAACGAAAGTGCACAAAAGACCCGATTGAGTTGCATAATATCAGACAGGGCGAACAAGAATCTCTAAGAGCCTTCATGGAGAGATACAAAAAGGAGTCGCTGACCATCGGTCACGCGGACGAAAGACAAAAGATATTCGGTTTTATCCATGGTATGCGTACGCGACAGCTGATAAAAGAAATGAGTGCTCGGGTACCCATAACAATGCAAGAAGCTTTTGACCGAGCTGAAGCGTTCATCAGAGGAGAAGAGGCGGCACAACTCCGGGACAAGTCGTCCTCCGGTCATAACAGAACACACGGTCGACCGCCCCACCCAAAAGACAACCGCCGACCTTGGCAGTCGGGCCCGGAAAGGGGAGGCCGAGATGACCGCAAGCAGTCGGGCTTCGCCCCATACGACCGCTCAAATTCCTCAAGTCACAAACAAAGGAAGTATGACTTCCCAAGTCTCACGAAGACTCCAAAAGAAATATTACAAACAGAAGATGCCAGTAGGCAATTCAACAAACCCAGGACGATGGGAAACAACACAGCTAATAGGAACATGGGAAAATACTGTGATTTCCACCTTGACCGGGGCCACGATACAGACGAATGCCACCAACTCAAGAAAGAAATCACCAATGCAGTGAAGACCGGTCAGCTGGCTCACCTAGTAAAGGAGATAAAGGAGCAAAAGCAAAAGAAAGAGAAGAAGGGGGACCAACAAGTCATCTTAATGACACACAGCTCCAAGCAGAAGAAGCCAAGGCTGAGAAAGGAAACATGGGCAAACCAACCCATCTCTTTCCCATCACTTGACACAGCAATTCCAACTCTCAGCCCAATGGTAATCACCACAGAGGTAACAGGTATTCAAATCCATAGAACATATGTTGATGGAGGCAGTGCCTCAGATATTATGTATGGATCTTGTTTCTCACAATTACCAGGTGGCATAAAAAAAGCCTTCGGCCATCCAAGACCACACTGGTCGGCTTCAGCGGAGACATGGTCTTACCCAAGGGCGAGATTACACTACCGGTAACACTGTCCGACGGGTTGCACACAAGAACCGAACGGATCACATTCCTCGTGGTCGACAGGCCATCTAGGTACAACATCCTCTTTGGCCGACCGGCAATTTATCGGTTCGGATGCGTGGTGTCCACGGCACACGGCATGATGAAGTTCCCAACGGAAACAAGGGTGGCCACCATCCGGTCAATACAGGCCGAATGCTACCTTACGGCCGATGTCACCGACGAAGTAAAGCAAAACAAGTGGAAAGTAAACGATGACTACCCCGACCAGCTCATAACGATCGGCTCGGACTTGACCAACCAAGTCAAGGAAAAGCTGTACAACTTGATCCGGAACAGCCCGGATGTCTTTGCATGGACACCGGCGGACATGACAGGAGTTCCAAGGGAGATTGCCGAACACCATCTAAAGGTCGACCCCAACTATCCACCTGTTGTTCAAGGAAAGCGGGGAATGGGAAGAGATAAAAGTAAAGCTGTCTGCGAAGAGGTAACAAAGTTGGTTAAAGCGGGTATACTCAGAGAACAAAAATGGCACACATGGGTAGCCAACCCTGTGATGGTCCAGAAATCTGATGGGTCGTGGAGAATGTGCGTTGATTTCACAAGCTTAAACAAAGCATGCCCAAAAGATTGTTACCCCTTACCAGCAATTGATGCCAAGGTAGACGCCCTGTCAGGATACACCTACAAGTGTTTCCTTGATGCATACAAGGGTTATCATCAGATCAAAATGGCCAAAGCCGATGAAGAAAAAACAGCTTTCCATACAGATAAAGGTATTTTTTGTTACAGGAAAATGCCCTTCGGTCTAAAAAATGCTGGGTCAACCTACCAGCGCTTGATTGATCAGGCATTCGATAGCCAAATTGGAAGAAACATGGAAGCCTATGTAGACGATCTGGTCATAAAAAGCCAAACTGAAGAAGGGATGATAGCAGACATAGAAGAAACCTTTGGTCGGCTGAGAGCTGTTAATATGAAACTCAATCCAGCCAAGTGTTCATTTGGGATGAAAGAAGGAAAATTCCTGGGCCACATCATCACCGACAAAAATATCATGGCTAATCCTGAAAAAATCAGAGCCATCACCCAAATGAAGCCGCCGCAAAGTTTGAAAGAGCTCCAATGCCTCAACGGCCGATTGGCAGCTCTCCACAGGTTCATTTCAAAATCAGCTGAGAAGTCCATGCCTTTCTTCAGAACCCTGAAACAGTGCACAGACACTAAGCAATTCTTATGGACAGAGGAGGCCGACATCGCTTTCACCGAACTGAAAGAACAGCTAAAAAGCTTAGCTTCAGTCACAGCGCCCGAAGCCGGGGAAGAGGTCATCCTATACCTCTCGATCGGCGAAGAGGCAATCAGCTCGGTCCTCTGCACTGAGCGGGGAGAAGCACAGATCCCAGTTTACTTTGTAAGCAGAGCAATGAAGGATCCAGAAACTAGATACTCAAAGCTCGAAAAATTACTGCTATCCTTAATCCATACCACTCGACGATTGCGTAGGTACTTCCAAGCCTACAGAATCACAGTACTCACTAATTACCCATTAAGGGAAATTGTTCAAAGACCAGAGACCTCAGGCAGATTTGCAAAATGGGCAATTGAGTTGGGAGAGCATGAGCTTCACTTCAAGCCGAGAACAGCTATCAAAGGGCAAGTACTGGCAGACTTCCTGACAGAGCTAAAGGCCGACCCGAGCACCCCTATGTCGGCCTCGGCCGAGTATACCCTACCTCCACCAATCACAGGTAATGATGCATGGACCCTATATACTGATGGGGCAAAGAACAGTGAAGGATCAGGGGCAGGGCTCGTACTAATCGACCCAAATGGAGTGGAAGTCACATACGCCATACGACTCGATTTCCCCAGCACTAACAATGAAGCAGAATACGAGGCCCTGCTTGCCGGCCTAAGACTTGCCAGAAAAATGAACGTTAAAAAGCTATCGGTGAAAGTCGACTCACTCTTAGTCACGATCCAAGTGAACGGAGAGTTCGAAATACGTGGTGAGGCAATGCAGAAATATGCCAGCAAAGTCAAGGAAATAGCTTCCCAGTTCGAGGAGTTCCAAATCATTCAGATACCAAGAGGTCAAAATAAGAAGGCAGACGCATTAAGCAAGCTAGCATCCCTTGCCTACGCGCACTTAACAAAACAAGTCCCAGTAGAGATAATCCACAACCGGACGGATGAAATACAAGAAGCCTTCATCACTGAGCAGGACACTGCCGACAGCTGGATGACTCCAATCAAGAACTACCTACAGCATGGCACACTGCCAACCTCATCACTAGAAGCAGCCAAGCTGAAAGCTCAGGCCGACGGCTATGCAATTCATAACAACAAGCTTTACAAAAAATCCTACCTTCAACCGTTGTTAACATGCTTGACAACGGAGGAAGGGAATTACATCATGAGAGAATTGCATGAGGGCATCTGCGGAACACATTCTGGCCCTCGGTCCATAGTCACCCGAATGATGACATTAGGGTACTACTGGCCAACCATGTACACTGATACTGAGAAAGAAATACGAAAGTGTCAGGGCTGCCAGATGCATGCAAGTGTACAGAGGGTACCAAAACACAACATGATCCCAGTAACATCCCCCTGGCCTTTCTACAAATGGGGGATAGATATCTTCGGACCCTTCCCTGAAGCACCAGGACGCATCAAGTTTCTCATTGTGGCAGTAGACTACTTTACCAAGTGGCCAGAGGTCAAAGCAGTAGCTACAATCACAGGTATACACACAACTCTAACGTTGATCTAACACAAATGGCACTACTACTATGATTTTCCAAACAAATTGTCTCAGACAATGGAATCAATCTGCAGGTAAACAAGTTGTCAACTTCGTATGGGAGCAAATTGTCTGCCGCTACGGCCTCCCAGGAAAGATCGTTTCAGATAACGGAAAACAATTCGCAGGTAACACACATTGCTACGATTGAGTAAGCTACTTACCAATATAAGCTTTCCATGAAAAGCTATCTCAAACAACAAAAAACAATTCGCAGATAACCCATTCAGGTCATGGTGCCGGGAGCTACAAATCACCCAGATCTTCACTTCAGTAGCTCATCCACAAGCAAACGGCCAAGTGGAAAGAACTAACAGGTCAATCGTATCTGGGATCAAGGCAAGATTAGGCAAGGAAGGAAAAGGATGGTTGAATGAACTCCCAAGCGTCATCTGGGCAATCAGAACAACCGAGAGGACCAGTCATGGGCACACCCCATACAGCCTCACTTTTGGTTCAGAGGCTGTCATCCCAGCAGAGATTGGTATACCTACCTTCCGAATTGAAAACGTCTCGGAGCCGACCAATGACTCAGAACTGTTGGTCAACCTGGCACTCACACAAGAACGCCGAGACATGGCAGCTATCAACGAGGCTAAGTACAAGAAGCAGATGGAAGGGTATTATAATCAAAGGGTCCGAACTGTAACCTTCCGACCCGGAGATTATGTATTCAGGAACAATGAAGCTAGCCGACAAGAGGATCAAGGAAAGTTGGGACCAACCTGGGAAGGCCCTTATCAAATCATGGAGGCACACGCGAAAGGGTCATACAAACTAGCTACAATGGATGGCAAACCTGTTCCTAGACACTGGAACGGAATGCAACTCAAGAAATGTTATCTATAAGCTAGGGGCATAGACACCCCACTTTTGTAATGTTGCTAGGCACTTGGGCATTTACTAAAGTCCCGCTTTTGTAGCTCTTTGATCAGCTGTGTCACACCCCCAAAATTCCCACGCGCGGTAACGCACCGTAGGGAGCGTGACAAACCAGGATCGCCGTCCATGAGTTACACCAAACGACCCGTAATTAATAAAAACGTTTCATATTTCATTAAAATATGAATTCAGAGTGTTACAATTGCGGAAGCATAAATACAATTAAATTATTTATTTAAAAACATCGTCACCCAAGGTGACGTAGCTTGTTCAAAGACACTGAAAGGGTTTCAAAGTCTCATGCATGCGTACTCGTGATACTCGAACATCTGCAACCTGAGATATAACATGCTAAAAAGTGTCAACACAAAGGTTGGTGAGTTCACAGGTTTATCAGTTGAAAAACAGTTCAAGTTCAGTTCAAGATTGATTGTTCAACAACAATCAAGTTGAGTTTAAGATTGACTATTCAACAATAGTCAAGTTGAGTTTAAGATTGACTATTCAACAATAGTCAAGTTGTAAGAGCATAATCACTAATATATATCAAATAGCTAGCTAGGCTATATACATGAAACTTCGCACGTTGATGGTCACCGAAGCTAACAGTTGTTTAGTTTGCCTTGTTGTGTTTAGGACGAATATAACACCCGTTCGATATCCAATCGTGTCAGCGCGACTGACCCGGGTGGGGTTTGTCAGACCCAGTAGTACTACAATATATTTCCCGCTATCGTCATTAATACTAACGGTACCATAGGAAGGACTTTGTTGTATAGTGTGCTACAAGTACTTCAAGTGATATATGAAAGTCTAATTATCTCAGTTGTGTAAATCATGCATGTTAATCTCCCCCAAAAGGATTAAAACAGTAAAATGGGGCCGTGAAACTCACCTTCGGGTGCACAGCAAAAGTTTCCAGACAAACAGTTCAACAATTAGCAAGAACGGGTCTTGCGAAAGCAATCAATCACCTAACGAGCATACATGTATAAGTGTGTGTTCAAACAAAACGACTAAGTCAACTCAGTCTAAGGTAAACGGTGAAAACGAATTATCGTGGAATCCAAAACAAGTCGAGGATGACATGTTTGCCAAATCCGAGTGATTATCAAAATAACGCGAAAGATATAATATACATATCAATATTATATATTTTTCTAAGTTCAAGGATCCAAAATAAATATAATATATATATATATATATATATATATATATATATATATATATATATTAAACCAAACGTGCAAATGACGTTAATAACGAGTTTGCGAAAACAAGATACGTATATTAAAAGTTCACGTAAAGTATCAAGTTGTTTCAATAAACAACAATACATGTTTATTTATATTAGTCTACGCAAAACATATATTCTATCATTTTTGGTAAAACTCCTAATTTTTGGATCAATAAATATATACAAGTTAAATGTGTTCAAAGTTCAAAATATAGTTTACCGGATCAAACAGCCCAAGTTATATATATACGGGTTCAAAATACGATAAGGGACGACTTTGGTACAAGTTTTAGATGACTAATGTTCAAAACAACACAAAATAACAAAAACAAAAATTATGGAGGTCACAAGGGTAGAACCCGTGACCTCCAGTGCCCAACAGAGTGCCTTAGCCACCCGGGCAGCAACCGGTTTGTATTGGAATCCCGAATAGAAACATTTTATTTACAAGCAGTGGCTGTTATTGAGTTACAGGGAAGAAAAAAATGGAAAATGCAGAGACCGGGTTTCGAACCCACGACCTCAAGGTTACCAAACGTGAGACCCAGCCACTGGGCTACCCGACCCTTCTGGTTTATAACCCGGAGAATAATCTATATAACCTAACACTATTTCGCGTCATCTTCAACCTTAAGAACTCCGGTGGCCGGAGTTTTATTCCGGTCACCGGAAAAACGCGAAACACAAATTCGATGCCTAGAATGGTGCGACTAACATGAAGGAACGCTTACCTTGAGTCGAAGATGAGATGCGACGTGTTTTTAAATATCGAAACCGAACCCGAGTGTCGAACGTGAACACCGAAAACAATCCGAATTTGCCCCCGGATGCCTTCAGGTTGCTCTATAGTGGATCACGACCACCGTTGGGTGGTCAATGGTGGCTGGACGGTGGTTGAATGGCCGGAATTTCTAACACCTACGGTGGTGGTGGTGGCGGTGTCGCAGGGAGGAAACGAGAGAGGAACGAGAGGGAGATGAGAGTGTTGTTGCGGTTGCAAACTGACCAACGAAGGTAGTAATGGATCAAAATAAACCGTCGCTGAGTGTAACCGATGTGAAATCATATCGGATTTATTACGGGAGCGGTGATCAGACTCTCGGTTACCAAAATGTTTCATATCGACTTTGGGAAATTGACAAGATTGGTCCCTCCCCATGTTACACAATGGAACACAAGTTTGGATAATGATGAGTGTAGCCCCTCTAAGTTTAGTTAACTAAAACAAGTTCTAGAATTTGCATAATAGGTCCCTCAAAGTTTGTGAAAGGTTAACGAAATCAAACGGAATTAACGGGACTAACTTGGACGATGACAATACGAATATATATCAAGACATGATTAACGCGTGACGTTTATAAAGGAAATAAAAACCTTAGATAATCTCATAAAGTCATAAATAATACTCCACAATTAGTTGCTTTAACTTCACATTAAATCATGGACATAAAATCATAACTATACGGATATATATATATATATATATATATATATATATATATATATATACATACTCACATAAAATAATAGAAACATTACGTATAACTACATAACATGTCGTCACATAAAAAAAAATCATAGAATAAATTACGTGAATATATATACATATATATAACATAAAATCATGAGTTCAATTGCCACATAAAATGACGAAACGTTCACATGAGATCATAACACGTATGATTTATAAAAAAAACATCATAGAATATCAAACGTCTAGACTTAAGTGCATGCTCATATAGTGATTGGTTATACAAAACCCTAATTTGCTAAAGTCAACACAGTCAGCACATAAATGTTCCCACAACATTTATAACAGTTTGAGTTCAGTTAAAGTCAGAAAAAGACTTGAAAAGACAGATTGTCACAAGCTGGGCATTCACCTAAGTCCCACTTTTGTAACATCATTGATCATTCGGGCATTTATTAAAATCCCACTATAATACAATGCAACATTCAGTTTTTTATGATCTTTTCTTATTATTAATATAAAGCACACAAACAAAACTATACAAGCCGACAAACAGCGGTCGGCATAGTTAGAATACTACCCAAACTAACATGATCTTCAGTTAAAGTCAACAAATTGACCAAACTACTATCATAGGTGAGCCTAAGGCCACACCTGTTAGCTACCAGTTGGAAGGGAGTCAGCAGACGGCCAGCCAGATCTCGGCACAAACAGGCCGACCCCCCACAAGGCTGGAAAGCAATATTCGTAAGATGGTTATCCGTACCGGGCTATACAGGAAACACACTAATGGTTCATTCCTCACAGCTCTATTTTAAGTGGGTGACCAGCAGAACACCGAGTCGCCTTGGTCGAGCAGTTAACACTCGACCTAAGAGGCACTAGGAGTAAGCCTGGACCACATAGACTGAAAGACTTCAGTCAAACCTAGGTATAAACGCGCAAAGGAGTATGTATACAAGCATAGCTCCTTAAAACAAAAAACTAACCTCGGACTGTACAACCGAGAAATATTCTATAAACAAAAAAAAAACCACGTTGGCCGGCCAAGACAACACTGCTCGGCCATGACGGCCAAAATTGATTACAAAATCAACAGTAGGACATATAGCGGTCGACCACACACACAAACTTACAAAGGTGCTGACGAGCACTACCAGTTTAAGAGGTCGACCACAGAAGGTGACATCAAATAGAAAACACAAGACGTAAGCATATTTTACGTATATTATAAAAACTTACTATTATGACGTCATTAGCATTAAAGTGTTTACAATGATACAACACTATTAAGACAAAGGCTAAACAGCTAGGCCGACCGCCTACATAGGCGGTCGACCAGTTAAAAGGCAAATTGCTATAAATAATTGTACTCGGAAGAGACAATAATAAAGGCTTGTGTTTAAAGGCAATAATCACGAGGGACCAATCTAATACACTTAGCGAATTTTGGAAAAAAAATAATAATAATACTAAGTCACAAAGACATAGCCGACCCCTTACAGGGGCCCTCGGCCAGAGGTTTACTGGTCGACCCGGGATCCACACACATTACCACAATCATATACATCCCGAAGTTTCCAACATAAAAGAATTGGAAAAGAACAGTATAAAACATTGAGAAACCAAAACATTCACTTTCATTTCATAAAAGGATGATTACAATACTGAAAAGGAAATACATATCGGTAATCACGAAACTAATCTAAGTTTCCATAGAGGAATCGGCATCACCAGAAACATGCGGTTGAGGAAGGACCTTATCAATAAACCTCCCAGCTCCAGGTTTGTTACCACGAAGCCATAAGCGCTCGGTCCGGGGCTGAACAGCTCGGAGATCATCCATAGACTTATTTAAGCAGTCGGCCACGGCATCAAGATAAGAAAACTTCTCCTCGCTAAACTTGGTAATGGCAGCCCTCATCTTATCCTCGCTGTCGGCCTTGAAACAAGTATGGGCCTCTTTCTCTTTCCCAGCAAGTGCTTGTTTGTAACCAGCCAGATAACCCCTATAAGCCCCATAGGCAGCCACGGCACTTTGCAAGTCGCCGAGAGGTTCCTTGAACTCCACACTACTAAGAAGCCGATAAACAACATGGTGAAAACCCTCCTCAATTAGCCATTTTCGATCATCACTATAGGCTTGGGAGAGGGCCTGCTCACCCTTATAGAGATTCTCGATACGGTCCTTGTCAGCCTTCAGCTGGGCGAGCTCGGCCTCATGACGCTGTTTCTCCACTTCATGAACCTTGCGAAGATCAGCCAACGAGGAGTTGATCTCAGAAACAGATGCTCTAAGATCAGCATTAATTTTCTCCAACAAGTCTTTCTCAACCTTCAGACTGGTCAACTCTCCCTCCAAACGACTGACATGACCAGAGTCGACCTCAGCAAGCTTAGCCTCCAAACGGGCTATTTCCTTCCTACGGTCAGCCGAACGCTTACGGGCCTGCCCCAACCTCCTTTCTAAACGAGCATTCCGACTGATCATATTTATCCCGGCTGAATAAGCCCGGGTGAGCTTGAAGTAGGCTCTCTGCCGAGCATCCTTGTGGGAGATGGAATTTTGATCCAACACCTCTCCAGGAGGAAGGGAAAGGCGAGCAAAATGTCGGCACAAATTCAAGGTGTCAAGCTTCGAATCATTCTTCAAACCCCAAGTAGGGGTGAAAGGAAGTTTGGCCGACTCGGCCGGCAGCTCTCGGCAAGGGGAGGCATCAGAATCACCCTCCAAGGAAACATCCTTGGCCGACAGCCTCCCAGATTTCTGTCTCTCAGAGATAAGCTCAGACATCCTACCCTCAGCCTCAGGGGTCGACATGGTCCCCCGAACGGCAGAACCGTCCTGCAAGGAACGCAAAACTTCGTCAAAATCACCAGGAGGATACCAACAGATCATGGCGAGAGATTGAACACTTACAGGATTAGTGGCCTGCTCCACAACCTTCTGTTTCTTTTTTCTAACATCTTTATCTTCCTGCTCCTCGCCAGCACCTTCCTCAGCATCCGACGGCTCCACCTCAGACTCCTCATCACGAAGCCGACTACCACTCTCGGCATCGGCAGCACTACCTTTGGTACTCTTCCGACCCTTCTTGGTTTTTTCAGGAGAAGACAAAGAACGCTTAGACATATGCTTCACATGGGAAGTCGATTGCCCCTTGGATGACCTCTCAGGCGCCTTCCTCTTCTTGTTCCTATCCTTAGGTTTCCCTTTCTCCTCGTCGACCAATTCACTGGTAGCACCACCCAAAGCGCTCCCAAGTGTAACTGTTTTCCCATGCACAACACTAAAATCTTCAAAACGGTGTTGAGTGGTCGCCTGTACGGGGTCGGCCTCGTCATCACCAAGTGGTCGATCAGTCTGCTCAACGTCATCAATGTCATCAAGATTAATGAAGTCAATAAGATCCATATCTGCAAGGCCAAGGGAGAAGGATTAGCACGAAAAAAAAAGAAAAAAAAAAGAGAGAGAGAGAAAGAAACAAGTCAAAAGGAGAAGGCGGGGCATTACCCCGGCCCTCAAACTTAAAGGCTGGCTTTCGGTCGGTGCACAGCCAGTTCTTACTCAGCCCGGTCAAAATCAGAACCCTTTCAGGAAAAGCCCTTAAGGGAATCTGCAATTGGACAAGCTTCTCAACGGTTTCGGCATCAAAAGGCTCTTCGGCAACAGTCCCAATTTTGGCTTTGGCCGACGCAACTTTAAAGCGAGGAACTTTATCCAAAATACTGGAAGACACCCAAAAGAATTTATCCTTGAAGTACTTAAGGCTGGTCGGGAGATCGGTCAAGTAACGAGGGCTAACAGTGCCGTCATCATACTTCACACAACGTTTGTCGAAAGAATACCAATCTATTTGTCGACCCATCTTAAAAAACCGATGAAAAACACCCAAAGTCGGCTCCTTGCCGACCGCCCTACAGCAGACCTCAAAATGGGTAACCCTAAGGATGGCTAGAGGGTGGAGTTGGGAGATATGAACCTCATGGTTATCAAGGACACTTAGAAGACATTTAGAAAGAGGAATCCTCAGTTGGCCGGAAGAGAAAGCCTTGGTATACAAACCTATTTTACCCTCAGGAGGATTCATAATGGAAGCCGTCGGCTTCGGTAACTCCGGGCCGAGCAGTTTACTAATACCGAATCGTTTACAATGTTTCTTAAGATCCTCCGGGGTAAGAATCGAATGAAAGCTATCCATCTTGGCCATGACAAGATCGACCAAGAATAAGAAAGAAGTTAAGTAAAGAGAAACGTACCAAGGAGGAAGAAAGATGTCCGAGCCGAGAGCTTACAAAGAAAAGCGAAAAAAGATTCAGAGAAAAGTTCCAATAGTAAATCGCAAATGAAGAAAAAATCCATATTTATAGGCAAAGCCCAAGCGACGCTTCGGTTGCCCGCGAAGCACAGGATAACTACCCCTCGGGCCCATGAGAGCCCAACACGTAAGAAGGACAGCTGTAATGCGTCCACACCATACCAGGCCGAAGGCCCATCATCCAATTACAAGCGCTCGGCCCAGGGAGCGCTCGGACAACTCAGATAGATAAAAGAAAGAATAAAAAGAGTCCGACGGAAGTGTCCAGACCACTACACATCGGACTGGGGGGCTGATGACGTGTGTCCGAGTAAGGCCACACCACAAACACATTATGGAGCAAACCTTATCTCAACACACCAGTCACTAAGTATAGGTTGACCTAGTCAGTGGCGGACCACTACTTAACAGGCCACTAGGCCGACCACCGACTGTCACGCACAGGTCGACCTAGTCAATGGCCGACCACTACTTAATAGGCCACTAGGCCGACCGCCGACAGGACTAAAGGTCAGCCGACAGCAGCAGGTCTGGCCGACGGCCACCTGGCTATCGGGCTGACCGACAACAAGATACATGACCAGTCGACCCCGACAGGGCCGACTGCCAGTCATTAGGCTATTAGGCCGACCAGTGATAATCTAAGAATTAGCCAACCGCTGATCGTCCGTCACTAGGCCGACCAATAGCCTTCGACTTCAACCTATATCCCAACTAGCTGTCTGATCCTAGTTAGGTCGAAAGATATAGGTACAGACCAATGCTCTACATCCAGGGTTGACATCTGAAATGACTTGACACACCCACCAAGGCAGTATTCCTAAAATGGGTACTGTTGTTAGACGCCGTTCGGATGTCAGACCTGCAACAATCCACTTTGGGCTCACCACATTAATTACAGTACGAGACAAAAGGTTGAGGGTTATAAATACCCCTCAACCACCAGGTAAATTCTCATTCAATGCGCACCCTCTCGTCTGATTACACTTAATCTCTCGAAACGCATACTGATTCTCACGCCCGAGCTTGGTCGCAGGACACCCTGTCCTGCCCTCCAAGAACAACGGTGTTTTCTGTTTTGCAGGTCTTAAAGAATCAAGAAGGAGCCGAGCCGACTGCTAGCTGAAGGACTTCCGACCGCTAGTCAGGAGACTTGGATTCTCCCCACTTGTAGTCCGACTGCCTAGGTGACTCGTCCTAGGCTAACCCCTATCTAGTCATCTTTGGTAGCCCGATTCTACAATTCGCATCCAAACCCAGCGACACAGGAGCGGCGGCAGCCGCGACTTCCGACGATTCCCCAAGCAGCGTCCGGCCGGTCTCCGACCCTGGCCGGCGCTTGGCGATCCCCTGTTTCTCCTATACGTAACCAGTCTCAACACCACAGAAGCGATCGGCGGCAAGAGCCGCTTCCCGCCGAACAGCGGCGGCGGCGGCTAGGGTTCCACCTTGACAGACGGCGGCGGCGAGTTTTGTGCGCACCAGAGATCTCCTAGCCACGATTTCCCCTCTCTTTTCTCGCTTACAGGTGATGGGTTCGAGTGGGGTTCTCCCCAACCGCAAATCCGGCGACTCGAGGTCGCCATTTTCGGCTACTAATCGCTAATCGGTAGGTAATCGGGATTTGAACTTGGGTTTACTTTTATTTCATCCTGTTTTCCTCTTTATGAACCCGATTCCTCACATGCATGTCTCGGTTTTGATATTCTAATAACAGATTTGGGGATTATTGAGTTAGATGATGATTTTGGATGGTGAATCATGTCGTAGGTAGAATTCCGGCGGCGGCCATGGCCTCCGGCGGCCGGACAGAAATGGTAGATGATGATTAGTGATTATTCTTGTGTTAGAAATGCTATAGATGAGGTCTTGATAGGTTTGTGGACTGTTTTAAGTAAAATGGGTGTCGGGTCAACAAAAGTCAACCGGGTCAAACCCGTGACGATTTTGGTCAACGAATTTGAAGGGTCAAACGAGGTCAAACCAGAAAACTGAGCATGGATTATTGTTCGTGGCGAAATTCTACGTGGAATGGACTACTCGTTCGTCGAATTCGGAGATGTTTAGCGTTTTACGATTAACCGGGTTCGAGTCTGCGTACCGACCGGAAGGTATAACTGTGTTCATTATCTCATTATCGTTATGATGATATTATGTACACGTCGTGTGAGGAACGTTCTGTCGAATAGAAGTATTATTGTATATAAAACATTGATAACAAGAAAAATATATATAAAGTGTTTATTACAAATATTATGTGATAAACTTATGATTTCATAATTAACGTAATTGTGAACTTATGATGACAAAACCATGATATTATAAAAGTATGCTTTTATATAAATCGAAATCAAACAAATACGGGATATTTTGTAAACATATAAGTTAACCGATCTTAGAGATTATATACATAATAAAAACTATGATTTTATGCTATATAATGCGATGATTTCATGTGAGATGAAACTTATCATTTTATGTAAGTTTATATAAATAAAGGTATGACTTTAAAAGTTATGATTTCATGTGAACTATAAGACGGATATATATACAAAACCTATGATTTTATGTGAAGTAATGCTATGAATTATTATTAACAAATTATGATTTCATGTGAATTATAAGATGGATAGATATATATATATATATAAAATCTATGATTTCATGTAAATAATATCATGATTTTATGTGAAATAGGAACAAGTAAACTCATGCATAAAAACTATGATTTTATGTGAAACGTAAATAGATAAATCTATATCTAAAAGCTATGATTTTATCTAAATTATAAATAGATTGATATATACATAAGTTATGATTTTATATAACCCTTGAAGTATTATAAAACATAACCCGATCGAGACTCGAGTGATACTGTTTATTTAGAGATTGGCAGATAAATTACGATCTTAAACCGTATCCGGTTGTATTGGGACCTCAACCTACGGACGTATCGTATCGTTTAAGGCACGGAGCACAACCGAGCCTAACCAGTATTATTACTGTGTTAAATTTAAATGTACTTATACTTGTTTAGGTCATTGGATTCTTCAAGCTTAACATGACGTCAAGCTTTGTCTAGGCATTGCATCTATGACATATGTGGATTGTACGCAATACTATCCGTATGACTTTGTATTCCGAAGATCTGTGAGTCCTCTGACTTCTCTCATGTTATTTAACAGTTTGATATAATACTTCTGTTCTGATGTATCTGTTATATTTGTTATGAATATCTGGTCATACACTGTTAGTTGGAATGCCCTGTGTGGGTCGTTATATACTTTCTGGTCATTAAGGTCGGGACCACTAGACATATAAGGGATTATAGCGGTCGTTATAGTTGAACGATCCATATTCACCTGGATCCTCTATTATTAATTTATTAGGGGGAATATGTACTTATATGTTGAACTTAAAATCTACTCGAAGAGGGTGTACGGCTACGCGCAACGTGCCCGTAGAGTATCTGAGTTTTGACCGTGGGTGCGATCTGATAATTCATAACAGGCATAAGTATTTGAAAACTGTTAATGTGATGATGGTAGTTAGGACTCACCAACAACGTTTGTTGTTGACTCTGTGTTGACTTATGTTGCAGGTAAGTGTGTGCAGGTGATGATGTTATTATACCGGAACGTTGGGGGTACTAGTTGTGGATATCTGTTGGAGCTTGTATAATTTAACTGATGTACGTCTGTTGTTCAGTGCATGTTATGACTACAATACCTTGATATATGTATCATTTGTTTGTTCAGTCCCAGGTCTATCCGGGACTACCGATTCCATTAGGTCGTCTATGAGGTGCTTAGTGCATCCTCGGTCAGAGTCGATCTAAGGTTTCTCTGTGTGGACTGGACGTCCGTGTTTGTTGTATGTTTTATTCTGTTGTTGGTGCCTAGTGAACTGATACGGACAGCCGGTCCCACACCCTCCCCCGCACCTGGCAGGGGGCGGCGGAGGGGGGTGTTACAGCAGTCCTATAAACCACGTCCAAGCAAGTCTCCTTGTTCTTACCCGAAGAACCCGGAGGAACCTTGATCAAGAAGTCCTAGACATCAAACATAAAACTTTGCTCCACCTTGCACCACTGAGCAATGAGAGCCCAAATCAAAGAGGCATGCTCGCACCCTGTAAATGAATGTGTTTCAGTCTCCTCCCCCTCGTTGCAGATCGCACATGTGGTCGATTGAAGGCTCACGCCACGCGCGGTTCAGCCTCACTTTGGTCGATAAACGCCCCAAGATCATCCTCCGGAACAGAAGGTCACTTTGGAAGGGACCAAGTTGCACCACCGAACAGGTCTTTCCGCATTGACACAGCGAGAATCAACCAACAAACTGCTCAATCCTTTCACCGAATAAACACAGGAAACATACCCCTCCAATTCCAGCCATCAGCACCTTGAACCAGAAGGTTTTCTAAATTCACCCCTTTAGATCTTAACCTACTTTGCACCCTAACAATGGACGACCGCCCATACCCCAGCCGCACCTTTTTTACATGGGACCAAAGCTGTAGACGAGACCGAACCATGAAACCCATATCGTCGGCTCAAATTTATATCTCCAAAACCATTTCGCCATGAAGGAAAGATTTTTAACTTCCAACGGGATTAAGCCCCCCCCCCCCCAAATCAATTAGAGCCATGATTAGATCCTTCCGAACCTAGTGAATTTCCCTCCTATTATGTCGCCCTCCCCACAGAAAATTCAAACGAATAGATTCAAGTTTCTGCACCACTTTCAACGGAGCCTTGAATAAAGAAAAGAAGTACATTGGCAAGCTATCGAGGACCGATTCAACCAACACCAATCTGCCACCCAAAGACAACCGATCAGCCTTCCACCCCGATAACTGGTCTTCGAACGCGTCTATAATCGGCTTCCAACTTGTAACCCGATTCATATTACTCCCAACGGCCAGACCAAGATGCATAAAGGGCAAATCAGTCCCTTTACACCTCAAGATGGAGGTAAAAGACCGGACCTCATCCCCTTCGCAGTTGACACCAAGAAGAGAGCATTTCCTCAAGTTCACCCTTAGCCACGACACAAAGAAGAAAGACCTCAAGAGCCTTGATAAGTTAGTGACGTTAAGTTTAGACCCGTTTAGTTAAACGGGTCGTGTTCGGGTCGACCCATCGGGTTGACGTGTTGAAGCATTTGACCTATTTATTTATTTTTTATATTTTTAAATGTCATTTATATCATAAATTAAGCTCTTATTTAATTATTATCAAAGTTTAAAATTGAAAGGAGAAATTAACATAAGAATTTTTTTATTAAAAGTATAACTATTTTATATATATAATTGTCATTTATTATGTAAAATTAAAATTTCAAAGCATTAATATGTTTAAAAAATAAATAAGTAAAAAAATCAGGTTAAACCGGTCGCGTTCGGGTCAATGTATAAATATTCGTGTCGTTTTGGGTTAATGTGTATGACTTGATTTTCGGGTTCAGGTTGGATTCGGGTTCATGTCAACTTCTTCAGGGTTGGGTTGGGTTAACAACCTCACTTTCGCCCCTTATCTTTCATTCCAACCCCTCACTCCCGCAAAATATCATTTCTCTTCTTGCTTCCTCCATGAAGCATTGGTTCCTTCGTTACTCCTAGAGAACAATCCCTGATACGACATGAAAAAATTATTTTTGACAGGCATATTTAACCCATTTAAAAAATAAGTTATGTTCAGATTGAAATGTTTAATTACATTAGTCTCGGGGTTGACCTGTTTAACCCGTTTAGTTAGACAAATTGACCCACCAACTCATTTCTAATTCGTTTCTAATCCGTATTGCTCATTTTAACAACCAATGAACTTGATTAATACGTTGACAACTTGATAAGTACCCACCAACCCGTTAACCAGTTTGACACGTTAAAATAAACAAGCAAAATAGACAATGTCGGTGTTACACGTGTGTAGGTTAGGTACCTAGGGTTGATATTTTTGACACTAACAAAGATATAGCCACGCTAACGTCTCTTCGGAAGACAAAAACCTTTCATCCATCAGGGTGGCGATACTCTCTTGCAACTGTTACCCCATTGATGAAACGATATCGATTGTTTGGCAAGGTAGGAGTTTTCGGTGTAGAGTGGAGGAAGACAATGGAGAGTGGCTGCCGGAATTTCTAACCGGAATTCATGACAGTCCGGAAGATTCCGCCGGTGTTTGTCTTGGGGGTCAAAAAGTAGGTGTGCAGACCCACCATCATGCTTCTGATAAAGTGACAGATCAAGAAATAGGAGTAAAGGCTACAGTTGGTCAGGTTCAGAATGAAACAGGTGTAAAAGATGGGTTAGAAGTCAACGTGGGGCCCGATGAAAGATTATACGAGGAGGATATGGGAGCTTGGGATGACTTTCTGGGGAATAGAGAAAATGGGCAAGTTATTGGGCCACAGACCGTTGTTTCTCCAGGGGCCAACAATAGGGGAATACATGCCCAAGATAATTGTATGGAGGCGCAAACTGGGCTTAAAGATTCTGCTGGGCCTAGTAAAACTAATAATTCCGGTTTGGGTCTGTTGAAATCCAGAAAGAGAAGTAGACGAAAATCTTCACTAGTGATAAGCCCGATTCCCCTAATTATGGAAGGCAATTCAGGCGCTCATAATTCCAATTCGGCTGGTGGTAGTAGCGGCAGCAACAGGAGACGTAGGCGAAGAAAGGTGAACAGAGGGGATGCTCTGGGTAACAGTGTTCATCAGCATGATTCTGTGACTAGCTCCTTGCCTACCTATGCTGACGCTGACCCTTCCAGTGTTGTATCCTCGATCCCAAACTCGAGCCTTCCGGTCGACATGGTGAATCCGTTAGAGGCAGAAGTTAACAAGACTATGAAAGTGGCCCATAGCCTAAATGTGACTGCTAACGGGTATGAAGGTTTGATCCGGGACCTAATTGTTGAAGAGGGTGTCATCTACCGTCTATAATGGATTTTATGTCGATCAATTCTCGTGGTGTTGGTTCCTTAAAATGTGACTGGACCAATAAGTTGTGTAGAATGAATAAAGTGGGTTTTCTTTGTCTTCAAGAGACGCTTTGTCGGGACGGTAACAAGCTTCCGATTCGGAGTCTTTGGGGTAGAAGGGCTAACGCCTTTGAGTTTGTTAACTCGTGCGGGAGATCCGGGGGTCTTCTTAGCATATGGAATCCCGGGATTTTTGCTTTGGAGAATGTCATCAAAAATCAAAACTTTCTAATCACGAGTGGGGTTGTGAAGGGCGACGGTGAAAAACTCTCTGTCATCAACGTGTATTGTCCGCAAGGTTTGCATGATAAAATGGTGATTTGGGAGGACCTCATTACTCACATCTCTGTTTTGGAAGGGATGGTGTTGGTGGTTGGGGACTTTAACGAGGTTAGGTACCCGGAGGAACGTCTTCATTCCGAGTTTGACCCGGTAGGCGCCCATAATTTTAATCGATTTATTTATAGGGCTAACTTCAAGGAGTACCGTATGGGAGGCTTACGTTTCACGTACTCGGGAAGAAACGGGGCCAATTTTAGTAAGCTAGATCGGTTCCTTGTTAACGATGCGTTTTGGTCTAAGTGGCCGGATGCGGCATTCACGATGTTGCCTAGGAAGTGGTCGGATCATAGTCCGATCATCCTTAAGACTACAGTCTTAGATTATGGTCCGACGCCGTTCCGCTTCTTCTCGTCGTGGCTTGCCAAACCGGATGTCCAAGATGTGGTCCTTAATGCCCTGTCCTCTATTTCCTTGGATGTTGATATGTCGCCTGACTTGTTACTTATGTCCAAATTAAGAGCTATTAAATATGGCTTGAAGTCTTGGGTGGCGGCAACAAGACCTTCTGACCAAATTGAGATCTCTAATTTAGAAGATGTTTGCTCTTTTCTTGAGTCAAGGGCTGAGGTTGGTAATTTATCAAATGTCGAGCAGAGCCTCTGGGAGGAGTCTAGAATTAAATGGTTGGAACTTGAGAAATCCCGGGCTGCGGATCTTAAACAAAAGGCCCGCATCAAGTGGGCGGTGGATGGCGATGAAAACACCTCCTTCTTTCATGGGGCTTGTAAAGCTAATATTGTGGGGAATAGAATTAATGGGGTCTTGGTAAACAATTTGTGGGAAACTAAACCGAGCATTGTCAAACGTGAAGTGTGGTCCTTCTTTCGAGAAAAATTTAAAAAGTCTATTCGCTCTCGGCCTAGGATAATTTGTGATAACTTCAAGAGGTTATCCAATGAAGATGGTGATGCTCTTATTCGCCCTTTCTCTAAAGAGGAGGTCAAAGCGGCGGTTTGGGATTGTGGTGGGGAAAAAGCCCCCGGGCCGGATGGGCTTAATTTCTCCTTCATCAAACGCTTTTGGGATGTTCTTGGAGAGGATTTCTTTCAAGTTCTTTCCCATTTTCATGCGGGGGGAAAAATAAGTCATGGTTGTGGTTCATCGTTTATTCACCTTATTCCTAAGAAAAAAGATCCTCAAACTCTTAAAGATTTTCGGCCAATTAGCCTTGTTGGGTGTATCTCCAAAGTGATATCGAAGGTTCTCGCTAATAGGCTTAAAGTGGTGATAAGCTCAGTTGTGTCGGATCAACAAATGGCGTTTGTGGCGGGGAGATACATTCTTGATGGTCCTCTCATTTTGAACGAGTTAATTACCAAAGCTAAAAAAACAAAACACCCCACTCTCTTGTTTAAAATCGACTTCGAGAAAGCTTTTGACACGGTGGACTGGGACTTCATTGACTCGATTCTTCTTCAAATGAATTTTCCAGAAAAATGGAGACTTTGGATCCGTGGGTGTCTCTCCTCGGTTCGTGCTTCGGTTTTAGTCAACGGGGCTCCCACTTGGGAATTCCAAACTTATAGGGGAGTCCGACAAGGTGATCCTATTTCCCCATTTTTATTTACTTTGGTTATGGAAGCGTTTCATTGTATGCTTGAGAAGGCTCACCGTGAGGGCATTTTTCGTGGGTTTAAATGTCCTTTTAATGGCCCTATTATTTCTCATCTATTGTTTGCGGATGATGCTATCATTATTGGCGATTGGAGTGAAGAAAATATTTTGGGGCTAAACCGTATTCTTAGATGTTTTCATATGGTGTCGGGCTTGAAAGTTAACTTGGAAAAGTGTAATATTTATGGGCTTAATATTAGTGTGGAAGAGATGGAGAGAGCCGCATACATGTTGGGATGCAACAAAGATGTCCTTCCTTTCAAGCACTTGGGCATTATGGTAGGGGCGAACATGAATCGTATTCACAATTGGAGACCCGTTATAGACATCTTTGAATCTCGTCTATCGGTTTGGAAAGCAAACAATCTCTCCATGGGGGGACGATTGGTTCTAATCAAGTCGGTTATTGATTCCCTCCCGGTCTATTATTTTTCCTTGTATAAGGCTCCCAAAAAAATTATTAAGCTTCTTGAAAGTATGAGATTGAATTTTCTTTGGGGTGGTACAAGTAACCGTTCAAAAATTCATTGGGTGAGTAGAGAAGAGATTTGCCAACCGGTAAAAAATGGAGGTCTAGGCCTTGTTCCGCTTGAAGACATAAACATTAGCCTTCTTATCAAATGGGTTTGGAGATATAAAAACGAACCATTTCGTTTATGGAGGCGGGTTATCTATGCCCTTCATGAAAGTTCAAGGCGGTTGTGCTTTCTTCCGTGTAATTCCTATCTTCCGGGTACGTGGAAAGTTATTATGGGGGTCGTGAATCACTTAGCTAGCAAAGATATCCATCTTCGCCATCTTATAGTTTTGAATGGTAGCCGCTGGGTTTGGAGAGGTGACCCTAGCGGCTACTTTTCTACCAAATCCGTCCGGTGCCTTTTAAACTCGACCAATAGCCCGACGTTAAACAGTGTGTATGAGTGGTGTAATATCATGCCAAGGAAAACTAATATTTTCGCTTGGCGGGTGTTTCGAGGTAGGTTGGCAACCGCCGATGAGCTTGAAAAAAGAAACTCGCTTCGGGGATCGCTATTGTGTCCGTTCTGTGGTATCTCGGATGAGTCCATTCACCACTTATTTGTGACATGTCAAGTAGCGGAGATGATTTGGTCTATTGTCGCTCAATGGTGCAAGATTCCAACGATCTTTGCTTTTGACATGTTGGACTTGTTCGGTCTTCATAAAAGTGTGGGTTCTAATAGTCGAAAGAAGGCCATGCTTCGGGTGATAATCCTCACTTCTTGTTGGTGTATTTGGAAGGAAAGAAACGAGATCATATTTCATCAAAGGCGTCCTTCAATCGCGCATGTGGTTAAGCAAATAAAATGTAATAGTTTCTTGTGGTATAATCATAGGTGTAGAAGTGAGAATTTGGAGTGGTCCGAATGGTGTAGTTTCAATTTCTAGTTGTTGTTTGTCTTCGCCTTCTAGCTTCTTGCTAGTTTTGGCGTTTTTTTTTTTTTATTGAAAGTTGCCGTTCAAAAAAAAAAACAAAGATATAGCCAATAGGTCATACTTCAACCCGTCTACTTCCTACCCATCAACAAGTTAAACCAACCAAACTGTTGCATTTTAAACAAGCCAAACCGACCAACTTCCTTCGGCCCCAACCGTTTATGAGGCCCATGAGAAAGAGAGATTATAGACCGGTCTTTTATGACCAAAACTTACCACATCCATCCATCCATCCATCTATAATCTCTCCAATTGCAAAACCATTATTCAATTTCAAACCAAAGAGTCGAAACCGTATACAAAATTTCATCAGTTTGCAGCATTGCTTCATGCAAAAACGAACAAAACCCGAATTTAAATGGGTATAAAACAAAACAAAACAAAACAGAAGAGAACAGGTTAATGATATATTTATTGAAACAATCAACAAACCCATGAAGCAGATCTTTTCATTTGAGGCTTCATCTGTTTGTCTTCCTCAAGTGATATCATACCCAAATGAGATGGATCCTCAAGCATCATTTTAGCCACCAAGTAACCCGCTATGGACCATGTTTGGTTCTTACGAGCTTGTTTTCCTACAAACCGCCCGAGCTTTCCATCATAATATTCAGGCCACCCGTCCATCAATAACCGGCTTTCGGCTAACTCAATTGCCCGTTTTGCAATCTGGGGTCGTCCTGCCTTGATGCACGCAGCCGTCAACAGCCATATCAGAACTGCAACAATGAGAAAAAAGAGACCTTTCATAAATAACTTCATTACAACATTTCTACCCGTTCACAACCCATTTGACTCGTTCGGGTTACATCTTTTTTTAAGTGAGGACATTTTAGGACACGAATAAATTTATGGGTCGTGCTCATCCAACCTGACACGATTGTCACCACTAATTAAATTAAATGTGACAATTTTAGACTCACTATTTACTTGTAAATAAATGTGTTAACTCGGGTTACCTTCTCCAGTTTTGACCCACGGAACCGGCCCGACCCGACTATCCAACTATGTAAATAAAAATGACAAGATCTAGGAAAGTTTTCACCTGGCCAAGATCCACCATTATGGTAACTCCAGCTTGTATTTTTCGGGTCACAACCCGTAACTATTCTCCATTCATGACTTTCCATAGCCGGATAACAGATCTTTAACGGCATTTCACCAACAAGTTCTTGCCAACGAGACTCGATAAGGTCCATTATAGCACTGCTTTGTTCAGGTGTCGCTAACGATGACAATATAGCCACACAATTCCCCAAACAAAACCACCTGAAATCCATCTTGGCAGGACTCACGTTCCCGATAAAGTAGCCTCCACGTGTCGGCATGAAATCGAAAACCCAATCGGGAAGAGAATCGGGAATCACGTTGAACTTGTTGACAGCTGTATGCGAGTATTCTTCCGTTTTGTAACGGTATATGTCGTTAAGTTGTTTAATGTCCAGCCAAAAATAACTTCTCATGTGAAAGCTTAGCGCGTGAAGGCGTTTGACTATTCGGTCAATGCAATCGTTTCCCTCACAGTCTCGTTTTAGAAGAAGTAACGCACATCTTAGCGCCATGAAAAATAACGCTTGTATCTCAATCGGGTACCCATAAACGCCCTGATGAAAAACAAACAAACAAACATGAAAAACAAAGCCTCTTATTCGAAAACTTATACTATTATTATACAAAAAAGTCAATATGAGCTGATAAAAAGAGCAGATGTATTGAGGAAATACTACTAACCATTCTACAGGAAAAACAAAGCCTCTTATTCGAAAACTTATACTATTATCATACAAAAAAGTCAATATAAGCTGATAAAAAGAGCAGATGTATTGAGGAAATACTACTAACCATTCTACGATCAATCATACAACAGCCGTCAGCACAGAGGAGGGTCGGGAACGTATCAAAGCCTTCAGAGAGACACAAAGTCATGATAAGGCGAATACCCCTTTGGATTTCGGGCCTTTCGGCCAAAGAAGTATCACCAGTTGACTTGGTATAAGCCCGAAGCAAAATAATCCACCAAAAGCCCGAATCAACAGGAGCCACTCGACCAATGGCACTTTCACCATAATCAGCCAATATGGTCTCTGTGTTCCTAACCGGGTTATGAAGCACTTTAAAACTTGCTGGCATTACCCCTTCTCCTAACTTGAAATTGTCCACCTTCTTTTCCCGGGATTGAAGGAAAACGGTTTTTAACAGAAAGTTTTTTACTATTTCCGGCTCCCCATTCATCAAGAAAGCCAATGCACTAGGCACAAAGTCTCTTACAAATACCTGTATGTAATACAAACTATGTTTTCATAAATAATACTAAAAAAAGATTTCACTATATCAGAACATTTTTTAAAGGGTTATTGGATTTCATTAATCCAAGTTATTACCAATTGGCCAATACTAATCCCAATTTCAAAAATGGCCCACATTAATCTCAATTATTAAGGTATTGGATTTCATTGGACCCCCTTTGGAATTTTTTGCAATGTTTTAAAAACCGGTTGAACCGGTCCGGTTCAACCGCCAACCGGTCCTCTCACCGGTTTTTTAATCCCCGGTTTTTTGGACATAACCGGACCGTTTTGAACCGGGCGGTTTTCCGGTTTTTTCCGGTTCAACCGGTTTTCTGACAAACTTTTTTTTTTTGAATTTTTTTTAACTTTATTGTTATTTTTTTTATTATTTTTAAAAGTTTAAAACTTATATTTTCTTGTGAAATACCTATTTGGTATTATTTTTGAGTGGATTATAATTGTATTTTAACTATTTTTGTTGGGTTGCACAAGTTTATTAGCATTTTTATAAAAATATATATATAAATCCCCTAACCGGTTCAACCGGCCGGTCTAACCGGTCTGACCGGTCGAACCGGTCCCGAAAGGTTTTCTGGTTCAACTAAAAAACCGGTTTTTAAAACATTGATTTTTTGAGTAAAATCCCAAACGGAGTTAAGAAAAATGTAAAGGGGGTCCAATTAAAACCAACACCTTAATAATTAGGTTTAATGTGGGTCATTTTTGAAATTGGGATTAATATTGGCTAATTGGTAATAACTTGGATTAATAAAATCCAATAAAGCTTTTTTATATTGTAACAACCAAAATGACAGACAGTTAAGTTAAGAGATTTCACCTGGTCATAGTTAAGATCCTCTGAAGAATTATCTAGTGCAGCAATGGTCCCAACAGGTTGACCACGAAAGTTGACCAAAGACCGTCTCAACGCCTCCCAAGCGTCTCCTACAATCGGATGAGGCTCAAAATAGCCACTTCTTGGCGTTCCCGTCCATCTCCCCGGAGAATAAATACCATCAATATCAAAAGCACGCGATGAATTATCGCTCGTTTTGTAGAAATTATTGCGTGGTGACATGGTAATTGACATTTCGCTAAACGATCTTTCATCAAAAGATCTTTTTCTCTCTATGTTAAGTGTCCTCGGCTTTTCTAGCAATCTTGTAAGATCCGAGTCAATGAGTTCAAATAAAGAAGGTGCGCTTGCTTCTTCCTCTTTTGGCTTTACTAAACTGTTTGAAGTTCCGTCTACCGGAGATGGAGCCATTTTTTATAAACTTTTCAAAAAATATATATATATATTTATCTGCAGGTTTCACAAAATATATATATAAAAGATCACAATGTAAGCAAATGATGTTATTATCTTCAATCATATAACATAAAAACACATATTAGATCTCCAGATTCTTTCTTATAGTCACTTGAATGAGCATGGTAGTTATCTAGAACAACTGTAAACTTAGGCAGGAACCTGAAATTTTGACATGAAACCCAACACAACACGAATACACAGGTTGACCCAAACACAACCCGTATAACCCGAATTGCATTAATTTATTTATTTTTCACATATTAATGCTTTAAAGTTACAATTTTTACAACAACAAATACAAATATATCCAAAACAATTACAATTTAATTATAAAATTCTCTGTTAAGTTCCTTCTATGTTTTGAATTTTGGAAAAAATACAATATCAATTTAACTTATGACAAAAAAAAATATATGGGTCACACGCAGACATGAACACAACTCGTTTAGCTAAACAGGTTCGCGGGTTCGTCCCGAAAATGACCCCAACTCTTTTATACTAAACCCAATCCCACGAATTTCATGTTAGGTTCTTGTCTTGTCCATCACCACTCGTTTATAGTAAACCCGAAGCCACGGATTTCTAAAGGTTGTATTTATCATTCAGATTTAGATAATCAAGTAAGGATTAGACATAAGAAACAGATTACTAAGATGACATATACAAGTATACAGCAATATCAATCAATCCCTAGATTTATGGAATGAAACTAATCTTGATTCTTCAATTCCAATAATCCCTATAAAATGCACATCCAAACACCCCAGAACTCCACAACTATGATCTTCCAATCAAAATAGTCATTCATGTTTGTACTAATAATCATCATTTCATCAAACTTAGACAAATTAATTAATTATTTCCAAAAGGGTGCAGGAGGATGTTTGATCCAAAAGTCAAAAGAAGAAAAATCTTTAATTTCAGATCTGGTCAAACATCACAATCGAAGGTAAAATGTGCAAATGAAGCAAATACCAAATTCAAGAAATCACCCATCTCAATTCAAGTTGACTTTTTTCCCAACTTCTATCAGTCAACAATGGAAATCCATGACTAAGATCATACATAAACCAAACAGTATACATAATGCCAAAACCCTAAAAACATCGTTCAAAACCCATGTCCCAAATCATTGGAATTGGAAGTTAGAGAAGAAGAACCGAACCTGAGAAGCTTGCGAGATGAAAAAATCGATGAAATCAATAAAGGGGCATTGAGTGCATCATCATCGAACTCAATAAATAGGGATCAAAGGAGAGTATGTTTTCAAATTGAAGGAATGTGAGTGACCCTTTACTGAACAGGCCTACGAATGAAAAGATTGGGTGTTAAGCCCTAATCTTTGAAGAGTTTCCATATTCGTCCCTCATAATCAATTATTTTGCTTTACTCAACCCATCAAGAATAGACTTTAATCTTCTATAGGTATAAGGTATAATTAGAGGTGCACATTTTTTTTAAACCATTTTTTTTAAACCGTTTTTTTTAAACCGGTTTTCGGTTAGGAACGTTGACCAGTCAAAACCGGTTAAGGTAATGCCCGGTCCGGTTTGTAACCGGTTTGAGAGGATAAAACATGTAATTGGTTAGTAACCGCCAGTTCGGGTTAGAAACCGGTTAACCGGCTTTTTACCGGTTTTTATCAGGTTTTTATTTTTTTTGCAACCGGTTAGGGAATAACCGGTTGTGGACATGAAGGGGGAACTGATGTATAACCGGCGGGCCGGTTTGAAACCCTAACGGGTTTCCACTCTAATCGGTTTATCTAGAAACCGGTTCCGGTTTTTTTCCCTAACTGGTCGGGCAACCGGTTTTTTTGTTCACCTCTAGGTATAATGCACACTTATCACATTTTTATATGCTTTAATATAACGGATTTACACGGTTTCAATTTATGACGAATTATCTATGCTCAAGATGATGACTTAGAGACGTATTAGATTGGTCGTGTTCATAGCTTGATACGAATAGTTTTTGGGTCAAATCGTTAGGGATGGTTTTGATTCGTTGTAACTAAAATTAAAACATTGGAATTTTGAATTGAAGCAAACTGATACTAACAATTTGATTTTTCAAGGTTTAAGGTTTATTGGGTCGGAAAAGATGATAAAAGTGTGTAACATTGTATAGGAATAAAGCTATGAATTGTTAATTTAGAACGTGTGAAAGTCTATAAATATAAATAGCAGTATGAGTAAGGTACAAGTGATTTAAGTGATCGATTTAGTTTAGCTTATGCTAGACTGGTTTTGAAGCAACTTATTCAATCTTATTTTGAAAAGACATATCGTCACATGAACAAAGATTATACATGAAACCAAATTGATGATTAGTTTGATCGGTTTTAACTAGGTCATCCACATGATACAAACATTAATAGGTGTAAGATTATAAAATATATAAGAAATAATCTAATAGTGACACAACACCATTGATTATATATTTCTATTTGTGAACATAAACATGACTATAGTACAATTTAAAAACTAAGGGGACTATTTTTGCAAAATCTAGAAAGTACAAGGTTTGGTGAAAATGCTGTGCGATTTTGACATTATAACGAACAGAAAGGACCGGACAAACCGGATAAGTTAGAATAGTGACCGACACGTGGGATTATCTTGGACGGTCCGACGAAAGTTTTTGGATAAATCTACGCTCGGCTTGTCTCCTTGTGGCGTCAGATTTGGGGAGCATCGGATAATTTTTTACCAGATTCTTTTTGTTTTATTAAAAAGTCGAAGGAAAATGAGATTAAAAAAAATGCTGATCTTCATAAATTTGGTAAATATTTTATTAACATAATTTACCAATCGAAGAAGATCTCGTTACACCCACATCTAATTACACGCACATCGTGACATGTTATGTACACATCCAATTATTATTTTGGATAGAGATCGTATTAATCCATGGGTTGATAATGTTAATATTCATTAATCTATATTTTTCAATTTTTCTGTATAGGCGGACCTTTATAAGGTTCAACGGAAGCTCGTGTTACCCTTTATAAACTCGTATACGAATTGAGAAAGAATTTGAAATTTTTTGGATCTTCTAATTTTATGTAGAGGTGTACAAATCGGTTAACCGACCGGTTAACCGGTTTTCAACAAACTGATCCTTCAAAACGAATAACCGGTAAAAATGGATTTTGGGAAGAAAAAAAATGAAAAACCGGTTTTTGAACCCCTAAAACAATAACCGGTGAACCCGGTTCATAGGTTATTTTAATCGGTTAAAACCGGTATTTTTTAAAAAAATATATAGTTTTCAATAAGTTAACATGTAACCGGTATTTTTTTAACCGGTTCGTAACTTGGAAATCTCAATCTGGTTTGGAACATTTTCTACCTATTCATAACCGGTTCGGTTAGATTAACCGGTTTTTTTTGCACCTAATTTTTTTTGTATTTATGCTACTTTTTAAATAGTTTCAAAGGTTCCGTGTTTGATTTTTGTCAACTTCACTTTTTTTTTTTCTTTAATTTTAGATGTAGCCAAACGGTTACTTACTTACTCGTATGACTTAAAATGTGTTCGATTCTTGTCGGCTTAATTTTTTTTTTTCAGAAGTTGTCAAACGGGACTATGGGAAAGTAATTAAAGACCAAGACCATCAAACTACTAACTCAATGATGTTGTATTTCTTGGTTTTTAAAATTTAAATCACCTATTCTCTTTCTTAAATTTAGTTTTGGAGGCTTGGGGTAGTTTGGCTTCTTTTCAAAAAATATTTTATAATATGATTTTGTTTTTTTAATTAGTTTTATGTATATGAAGGCAATATAATTTATACATATTTATATTTTTTATTACACATTTATATGTCGTTAATATTTTAATTTTAGTTGATATATTATTTATATTTTTATGTCCTATAAAATTGTAAATTCATATTAAACATAATTTTTTTTTTGAAATATCACACCCTGAAATCAGCGAAATGGAGACGTGTAACTGATGTGTCATCATGGTCGTGATTATAAGTGAATGTCTTCTAAATAAACATTTTAAAAATGGTCATTTGCTTTTGAAACAACAAGTCTTACGAAAGTTATATTAGAGTACCGCAGATAAGTAGTGGTACGACATTGTCTAAAAGTTTCAAAAGATAATTGTTCAAGATTTAAAAACATAGCATTCTAAATGACGTAATGCAAATAAATCTTCAAAGATAGCATGAACATGTAAGCAGGCAAGACCATGAAACAAGCCGGACCCAAATATTTGGCTTTATGAAAGCGCATCATCTAGTTACCTAAGAATTCAAGAAGTTTAAAAAGTCAACATAATGTTGGCGAATCCACAAGTTTAATGACACAATAAAATGTTTGAACAGTTTGAATGTTTGGCCGTCATGACATAATGTAAATGATACTGAGATTGTAAAGATTGAACATGAACCTTGAATTCAAACACTAACTGATTACCCACTCATGGCATCTTTCCCAAGAATACCAAATGACCAGAATAATTGGCATGCACTCCTTGACTATAACCGTGGAGTCATGATTGGAGCGATCAATCAGGACAGGGTTGTCAACCCAAATAGATCTAGCTATCGTTTCATACTAAACTAATCGAATTCAATTAATAGTGGGATTGACATATAAACATGAATCAACATGAAATATATAAGATTGAGGATATGGAAAAGAACATACAATCAGAACGTATTACATGTATCCTAGTGTTAGAAAATAAGATTTGAATTTGGCTTTCTTTGAATTCTCCCCCAAAGTTTGGAAACAGTAAAAGTAAATGGGGTCGTGAGATTCACCTGGCTAGGTGATTGACTAATTGATATCGCGCTGGATATGAGAAGGGCTGACCTAGCAGTATCTACAATATAATATTAAGACATTCATGGTCAGTCACATTGGTTGAACATTGTAATTCAACAAATAATGTTAAGTGTAGAAATATATTTATTTAAATAAATAAATATGAATCAGGGTTTCGCGTCCGGAAAATACTATGAAAGTGTTTATATTGAATAACATATGTTTATTTTCCCATGATGACATAGAACATACAAATATTTAATTTCATTAAATATTTATAACGTTTTGAATCTCCAAAAGTTAATATATAAATTACTTCATTAATAGAGCTAAATATTCACGTTTTCTACCGCATTCAATTGTTGGGAATCAACGACTCATTTAGGTCAAAATTAAAATTTTGACATTAAATATAAAATCTTATTTTATATTTATTGATTTATAAGATATTATTACAGCTAATAATATAATGCGGAAGCGGTGAATTTCAAAACCTTTTATACGAGTCAGGTATTCCACACCAGTGATCCAATTACAATAAATTCAGATAAATATATTATATAACACAACCATATGGTGTTTAGAGATTGACCTTGATGAGACCGAGGTGAGACAATCTCAATTGAAAAGCGGATCCCTAAGAAATCCTTTGATCACTTGTTCAAACAACTTTGAACAATCTGAACCGATCACACTCGAGCTAGTCAAAGCACTGAGTGAGAACACGTGACAACGGTCGCATAGGTCACGGTACGGGACAGTGGCGATAGCAGTGGCGGTGCCGGAGCAGCGGCGACCGACGGAGCGACCGCGACATGCGGCGCGGCCCGGCAGCGGCGGTCCGGCGGTGGACGCGATGGCCGGCAATGGTGGGATGCCGACGGTTGTGGTGTTGCAGAGGGTCTGCACAGGGGAGGGAACCAAAGAGATTTTTAGGGTTAAACTTTTAGGCCAGGGTGCTTACCTGGGACGCCCCGATGAGAGTGTGTAACCTATCGGCCAAAGCATGTTCGAAAGGTCTAAAGTATTGACACGTTTTCTAATAAATTTAAACTTTTAAATACTTTAAATTATAAACACCTCCCTAGTTATTTGTGTACTAAAACTCTCATCTTGGTCATCTCGATTCTCTATGTTTATTTTTTTAGTCATCCCTTTTACTAGGTGATCGTCAGGGTTAATTGTCTTCATTCTCGATGCCATTCTCGCCTCTCAAACGCCATTCACTATGTGAGTATTCATAGCCCAATTTTTTTATGTTTTGGGGTGTAACATGTACACTTATCGAACTTTCATACTATATATTTTTCATTTAACTCAAATGCGATTCTTGTTCGTTATTGTGTGTTTTGCTTGTATGTGAACTGTATGTCATATTTCATGTTGTTCTTTCATGGTCATTCACGTAACATTAACTGTAAAAAAAACGGGTTCCATTAATAGATCTATTTGGGTGACGTCTCACTTGACTTGATCGGTTTTGGCGTCGAGTGATTGGTAACCTAAACGTCAGGATTGGTTTATGCACCACACTAGATTTGCTTTATTTCATTACATGTTCTTTCATACTTGTGCATTCCCACGTAACGTTAGATCGCATGTTTTACCTACATTCTATACTAAACATATGTTTACTCATCAACTACTTTATAGTTGACTCTATAATTTGTATATGTTGCAAGAAGAATTATTTGATATGAAGAACTTGACGTGGACATCTAGGAACCTTGTGGACTTAGTGGTGACCTTAATAAACAATTGTCATATTTGTTGTAACGTTCTGTTGGGATTATATGTTGTAATTATATTCTCTTTAGTAATGAAATGGGTTTGATTAAAATATACCGCAACTTTAAATTTAGTGTTGTGAGCATCTGGACAATCCTCGCGATCCGACATATTGCATCGTTGGTTGAGGTGTGACAACTATAATTCTAATCTCTTTATGTTCCTATCATATTCAAGTTATTTATTTTCCCACGTCAAAATTCATCATACAAGATCAAGGGTGGGTAGGAGCTTAACCCGAAAGTAAAATCAACAACCCACTTACGTCATAAACCGAACCCATGGAAGCTTAAGTGAGAAACATTCCTTTCACTTGCTTTCTTCTTTGATTTAGTTCATAAATCATGTCAAAACCCATGTTCATTCAAAGTCTTGATGTTACTTGATGATTCATAACAAAACTTGTTGTTAGAACTTGAAATGCTTACTTTGATGAAATTGTTTTAGGATTAAACACATTGTTTTTGGAATTTACTTGATGTTTTAGTGTTATTATGACCTAAATATCAATAAGTGATGAAAATATATTCAAGAACATACTTTGGACTTTAAAACCCTAAACGCTATTTTATATATATATATATAGGGTGTGGAATTAGTAATAACTCACCCTTAAAGGAATAACCTAATAACTCAAATGTAGTGCTTAGATTAAAATTAGAAATGCACTATATCAGTGACATGTGGCACCTCCCTTTATTATTATTATTTTTAATTCAAAAGGGTAAAAATGACAATTCTCCAAGCCCAAAAAGCACCACCCCATTTTTTTAAAAGCCGATAACTTTTTTATCCTTTGTCGTTTTTTATAAAAATTATACAATTCGACTACACGTAGTTTTATATTTAATTCAAATGTGGTCCCGACTTTTTTTTGAAGTTTTTTTTTTCAAACGTTCGTATTAAAATCAATGCTACAAAAAAAAAAGACATCAGTGCTACAAAACGAAGGCACCAGTGCTACTTTTTATAACATTACATGTTAGGACGGACGTTTGAAAAAAAGTTTAAAAAAAAGTCGGGACTACATTTGAATTAAAAATAAAAATGCGACGAGTCTAATGGTATATTATTTTTATAAAAAACCGACAAAAGATAAAAAGTTATAGTCTTTTTAAAAATGAGGTGATGTTTTTTCTTTAGGGTAAAAACCCATTTTACCCCTCCTGATAAAAAAAGGAGACACTTGGCACAAATCTGGTGGTGAAAATGAGTTATTTGTTTATTGCTTTAAGGGTTTTAAGTAGGGATGAGCTTTTGGTACCGAATACCGGTATCGTACCGGTACCGGTACCGAACCGGTACCGACCGAACTTAACCGGTACCGGTACCGGTACTCAAATTTTCTTAATTTTAAAACCGGTACTAACCGGTACCGGTACCGGTAAAAACCGGTATTTCCCGAATGGATACCGGAATATGGAGGGTCTTTTTTTTAATTTTAAAAAGTAAATTATCTATTCCTAGTTTATAGGGTAATTAGTATTATTAGTTATTATTCATAGAATCTGGAGAATAAACAACTCAAAATAATCCACAAGCAATTCCTTTCATACGTATCTTCATCTTCCCCATTACGTTTCTGATAAAAAAAATCTTACATCACGCGTGCATCTGGAAATCACTTCACATCTTCATCTTCATCACGTACTTGAAATCTTGAATCAACATGGCATCTTCATCAACTCATGTAAGTTCGTCATAATCTTTGTTCCATAATCTTTTGATTAGTTGACCTCCTTTTTAAAATATGATCAAAGGATACTTGTTTTTTTTCCGCTACTTAATTATTTTAGCCTAGCTATAAACATAATCACGAATCACGATTAACAAATTAGTTGACCTCCTTTTAATATATAACTTTGTGCAAGAAAAAGGCTTCTTAACACAAACCTGTAGATTAAATAGTCATATCATATATAATCAACTCATGCATGTGTTCGTCATAATCTTTTGATCATATTTTAAAATTCCACTATTTTAGTCAAAAAATAATATTATAACATTTGCAAATATACGATTAACACAGCTGTTGAACTTTTATTATAGTTTATTATAATTAATATATATATAATTAAAGCCTTAGAGGCATTTACAATTTGATGTTTCATTTTATAATTTTAATTATAATGTTTTAGTTGTAAGGAATACCAATCTGTAACTTAATTATAATGTTGAATGTGGTTGATTATTGTTTTTGTAGGAAGACGAAACCTACGTAGATGAGACCCCTATTGTTCAACTTGATGATGACTCGGATTCGGGTAACAAGCAACAAAGTTGTAAGAGAAAGAAAACACCAAATATGGAAGGAACACAAATGAAATCTCAAAGAGTGGGCAGAGAGAGAGCAAAGAATTGGGTTCACTTTGATATAATTTTCCTAGAAGAAGACGATGGGGTTGCACGGAAGTATGGAAGATGCAAGTATTGTAAACAAGATATTAAAGCCGATCCCAATAGAAACGGTACGCATGGTATTAATAATCACGCAAAATCTTGTAGTCAGAATCCCGAAACCATTGCTAAGAAAAAACAAACTAATTTGGCATATAAAAAAGAATCTAATGGGGAGGGTAGCCTTAGGTAGCGTTTGGTACGCAAGAATGGAGGGTGAAATGGAATGAGTCATTACGTGGGAATGAAAAATGACATGTTTGGTTGCACATTGGAATGAAATGAACCATTACATAAGAATGAGATTCCTTCCATTTTTAAAGATTTTCATTCCATAGGGGTGATGTGTTTTTTTTCCATTCCCTCAAGGAATGGAATGAAATATTCATTTCCAATAAAATTTCTTCATTAATATTTTCGGAAAAAAAATTTAAGAATAAAAAGAAAAAAAATATAAAGGGAAATAATAAATTTAAATTAAATTAAATAAATAAATAACAAAAAATAAAAAAATAATTAAATTAAATTAGAAAAATATAAAAACAAACAAATTAAAAAATATAAATTAAACTATTTAATAAAAATAAATTAATAAAAATTAAAAAAAATAAAAATATAAAATATATATTCTAATTTAAATGTAAATATTAGTAAAATTTTATTCAATTACTTTGTTTCTTGTAACCATTAAACAACGCAAAGTAATGATTTATTATATTCACACATAGTAACCAAACATGACAATGTAATGGTAATGATCCATTTCATTCCCTTGACCATTCCATTCCCTCGCTCATTCCATTACGTCGTTCATTCCATTACCACATACCAAACAGACAGTGTTTGGAAACATGATGAAGTTAGAATAAAAAAGGCTTTGCTAGACCTGTTTGTTGTTGCGGAACTTCCTTTTAAGCTTGTAGAAAATCCAGCTTTTGTTGAGTACACTAACTCTTTGAATGGGAAGTTTAGTTTGCCTTCACGACATAAAGTATCTAAGGATATTGGAATGTACTACATAGATGAAAGACAAAAGTTGATGGCATATTTAAGTAAACCAACAAATGCCATTCACTTGACTACAGATACCTGGACATCATCGTGTCAGAGGATTAATTATATGGTTGTCACTGCTCATTTCATAGATGATGATTGGGTAATGCATAAGCGTATTATTAATTTTAGACCCATTCATAGTCATAAGGGGGAAGATATGGCTCGTGAATTACATGACTGTATTCGTGGTTGGGGGATAAAGAACGTTATGACAATGACCGTGGATAATGCTACTACTAATGATAAGGCTATTGATCATTTGGTTACAAGGTTACCTAATTTGTATGATAGTGGGAAGCATTTTCATGTTAGGTGTATGGCACACATTTTAAACCTAATTGTGAGAGATGGATTATTAGAACATAACTATCATGTTGAATGCTTGCGAAAAGCGATTAGGTATGTTAGAAATTCATCACAAAGAATAGCAAAGTTCAAGAAGTGCATGAAAGGTTTAGAAGTTGCCTCAAATAAGTTTTTATGTGGTGATTGTCCTACTAGGTGGAATTCCACCTATGAGATGTTGAAAATTGCTGTGAATCTAAGGGATGCATTTAGTGCTTATGATATTGATGAACCTAACTATTGTCGTGACTTAGAAAGAATTCCAGGAGATTTAGACTTTGATGTGTGTTCGTTATTGGTTAAGTTCCTAGAAAAGTTCAAAGTTAAAACGGAACTTGTATCATCAACTTCAAAGCCCTTAGCTCACCTTTTTTTTAGAGAAATCCTAGATGTGGACCAACATCTACGTGAGTGGGAGGTGGACTTACAATTTTGTGGTATGGCCGGCTTAATGCGTGGAAAGTATGATAAATATTGGGGGAAGTATGACAAACTCAATGACTTCATGTATTTTGCCGTTATGTTGGACCCTACTATGAAAAAATTCTTTCTTGAACATTCTTTTAGAAAAATGATTCGGTATAACATAACCAAAGAAAAGCCTATTTCTGACGAAAAGGTTAAAGAGAAGGTGTCGGGCATGGTGTTGGAGATCGAGAATAAGTTACATGGCTTATTTAAAACATACAAAGAGAAGTTTGATAGAGTTGAATGTGTTTCGAAATCTCAAGAAGTAAGAAATGAAGATGTTGTCGAATGTGATGATGGGAATGATTTTTTTATGGAATATCTGAATGTGGAAGAAAGTAACTCGGTTGCAATAGAGACCGAGTTAACGAGATACCTACAAGAGCCTAAAGTTAGTTTTACTAAGCGGTTTGACATCCTTACTTGGTGGAAACAAAATGCCATTAGATTTCCAATTGTGTCTCGGATGGCTAAAGGTATAATGTTTTAAATTTTTAAAGCTTTCTTAAACACTTTATTACATATATAATGTTTACTAATATGTATATTTCTTAGATATCTTGGCAATTCAAATCTCCACCGTTGCATCCGAGTCGGCATTTAGTACTAGTGGCCGTGTATTAGACGCATATAGAACAAGGTTGTCAACTAACATTGTCGAAGCTTTGGTTTGCACTCAAGATTGGGTGAGAAAGTCAAGAAAGCCAATTATAGACGACATAGACGATCTCTTAAAGGACGATGATATTGTTATAGGTGATAATAGTGCTTATATTTCTTATTTGGTTTGGTTGTTAAATAATACATATTAATTTTTTTTATTTATTTGTTTTTACAGAAATTGAAGATGCTATTAATAAACAAAAGGAAAAAGGAAAAGGGATAATGCACGACAATTGAAGATCTAATGGAAGAACACTTTTGTTTTGTTTATTTTCCTTCTATCATTTTGGTCCTAACATTATCACAACTGCTTGGTATTAATCTCTGTTTAATGTTTGGAAAATTTTTGTTATTGATGTACGATTTTGACTTTTGCGACCATTACCTTCGTTGTAATGTTTGATTTAGCAAATAACACTATGACTTGGTGTCCATAAATTTTTATGTTGATAGAGTTTGGTGTGCCAAACAGCTCTCACTCCCTTCTCCTATGAGGTACAGAGAATATTAGTTTTAGTCTTTTTTTTTATGTTTTTCTATCATCTTTATAATACCTACGAAACTATGGACATTTTACTATCCTTATTATACCTAGCACCATATGACCATATTACTTGTTTTTCATTAATATTTCACGGTTAAAATAATTGTATTAAGAAATTGGATTTAGCAAAAAATACCCAAAGCGGTACTAAACCGGTATTTTACCGAAAACCCGGTACCGGTACCGTACCGGAATATTCGGTACCGGGACCGGTACTCATATTTTATTAAATTCGGAACCGGTACTAACCGGTACCGGTACCGGTACGGTACGGGTACAGTACCGAGCTCATCCCTAGTTTTAAGTGTGAGTTACTTTTAATTCCCACACCTATATATATAAATATATATATATATATGAGGAAGGGTTCTGTGTAGACCCCTTAAATTTTATAGACCCCGTAGACCACTATAAAACTCAATAAAAATAAAACTCAGTGTTGTAAATTTGGTTTTTTTTATTACGATAAGCTTTTAAGAACCAAAAAAATAAATAAATAAATTAAAAAAAACAAAAAACATTAAAAATCGAACATTTTAAGACAATGAGTTTTAAAATAATGAGTTTTAAACGCAACACTGAGTTTTATTGAGTTTATTGAGTTTTAAACTCATTGATTTTTAAAACTCATTGTCTTCAAATGTTCAATTTTTAATGTTTTCCGTTTTTCTTTTTTTTTAATTGTCTTTTTTTGTTCTTAAAAGCTTATCGCAAATAAAAAAAACTAAATTAACAAAACTGAGTTTTATTTTTAGTGAGTTTTAATGAGTTTTATTGAGTTTTATAAGGGGTCTACGGGGTCTACAAAAAATATGGGGTCTACACGAATCTTTTACCTATATACATATATATATATATATATATATATATATATATATATATATATATATAATTGTATTTTGATTTTTAATATAGTAAGGTAGAGGCCCACTTCAAAATTGCCTTTCAACTTCTTACGTGAGTGCCCCCAATGTCAAACTCCCGGGCCCAATTCTCCTTTTAATACAACCCACGTTTTTCCTTGCTGCCAACGTGCTTTTATAAAAAGAGTTCATTTCCTGACTATTTGTTTTATTACTAGTCAGTGACCCGGGTATATATCCGAGGTTGTGATATGAAAAACAATTATAAAAAAAATATGGAGCAAAGTATAATTGTCCATGCGATAAAACCGAGTTCTTTAGTTGCAAAAAAACTCAACGTATAATTGTCCATGGAAAGAGATTGACCTTGACTTTTGTTGTCATTGCAATAGAAACTGAAATCAGAAACTGTCTGCTTTGGAACTTAAAAGCAATTCGCTTATTTGTTGGAATCAAGAAACTCTTGAAATAAACGTTTGAAAACCAATATTATTACCAGATATGATAATTGCTTCGATATCATTTATACCCAAAGATACAATTTGTAGCGTTGTTCCATTGCACAATCCATTTCTCTAATCAATATTCCTTAATAACATAACCAAACATCAATTTTCACTACTAATCAATGATTTGGAATTCCATATAGATGTAATGAATTTAGAATATCTGGTGAATATAATATCAATCAAATTTATCATGAACAAAATCATCTGGACATATACTAAAATCCTCGGCGAATTCATATATGTGAATATAGGTCAAGAAATCGTTGCAGTGGATTTCAATATAAACATATATCTATACCGGCATGTAGGACACTTTGTATACCTACAACACATACAAAATTCATTTTACCTTGATTTGATTTTTTTTCAGAGAAAAATAATATAAATAATAAAGAACTGTAGATAACAAATAATATAAAAAAGAAGAAGATAAATGCATGTGAAACAACCTCATCATTCATTATAATTCATATACAATGCAACACACATGAGTCCATTAGTCGATCATTGGATTCACCCTTTGAATTTAAAGCTTTAATTAATAATAAAAATATCATCACTTTCTTACAAAACAACTAATATACATTGCAAAATTAAGCAAAAAACAAAAGGGATAAACATCAAAATTCAACTCTAACAATATACCTATTTCCAGAAACTGGTTATCTCCAAACATATGCTGCAGTAACCATTGGAGCCATGAATTCAAGAACGTCAAAGTTCAACTTGAATTCAGAAATTTCATGTTAATAAAACATATTAAATATAAAAATAAGAGCATTAATAATTTTTCCAGAAAAAGAACATGTAGTCTACAATCAAAAGAGCTCACCTGAATGGTACATGCATATCAAGTCCAAGAAAACCAAATTTAGACATGTGATTCCTCATAATCTCATATCTTTCCTGAACCAAAATAAAATATTAGTACATTTAGTTTTTACAAATTATTGAGATATTAGCATTACTATCAAATTTATGATATAAGTTTGATAAATAAGAAGTCACACTAAAACCATTACAAAATAATTAAACAATAAATTTAGTTTCTTTTATACCTTGGGCACTATAGGTATATCTTTCTGTTTTTAGTTTGTGTGAAAACCAATTTGTATAAACCCAATCCCCATGCATTCAACAACTTTAACCTGTAAAGTGAGACGATGGAGTTGAACTGTAATAAAAGAGGTTGGCGTTGGATTGCCATTTTGACCCACTTATAAATGGGTCGATGTAGATTATGTAAATAGGATGAAATGAAAAAAATAAAATAAAAAGTTTAGCTTGAAGGTAAATAGAGTGTCAAAGATCAAGAGTTGCCAAAAGTGTTTCTCTGTGATCATAATTGGGATACTTATTATTTATAAATAATAAAAACAATTTTGAAAGAAAAGTGCTTCTGGTTAACCTAACCCATTACCACTTACTCAACCACCAATATGCAACATCTAACACTAATATCTTAGAAGTCAATTCAACCTGTTTCGTATAACTTGTATAGGGATATAACTCACTGTCTCTCAGGAATCCCATCCTTACATTGCTTTCTATTCACTACATCCTCCTTCATAGTTCCATAAAACTAATTTGATGAACATTAAAATAAAGTTAGCTTTACAAACCACTTTCACCAGACGTACTATGAAGCATTGCAATTCCACACTGCTGCAAGTCAATATAACATTTACACTACAGATCTTTCAAGATATAATACACATCTTTTAAAAGGGATAAAGATAATATACCTAATTTTATGAACTTAGCATTGAATGATATATCTTTCCATCAATATCATATCATGTTCCCACATGTTTGCCTCATCATATGCACAAAATATGACTTGTTAGCCACGTTTACCTACATTTATCTGCCAAACCTCTCAAGTCAGCGTGTAAGATACTTCCTCAGTTATGAAAGAGACAAAAGGTTGTGCTCTAAAAACTAATCTAAAAAATCATCATTAATTATTTCTCATTTTCGCAACAATAGCTTACCAATTGAGAAAGTAGAAAAAGTATCTGGATTACATTTAAAAAGGTAGAAAAAGTGTTTTTTCTACTGTTATTTATACATGTATATAGCAGATACTCTTAAATTAATATACTTTCATCCTAAAGAACAATTAACAATATAACAAAATTAGAGCAATCAATAACATGACAAAAATCAGAAATATTAGACACTTGAGCATATATGCAGGGGCATTTTGTGAAAGATCAAATAATGATTTCAAATATGAGTTACCTTCTATTCTGAGGTTGAATTGTTGTTTGTTAAAGCAGTAGCACAATCAAGATTCAACTAACTCAAGAAGAAGAAAAAATTCTAATTTGAAAAGTGAGAAGTAATTCTAAATCGGAAGAAAAATGCAATTCTAAAACCCAGATACGATTTCAAATTTCATCATCTAAATTGAATAATTTAGCATCGTTATTTTAAGCGAAGGAGGATCTGTATTTCTGACCTTTATTAACGCATCAGATGATTCATCATCTTCTTTGTTATCCATTACACCTTTCTTCTTGAGTTTCTCAAACCGCTGCAAATCCTCTCGTTTTTTGTTGTGGGATGATGATGCAAATTTTCTTTCTCGTTTTTTTAAAGCAAAAATACACACAAACATAACGTTGAAGAACAATCGATGAATGGGATGATGACGGGGAGAAAGATGATTCTGTATAAAATCTTGATGATGAAGGCTCACAAACAGTATGGAATTTGATGGTGGCGGCAACAAAAGTTCAGAGAAACCCTAGAAGAAGATGGGGGACGAACACGATGAAAGGGTTTAGAATGAAGGAGCTTCGATAATCAGAACTTCTTATACCTCAGGTTAAAAAAAAAATTGGATCACCAAAACGGTTTAAAAGATCCGCGTTTCTTTTAAAGTTTTTTTTTTCAATATTTTTATTCAAAAATCCGAGAAAATTACATGTATGCAGGTACCTAAGTGGCTGAATTTAAAGAAGATACTAATTTAGGTGGCACACCTTAAATTGTGCCATCTGAACAATAAAAACTTATGTTTAATATGTATATGTAATATAGATATAGATATAGATATTTGCTCTATGACACCAAAACCCATTTACTTTTAGTAATTGTCATCGGGTGGCCAAAGTTATAATCCATTTCAAGTTACATGAATTAAACTATCACCTTATTTGAACCAAAATACCAACTAAGATAATTACTGCATTATTAAAAAATGATGATAATAATAATACTACACTTGTTTTCTCAGATTAGGTTAATTACATCGTTTTAACTCATTTTCTTCACACCTACTAAACACCAACAATAATATAAAGTACTATTATTTATAACCATATCGGTGTATCTTCAATATAATGAATATCAAATAGAGTTAACCTAATATACACTGATAAAGAGGGTTATTGGCCTCTATCTTACTGACGAGAGTGAGTGAAGTAGAGGCATCAATCATGATTGCAACGCCAAATGATAACACCAAGACACAACATATCAACACACAATATGCCACAATTAACACGATAATAAGGAAGAATCAACATATCATCACACAATATACCATGAATCAACAGATAAGCACGCAGATGCAAACCTAATAAACAAGGCTCCATCCATGTTTTCACACCACTTTAGTGGGAGATCAAGGGTTGACCAAGATGCCAGACTCATACCAAGAGTAACACAAACTTACAATAGAATAAAAGAAGGTAATAACAGAAAGTAACCACAGCCACGTTCAGGAATAAGTTTGAGAAAAACAGATTACAACAAAACCAATCAAGTACTTAGATACACCATCCACAACCTACTCCCAGAGCAATAACAGAAAAAACCAAATACTCGCTACCACGTCCAACACAAGTTAGGACCCAATCAGTTATTTTACTATGATTTTAAAAAACACCAGATTAGAATGATGTCAACGAGGATTTTTGCCTAGTTAGAATTCTCCAAGTGAGCACTGAGTCGTATAACCTTCACCAAGGGTTATAAAGACCAGGCAGCAGTGGTGGAACTAGAAACGTTTTTGAGGAGGTCCACAATTTTTTTTACGGAGTCATTATTTTTAAATATTTCAGTGTAATAGAAACTTACATAAAGAAAATTGGTCCATATCGGGTTGGTCACATAAGATATTTGAAAAAGAGGTTTAGGATCAATGTATTTGAAAAGAATAGGTTTACAATGAAAGTAACTAAAAGATGAAAATGGAAGAATGATCAATAAATTTAAAGATTCGTTCGAAACCCACCGTGGCGTTACCCCTCGTTTACTCTCTTCACTAAAATTAATAAAAAAAGTTGGAAAAAAGGTTTGTGACCCCATTTATACAACGGTAAATTTAATGAAAAAAAAAGGTGGGGTGTTACCCCTCATTAACTCATTTAAATACAAAACCTGAAAATAATTATAAAATAAAATTTTGTGGCTCGCAACAGATCAACGATAAATAAGACAAAACCTCCCATTGATTCAAGCTCAAAAGTGAACATTGCTTTCTACTTCCTTCCAGACGACTCTTTCACTCTTTCAATTTACTTTTCCCATCATTTCTTTTGCGGCTAATTCTCATAATCAAAGCTGTTGGCGGCTATCTTGCAAGTTTAAACCATTAACTCTATTTCTTAATTTTCATTTATACAAGATTAAATTTAATGGAAAAAAGGTTGGGAAAATGGAAAACATAAGGTACCAGAATTGAACTTGTGCCTTCTCAAAATCAGGCGGACTATATTACCACTAGGCTGGTGGATGGAATTGTTTTCAATATACCAAACTACTTATTTAATAACTCTTCAACACACACAAAAAAATTATTTTAAAAACCGTTCACATATTACAGGTCCGTCCCTACCAAGCAGAATACCTACTGTTCGTGGTTCTTTCTCTTAATATTTGTGTGTGTTTGTTGTGAATCGGTTAGTTTCGTTGTGCCGTTTAAAACCTAACAGTTGATATCAGAGCAAAGTTGATGTGTTTGATTCATGTAAAGATTCGCAGTTGGTGTTTTCGTCGTTCTAACCGTAAATGTTCGATTGAAGAAAAGGGTTTGTCGAATGTGAGATTATTTCATAATTAAGAAGGAATATATTTGTGGATGAAGTTTTTTTAAAATTTTGTTTTGGTGGTGTAGCTATCTCCACGACACAAATAAAGAAACAAGTAAAAGACATTGCGGGTAATAAAAAGGAACTAGTAGGTGGGACCACATTCATTCTTGTTTAAAAACGAGTAAAAGGACCCGTGCGTTGCCGCGACGTGCGTTTATTTAATCGAACATGATATCGTTGGTTCATCTGAACTATGTGTCTTGAATGTTTGTGATATTGTTATTTCATTTGAAGCATGTTTCTTGAATGTTTGAGCGAATTATTCTGAGATAGTACCATATTAAGTCAAACGCTTCTAAAGAGTTAGAAATAACTCTTTGTTGCTGCTGCTTCTTGTTAGAAAAATTATATTTACTAAATATATATACATATATTTCGTATATATACATACATATATATAATTAAATATAATATGTGGCCTTTAATCATTTATCTTAAATGATCAATTACCTAATTAACCCAGACATTTATTTGATGGACGTAATTTCCCTTAATTGATGGACTAGGGTTTCCCCTTGGGTGTATATATAGAGCCTTATTAGAGATTAGTGGTTAATCACCTATCATTATTTCTCTCTCTCTCTCTCTCTGCACTCTCTCTTTCTCTCAAATCATAATCCCCTTTACGATTATCACCATCATTAGCATGCACCCTAAAGGGAACCAAGGCTACTCACAGGATGGACAACCTGACTGCTGTTGATCTCAACCAGATGACAACAGGTAATATTTACATATGTATTATCTGTTTATTATAACAATTCAGGATTCGATCAACATGTGGTATCAGAGCGTATGTTGCTCAATCGAAGTCATGAATTTGATTTCGTTTAACCCTATTTTCGAAATTATACAAGGGTTTTCGAACATAACCTAAACCCTGAAAAACCCTAATTCGTTTTTGTCACACCCCCCTCCTCCGCACCCTGCCAGGTGTAGGGGAGGGCGTTGGACCGGCTGTCCGTATCATTACCCGAGATTACCAACGTTTCTAGCATCGCACACATACACATACA
>JBCNJP010000019.1:34184620-34431249 GCA_039602395.1 Deinandra increscens subsp. villosa | reverse complement strand
ATCGGACCATATGGCTTTTCGATTGGCTTTTCTATTCGGGCCATATGGCTTTTCGACCGGCTTTTCGATCAGCTTTACGACTGGCTTTTCGACCCAGCTTTTCGATCGACTTTTCGGTCGAACTTCTCGATCGACTTTTTGACCAGCTTTTCGATCCGATCGAAAAGTCAGCTTTTCGATCGGACACCTGCTTTTCGATCGAAAACCCCTTTTCGACCGGATACCCTCAGAAATTTGGGGCTTAACATTAAAATTTGTTTTGTTTAAAACCTTATATGCTTATGTTTTACAAAACCTAATAATAATTAAGATTAGTTCATTAACTTGTATTAGTTATTGACATGTAGTAATTCTGGCCAAAGCTGATTTGATACATTAATCGATGTCATCATTATTTCTAATACTTGTTAACTTATTTGAATTAAACTAAATTATTCGTTTAACTTGATAACATTTTAAAACCTCGATTCTGGCCAAAGCTGATTCGTTGTTCATACAATGATTATCAACTAAAATTAGGCATTCGCCTCACTTATACAAGTGTTTCTCTTCTGGCCAAAGCTGATGAGTTATGCTTGTATTCAGCGAAACTAATTTGTACATAAAGCTTAGATGCATCATTTCTGGCCAAAGCTGATGTGATGCATTACTTTATGCACATACCTCTTAATTTGTTCATAATGCTTAGGTGATAGGCAAGTAACCAAAGCGAAAGCTGACTCATTTAAGTAGAACCTTAATTTGTCTATTAGTTTTTGGTGATTGTAATAGACTATTATCACAACTTTGTTGCTTCATAACTATGGTCCTTATCTATGCCTGCTTATTAATATTATTATTAATGTTATATTAATATTATTATTGTTATTATCCAATTAATCACTACAAGACTCTTTACTAAGTATCTCACTATTCTCACTCTTGTCCACTCTAAGCCTCAACTTTCGGAGTTGAAACCTTATCTGGAACAAATTTTGCTGCTTGGAAGGATTCTGTGAATTTGGTTCTCGGCATATTAGGCTTCGATCATGCACTCCTAACCGATGCTCCTGCTGCCCTCACTAGTTCGAGCACTACTAAAGAGAAGACTGCTCATGATAAATGGGTCAAGTGCAACAAGATGTGCCTTTTGATCATGAAGAAATCCATTGACATTGCCATCAGGGGGGCCATACCAGATTCTGACAATGCCAAAACTTACCTGAAGTCCGTGGTGGAGTATTACAAAGGAATCTCAAAAGTGCATGTTGGCAACCTCATTCTCAAGTTGCTGACTACTAAGTATGATGGAAATGGCAGTATTCGTAAGCACCTGATGATAATGAACGACAGCGCCAACAAGCTTAAGGTGTTAGAAATGCCGATTGGCGAGACGTTTCTGGTTCACTTCATTATGACCTCTCTTCCTGCGTCTTTCGAAACCTTCAAAGTCAACTACAATGCTCAGAAGGACAAATGGAAAATGAGCGAGCTGATTGAGATGTGCGTGCAAGAGGAAGAACGTCAGAAGCTTGACAAACCAGAAGTTGCTTACCTCGTGACTGCTAACTCCAACAACAAGAGGAAGGGCAAGTTTCCACAAAGGGAGTATCCTAAGGTTCAGAAGAAGGATGAAGGTACATCATCCGGCTCTAACAACTCCAAGAACAAACCTTACTGCAAGTTCTGTCGCAAGCTTGGACATAAACAAAATGACTGCAAAGGTTTCAAGGAGTGGCTGGCTAAGAAAGGTAATCATCTAAATATGATAACTGAGTCCTTTAATTTAAATGTTCCAACTAATTCATGGTGGTTTGATTCTGGTTCTATGGTTGATGTAACTAATTCTACTCAGGGCTTCCATTCAATCCAGATGCTGGAAAGAAACCAAAGAACACTTAAGCTTGGGAATGGAAAGGATTTAGCCGTTAAAGCCGTGGGAACCTTAGATTTAATAATGAAAACTGGTTTATGTATTAAACTTTATGATACACCTTATATATTCCTGAGATTACTCGAAATCTTGTATCAGGACCAAAGTTAGACATGGACGGTTTTGATGTTTCTCATGGTCATGGCAAACTTACTATCTATTTTAATTCTCAAGTATTTGGTTTTGGTTATCTGGATGGTGGTCTTTATAGATTAGAACTAGATGATGCTTTCTCTAATTCTTTGCTGTCATATAATATTAATGAAAAATCAACAAAGAGAAAACCCAAAAGAGACTTAGAAACTTCATCTATGTTATGGCATCAACGTTTAGGCCATATCTCACCTGATCGTTTATCGAGACTCGTGAAAGATGAAATTTTACCATCTCTTGACTTCTTTGATTTTGGAACATGTGTCGAATTCATTAAAGACAAATTGACATCGACCAATAAGAAGGGCACCACTAGGAGTTCTAAATTATTAGAAATTATTCATACTGACATTAGTGGCCCCTACACTACCACTGGAATTACAGGACATAACTCTTTTATCACTTTCATAGATGATTATTCTCGTTATATGTATTTGTATCTCATCAAAGAAAACTCTGAATCACTAACAACTTTTAAAGACTATAAAACTGAAGGTGAAAAACAATATGGTCTTCAAATAAAAGTTGTCAGGTCAGATAGAGGAGGTGAGTATTATGGTAGACATACAGATTTGGGTCAGGCCCCTAGACCATTTTATGAGTTTTGCAAAATCCATGGGATCGTGAACCAATATACCATGCCTGGTACTCCTCAACAAAATGGTTTTGCTGAAATGAGAAACAGAACTCTAATGAACATGGTACGAAGTATGTTAGCCAACTCAGAATTACCTCTATTCCTCTGGACCGAGGCCTTGAAAGCAGCTGTTCATATACTCAATAGAGTTCCCTCAAAATCTGTCCCTAAAACTCCTTACGAACTTTGGACATGAGACAAACTGAGTCTAAAATATATGAAAGTATGGGGTTGTCCTGCCGAGGCCAAACTCTATAATCCCTTCTTAAAGAAACTTGACATGAAAACGTCACTTGTAACTTCATCGGTTATCCCAAACATTCAAAGGGTTATCGGTTTTATTGTCCTTCCCATGTCACTCGTATAGTAGAAACAAAGAATGTCACGTTCCTTGAAGATCATAACATCAGTGGGAGCAATGAAAATTCTCCAGATGATTTGCGAGAAGTACAAGACGCGGGGGGGGGGGGGGGGGGGCTCGATGCTCGTCACACCTCCGTTGCCGACACTGCACCCACACAGCCTCTCACACCACCTCCCTCACCAGGAAATGAAGACTCTTCAAACGAACAACCACAAAACAATGTGTTGAACCCGCTGAAACCATTGTTCAACCCAGGAGGTCATTTAGAGTGAGAAAGCCTACTAACTTTGATGACTATGAAACATACCTGGCTGAAATTGAAACGGATGGTGGAAAGTTCATCGATCCCACGTTTTATAAAGAATCCATGAACAGTGATCAGTCTTCTGAATGGAATAAAGCTATTCTTGACGAGCTTGATTCCATGAAAAAAAATGACGTTTGGGATTTAGTTGAATTACCCAACGGTGCCAAACCCGTAGGATGTAAATGGGTCTTCAAAACCAAACTAGATCCTCAAAGAAACGTTGAACACTATAAAGCGAGATTGGTTGAAAAAGGCTACGCTCAGAAAGAGGGAATTGATTATCAAGATACCTTTTCCCCTGTCTCTCGAAAGGATTCCTTAAGGATCGTTGCGGCCCTGGTAGCTCATTTTGATTTAGAGCTACATCAAATGGACGTTAAAACCGCTTTCCTGAACGGTGACTTGTATGAAGAAGTGTTCATGACGCAACCTGATGGGTTTAAACCAGAAGGTCAAGAACATTTAGTCTGCAAGCTAAAGAAATCAATATACGGGTTGAAACAAGCATCGCGTCAGTGGTATCTAAAGTTTGATGAAGTCATGAAGAAACACGGTTTTCTGAAGAATCAAGTGCACCAATGCACCTTTCTTAAGATGAGTGGGAGCAACTTTACTATACTTGTCCTATACGTAGATGACATTCTCTTGGCAAGTAATAGTTTAGATATGTTGCATGAGTCAAAGCGATTACTTTCGCTCAACTTTGACATGAAGAATCTCGGAGAAGCTTCTTATGTTATATGCATCGAAATACATCGAGATAGAGCCAAAGGGATCTTAGGCCTGTCCCAAAAGGCCTACATTGAGTGCGTCCTCGCTCGATATAACATGCAACATAGTAACCCCTATAAAGCTCCAGTAATTAAAGGAGATGTTTTCGGCACTTTCCAATGTCCGAAAACAGATGAAGAAAATGAGCAAATAAGAATGATACCTTATGCATATGTAGTTGGTAGCATCATGTATGCTCAAGTCTGTACTCGTCCAGATATTGCTTACATTGCTGGCATGTTAGGCCGTTATCAAACTAATATTGGTCATGATCACTGGACATCAGCTAAGAAGGTTCTTAGATATCTGAATGGGACGAGAGACTACAAACTGACCTACAGAAGAAGTGATAATCTGGAATTAGTCGGATATTCTGATTCCGATTTTGCTAAATGTAAAGATGATAAGAAATCCACCTCGGGATACATCTTTATGTTAGCAGGCGGGCCCATTTCGTATAAGAGTCATAAACAACAGCTAACTTCAACATCCACTATGATGGCAGAGAACATTGCTGTTTACAACGCAACCTGCCATGGAATGTTGCTCAGAAATCTGATCACTCGACTCAAAATTGTTAATTCCATTTCTAGACCATTGAAGCTTTATTGTGATAATTCAGCCGCCTTTACTTTTTCGAACGGTAACAGTTCAACTGGCGCTGGATTGTACCTCGATACAAAGTATTTGTTTGTTCGTGAACGAGTTGAGGAAAATGTTCTTTTTATTGAGTATATAAGTACTAAGGATATGCTTGCGGATCTGATGACTAAGGGTCTCCCAACTAAAGTATTCGAAGAACTTGTTTTGAGGATGGGCTTTACTAAAGACCTTATCTAGCATATCGTACTTCTTATTTTAATTTAATTTCCTCTCCGTTTGATTTTGTTTTTAAATATGTTATGCATGCATTATTGACATATAGAAAGTTTTATTATAAATCAACGTTAAGGGCTTACTTTTTTTTTTGTGATTGATTCTGAATTTAAGTTGAATTTTAAATATGGAATTGTAGTATGATTAATGGGGGTATTGAGTTGGATAATCAACTCTATGACTGTATTTTTCTGCTGCAATTTTGGTTTAAAATTGAAATGAGTATTAAATTCTGATCAGACTTAGATAATAACTCATTATAAATGATTACTCGACCAAATGGGAGAATGTTAGACAAAATATATTTACTAAATATATATACATATATTTTGTATATATATATATAATTAAATATAATATGTGGCCTTTAATCATTTATTTTAAATGATTAATTACCTAATTAACCCTATCAGGCATATATTTGATGGACGTAATTGCCCTTAGTTGATGGACTAGGGTTTCCCCTTGGGTGTATATATTGGGCCTTATTAGAGAGATTAGAGGTTAATCACCTATCATTATTTTCGTCTCTCTCTCTCTGCCCTCTCTCTCTCAAATCGTAATTCCCTTTACGATTATCACCATCATTAGCATACACCCTAAAGGGAACCAAAGCTACTCACAGGATGGACAACCTGACTGCTGCTGATCTCAACCAGATGACAACAGGTAATATTTACATATGTATTATCTGTTTATTATAACGATTCAGGATTCGATCAACACTTCTATCATATTAAGTAGACACCTTTAGAAGGTTAGAAATAAGTGTTTGTTGCTTCTACCATATTAAGTAAACACTTCGAAAAAGTTAGAAATAAGTGTTTGTTGCCGCTAGTTTTGAAACATGTGTTTCTTGCTGCTGGTTCTGACATGTGACTTTGTATCTTAAAACGAAATTCTCCAATTCCTAATAAAGTTCCAACTTTAGGCAAGGTTCTTTCTCATTGACATGAACTGCAAACATCACAGTAAACTGGTGCGGGCCTTGTTATAAATGATAGAATTCATTAGTAGTAATTCAACACATGGTTTGACTTTCTCTTTTAGAGGAAATGATCACTTCAAGTGTCACACCCCAAAAAATCCCACGCGCGATAACGCGTCGCAGGGAGCGTGACAAACCATGATCGCAGTCCATTAGTTACACCAAACGACCCGTAATTAATAAAATGTTTTATATCTCATTAAAATATAATTACAGGGTTTTACAAATGCAGAAGCGTAAATACAATGAAAGTGTTAATGTAAAAACATCGTCACCTAGGGTGACGTGGCTTGCTCAAAGACATTAAAAGGGTTTTCAAAGACTCATGCATGCGTAATCACGATACTCGAACACCTGTGACCTGAGAGAAACATGTTTAAAAGAAAAAGTGTCAACCAAAGGTTAGTGAGTTCAGAGGTTTTAATATTCACAGTCAAGTTTTTCGCCTATGGACACAACAGTTTAAAGTCCATAGACAAGTGTAAAGTTTTGTTATATTTCCATATCGTAGGTAGCTAGCCTAGAGTTCATGTCACTAGATAGTTCTCAACCGAAGCTGACTAATTAGTTGTAGGAATAATCCTACGTGTTTTGCCTTCCCCGTGTCCCACCAGAAACAACGGTACGTTTACGCTAATATTACTCTCAGTCCGACCGCCAGTAGGGTGGGTGCATCACGTGCCCGCTAATATTCCGTCACACAACATTATTTAAGCGTGGTCATACATTCCTTTTTGGTCACATGAATAGAAAATTATAAAAATTTCGTGGCCGTTTGGTGCATTTCGCCACTCTTTTTTAAGTGTGACAAATAAGTGCCACATGTTTTTATAAAACAGTGGCGAAAACCACTACACCTGATTGTTGTCACATAAACAAATAAATATGTGGCCAAAAGGGTCCAAAGACTATATAGTTGGCCACGTGTACAAAATATGTGTGGCTAAAGCTAGTGTTTCTTACCTTTGGCCACGTTTTTTAAAAACAATGGCTATACATTACAAAAAAACCGTGGCCAAAGCCACATTTTGACGTAGTGAAACTAGTTGTTCAATGGCTAGAATTCTTGAATTGTGGGACAAATCGAGCGCCATGCTCATAACGCTCGGGCCTTTTTGGACCCATAACGCCCCGAGGGCGTTGTCCCTGTCGCTATGTGGGTGCGATATTGGGCTTTAACGCCCCATTATGGACGGACTTATAATCGTAATATAATTTTTTTTCAATTGTTTATTTAAAAAGAAACGGTTTCTTACGAATAATATAAACTTTACATCCTAGATAGTTATAGAGAGGGGGTTATTGTGGGAAGTTTGGTTTGAGTAAAAAGGATAAGAATGAATCATAACCATTAGATCTTCAATTAAACAAAGATCTATAGCCCAAAGTTTTTTATGTGTAGAATTAGAGAGGAAAACAAAAGATGGAAATACATTTTTGACTTTTTATCAAGTTAAACCTTCACAACTCTTAGATATGGCATTATTTAAAAAAACTACACCATAAAAATGAGCGTGTTTTATTTTTAAAACACGTACAGCGTTATCATATATTAAAATAAAAAAGTTTACGCTTTCGATTGTATCAAAATCTTCAGATCATTGTATCAAAAATGTTCAGGTCATTGTGTCATATTGTGTAAAAATATTCAGATCATTATGTCATATTGTGTCAAAATGATCAGATCATTGTGTCACATTATGTCAAAAATCAAAAAAGTATTTTTTTTTATTTTATATATAGCAACACTATACGCGTTTTAAAGATAAAAAATGCTTGTTTTTACGGTGTAATTTTTTTTTAAAAATGTCGTATGTGAAAGTTATGAATGATTAAAAAAATAGAGGAACTTAATTAAAAGTCAACAAAGATGGCTAAGACTAAATTGACTCTTCTTATTTTTTATTAGATCAAGATCTAATTACTGAGATTTCTTCTTATCATTATTACCCAAATCAAAATTTTCATTTAAACCTCTTTCGATAGTTATAATCATTTGTTATTAATGGGTTTGTTTTTTGTTTTTTTTTTCTTGCATTTTAAACTAGAGAATATACATGTAAATTATATGTTTGAACATTTTTAATATATATTATCCGAGTCAAGTATTAGAAACGTATTATTTTATAACTATGTGATTAGCGACTTCGCGTGACAAACGTCCTATTATTTTATTAAGATGTGTGTCATTGGGGTTGTAGCATAATGATTAGAGATAAAGTCTTTTTGATGAATAACAATGTTCAAACCTTGGTAATGATAAAAAACTGGTGGAGTTAAAAAATGTTGTTCAAACCTTGGCCATGTGATTAATAAAGATGTCAAAAATGTAACGTTTGATAATTGGATACATCTTTCGCCAATAAAGTAGGGGGCAAAAAGTAAGATAAAATCGGCGCTCATTAAAGACGTACATGCTTAAGGCTTAAAATCGACTTAGACATATTTTTTAGATCTATAAATATTGGTCATGGTTTTGTTAGCCATTCAAAAACAAGAAAGAATAGGAAATCATTTTTATATTTTACATAATGCTTTTTTCTATTGTTGTGGCTATTTTGTTATGTTTATTTGCTTTGGTTTGTTTGTGTGGTAGCGTGGGAAGAATAACTTTGCCCAATAATGTGTTGGTATCTTCTGTTCTAGCATTCGGAGACTCTTATGTTGATCAAGGAAATAATAACTACATCAACACTACAGGCAAAGTGAACTATCATCCTTACGGGGAGGATTTTGTGGGTGGAATACCAACCGGAAGGTTCTCCAATGGCAAAACAATTCCCGACTTTTTAGGTATGCAATAGTATATTTCCACACCATTTAAAATGTGATCTCACACCACTTACAATTATAAATAGTTTTTTCACTTATTCAGACTTATCAATGTTAAAAAAAACTCCAATAAACTTTCAAAAATAGTTAGATGGGCGTTTAAATTTGGATGGTGTAGTAATAAAAGAACCATTTTTAGCCTTTCTTGATATCTCTTGCCAAAATACTTGGTATGTTACATGCTTAACCATCTGTTTTCGTTTTAACTTATTTTTGACGAGTGTTTTATCGTGTCGTTTTTAGTTCTTTATTATTATTCCTCTCATGAAATTGTAATAATGTTATTTGAAATTTGAAGCCGAGGCACTAGGAGTGAAGGAATATGTTCCGCCATTTCTAGACCCTGTAATAAGTGACAAAGATCTTCAAACAGGTGTAAGTTTTGCTTCTGGTGGTAGTGGGCTTGATCCATTAACAACGGAAATAACGGTATGTAAACCTTTTAATATATATATATATATATATATATATATATATATATATATATATATATTCCTTCCTCATTATTTATACTTAATACCATGGTTATGGTTAACTATATGTGTGCACAACGTACAATTAGACTGCAATACCAATGTCGGTTCAAGTGGATCTGTTCAAACAATATATCGAGAGGCTCAGAAGAAACATTAACGAAGAAGCTGCCAATAACATAATCACCAATAGCTTAGTTGTGCTTGTCGTGAGCACCAACGATCTACTTGTTAGCTTTCCTTTGAGAAGCTCACAATATGATGCTCTTGCGTATTCAAACATGCTGGTGAAGCTAGTCTTGAACTTCATACAGGTACAAAGAGTTTTGAACAAAAAAGAGGTGTCTAAAATTATATTACTAATTAAGAGATGGTGTTTGTACACTTTTGAAGGAAGTATACACCTTGGGAGTAAGAAGGATGGTTGTATTTAGTGCGCCCCCAATCGGTTGTTTACCAGAGGTGAGGACTGTAGCCGGAGGTCCACAAAGAAGGTGTGGAGACAAGGAGAATAATTTAGCACAATTGTACAACACCATTCTAGAACAACAACTTCAGTTTTGGACAACAAGTTTTCCTCAATCCGGAGTTACATTTTTCGATTACTACAATCCTCTTATAAATATCATTGAAAACCCCAAAAAATACGGTATAAACTTTATATTATTGCCTACAATTTACATCCTTAAATTTCCAATACCTTTTTCTTCTTCTGATTATCTTGTTTTTCTAGGCTTCGATGTTGTAGACAAAGGATGTTGTGGAACCGGAAAGGCAGAGGTGTTATATTTATGTAACAAACTAACTCCTACGTGTCCTGATCGCTCTAAATATTTATTCTGGGATGGTTTACACATAACGGAGAAAGGATATAACATCATAGTAGACCAGCTTATTCAAGATTTGATGAACTCCTTCTTCTAAGATGATCAATACTAATTTGGATCCGGTTAATTAATATTTAAGTTTCTGCTTTTAGAATTTCTGAAAGTGGCAAAACTTAGTGATATTTCATTATTACTCTTTATTTGCATATAAGTGTTATTTTGTATACGAACTAAAGAACTCTTATCTTGTGTCAATATCGCATTTGACGGATAAGATAAATCGTTTATTATCGTGATAATCAATGGACCCCGTATCTTAACTACTTTATAACGCATTTGATTCAATGACAAACTTGTAAATAGCAAATCTTTTAAAATTAAGATGCACAAGTTAATAATAAAACATCATATACAAGTCATTAAAGCTACCGTTTAAACCGTAATGAACATCCAGTCGAAACGAATTGGGTTGCAGACCACATTTCCTTTTTCTTTTTCACAGTTTGGATGGGATATTTAAGCCAGAGAGAAGATACAAATCAATAAACCTTTGTCCACATTTATTCAAATTCTTGTGAAAGATAACACCAGTTCCTCTGCACCCTTTCTCTCTCTCTCTCTAATCTAACCTATGCGTAGTCGGCAACTTTCTCCCAAATCCATGAGTTTTACTCTCAAAAACCCTACTCTCCTCCATCGATTTAAGTGCTTCAAAACGGTTAATCTTTAGATGATCTATAATATAAGTGCTTCATTAAGTTTGGTTGGATCTAGGTTCTAAGTTTCTTCGTTACATGTTTAGAATCTGTATCAGCTTTCAACTATCATGCATCCATCATTTACTCATTTCATTTGTTGGGTTATAGTGGTTTTTAACACTGCATCTTTCTTTCTTATTAGTCATAAGAGTTTGTTTATAATATCCTTGATATTTCATCTTTTTCCTTCTAATTGTAGATACTGCTACTATAGGTTTGTGGTTGATTTCAAGCTTATTTACTCTTCAGGTAGACCCCTTATTTATATCAGTCCTTACATAGTTTATTTTGTTGGTTCAGCTAGCTGGATGTAGGAATTTAAATTTATCATATAAGTTCTTCTAGATGCTGGCCCGGCCAGGTTAGTTACTTTGAAAGAACAATGATTGTGAAATACCCGATATCTATAGCACAAAAAAAAAACAATAATACTAATAGTAATACAACATGCAACTTCCATTGTGGTATAGTGGTAGGAAGCCTGTGTTCTCTACTTGAGACACAGGTTCGATTCTTACGAGCAACACTTTGGAAGGGGCATTGACGATGAGGGGAGACTTGGGGCTGAAAGGTCAAAAGTTCGATCCCCGAGCTCCCAGGTTTTACCACCCGGCCGCTCGCGGAGATGGATTTTCCCTGGAATGTGCTCAACTAGTGTAAATAGTCCCTGGATTTTCCGGGGCATTCGTTGGCCGTTCAATAAAAATAGTAATAAAACATAAATAATAATGATATTTGAACTTGCACGTGAAGTGCAAATAAATACACCTCCCTTTACGTTTTTTTTTTAAATTCCGTCACCGCCGGCCGATCATTTCGTCGATTCAAATCAAAGGGCAATCTTCATTCCAAGTCCAACAAACTACCAGATAAGTCGGGAGGATCAAGCCATCGACTTGTTGTTAGAAGATCTCTGGCGACTCGTAGTATTCCGTCAATCGGTTGTTTCTTATCGGACTCTCAGAGGTACCCTTTAGAATTCCGTACTTTTGGTATCTAAACTTTTAATGTCATGAGAAATACCTGCAACTCTTATGTTAGTGGTGTTTGGGTTTTAAATTTGAAGATCAGAAGATGGGATGGGTTATTTGTATATATGGATATTAGTATGATGGTTGCATACCAAATGTCTTCTTTTTTTCGAAATCATGACAATCACACCTGAAATACACATGGTCTCACGTTGGTACAACCATAACTATTTTTTTTATTTATTTTTTTATAAATTTAATTTACTAAGAGAAGTAAATGAATGGGTTGAATAAGGATTCTGTAGTTTCACCCACTTTTATAATTAACTGGTTTTTTGTGTTTTAATCCAAATGAGAATATACAAAATAAAATTTGGCTATTAATTGTTGCAGGTTGTGGTTGAAATTGTTTAGTAGTGGTGAACTTATATTTTTAAAACATGAGTCATAACTATTGTATTATATACATTTCAGCTAAATCTAGATTGGAAATAAATAAATGAATTAAATGAATTTTAGGTTCTCGTGATTCTTGACACCGGTATAGTATTACCCGTGAATTTATTGTGCTTATAAGCTAAGGTGTGGTTTTTTGACCTTTCCCTCGTAGCTTAATATTTTTCGTTTGAGTTCGTATTTTATTGCTTCAAAATGTCATTATCATTTTTGCCTTATTGAACTGATCTATTGATTAGTGTCATGCCATTTCATTGATTATTGTTAAATTGCACTGTACCGTCTTATTGAAATTGTTTACATGTGATAGGATAGATTTCCTTTGTACTCATTATCGTATGTTCCCGTTATATTTAGACATAGTTATAAACCTTAGAGTTAAGGTTACCGAGACTTTTATATATATATTTGTATATTGTGATCGTTTTATTTGGCCTCAATACCCGAGCACATCCACCTATGGGGACCATAGGGTGTCAATTATGGCACCTTTTTGACGTACTATATCTGTGGCCGAGCGATAATTAGCCATGGCGTCTCGAAGTAGTTAATGGCGTGCTAAGTTGTTGCACTAGTTTTAATTAGAGACGATGGATCGATCCTAGGAAAAATTATTGTTATTGGTGAATTGGTTGGGTGTGTGCCCACACTCCCATATCACATTACTGGTACATTAGGGCTACAACCAATGTATATACTGTTACCATTAGCTCAAATGGGTATTTTCTTATTGATCCGTCTCATTTATTTCTTCTGAGTCGTATATTTGTTTTGTCGTCATTGTTACATTGTACTGCTATTGTTCTATCGTTACTGAACAATTTTTGGCTCAGCGTTTTCCTTTTTCTTGCGTCTTCTTTATTATTATGACAGGTAATTCTGGGGATAAAGGGAAAGAGATCAAGAGAGAGCAAAATTGATTAGGACGAGAAAAGTGAAAGAATTTTTAAAACTTTATTTATTTTAGATTATTATTTTCTTTGAACTTCGCATGTTTTCGTTTAAAACCTAGATTTTGGATTTTAAGCATTGAATTAAGTATTTTTGGAATGTTGCTATATTTGTTTACTGTATGAGTGACACATCAGCGCTACTCGGGTGGGAGTGTTACAGATTGCGTATTTGCTTTGTTCATTTTTTGATTTATTCATCTTTGAATGTTATCTGGAAGTTATATTCTATATTACATTTTCGAGTTAACAATCACAAGCATGTAGAAGCTTAATTTGAAAGAATATAATAAAAAAAACTATATATGCACAGGTGAATTTTTGTGTTTTTTTTCATATATTCTTTGTTAATTAGTGCCATTACTACTTGGTATGCTTTGATTATAATATACACTTTCTTTATGTAAATCTCTTAGACAGCCTGGTCACTGTATTTCTTTCTATACTTTAAAATCAAATGTCATTGATATGTTGGCAACCTTGGTTATTTGTTTGTGTTGGTATATTTGCATCTAGAAAGAAGCTAATATTGAAAAACTTACAACAAGATCAAGACATTGTTGGGAATGTTTAGCACGGGTAAAATTCTTTAAGTCAGAATTCTGAAGGAAGTTCCTCTTGAACTTTTCTTGTACTAAGTAGTTCCTCCGGAACTTTTCCTTAGTTACCTCGGAAGTTTGACTTCTCACACAGTTCAAGTTCCAAGACAAAAAGCTGACAGGGAGTAGTTCACTTTCCGTCATGCTTTACACTGTTCACCCGACAGAGCTGCTCAACTCTTCACAGTACTCATGCGTGTTAGTACAACAACTTTTGGAGTAGATATGATTACTTTATTTAGCCTAGTGGCTAAAAGGAAATAAAAGAATGTCTTTTATTTCCTCCTTACACTATATATATTAGTTGTATTTCTCTTGTTTATTGTTGATCTTTGTTCTTCTTGTTCATCAGTTGTAACATTTGTAAACACTTGAGAAGTAATTATATTGTAGTGCTTGGAATTTATATCTCGTGTTCAACTACTTTACTTCTTGTTTACTTGTTATCTTTTCGGATCAAAAGCATCTTTGCTTAGAACACAAACAAGTTTGATTCCGTCTTTCTTGTTTGATACCTCCATGTAACTTGATAGGTTAACTGTGATTAACCACGATCCAACAAGTGGTACCAGAGCTTTGGCTCTTGTGTTATAAAGTTTTAAAAGAATTTTTGAAAAATTTTCTTACGTGAAGGTGTTTTGTTTGCTTTAGATAAGACTGCTTCATATTCTTGATATCTGGAAATGAGTGAACTTAGAAATGGCAGCACAAACAAACCACCTACCTTTACTCCTAATGACTTTGACACCTGGAAACTTAGAATGGAAATTTTCTGTAAAAACACTGACCACAAAATGTGGACTTCCATTCACTCAGGTCCACAAGTCATTACCACCAAATCTGTAACACAACCAATTGTTGATCTAATCAAAACGTATGAGAATTATTCTGATGATAACCATAAGACCTGTGAAGGTGACTACAAAGCTTTGTGGGCACTCTAGGCAGCCTTCCTAATTCCATACTCATTGGCTTCAAGAGATGCAAAACTGCACATGATCTTTGGAAAGCTCTTATTGAAATGTATGAAGGGACAGATGAGGTTAAGGAAAATAAGAAAGATGTTTTGAAACAAAGATATGCAAACTTTTGTCACAAAAGAAGTGAAACCATGTCTGAACAATATTTGAGATATGTGAAACTTATAGATGAACTGCAAGGTGTAGATGTCAAAATAGAAAACGCTGATATAATAAGAAAATTTTTAAGATCTTTACCTGAAGTTTGAATTGTCTATACAGTTAGCATAAAATACAGCCGTGATCTCAAAACTTTGAAATTAGGAGATCTCTATGGGATGCTGAGTGCACATGAGATGGAGATGAATGAGAAGTCTCGTGTAACATCTAACTAGACATCATCTTCCAAAGGCACTTTGGCCCTCATCACTGCTCACTCAGAGAAATATTCTGATCATGAACCACATATATCTGTTCCTGAGTCTCCTAAAGGACATGAAAGTTTCATATTTTCAAAAGTTTGCAAATGTTGCTAACAGTTCATACACAGGGTTCACTAGATCAGATCTTGAATGCATCAGTGCAGATGACCTTGAGGAAATTGATATCACAACCCAGCTTGCTATGGTCTCACTGAGGGCACAAAGGTTCTACAAGAGAACTGGAAGGAAGTTACAATGGAGCCAATAATACTCCCATAGGCTTTGACAAATCAAAAGTCAAGTGTTACAACTGTCATCAGTTGGGACACTTTGCCACGGAATGTTCTCAACCAAGAAGAGATGGGGGTACAATACAGAAAAGAAACAAGAATACACCAAACCTAGCTCTTCTTCAGGCCCAACTCAACCAAAGCCTGCTTTCAAGCCATGCAACTGCTGCTGTTGCAAACAAAACAGGGTTTGTAGACTGGGAAGATGTGATGAGTGAGTTTGCTCCAACCAACCATGCTTTGATGGCCAGTGGTTCTTCATCTGCAAATGCAGAGGTAAACTCAAACTCCACAAACAAACCTGAAAATGTGTTGTGCGCACCTAAGTGCATTGAATTTGTTGAACAGTACAAAAAGCATAATCTGTCACTAATAGAAGAAATAACAAACTAAAAATGAGTTGAAAAACTACTAAAAAAGGGCAAATAAAGCTTACTTAACCAAAACTGATGAACTGAAACAAACCACAGGGGCTTTAAAACAACAACAAACTGATTTTATAACACAAATGGATGATGTTGTGCACAACTGAAAATTTCAAAGAAGCAAGATGAGGAATATGTGCTAGATATTCAAACCCTGAAAGACCAGCTAAGAGAAGCCATAAGCAATGCTGATAAGTTTCAGATTGCTAGTGAAAAAGCACATAAATTATGTCATAAACACACACATGGGAAGGGAAGGGTATCTTTTAGTACAGTGGAGAATCCTGATTCTTACACTAGCCTTGTAACTCTACCTCACAAGGAAATAAATGTCTCCTTGACCACTGACCAATGGAGAATGGTCCTGTAATTGAGGACCTCTCCAATGAAATTGATTGTGTGAAAAAGGATGAAGTTATACCAATTGAAAATCACATTGGTTTTTCAAAATCACAACAGCATCAACCAGCATCCCTGCTGAGGTTGATAATTTGAAAATCTCAAAACCAACTTTTAAGGTTCCAACTTTAAAATTTTCAAAAATTAAGGATGTAACTGCTGGTACCAAGAGTATAGACTCTAAAGAATCTCATTCTTCAGGATCTACTACTCAAAAAGTTGAAAAATCAAAATTTGTTGTTAATGAAACCACCAATCAATTGTAACCAAGATACCAGGATTCCTAAAAATCAATGAGGGAATGTATCATTTGTGGTGAGATAGGACATGTTGCCATACACTGTTCCTTCAATCCTTTTAAACAGATAATTAACAATACTAACATCTCTCCAAAGAGAAATCAAAATCTGTTTAACTCAAAGAATCAAAAGGATAGCAGGAAGGTGTCACCAAGAAGATCACAACGTGATCAGGGGCAATTTGGTAAAACACAAAAATTTTGGGAGGGAAATGAGAAGAACAGCAGCTTCTCACAAGTGAAAAGAAATTTTTTTCTCAAGAACAAAATTCCGCAGGAACTTCATTTCTTCCGGGAGAACTTTCCTCCGGAAGAAGTACAGTTCCCTCAGAACATTACAAAAACATCAGATCATCAAAACCTTCGAAAAAAAGATATGAATTTATACCCATGAGTTTATGAGTCAAACTCATCCATTTTACCAAGGTGGTTCACGAGCAAAATCAGCTCCTCGTGAAAGAAAACAATTTTCTGAACAGTAAGATGTCCATGATCATCCTGCACAAGTAAGTTCCTACGGAACTCAGTACTCGCATACTGAAATCCCCAATGTTGCCTCTCAACCAAAATTTGAAAATGCAAAACAAAGAAGCAACATGAAATACTGGGAAAAGAAGGCTTTTATTAAGAAACATGGTTTTCCCAAATGGCAAAGTTACAACAGGAGTGTAAATGATAAAAGGGTTAACTTTTCAGAACATGATGAACTTATATCTGAAAACCAAGGACCAAATCAACCCGTTATAAGAAATTACACTTATAATGATGCCATGGGAAAACCCAAGACCACAAAGGCTTGGGTCCTATACTCCAACTAACATGTTGTTTACCTGTGTAAGGGCTACCTAATAAATCTCAAGCAAATGTTTGGGTTGTAGATAGTGGGTGCTCCAGTCACATGATAGGTATAAAAATATTCTAGAAAATACAAAAAGATATGATGGAGGTCCCGTTGCTTTTGGAAGCAATGAGGGGTACATTACAACACTTGGTAATGTATCAAATGGAAGTTTTACTCTTGACAAAGTAAGTCTTGTCAATGTTATGAATTTCAATTTGTTGAGTGTATCACAAATTTGTGATAAGAACATGAATGTTTTGTTCAATGATGAAGAAGCACTAGTACTTAAGCCTGGTTTCAAAATTCCTTCTGAAATGATTTTAATTAAAGCTAAACGACAAGATGGCTTGTACTTACTTGATATGACAAATGCTACATCTCATGATGGTAACACTTGTCTAATATCAAGAGCTTCTATAGATGAGTCTGATCTTTAGCACATAAGACTTATACATGTTAATTACAAAACCATGAACAAACTTGTCAATTTAGGGTTGGTTAATGGTTTACCAAAGAAACATTTTAACTGTAATGAACATTGTATTGCTTGTTTAAAAGGTAAACAACACAAGTCTTCTCATAAGTCCAAATCTGAAAATTCAATTTCTCAACCCTTAGAACTGTTGCATATGGATCTTTTTGGTCCTACAAGGGTAATGAGTTTGGGAAAGAAGTCTTATTGTTTTGTCATAAATGATGATTTTTCAAGATACACATGGGTTTTCTTCCTAAGAACCAAGGATGAAACACCTGAAATTTTAAAAGCTTTAATCATACAACTTGAAAATCAGTCAAATTTCAAAGTCAAAACAATTAGATGTGACAATGGTACTGAATTTAAAAATCATTTTTGAAATTCATTTTGTGAAGAAAATGGTATATCTAGGCAGTTTAGTGCTGCTAGGACTCCTCAGCAAAATGGGGTTGCTGAGAGGAGAAATAGAACACTAATTGAGGCTGCTAGATCAATGTTGGCTGAGTCTAAGCTCGATCCCTGTAACTTTCTGGGTAGAAGCAGTGAACACTGACTGCTATGTTCAGATCATGGTGCTTGTAGTGAAAAGTAAGAACAAGACACCATATGAGCTTTGGAGAAAAAGAAAACCTAGTATCCATTCTCTCAAAGTTTTTTGGTTTTCCTATTACAATATTAATAACCAGTGAGTACTTAGCTAAGTTTGCTAAAAAAGGCAGATGATGGCTACATGGTTGGATATTCTGGTATGTCCAAGGCATACAGGGTATACAATCTCAGAACTAAAATTATTGAAGAGTCAATAAATGTGTTTTTCAATGAAAAATCTACAAATAAGATTAGTTTTGAACCCTCATGGTTATTTGATATTGATTCACTAACCAACGATTTCAACTTTACTGTTGATAAGTCTTTTAGTGAGTATGTGCAATCTCAGGGGTAGAACACAAATGCAAAGAAGGACAGCTGCAACTATGGTCCTTTCTACCACTCTGTCACACACAACCTTATAAACCTCCTACCAAGCCAACTGCTGCAATTCAACAAGTTACTGATCCACTCCAGTGAACTTGGTTGAAACAGAGTCAAGTGATACATAATCACAAGGAGAAGGATATGTCTCAGATACCAGTGATGATGGGAGTGTGCAGTATTCACTAAATGTGAATCAAACTGCTAATCATGATGGTTGTCATGAGTCAAACTTCTCTGACTTACTTCATGAGGAGAACATCAATTCGGTTATCAATATGAATGATCAACATGTTTCTGCTGCAACTACATCAAACTTACCCCCTTCACAAAGATTACCAGGAATTGAGCTTAGTATTCACCTGCCCCCAATTATTCCACCCACTAGACAAGTTCAAAGTCATAAATTCCCAATTTTTCAGAACATAAATATCAGCAAAACTCATCCAATTAAGAATGTGATTGGTGAAGTGAATGCTCCTGTTCTTACAAGAAGCAAGTCAGCTGCTGATGCAAATATCTGTTTATTTGCATGCTTCCTCTCCCAAGAAGAACCAAAGAAAGTTGAGAAAGCACTAAAAGACAATCATTGGATTGAAGCTATGCAAGAGGAACTGTTTCAAATCAACAAACAGAAAGCTGATGCAAATATCTGTTTATTTGCATGCTTTCCTTTATGGAAAACTGAAGGACGAAGTTTATGTCTGTCAACCACCAGGGTTTGAAGACCCACACCATCCTAACAAGGTGTGTAAACTGATCAAAGCTCTCTTTGGTTTCAAGCAAGCACCAAGAACATGGTATGAGACACTCTCAAACTAACTGCTTGGCCATGGTTACAGGAGAGGAGCCATTGATAAAACTCTCTTCTTCAGAACTATTGGAAAATATAAGTTACTTGTTCAGATATATGTGGATGATATCATCTTTGGGTCAACTAATCCTAAGTTGTGTAAGGAGTTTGAGACCCTATGCAAGATCAGTTTAAAATGAGTTCAATGGGTGAACTTAATTTCTTTCGGGGTCTTCAAGTGAAGCAAACTACGGAGGGCATTTTCTTGAATCAATCCAAATATATTCAAGATATGCTTAAGAGGTTTGACATGCTATCTACCTCTTCTGCAAAAACTCCTATTTCAACCTCTCACAAACTGAATTTAGATTCAGAGAGTGAACCTGTTGATCAGCTCACCTACAGGGCAATGATTGGATCATTGATGTAATTAACTGCAAGTAGGCCTGATATTATGTTCAGTGTATGCTTATGCTCTAGATATCAGTTTGATCCCAAAGAATCCCACATGAAGGCAGTAAAGAGAATCTTTAAGTACCTTAAGGGACAACCAAAGCTTGGGTTGTGGTATGCAAAGAATGATGACTTTACTCTTGTTGTCTACACTGACAGTGACTATGGTGGCTGCTACTTGGATAAGAAATCAACATCAGGAGGATGTCAATTTCTAGGAAATAGGCTTGTATCATGGCAGTGCAAGAAACAAACCTGTGTTTCTACATCAACTACTGAAGCTGAGTCTATTGCTGCTTCAAGCTACTAGGGTCAAGTGCTATGGAATCAGAATCAAATGCTGGATTATGGAATCACTTTTCTAGAAACTCCTATGTATGCAGACAACACCAGCGCCATTTCCATCACCAACAATCCAGTGAAGCACTCAAAGACAAAGCACATTGAGATAAGGTACCATTTTATTACAGACTGTGCAGAAAAGAAATTGATTAAGTTACACAAAGTTCATACTGATCTTCAACTAGCTAACCTTTTCACAAAGGCATTTGATGAGGCAATATTCTTCTTTCTCATCATAGCTATTGGGATGATGAACTTTGGTTAACTTTTGCTGTCAATTGTACTTTTCTGTACATACTTTTCTGTTTCCTTAAGTGCTTTTGTGTCTTTTAATCCTCTTCTTCAAAAACAAGAAAATCCTATAAAAATTTCAAAGAACTGTGTTCATAGCTAAACATTGCTTAAAATTTGCCAAATCTGTCAAGTTATGAGATTTTCTAAGTGTTTTAGCATTACCGAGAAAGTTCTGAGGGAACTCACTCAGTTCCTAGGGAACTTACTCCGGAAGCAATTTCTTTCATAAGGGACGTTCCGGGGGAACTCTCTAAGGCTTCTAATTTGTTTCAAATGTTTTCTAAGTGAGTGTCAGGGAACTCCGAAGTAATTTAAATCTAAGAGGGAACTTCCGAGGGAAGTTCTCCTATGGAAAAGTGAGGAGGAGAAAAACCTAAGGGAAAGAGTTCCGAGGGAAAAATTTTCTTCCGAGAGAACAAAATTGTTTCGAAGGAAAAGTTCTGAGGGAACTTTAATGAAGACTTAATCTTTTCAGTTTAAGTGGGACCCTTTTACAGTTATATTGCTGTTGCACAGTACAAACGCACAATGCGTTAACAGGGACGATTAACTGTTGTCCCCACTAACTCCACTGTTACCAGTTCCGTTAATTCCCTCTCTCCTCTCCCTTTAACTGTCACTTCCAGAGAAAACCTTTCACTTACGAAACCTAAATTCCCAAATACCCAGAAATCGCTCTCGCTTCTTTCTCAATTTCATCGAAATTCCTCTCGATTACTGAAGAAATCACCCAATACAGAGCAATGGCAACATCCATGTAACATCCCAAATTTCGTCTTGCAGTGTATTATTTTATTTATAATTTACCCGGGTTTTGGTTGGGAATTTGGAATTAGTAAATAACCCGAGACGGTTAGCGGAAATATTAGTTACTAAGTTAAAAATTTAGTGGCTAATATTTAAATAAGAGAAAAATAGGAGGTTTTATGTGTAAATAGAATTTATGGATTTTAAATGATCATTAATCATAAACGAGGGGCTGAAGTGTAATTTGTTATAAGACAAAATCTGGATATTTCCTCCCCCTTGGAGAAAATCACGACTAGACAAGAAGGAGGGGGAAAAAACCTAGCTTTTGGGTCCTAAGCTTCAAAATCAGGTCTTGTTGGTGGAAACTCTCAAAAGGGAAATCGAAATCCAGGAGTTTGGGGGTTGCTATGCTGCGATATTCTCATCAAGTTGTGTATCTATTACCAAGTAAGTGATTAGTAGAATTTTGTGATTTTGAAATCCTCATCTTGAGGTTAAATTGAGGTAGGAAATAGGATGGATATGTGTGCATAGATTGTGTATGATTTCATCTTGCATGCTAGTAATTCAATGAATGTGGGAGATGTAGTGATGGGGATTAAAACCCATCACTTGGAAATCGATCTCCATGGTGGTGGAGTGATTGAGTAGGTTGGATTGTTGCAAGATAACTTTAATTGTATTATGGAAGTTGTAATATTATGTATAAAAGCTGAATTTGATATCTTGGTGATAAAAAATGGGATAGATTGATGATCCATAAGTTACCTGATAGCTAGAATACCATGTATGCACATAAGGTGTTTGATGAAATGCTTGAGTGAAATGGATTCTTGCTTAGGGTGACTTCACCAAAATTTAATTGGTGATATTAATGTAAATTGGATGGATTATTGAATATGGATGGTAATCTAAACAATGGTGTGATTATAGGTGAATCAAGTGGCCACACGGGTCATCAACGCAAAGGAAATATCAAACTCTTAAAGGTAACATGTAGCTGTAAATTTGATTTCTATAAGGGATGTGAGTAATCCTAATTTAACTTTTATTAGATGCTATTATAGAAAATGAAATGTTAAATATGAAAGTATGAGATTGGCTGTGTTATGTGATTGTTATGAGATGGGTGCATTCTGACCCGATTGGGTTAAGCTGGAAGTAAGTGAAGGTCCATAGTGTAAAACTTGGGCATGTTTAGAGATTCATGAGTGATCATGATCCTAGAATGCTTCTTTGAATGATTAAGCAATCTTGGTACAATCGTATTTGTGCCGAGGGCAATGTGTAAGATGGAAATGTCATGGTTAGGAGCAGTATAAACATGAAATTTTATAACTGGGGCTAACGGGTCAAACGGGTTGGAATGAGTTCATTCACCCTTTCTAACTTGTTATGTAACCCTTCGTGCAAATAGAAATTGAAGCCATATTATGGAATGATGTTATGTGGTAGAGTAAAATGACCCATTTGGCTTATGATTGTGTTATATATATATATATGAAGTATGTTAAATGAAGGTATGTGTATAAGGGGAATATATTTAATCATCGATGTGAGGGTAAATATGATGAATTAGAGTGTGTGTTTATGTGGAGCATTATAATGTGACCCGTTTGGGTAAAGAAGAATGTATATCATCTTGCGTGATATACTAAAAGTTGTAATGTGACTGTTTGGTATGTTGTGAATTATGTACTTAATGTATTAATGTAACACATAGTGATTGGTTGATTAACGTTATAGAATGTGATTGTGATTTGAAGGTAATGCGGTATTAGATGGTGTTTGTATGATTATACACCATTGGAGTCAATTGCTGAATTGATCATGTCATATGATCACGATGGGGTATGATGAAAGTGACCCTTTTGGGTTAAGTGGAATAGTTGTGGCACAATGAGGTTCTATGGTGGTATTAGCCCTGAAATTATCCCAACGGGAAAAAGTCAAGCGGCTTGGTACATTGCCAATGTACTAGGGTTAAATTATGAAGGAGAAATAGTAGCTGGAAGTAGATAAATGAACTGATTTTATGGGTAATGCCTTAGCGGGTCAAATGAGTCAGGTAGGGTGTTAACGTTACCCGACAGGTGAATTTGATAGGAAATGGTGTCAATGGTGTAAAGCTTTCAAAATGAAGGGAAAAGTGTGTTAAATTCATCAACGGGAGGGCTGGAATACGTGGAATTGAGGGGAGGTGAAAATGCAGGAAAAATGGTTAAGTCTGGGAAAAACTGCCTGGAGCCCTGGAAAGCAGGCTCCAGGCGTATCGCCTACTCCATCAGGAGCTCAAGCGATACGCTTGGAAGCGATACCCTTGGAGCACCTTTCCGAGAATTTTTCTTTTGTTTCTTGTTTTTGATCGATGCCTGGTGGTGATAGCTGATGTGTACCATTAAAATTAACGTGTTACTAATGTTTTTGCTAGGTAAACACTAGTAGGTGGGTCAAGATCGAATCATGGCGCTGTGGAACCGAACACCTAGCATTTTGGGACCGTTGTGTCATGTTTTGTTACAGTGAACATTATGTAAGCTTGTTAAGATGAAGCTGAAGGTGTTAAACTCCTAGTTGCGTAAATATTGGTTAATAATGGATGGAACCCTTCACAAGAAGTCAAATTTTCTAATTCTGATTTTTGAATGACGTCTAATTCGGTTAAACGGGATTGGGGCCTTACAAGTTTGTATCAGAGCAACGATTTGAGGGATTCAAGTGTCGTGGGGGCACTTAAACTCAAACAAAGTGTTCGTGATGGGAACGGGTGTTCGGTTCAAGGCTCGATCTTGTCTCCCGGTAAGTGACCCTTACATGAATTACATGCTGTTAATATTATAAATTGATGAATGAGCTGTGATGACCACTACTGCGGTTGAATGTAAAGTTGAACATGATTGTAAAGCTGTGAATGTGTATGTGCGGTAAAGCGAATATGATTGTGAAGTTTTGAGTGTGTATGTGCGGTAAAGGTGAATATGATTGTAAAGCTGTGAATGTGTATGTACGGTAAAGCTGAACATGATTGTAAAGCTGTGGGTGTGTATGTGTGGTAAAGTTGAACATGAATGTAAACCTGTGAGTGTGTATGTGCGGTAAAACTGAATCTGATTGTAAAGTTGTTAAGAATTGAAATATCCTAAGGCTAGATGACGCGCATTTTTACACGTCATAAATTTATGTCATAATATTAAGAAGCACGAGGACACTTCAGAATTGCGTCCTAATACGTACCCATTCCTAATCGACTCCGCCATTCCTTCCTCCCACCGATTATCACAACACCGTACTCCTCGTCGCAGTCCCTCCTCCCCACCGATTACAAATCAAAACATATATTGGAGCACATCGGCGCTCACGAGTCTCACTCCTCGCCACCGTTCTTCCGACGCCTCTCACTCCTCGCCACCGTTCTTCCGACGCCTCCCACTCCTCGCCACTGTTGAAGCCACCGAAACTCTTAGTCAACCACCACCCTCATCTTCCAGGTAAGTAACTCCTCCCTCCTATCCCTATCCCTCTTCAACCATTCCCCTCACCCCGTCTCCACCTCCGCCATATCCGACGGTGCACGACACCACCGGCGGGTAGTGGTCCTCTTCGTCTGCCCCATTCAGCAGGTAGCGCCCCCTAACCCACAACCCGATTTCGCCCCTGCTACATTCTTATTCACTATCTTGTTCCAGCTATGGACGGTCGCGAATTTGAGCGTATGTCCGGAAAGTATTTAAGCCTATGGGGTTACACGTCTCGACACTAATGTATTTGTATTAATTAACTAGTTAATTAATATTTATCACGAATATTTAACGAGGGATCGTTAAAAACTAACAGTTAATTGTTAATAGGGGTGTTAGTTGTAAATTAGAGAGAGTTGTAATTTGATTGCAATTAGGAAAAGGCGTGGGATAGGCCTTAGGGCCGAAATTTCATGAAGCCCTATCCCAATCCCTAACTTGTTCATCAAGTTCCTAAACCCTATAAATAAACCTTATGGGTTTAAGGTTTAGTGCTGCATTTTATCTGAAAAAGTGCAAAGCCCTAATCTCTCTCTTTTCCTCTCTAATTTTCGGCAAATAAGAAAGAACCCTAGGGGTTTCGATTTCTTGTGTGGTTCGACCAAGCCTACTTCACCAAGAGGAGTTCGTGATTGAGTACTAGCATACGTGCATCGGTGTGTCATGTGTGCGAACGTAGAGGGATTTACTTCAAATCCTAAAGGTTCTTCTCTTGCCGAGCTAAAAAGGTACACGTTCTTTAACCGGTTAGTTAGATTAATTCATAAGATTAATTCTGCTGCGTACTCGTGTTTAAAGTGATAATTTGTTATATAACCCAACAGTGGTATCACGAGCCACCTATGATTTTAATTAATTACCGGGGATAAAAACTTGGAAAGGGGGTAAACAAATCAAGATTCTAGCTTTTCGATCCACTCAAATCGTGTTTTACAATTGAAAATCAGTTTAGCAAATTGGTAAAAACGAAAACCCTAAATCGCAAATCGAAAACGGTTCTCGATAGTGGCTTGGTTCCCAATCGGAAAACCGGTTCTCGACCCGGAAAAAGGTTCTCGATCGTGGCTTGGTTCTCGATCGGAGAACACTTCTCGACCGGAAAAATGGTTCTCGATCCGCTTAACGTAACCTGATCAAAAACCACATTCCGATCGAAAACCTAAGTTTCGATCGGAAACTCATGTTCAGATCGTAAACCCTCACACCCGATCGAAAACCCTTATATTTTTCGACTTGTTCATCGTAAACTCGAAGTCATCGTGATCAAAAACCTCTTGCCGAATCGAAAACCCTAAATTTTAGCTCTAAAATTTGATTTTGTGATCTAAAATTATAAATCCAAGCTTTGTTATTTGATAATCAACATGTTGTACCTTTATTTTAAATGTAAAAAGGAAGTAAAAACCATGATGTTTCATGCAAATCGTTCATGGTTATTACTTATATCAAAGAGGATTAAAATTAAAATTATGTTAGATAATTAGAAACCCTAAGATTATGTGATTATTTGTGATAATTGTGACATAATAAAAGGTTTTATTGCAAATTTGTTTTATGAAAATCGAAATTTGCTTAAATATCTATTGAAATATGATTTTGTTTATAAAATAAAATTTGTGTCCTAAAACTCAAAAGAAACACCGGCTCACCCATTTGAACACACTCTAAGAGAGGTATAATTCGGGTCGCCTTGCTTCCCTAAAGTGGGTAGGTTTTTAATTGCAAAAGTGCAAACCTCACCCCTACGATTCTTTGTGTGTTGAAAATGGAGCTACCGAGCTCTTTTGACTTGGAAGACAAACTAAGAATTTTATAAACACATTATGTGTTGAAGATCACAAAAACTTGACGTGTGCTGAAGTGTCTATCAAAAATCGGTCAAGTCAAAAAGGGTAAATCCCGAGTGACTAAACACACGCGTAGGGCAATGTACCCATCGTATGCAGAATAGTATCGGTAAATACCCGGATGTCAAATCCAAGGACGCAATGCAGGCTCTCGATATGCGAACTTTGCTAATATTTAACCTAAAATATTTTGAATTTCAGATAAACAAAGAAACAGAATAGCAAGTAACTAGAAACAACTAAAGAACAAAGCAACCGAATCTAGGAATGAAAATCAGTAATGAGACAGATATCACTCGGATAAGAATCCTCTAAGCATGAATTTGACCTCCAATCTGACTAATCAAAATGACAACTACCCTGCAAAAGATAACTACCAAGGCAACCTAGACTATAGACACATCCTAGTTACCAAGGTAATCCCAAATAAAAGTCCAGGTAGAAAACTGAATGAAACTGCCTAATTGCCTAGTTGCTTCGGTCAAAGCTAACCAAACACACACGAAATAAGGATCACACAAGGAAGGTCTTCCTAAGTAGGCCCTATAACGTGAATAAATCTGAATCAAGACCCTAAGAACTTAGGCAATGCTAAACACGAAATGACAAGTCAAAACCTTACGGTCATAAGCATTCTAACCAACCAATCAATGTCTAGCAACCACCTAATGTGCAAAACGAGTCGGTCAACTCAATTTCAACACAAATACATACAAGATCAGCCCCAAATCTAAATCATACAATCATGTAGATGGTCATCGGATCATGCATTAACCTAAAACTATAAAAGTCTAAGATTAACAATGAGGAATTTAACAATTTGGTTGAAGTTCTTCAAACCACATCAAATTACCCACATCATATGATTCAAATAGAAGCTAACAATGCATATATGATCATTCAAAGCATCCAATTCAGAATTAATAGGCAATTTCATCAAGACATAATGAAAAGTCAAACCGAAAAGTCAAAACATGCTTAAAATCATCAAATCCAAGTGATAAAAGGAAACCTAGCCTAACATCATGATTCTAAACATGAAGCAACTCAGATCTGATGTAAATATGTCAATACAAACAAGATCTAGGAAGAAATCAAGGAAGAATGATGAAACCCAAACCGAAATCTTCACTTTTCCAAGGTTTTACTCCCAAAATCCTTGCTCCTTTGGCCTTGATATCTCCCAAATCGATCTCAGAACCCTAAAATTATGTAAACTAGTCGAAATGGGGGAGAGTGTCTGGAGAAAGACGGCCTCCCATCTTTTTATAAGGGTTTTCAAGGGTTTTTCACGTCTGATGGTCGATGCGGGCCATCTGGGTGTGAATAAATGGTACAAGTGGCCCGCATAAAGTGTTCCTGAAAAATCCGCCCAGCCTGCATGCAGGCCATCTGAGTGTCTGTGTAGCAGGCATGCTGCCTGCATGGCCCTGTTGACTGCAGCTTTGACCAGACCATGCAGCCCATCTGAAAAACATAGGAAATGAGCAGATGGCCCGCATGTTCATCAGAATCTCAAAAATCTCTATTTTCTTCTATCTTCACCTCCGGATGCCAATCCAACTCCAAAGTGCCTCGTTTCCATCCAAAATGACCACACGACCCCAGCCAACACCTTAAATCCACATATATAACAATTAAGCATCGAATCCAACCAAAACATAACCAAAATATAATAAAAATGAGGGATTTATTCATCAAAAATAATAAACAAGATGCTATGCATCAAATATCCCCACACTTGAACCTTTTTCGCCCCTGAAAAAGTCCGCAATGAGATCATAACCGGAGAATCGACCATCTAATATATTCTAAACTAGATACTCACGCGCTAAAAGTGATTACCAGTATTTCGGTCCGACTAAACCCAACCGCCGAAAACCAAAGCCCCTGAACATGCTTTATTCAGAATATTTACCAATTATGGGTCCCACACTTACATTTTCGCAACTAGGCCTAATCCCGTCTCAAAGCACGAATCAGCACGGGTCAAACTGGATTAGGGCTTTTCCCACCGCAATTGAATACAATATTTATGATTTGGAGATTATGGAAAGTGAATGGATGGAATGATGGGTGAGCTTGAATTGAATTTATTTATTTATTCCTAATACTAGGGCGAGCCTCCACCTGACATTACATCTCCTGAGTCCCTATCCCGAGAGGTAGTAAGCAGGCTTTGACCCTCGCACACAAAACCACATCACCCCAATAGATCATCTCCGGAGTCCCTATCCCTAGAGGTAGAACGTAGGATCTGCGAATTTTGTGCACTTTATTCGATTTTTTTTTTCATCATCTTTTTTTTTTTTTTTTTGCATAAATAAAATTCAAAACAAGCTCAAGATGGATGGATGGATGGGGCGCCACTATTTCCCGGATTTATTTTCATAAAAAGATCATAGTGTGCCAGGTTATCTCCAAATCATAAACATTTTACTCAATTGCGGTACCTATCAGCCTATTTAACAGTTTCGGCTTTGCTACTACACTAAAGGCGGGAACCCACAATATTTATTATTAAGGTTTATTTAAGTAGCGAAATCAGGATTTTTAAGCTTTTAGAAATCAGCTGGGCCTACCAGCACATCACAAATAGGCACGCTTTCAACTTTATTTATTTATTTATTTACAAAAAGAATCAAAACTCCAGTTTTACCTATCATTTCTCATTTTGTTGCAGACAATTTTAAGGGCATTTTTTTTTGAAATTTTTGAAATTTAAGCGCAAATTAAACAATTTCATGTTTGCTTCAACCGTTTCCCTCCCCACACTTGAATCGTACATCGTCCCGAATGTACGTGAATGACATAAATAAGAACAAGGGTGAAGGAAACTGAAAACTCCCCTGATCAAAGATATGCAGCTCTCGACGAATGCCAGAACTGCGAGAATGAGTCGCGAGGGGCCAAACATCTCTGAAATGACAGGAACCACAAATCTCGACCACAGGTGCCAGAAATGTGTTCCGATGATGCTCCAAAATGTAAAAATGTAGAAAACAGCTCTTGACGAATGCCAGAACTGCCTCCGCATATCACTAAGACAAATACACAAAACAATGCATCAACCATAACAGACAACATAAAGAGATATATATAATAAAGCATGTCAATGTAAATATCCAACCCATAAACAAAATATCCTGAGTTTGTAAATGATGAATACAGTAAAAGCAAAAGTGCAACTCGGATAAGGGTACAACCGGATCTGATCAAGGTTGTTGGTCTGCTGGTGGTCCTGGGAATGGAGCGGCTCGTATGCAGCGATCTCTGCTGGAACTGGCTCGCCATCGACTGGGAACGGCATATCCTGCACATTTCTCAACAACACAAGTAAGCATAATGAAAATCATGAGAAAGGTGCAAATTGAGGTTCAAACGGGAAATTGCTATAATATTTTGCAAAGCAATGAAATTTGGTCAAATGCAAACAATGGGAATGGAGATTGAGTACCCAACAACTTGCATTTGACCAAAACCAACAACGCCCGAATGAAACCCTCACACGAACCGCCTAATTATCGTTTATGAAGTCGACGGTTCGAGTGAAACGGTCAAAGATGTTTAGAAAACAAGTGTGCGGACGTTTGTTTAAAAATTATGAAGTGACGTTCCGCAAACTCGAATTCCAAACAAGCCCCAAAAATACCGTCCTACGGACCGTTGGAATGGAGATTGAGTACCAACGGCCTGCATTACGGTAAGATTTTTCAGAAAAATTGGGCATGACCCGTTCGTTTTTCGGACAAACCAACACCCAACTTTGGGTGTTCCAATCAATCAATATCAGAGAAAGGCAGATCAGACATGCATAAACGAGTAACCAGAATGAGATTTTGAGAAAGAAAAACTAAAATAGCTAAAATAAGTAAGAAAACATAACAAACAAGAACGTAAATCCTAAAGTAACGAACCTTCAAAACAAGAAAATTAAATAAAAACCTAAAAGAGAACCTAAACGAAGAAAGAAAAAAAATTAAAGTTGAAACTAAAAACCCTAACGGATTAAAAATATTTTTGATTTTTTTTTATTTATTTTTTTGTTTTTCTTTTTTTTTTTTAGGTGAGAGAGGCGGCGGTAATGCCGGCGAGCGGTGGTCGGGGGTGGTTGGTTGCTGTGGCGAGAGGGTGACGGTCGTGGTGGTCGTGGGTGTAATAGAGAGGGAGAGATGGAATTAGGCTAAAATTGATTTGGGGGAGAATTTAAAAGAAATCTTGATTTATGAACTCATGCGGGCCATCTGAAGTGTATTTATGTGTAGGCAAGCGACCCGCATGACCTGTGCATCAGCAACCAAAATTTTCTTAAATGGCCAAAACCAAATTAAATCAATTTCCGACAATTCCAATCATCACCAAACATCATTAAAACATACCTGGGACTTCTCGGGACTCAAAAATGATATCACAAACCTGTTTTGCTCGTTCTTTACCCGAAACATCTCCAAAATTCCAAAAATACCCATATTTTGCAAAGTCTTCAACTTAACATGCATTTCCATGAAAAAGACATCCAAATGAATCAGAATTCTGTCCCGGATGTTATACCAAACCTGCAAAACTTAAAACCAATCGTAAAATAGAAAAAGAAAACAAAATTGTAACTAATTTAACTAAAAATCAAGCAAAAGTCAAAGTGGACTTCCAAAAAGTCAAACTAAGCTAAAAATTACCAAAATAACCACAATAGAACTAAGTGAAACTAAAAACCTAATCGGGTTGCCTCCCGCAAGCGCTGAAGTTATTTACGAGTCGTCAGCCAGACTCGACCCCGCGATTAAGTCAACCGGGGTCATGGACGAGGCCTCCCTCACTACCAAATCTGATCTCATCAAACTCGTGCACGCGCCATTCCTTAAACAATGGCTCAACTCCCTTATGTCGATCACGCAGATACATGGCGTACACGTCAGCTCCCCACGGCCTTTCACTCACTAAAGCCTTTTTCTTCACATTAGGCGGCTTTTTCTGCTTCACTTTAACACACTTCTTCTCCCTACACTTCTTCTTTGTCGTGGTGTGCAAGGTTTTTGGAGTCTTTGGAGCAACCAGAGGTGGATCGGGGAGAGGATATGTGGCTCCAATAAATATGCTCTCAGCTAAGTTATCCACATGCGATGATTCTTCCTTAATTTCCAAACCTGGACCTCCATATAGCATGGCCTCCAACTCCTCGAGATCTCTATCTGGATCAAAAGTATCAGCATTCTCAACCACGAGTGGCACAGCCAGCCAATCCTCTCCAAATTCCTCAAACATCTGATCATCAAATGTATCATGTTGGGCTGGATCTGTAGCCTCAATCTGATGCACAACGGCATGTTGATGTTTCGCGTGCTGCGTAGAACCGGCGACACTGAATGTCACAGCCTCATCATCCACTCTCAATGTCAATGTGCCTTTCTGCACATCCACCAATGCACCAGCTGTAGCTAAGAAAGGGCGTCCTAAAATGAATGGTACATTGGTGTCCTCGATCATATCCAGAATGACAAAATCCACAGGAAACACAAATTTGTCAATCTTCACCAAAACATTCTCTATCATCCCGCGTGGAAACTTAACAGATCTATCGGCAAACTGTATACGCATGCGAGTTGGCTTTGGGTCACCTAGGTCTAGCTGTTTAAATAGGGAGTATGGCATCAAATTGATGCTAGCACCTAGGTCGGCAAGAGCATTCCTAACAGACAAACTACCTAACAATGTTGGTCATGCTTTAAACATTGGGTAATTAAATTTATCAAGGAAAAGATTATTGAAAACACTTATTTTTGAACTTAATCTGTTTTGTAGATGGCAACAAACCCTCCTCAAAACAATGTTGGTCATGCTTTTCGTCAAATGTTTGAAAGAGAAAAGCTGAACGGATCAAACTTCAATGACTGGTATCGTCAACTGAGGATTGTCCTTAGAGTTGAACGGAGGACCGATGTCCTTGAAAATCATTGGTCGACCGAGCCAGCTGCTAATGCTACTGAGCAAGAGAAAGCGTTCTACAATGCTGAGTATAACAGATACGATGAGGTTGCTTGCATGATGATCTCGAGTATGACTCCCGATCTTCAGAAGCAATACGAATTTCATAGAGCTAAAGAAGATGTAAGAAAAACAAGCTGGTGTTGAATTGTTCGACCTAGTTGTGGAACTCCACGACTTGAAGCTTGAAACTGGTAAATCGATCAGTAGTCATGTGCTCAAGATGAAGAGCTACTTTGACAAATTGGAATCGCTCAATTATGGGTATAATCAGGCTGTGGCAGTTGGCATGATCCTCAAATCTCTTACGAAGGATTTTAAGGGTTTTGTGCGCAACTACAACATGCATAGTATGACTAAGACTATACCTGAGCTTCATGCTATGCTTGTCGAGTATGAAAAACGATTCCTAAGAAGGCCACTGAAACACCCCAAGTTCTTATGATCAAAGGGGGAAAGATCCAAAAGGCTAAATGACCGCAAAAGGCGAAGGGCAAGAATGATGGTAAAGGAAAAGGCAAGGCAGTTGCGCTTGTTCCTAAAACCAAGCAAACCCCTCCGGCCGTAAAAGAGCATCCGACTAAATACCAGATCTGTCACCATTGTGGTGAAGTTGGACACTAGAAGAGGAACTGTCTTACCTATCTAGCTGAGTTGATGAAGAAGATAAAGAATACTAGCGGGGCTAGTACTTCAGGTATCTTCACAATTGAACTATTTTCCTTTTCTAAGTGTGATTCATGGGTGTATGACACTGGCTGTGGAACTCACATCTGTAATTCGTTACAGGGTCTTAGAAAGAGGAGGAAACTGAAGCCTCGAGCTTTGCAGTTGTACGTGGGAAATGGTTTGCCAGCAGCTGTAGAATCTATAGGAGAATATCATTTAATTCTGCCTTCTGGGTTAACTATTGTATTAGACAATTGTCATTATGCACCTTCTATCACTAGAGGTGTTATTTCAGTTTCTTTGTTGAAAAACCAAGGATTTATTAATGCATTTAATAATATCGGTATTTCAGTTTCTAAAAATAATGTTCATTATTTTGATGCTATTCCTTGTGATGACATTTATGAAATTGATATGCGTGGTTGTGTTTCAAATAATTCAATATATAATATTAGCAAACGAGCCAAAACAAGTTTGGACTCTACCTATCTTTGGCACTGTCGTCTTGCCCATGTTGGCAAAAACCGCATTGAAAGACTTCAACGTGAAGGGATCTTACAATCAAATGATGAATCATTTGATAAATGCGTTTCCTGCATCTCAGGAAAGATGACAAGAAAACCCTTTCCGAACAAGCCACAAAGGGCTAAAAAACTACTTGGACTCATTCATACTGATGTTTGTGGCCCATTTAGACATGTGTCAAGAAAAGGTGCTAGCTACTTCGTGACTTTCACGGATGATTTCAGCCGTTATGGTTATGTTTACTTGCTTAAACATAAACATGAAGTGTTTGAAACATTCAAAGAGTTCAAGAACGAAGTAGAAAATCAACTCGGAAAGACCATCAAGATCCTTTGATCGGATCGTGGTCGAGAATACTTAAGTCAAGAGTTTAAGGATTATCTTAAAGCGTGTGGAATTGTCCAACAGCTTACTCCTCCTTACACTCCTCAGCATAATGGAGTTTTTGAGAGGAGGAATCGAACCTTACTAGAAATGGTAAGGTCGATGATGAACCTTACAACTCTCCCAATATAATTTTGGGATTTTGCTCTAGAAACCGCTCTACGCGTTCTAAATATGGTTCCAACCAGGAAGGTTGAAAAGAGACCACATCAATTGTGGCATGGAGAAGTCCCTGTGTTGTCTTACTTAAGAGTCTAGGGATGTGAGGCACTTGTGAAGCGTGATACGCCTGACAAACTACAACCCAGGACTACTAAGTGCATCTTCGTAGGATACCCAAAGGAAACAATGGGTTACTACTTTTACAATCCTTCCGAAAATACTGTTTGTGTTGCTCGATATGCTGAATTCTTTGAAAAGAATTCTATAGCTCAAGAGAACAGTGGGAGAATTGTAGAACTACTAGAAGATGTGTCACCTTCTGAAACAACTAGCAATCATTAACTTGGGGGGGGGGATGTTCAAAGTGATGAACCTCAAGTCGATGATGTTGCGATTCCACTTCGTAGATCCGAAAGGATCGTACGTAATCCGGATAGATGGATTGGTCTAGTCGAATCCAAGGATAACGTATCAGGAGATCTCAATGAGCCTCCGAAATTCAAAGCTGCATTATCAGATCCGGAATCTAACAAATGGAATCGCAAAACATCCCAACCAAGTATGCAAGCTTCAAAGTCACGAAGTAGCTAGCACCTTTTCTTGGATGAAGAAGTCTATATGGATCAACCTGAAGGGTTCATTGATCCAAAACATCCCAACCAAGTATGCAAGCTTCAAAGGTCCATTTATGGACTAAAGCAAGCATCGAGGAGTTGGAATAAATGGTTTGATGAAGAAATCAAAAGTTTGGTTTCGTTCAGAATCCCGATGAGCCATGTGTATACCGCAAAGCTAGTAGGAGTAATGTTACTTTCCTTGTCTTATATGTAGATGACATATTGATTATAGGAAAACACATTCCAATGTTGCAAGATGTAAAATCCCATCTTGGAAAGAGTTTTGCCATGAAAGACTTGGGAGAAGCAGCATTCATTCTTGGAATCAAGATCTATAGAGATAGAACTAAGCGGTTGATTGGACTAAGGCAAAGTGCTTATATTGATAAGATCTTGAAGCGATTCAAGATGGAGAATTCCAAGCGTGGTATAGTACCTATGCAGGAAGGACTTGGTCTATCGGTCAAACAAGGTGCTTCTACACCTGATGAGGTGAAGCGTATGCAGAGAGTCCCTTATGCTTCGGCTGTAGGCTCCATAATGTATGCGGTGAGATGCACTAGACCTGATATAGCATTTGCGCAAAATATCGTTAGCCGATTTTAACAGAATCCGGGTGAAAGTCACTGGACTGCTGTTAAGACCATTCTCAAGTACCTACGGGCTACAAGAGATTTGTTTTTGGTATATGGGGGAAATCCAGATCAAGAGCTCAAAGTGACCGGATACTGTGATGCTGGATTTCAGACTGATAGAGATGACACGAAGTCTCAGTCTGGGTACGTCTTCGTTCTGAATGGAGGCGCTGTGGATTGGAAAAGCAAGAAACAAACCACAGTTGCTATGTATGCAACAGAGTCTGAGTACATTGCTGCTTCGGAAGCTGCAATGGAGGCAGTCTGGATAAGGAAGTTTATTTGTGGGCTTGATGTGATCCCTACAAGTAACTTGCCTATTGATATGTACTGTGATAATACTGGTGCATTAATCATTGCCAAAGAACCTGGAGTTCAGAAGGGCGCCAGACACTATGCCAGGAGATATCACTATGTTCGTGAGCAGATCGAACTAGGTGAAATCAGATTACTCAAAGTTCACACAGATATTAACTTAGATGATCCTTTCACGAAAGCTTTGTCGAGGCCAAAGCTTGAAAGGCATGCCGAGGGCATGGGACTTAAATTAGCTAGTTAAATCATGTATGTCTGGTGTTCGGTATTTGGATGAGGGATGTTAAACAATTTCTACTTATATAATGAAATAAAATACTTGATATGTTTGATTTCATTTAATAGTAAATTGTGTCCTATATTTGCATGTTTAATCCTTGAGTACTTGTCAAGTATTCTAAATTGTCCATTGTCGATTAACTATATGGGAATATAGTTAAACTAAGACAAATCTGAGTGATTGGTAATATTCTTGGAATATATAATGGATGGTCCCACCAAACTCACATGATATTCATAGGATGCATATCGGACTACCCCACTAACGAGTTTTCACTTTATGGATCGTCGTCATTGAGTGAAATTCGTAAATGGTTGCTTTACTTATCCTTAGACTTGAGATACAAGCAGGTCATGCATGTATGGATTGCACCTACTTGATATAGTTCTAACTATCCTGAATAAGGTGGTACAAAAGGGCTATTTTCAGTAAGTGTAGTGAAGTATGTGACTGGACACGTGTACTCAAGAGGATTTGTTCCTTCAGCTTAAAAGTTGAAGCAGATACCACTGGGCCCCTCATTGGGACTAATTAAGATGTTTGCATGGCCATGCCCAAATGAAATCCAGATGTGTCTCGATTTTGAATTTGGTAATCTTTAATTAGTTATGGAATGAGAAACAGAATCGTTAAAGTATGAAATGACTTGATCCATATTCATATTTAACAACGGTATCGGTAACAAAGGGATAGTAAATGACTGTACCATTTAAATACACTTTGAGAAACTGTACTTAAATATTTCCGGGAGCATTGGCGTGTTGCTAGACGCTAACCAATGTTATTACCTTTATTACTACGAGCTCAAGTGGGAGCTGTAGGGATATTATCACGTATTAATAAGCATATGTCCGGAAAGTATTTAAGCCTGCGGGGTTACACGTCTCGACACTAATGTATTTGTATTAATTAATTAGTTAATTAATATTTATCACGAATATTTAACGAGGGGTCGTTAAAAACTAACAGTTAATTGTTAACAGGGGTGTTAGTTGTAAATTAGAGAGAGTTGTAATTTGATTGCAATTAGGAAGAGGCTTGGGATAGGCCTTAGGGCCGAAATTTCGTGAAGCCCTATCCCAATCCCTAACTTGTTCATCAAGTTCCTAAACCCTATAAATAAACCTTATGGGTTTAAGGTTTAGTGCTGCATTTTATCTGAAAAAGTGCAAAACCTTAATCTCTCTCTTTTCCTCTCTAATTTTCGGCAAACAAGAAAGAACCCTAGGGGTTTCGATTTCTTGTGTGGTTCGACCAAGCCTACTTCACCAAGAGGAGTTCGTTATTGAGTACTAGCATACGTGCATCGGTGTGTCGTGTGTGCGAACGTAGAGGGATTTACTTCAAATTCTAAAGGTTCTTCTCTTGCCGAGCTAAAAAGGTACACGTTCTTTAACCGGTTAGTTAGATTAATTCATAGGATTAATTCCGCTGCGTACTCATGTTTAAAGTGATAATTTGTTATATAACCCAACAAGATGAAGATAGCACATCTCTCTAATACCGTGCCCTAAGATACCGTAAAAAGGTATCTTAACCCCAAATCATCAACAAGCTCACTTCTCCCCCTTGTCCTAATGAAGATACGCATCTCTCTAACTAAACCTAATTTTATCAAATTCACGGTCATGTTTGATTTATGCGGTTCAACATTACCAATCCCACCACTGGATGCCAGAAGAGCTCGAAATCGAGGATGACCGAAAGTTGTAAGCTCTCTAGTTTCATTCTATTCATCTTCGTTAGCCTATTTGTGCTATTGAATGATATATTGGAATCCTGATTTGTTTTCGATTTCTAATATTCTTAGTCGTCATCCTCTGTCTATTTACAAATCCGAAGTTATCAGCTGGGAGAAGGTCCATTTCTCCGTCCCCAAATGGGCCGACAACAAACCTCAGAAACCAAGTAATCATCTCTGTTTTCTTTTCTAATTTTGGCAATCATTTCGATCTATCATTTGTTTAGATCTAGGGTTTGCTTCTGGAATGCGATTATTGGATGTTTATGTAGAATCGATTGAATATGAGTGTTGTTCTTATAAATTGATATGTGTTTTTTTTGTTTGCTTATAAATTGATGAGAACTTATCGAGGATGTAATCAGTTAATGAGAAAAGACGAGCCAGATGATGAACTTAATATGAAAAGAAGGTGTGTTAAATATTATCGAACATATGTTAATTTTGACTTCCTGCACACTGTTTGACTTATTTTGTTCGTGGATTGCAAAAATACGGAGGCCAGACCTGTGTTTGCTCCTTTGGACATGACTTTAAGTCACAAAGGGTCTCTGAACCAAAGATTCTTGTGTAGAAAAGAAGTGAAATTGATCTTCTAGATGATGGATTCAAGTGGCGAAAATATGGGCGGAAAGTGGTCAAGGGGAATACTAATCCAAGGTAATCTTTAATATCAGAAGCTTGGATATTTGTTAGTTTAACCTGAACCCATTTTGATCCATTATACTACATTTGTTGGCTCAATAGGTCTACAATTACAAGATTTATATTTTGCAGTAATAAACTTACTTTTAAGGTTTTATGGAAGCCGGGTCAATAGGTCATGAAGTTTGCCGTTAAAGATAAGGAAAGAAAGAAGTGTGCAATGGATGCCAGGAAGATAATTGATCAACATGAAGTAGGAGTAGATCAGTGCGATTGTCCATTCGGAAGCCAAATCTTTGCAGTCCATAACAACATCAGTGGAACAAACTAGTCATCAGTTTAAAGAAACTAGTAGATTCCTTTATGGTTAAAATTAATCATAGACTTTTCGTATGGTAAGTTTTCTTCTCATCAATCTGTTTACAATTATTCGAAAATAGTTATGATGAATGGCAGGATTGAAGTTTATAATGATGATGTCTAGCTTAAAAAACTTCACTATTCATGTTTACTTAATTTTACCTTAATTGACCGATGGTAACCAATTAAATGCCACTGGTGTATACTAAATTTGATATTTTCATGCTTCTTCATGTTACATATAATTTTATGCTTATGTCATTGTGTTTCCTAATTAAGTTATTTAGGATGTTTCTATGCGCTTGTAGAGTACAATTTTGGTGATTGTTAACCGATTTGACCTGGTTATTTTGTTTCTTCTTTATGTCTAGTCTTATTAGTACACTTTGTCTCCTTCCTTCTTGAAATGATAGTGACCAAAATATTAAGATGAAAACTGAGATTGACAATGAATAACCCAATACTAGACATTTAACCATTTCCCTATATTCATTATCTTCTCCACCTGTCATATCTCATCTAATTTAATCATTATTTTTTATACATCGTGCAGAATATCCAATTATCATCGTTTGTGACCATGGAATTTTAATATGTTATGCCACTCTTTCTTTTAATCTCACTGAATCACTTGCTTTCTTTAACTGTCTTTCTCGGTAGAATTTTAAGGGATGGATGCAACTAGTAGTATAAGCGTTAATCTTTAGATTTAAAGTTACATACGTGTGTCCATGATCTATTTTTTGTTTTCCTTGCACAAAGTATTTGAGACATTACACATTTACTGTTATATAATCTTTATAGATACTATTATATAATCTTTACTTATAGCAAATGTATATCTGGTTTTGTTCTATAGCCATCATATTCCAGGTTGGACTTGAGCTGGTTCCAAGAGATTCTGATATATTATCTCTACCTTTTAAAAAGGAAGACATCATCAGCTTAGTACCAGTGCAACAGATCTTAAAAATGGAGAATTTGGCTTTAAGGTAGAATCGTTTTTTATGTATATTCAAATTTATGTTCGTCTTTGAACTGGTTGTGTTCAGAAAGTGTCTTTATAGTCCTCCTGGATTAGGGGGACACACCAGCATGCCTTTCAGTATCCGCACCTGAAATCAGACCCGATTGAGCAACTTATAATCAGCTGCAGCAGAAAATTAAATACAGGCATGAGTAGTTGCAGCGAAACTGTAAGTGTTAGTCACATCAAATTTTGTATACATCATCGTAACTAATTCCCTCCATGTATTCAATAGGTAGATAAATCACAAATGACAGTACTTATGCCTAGGATAATCTTTTCCAACACGGTCATTTTTTTATGTGTCGGTGCTCTTAGCTCGACATTTATTCTTCCAGTTTGGATTGGATCGGGTCACATGTATATTTGAATAAGGAATTGTTAACTAATATTAAAAGCAATGTTGTGATCACAGTCGCAGATTCCAATTCATATAAACAACCATAGACTTTCTTTATGTTTGTAAGTTTGGGATAACCATGTGGCAAAAATGTTTAGGGGCTGATATGTTTTACTTATGTCTTAAGTTTTTAGGCAATATGCAATCTTGCGAGGCTACCCTAATTGACTTAGAAATATATTATTATTGCATCACTAATTGAGTTAGAAAAACTATTATTATTGTTGATCATTGTTTTGTACCATGAAGGAGGTGGATGATTTTTTCATGTTTGTATGTCAATAGGTTACCAGTTAATGAAGATCAGGCCATGGTGATTATGGTTAAGACTACCATTCGCAAGCTTTAGATTGAGGCACCGACTCTAGTTGTGAGTTCAACTTTTGTATTTGAGTAACATGTTGCTTATTACACCTGATGGGAACAAATGAGACGAGTATCAAGTTTTGTATTTAAGAAGACTCAATGGAATGTAAGTCAAGGTAAAGATTTAAATTTGAGTTATTAGGACATTAGGAAGGTTTTATGAATTTGAATACAGTCATGATGCTCTTCATTTCTTAATCAGTATATTAGGTACACCCAGTGAAGAAATCTGGCCAGGAGTAAGCAAGCTCAAGGACCAGGCAACTTATGTGGCAAACTTTATTTTCCGAAACCTGGAGTAGTGTCGTATATTTGTAAACTTTTGTGATTAACTTTAAAATTCTTAACTAGTAGTTGTATGTATATGAAACGCATTGTTTTAATTTCTATATATATGAAATGCATTATTTTGCTATAAGTGTATTTTATTTTGTATTATCATATTAATTATCATTTAATGCGAAAATTAGTGACTTTAGGAAAAATATTTTTTATTAAAAATTAAAATTCTTGACTCGCAAAAATGAATGTCATAAGCAGATTTATGACAGGGGCTTCCTTGACACGTATTTTATGACACGAATTACGAGTCATAAAATGCGTGTCATCGTTCGCGCGTCAAGAATGGGATGACACGCATTTTGCGTGTCAAGAAGATTCTTGACATGGCCTTCCTTGACACGCAAATGCGTGTCATCTGACCCCTTTCTTGATACGCATTACGCATATTAATATGACCTTCCTTAACGTACAAATGAATTCATTTTTCTTAAATTATCTTAAATGGTGATAAATATAAGTTTATAACATCAACTTTTTAAATAATGACTGTATAGTTAATCATCATTTACACTTTCTTCTCAAAAATCTAAATATTGTAGTTTACATTGTACATGCCGCCTAGATGAAAGTGTTACCACATTTATATATATAACAACCAAATTTAGAAGTTGAATAGTATACTTTTTATTTCTTATAGTTTGGTTATAACACTTTGGGGCTTTGACGCTTCTACCCCTTAAACTTTTATAATTTGTTTTTTTAACGAAATAGTAAACTTTTGGTTTTCATAGTTTAACCACATATGTTTTATACTATTACGCTTTGTATCCTTTAACTTTTAAAGGTTTTTTTTTGTTTTAAGTTTTGTAATTGTCTTCTAATTTGGCTACGAAATTTTTAACTTTTCTACTTTCGTTTTTAGTATATTTTTATAGTTTTATCTACAAGACTTTTAAGCTTTTACGTTTTATACCCTTTAACTTTTTTACCATCTAACTTTTAAAGTTTTTTTTTTATTTTAAGTTATTTTTCTTCTACTTTGGCAACGAAACTTTAAACTTTTCTACTTTCGTTTTTAGTATACTTTTATAGTTTTATACTTTCACCACAAGACTTTTAGACTTTTACATTTTATACCCCTTAACTTAGTATATTTTTATAGTTTTATACTTTCACCACGAGACTTTTAGACTTTTACGTTTTATACTACTTAACTTTTTAACCCTCTAACTTTTAAAGTTTTTATTTTTGTTTTAAGTTTTTTTATCTTCTTCTTTTGGCACAAAACTTTTAACTTTTCTACTTTAGCTTTTAGTATACTTCTATATTTTATACTTTCACTACGAGACTTTTAAACTTTTACGTTTTAAATCACTTAACTTTTGACTTTCGTTTATTATAAAAATTCAACCACGCAGCAACGCATGGGGTGATAAACATCTCGTTTCAAAAGTATTACCAATTTACCGGGCCATATTGCACATGTAGAAAACTCCTCGACCTTATCTACATCATGTGCTTTGTGATCCACATGTTTGGAAGAAAAATAAATTTAAACAAAAAAAAAACTTTTATTTCATTTGAACTTGGGAGTAGGTATTAATTAAACTATGATAGAAGTCGAGGTGCTGATACACAAATGTAAACTCACTTGTATGGAAAATGGTCGTGATTTTAAATAATGATGACCAACTTAATCATGCAAATAGTTGCGATGAGGTTTTCTCATTAAAATTAATCCGTGAGTAACCCTCAGGGGCGGATTTGAGACGTTGTTCATAAAACGTCGAAGAGGGGGCTTCATTGTGTTTTTTATGTAGTTTTCTTTATTTTAAATAAAAAAAATAAAAAATGAAGTAATGATTACATGGGGCTTTATCACTACACACTTTATATGTAACAGCTCAAGTCCGTCGCAACCAAGATATTATCCGCTTTGGCAGCCGGCATGCCCTCATACATGCGCTCCTCACGAATTTAAAACGCGTCTTGATGGGGGAGGTATCCATACCCTTATAAAGAAGTGTTTAGTTCACCTCCCCATCAATGTGGGATGTTACAATCCTCCCCCCTAGGGGACCAGCGTCCTCGCTGGCACACTGGCCGACGACTGGCTCTGATACCATCTGTAACAGCCCAAGCCCGTCTCAACCAAGATATTGTCCGCTATGACAGCAACAATGCCCTCAGACATGCGCTCCTCACGCATTTAAAACGCGTCTTGATGGGGGAGGTATCCACACCCTTATAAAGGATTGTTTAGTTCACCACCCCACCAATATGGGATGTTACATTATGCCCATAAAACTCCCTGCCACATCATCCGCCATATTGCGTAAAACGCCCAAAAGAGAGGCTTTATTGGCTTTATCCCTATACTTAGCCTTAGGAAGAAGAAAAATGTTTTTAGGGGCCTATTAGTAAAACCTAATATTCTATTTATTAAATTAAATTATATTTAAGTAATGAAAGACTTAAAACTGACCTACTCATGTAGACAATGACTAGTTGAATAATCTTTTTTTATTATCATATAATTTCTTTTCATTTATTGTTTATATATATCAAACTTTCAAAACTTAGAATTGTGGGTTTTTGTTTTGTTTATTTTTATACGATTATTTTTCATATGTTGTTTTATTTATCAATTTAGTTAGATTCACATTTTATATATCATATGTTTTTTTTTAAAAGCTTTTGATTTTAGAAAACTACAAATAAAAACTAACCAATAGATGTATAAATGATTGGAGCGTTTATTAAATAAATTTCTAAATAGGTTTGAGATCAATCTTCATATATCAAACTAGTTGGGCTAGAAACGCGTTGCGCGTGACGGTGTGTATTGGAAATTTTGTGCAAACCAATTAATCGCAAACCGAAAAAAATTAAACATAGGACGCTACGGACAATCACAGCATGGGCAATATGACTATTTTTTCCGGAAACTTAGAAAGCAATAATCTTTTCATCGGACTACATATATGCATATATCTCCAAATACATATCTACTAATAACAATCAAAGGTCACCTATAAATGTTCATGTAATCCCTTATCAAAATTTAAATAAATTTCTAAATAAGTTTGAGATCAATCTTCATATATCAAACTAGTTGGGCTAGAAGCGCGTTGCGCGTGACGGTGTGTATTGGAAATTTTGTGCAAACCAATTAATCGCAAACCGAAAAAAATTAAACATAGGACGCTACGGACAATCACAGCATGGGCAATATGACTATTTTTTCTGGAAACTTAGAAAGCAATAATCTTTTCATCGGACTACATATATGCATATATCTCCAAATACATATCTACTAATAACAATCAAAGGTCACCTATAAATGTTCATGTAATCCCTTATCTAAATTTAAATAAATTTCTAAATAAGTTTGAGATCAATCTTCATATATCAAACTAGTTGGGCTAGAAGCGCGTTGCGCGTGACGATGTGTATTGGAAATTTTGTGCAAACCAATTAATCGCAAACCGAAAAAAATTAAACATAGGACGCTACGGACAATCACAGCATGGGCAATATGACTATTTTTTCTGGAAACTTAGAAAGCAATAATCTTTTCATCGGACTACATATATGCATATATCTCCAAATACATATCTACTAATAACAATCAAAGGTCACCTATAAATGTTCATGTAATCCCTTATCTAAATTTAAATAAATTTCTAAATAAGTTTGAGATCAATCTTCATATATCAAACTAGTTGGGCTAGAAGCGCGTTGCGCGTGACGATGTGTATTGGAAATTTTGTGCAAACCAATTAATCGCAAACCGAAAAAAATTAAACATAGGACGCTACGGACAATCACAGCATGGGCAATATGACTATTTTTTCCGGAAACTTAGAAAGCAATAATCTTTTCATCGGACTACATATATGCATATATCTCCAAATACATATCTACTAATAACAATCAAAGGTCACCTATAAATGTTCATGTAATCCCTTATCAAAATTTAAATAAATTTCTAAATAAGTTTGAGATCAATCTTCATATATCAAACTAGTTGGGCTAGAAGCGCATTGCGCGTGATGGTGTGTATTGGAAATTTTGTGCAAACCAATTAATCGCAAACCGAAAAAAATTAAACATAGGACGCTACGGACAATCACAGCATGGGCAATATGACTATTTTTTCCGGAAACTTAGAAAGCAATAATCTTTTCATCAGACTACATATATGCATATATCTCCAAATACATATCTACTAATAACAATCAAAGGTCACCTATAAATGTTCATGTAATCCCTTATCTAAATTTAAATAAAATTCTAAATAAGTTTGAGATCAATCTTCATATATCAAACTAGTTGGGCTAGAAGCGCGTTGCGCGTGACGGTGTGTATTGGAAATTTTGTGCAAACCAATTAATCGCAAACCAAAAAAAATTAAACATAGGACGCTACGGACAATCACAGCATGGGCAATATGACTATTTTTTCCGGAAACTTAGAAAGCAATAATCTTTTCATCAGACTACATATATGCATATATCTCCAAATACATATCTACTAATAACAATCAAAGGTCACCTATAAATGTTCATGTAATCCCTTATCTAAATTTAAATAAAATTCTAAATAAGTTTGAGATCAATCTTCATATATCAAACTAGTTGGGCTAGAAGCGCGTTGCGCGTGACGGTGTGTATTGGAAATTTTGTGCAAACCAATTAATCGCAAACCAAAAACAATTAAACATAGGACGCTACGGACAATCACAGCATGGGCAATATGACTATTTTTTCCGGAAACTTAGAAAGCAATAATCTTTTCATCGGACTACATATATGCGTATATCTCCAAATACATATCTACTAATAACAATCAAAGGTCACCTATAAATGTTCATGTAATCCCTTATCTAAATTTAAATAAATTTCTAAATAAGTTTGAGATCAATCTTCATATATCAAACTAGTTGGGCTAGAAGTGCGTTGCGCGTGACGGTGTGTATTGGAAATTTTGTGCAAACCAATTAATCGCAAACCGAAAAAAATTAAACATAGGACGCTACGGACAATCACAGCATGGGCAATATGACTATTTTTTCCGGAAACTTAGAAAGCAATAATCTTTTCATCGGACTACATATATGCATATATCTCCAAATACATATCTACTAATAACAATCAGAGGTCACCTATAAATGTTCATGTAATCCCTTATCTAAATTTAAATAAATTTCTAAATAAGTTTGAGATCAATCTTCATATATCAAACTAGTTGGGCTAGAAGCGCGTTGCGCGTGACGGTGTGTATTGGAAATTTTGTGCAAACCAATTAATCGCAAACCGAAAAAAATTAAACATAGGACGCTACGGACAATCACAGCATGGGCAATATGACTATTTTTTCCGGAAACTTAGAAAGCAATAATCTTTTCATCGGAATACATATATGCATATATCTCCAAATACATATACATATCTACTAATAACAATCAAAGGTCACCTATAAATGTTCATGTAATCCCTTATCTAAATTTAAATAAATTTCTAAATAAGTTTGAGATCAATCTTCATATATCAAACTAGTTAGGCTAGAAGCGCGTTGCGCGTGACGGTGTGTATTGGAAATTTTGTGCAAACCAATTAATCGCAAACCGAAAAAAATTAAACATAGGACGCTACGGACAATCACAGCATGGGCAATATGACTATTTTTTTCGGAAACTTAGAAAGCAATAATCTTTTCATCGGACTACATATATGCATATATCTCCAAATACATATCCACTAATAACAATCAAAGGTCACCTATAAATGTTCATGTAATCCCTTATCTAAATTTAAATAAATTTCTAAATAAGTTTGAGATCAATCTTCATATATCAAACTAGTTGGGCTAGAAGCGCGTTGCGCGTGACGGTGTGTATTGGAAATTTTGTGCAAACCAATTAATCGCAAACCAAAAAAAATTAAACATAGGACGCTACGGACAATCACAGCATGGGCAATATGATTATTTTTTCCGGAAACTTAGAAAGCAATAATCTTTTCATCGGACTACATATATGCATATATCTCCAAATACATATCTACTAATAACAATCAAAGGTCACCTATAAATGTTCATGTAATCCCTTATCTAAATTTAAATAAATTTCTAAATAAGTTTGAGATCAATCTTCATATATCAAACTAGTTGGGCTAGAAGTGCGTTGCGCGTGACGGTGTGTATTGGAAATTTTGTGCAAACCAATTAATCGTAAACCAAAAAAAATTAAACATAGGACGCTACGGACAATCACAGCATGGGCAATATGACTATTTTTTCCGGAAACTTAGAAAGCAATAATCTTTTCATCGGACTACATATATGCATATATCTCCAAATACATATCTACTAATAACAATCAGAGGTCACCTATAAATGTTCATGTAATCCCTTATCTAAATTTAAATAAATTTCTAAATAAGTTTGAGATCAATCTTCATATATCAAACTAGTTGGGCTAGAAGCGCGTTGCGCGTGACGGTGTGTATTGGAAATTTTGTGCAAACCAATTAATCGCAAACCGAAAAAAATTAAACATAGGACGCTACGGACAATCACAGCATGGGCAATATGACTATTTTTTCCGGAAACTTAGAAAGCAATAATCTTTTCATCGGAATACATATATGCATATATCTCCAAATACATATCTACTAATAACAATCAAAGGTCACCTATAAATGTTCATGTAATCCCTTATCTAAATTTAAATAAATTTCTAAATAAGTTTGAGATCAATCTTCATATATCAAACTAGTTGGGCTAGAAGCGCGTTGCGCGTGACGGTGTGTATTGGAAATTTTGTGCAAACCAATTAATCGCAAACCGAAAAAAATTAAACATAGGACGCTACGGACAATCACAGCATGGGCAATATGACTATTTTTTTCGGAAACTTAGAAAGCAATAATCTTTTCATCGGACTACATATATGCATATATCTCCAAATACATATCCACTAATAACAATCAAAGGTCACCTATAAATGTTCATGTAATCCCTTATCTAAATTTAAATAAATTTCTAAATAAGTTTGAGATCAATCTTCATATATCAAACTAGTTGGGCTAGAAGCGCGTTGCGCGTTACGGTGTGTATTGGAAATTTTGTGCAAACCAATTAATCGCAAACCGAAAAAAATTAAACATAGGACGCTACGGACAATCACAGCATGGGCAATATGACTATTTTTTCCGGAAACTTAGAAAGCAATAATCTTTTCATCGGACTACATATATGCATATATCTCCAAATACATATCTACTAATAACAATCAAAGGTCACCTATAAATGTTCATGTAATCCCTTATCTAAATTTAAATAAATTTCTAAATAAGTTTGAGATCAATCTTCATATATCAAACTAGTTGGGCTAGAAGCGCGTTGCGCGTGACGGTGTGTATTGGAAATTTTGTGCAAACCAATTAATCGCAAACCGGAAAAAATTAAACATAGGACGCTACGGACAATCACAGCATGGGCAATATGACTATTTTTTCCGGAAACTTAGAAAGCAATAATCTTTTCATCGGACTACATATATGCATATATCTCCAAATACATATCTACTAATAACAATCAAAGGTCACCTATAAATGTTCATGTAATCCCTTATCTAAATTTAAATAAATTTCTAAATAAGTTTGAGATCAATCTTCATATATCAAACTAGCTGGGCTAGAAGCGCGTTGTGCGTGACGGTGTGTATTGGAAATTTTGTGCAAACCAATTAATCGCAAACCGAAAAAAATTAAACATAGGACGCTACGGACAATCACAGCATGGGCAATATGACTATTTTTTCCGGAAACTTAGAAAGCAATAATCTTTTCATCGGACTACATATATGCATATATCTCCAAATACATATCTACTAATAACAATCAAAGGTCACCTATAAATGTTCATGTAATCCCTTATCTAAATTTAAATAAATTTCTAAATAAGTTTGAGATCAATCTTCATATATCAAACTAGTTGGGCTAGAAGCGCGTTGCGCGTGACGGTGTGTATTGGAAATTTTGTGCAAACCAATTAATCGCAAACCGAAAAAAATTAAACATAGGACGCTACGGACAATCACAGCATGGGCAATATGACTATTTTTTCCGGAAACTTAGAAAGCAATAATCTTTTCATCGGACTACATATATGCATATATCTCCAAATACATATCTACTAATAACAATCAAAGGTCACCTATAAATGTTCATGTAATCCCTTATCTAAATAATTTGTGATGTCAACTTGCCCAGCTCCCCTTGGTGCCTTTGATTTTTTTGTTAATGGCCTGTTGTTCAAAAGATAATACTTTATTGAATAAAAAAAAACAAACATCATAATCCCGTTTTGACCTAAATTTTTTAGGCATCTCTACCATACACCATTCACCAAGACCAACTTGTCTGTTGGGTAAGCGAAATCCCTAATAACTGACCAGCCAATTCCACAAACTTTATGGGACTTTCAATTCATTTGACCCGTTTGAGCCATGTGAATGATAGAATGTAAGAAATCGATGGAGCAAATAACCCAATTAGAACCCTAAAAAACGTAAATATTTCAAGAAAAAGAAGGCAATGGTGAAAAAAAGGGCTTGGATAAAAACATAGGACACGTGTAATAGATGAAATTGAACCTAAGAAAATTAACAAAGCTATTACCTTATATATCAAAATAGCTAGCTGAGTTGTACTCAGCTATTGTACTATTCCCTTTCATGTGGACTAATGCTTGACAGCCACGTGGCTGTTTTTGTTTGATTTTAGTTTTTTTTCAGCATTGACGTTATATTCTTTATATTATGTTTTCTGGATAGATTTTGATATAGCTGGTTGGCGCAGTGGTTTGTGTGTTAGTGTTGTTACTTCTGGCTGTAATTTCGATTCTTGCTGCTGTCCGTTTTTTTTTCATTTTTGTTTTTGCTTTATGTAACAATCTTTCATTGGTGGAAATGGGCGGTGGCCCATGAGTCATCAAGTGACACTCGTGTTTTTTTTTTTTGCTATGTACACGTATGTGATGGCTTTGGAGATTGTGAACATTTGATATATAAGGTAATTAGTCGTTCTTTCTCTCTCTATGTCTTCTTCATCTGAATCACTTTTTCTCTCTGGCTTTCGTTTTCTTGCTGCCGATTTAAGGCCGATGTCTTGGTGTCTTTCTGCTCACCATCATCATATGATTTAATGGTGGTTAGCGGGTGTTTAGCTTTTTCGATGATCTTACCGGCGGCGGCACGGCGTCCATCGCAGCCGTCGCCGGATTATGAGCGATTGTACGTGTGGTAGGTTGAGAAAACAAGGAAGATACGTTTACGGTGTTAAACGATTCGGTACTTTAACTTCGCGATGATCTTGCCGGCGGCGGTGCGGCGTTCATTGCAGTCGTCGCGCGGATTATGAGCGATTTGCTGACTCCAGCTTTTCAAGCCTTTGATTTTCACTAGGATGATCTGAGAATTGTTGGGCTTTTACAAGCCAGTTCTGAAAGTACTTTTGTCATTTTGTGAGTTTAAACGCCCGATTTCTATGGCGATTTGCATTTAAAGATTCATATGTTTTTGGTCATTCTGGGTTTGAATGGTGTTGCTTGGTTCTTTGTTTATCTGTGTGGTCGACAATCCGTCTTTTCAGGTCCTTTCCTGACTTTAATTGAACGTAAACTGTATTAAATGTTGCGTGAGCATTATGTGTTGGCTATGTTGACTTGAACAAATTAGGGTTTTGTGTAATTATCACGATATGAGCTTACACGTAAGTTAAACGATTGATATTCTATGGTTTCACCACTTATGATTTCATGTGATCAAACAATCACAACTCATTCTCTCTCGCAATCTCTCGCTCGCTCTCTCTCGTTTTTTTTTAAAGTTTTCCGGTGAACTCGGGAATCCGACCAACCACCACCATTCCACCACCCTTTTCGTACAGAACTGAGACCGTCGTCCACCTCTGAGTAACCCTGAAGCAATGGATTCAAGAACGGAGCAACATCAAGCGCCCGAGTCGAGATTTTTCGGTTTCATTTCGGCATAAAAAACGAGTCAAAACTCATATTTGATTTGAGGTAACCACTTCACTATGTTAATCGCAGGTTTTCTTCCTATTTATTTTGTAAATCGCGATTTTCCGGTGACCGGAATGAAACTCCGGCCACTGGAGTTCTAAGGAAGAAGAAAGTGACTGTTGCGGTAATAGTTAAAAACATAATAATCTGATTTGAAACAAAAACGCCGCGCTAGCCTAGTGGCTAAGGCACGCGCCTGCTAACCACGAGGTCCCATGTTCAAAACCCCTGCTCTACATTTCTTTTTCTACTGTTTTTCTTAATCCGATACTGGCCTGGCTGACACTCAAAGAATTCCGATCGGATTCTTGACATGAACATGCCCCTTGGCCGAGTGGTATCCACACTATGTTGTAACATAGAAGTCACGGGTTCGAACCCGGTTACCTCCATGTTTTCTGTTTTTTTTATTTCTTTTGTGTTCCTTTAAGTATTTGATCACTAGAACCCATACCTAAGCCGTCCCTTATCATATTTTAAAACCCGTAAATTTATAACTTGGATTATTAGATCCGGTAAACTATATATTTCTAATATGTATATAAAAATATATATTTATTGGTATAAAAATTAGGAGTTTTCCCAAAAATTATAAAATATATATTTTGTGTAGACTAGTATAAATAAACATGTATCGTTGATTTATTGAGTCAATTGGATACTTTACGTAAACTTTTAAAATACGCTTCTTGTTTTCGCAAACTCGTTATCTACGTCATTTGCACGTTTGGTTTAAATATTCATATTATACATATTATATATATTTATTTTTTTTTGAAATCTTTGAACTTAGAAAATATATATAATATTGATATATATTGTATTTTCTCGTGTTATTTCGATAATCGCTCGGATTTGGCAAACGTGCCATCCTCGACTTATTCCAGACTTCACGATCTTTCGTTTTCGTCATTTACTTTAGACGTAGTTGTTTGGTTGAACGTACACTTACATTCGTATGCTCGTTTGGTGAATGATTGCTTTCGCAAGACCCGTCCTTGCTACTCGATTTAACTGTTTATCTGGAACTAGGTTGTGCAACCTAAGGTGAGTTTCACGGTCCCATTTTACTGTTTTTAATCCTGTTGGGGGAGATTAACATGCATGATTTACACAACTGAGATTATTAGACTTTTATATATCACTTGAAGTACTTGAAGCACACTGATACAACAAAGTCCTTCTTATGGTACCGTTAGTATTAATGACGATAGTGGGAGATATATTGTAGTACTACTGGGTCTGACAAACCCCACCCAGGTTAGTCGTGCTGACTCGATTGGATATCGAACGGCTGTTATATTCGTCCTAAACACAACAAGGCAAACTGCATAAACTTTAAACAACTGATAGCTTCGGTGACCATCAACGTGCGAAGTTTCATGTATATAGCCTAGCTAGCTATTTGATATATATTAGTGATTATGCTCTTACAACTTGACTGTTGTTGAACAGTAAATCTTAAACTCAACTTGAACTGTTTTTGAACTGATAAACCTGTGAACTCACCAACCTTTGTGTTGACACTTTTTAGCATGTTATTTCTCAGGTTGCGGATGTTCGAGTATCACGAGTACGCATGCATGAGCTTTTAAAAATCATTTTAGTGTCTTTGGGAAAACCACATCACCTTGGATGACGATGTTTTTACATTAACACTTTCATTGTATTTACGCTTCCGCAATTGTAAAACTTTGTGTTTATATTTTAATGAAATAAACTACATTTTTATTAATTATTAGTCGTTTGGTGTAACTAATGGACTGCGATCCTGGTTTGTCACGCTCCCTGCAGTGCGTTATCGCGCGTGGAATTTTTGGGGGTGTGGCAGTCGCTTACCTAAAAAATGAAAATACTTGGACTCGGCCGTCGGTGACGGCGGACGGAACTGCGTGATGTTGCTTTTCTGATTTCTTGCATCTGGTTTGAGTATTTTCATTTAGGGTTTCAGTCGTTGATGGTTCCAGATCTGTGTCTGGTATCACATCTGAGCCTTATGGCGATGACGATGGTGATTTTTATGAGCCTTGAAGGTGATGATTCTTTCTTAAGTGTGGTTTGCTTGGCTTATGTTGTGTTGTCGGAATATGTTGCCGGAATTACGATGATAATGGTTACATTCTTGGCTATGACGGTGTTAATGTTTGTATTCTTGGCTATGATGTTTTCTGATAACGAGATGGCGTATATCGCAACCGGAAATCAGATCTGAGCCAATAGTTATTATATATTAGAGAAGGCATTTAACCTTCCCCCTCCTCGCATATTTTAGTGATTGTTGCCCCCTAGAAATTGGGGGTTTTGGGTACTATTGCGAGGACGTTAGTTTGTGGCTTGGCTATTGTGAGGGTGACTGGTGGTGCATTTGCTTCATTTGATGCATCATAGGTGTTTTCTACATAAACACCCATTCCTTGGTGTTTGTTCATGGCAGGTTGTTTTTTGTTATTGTTTGGCTTTGTTGTCGAGCTATCTAATTGGTTTGGTTGAGCTGTGGTTTACTTCGGTTGATGCTTGAAATGAGTTTTGATGCTATGATGATCCTTCTAGGATCTGAGCTGTGATTGCATCTAATTGGATGGCTCCTCTTCATAAAAAACTTTCTGATTTGTTCCTAATACATGGTCCCTGTTGGTTTATTCATTCATGGCGACGATGATTACAAATCGTTATTTGACGAGGCAATAACCATATAGTTTTTGCAGCCAAATAATATGATCTGAGCCCTCTCATTATTTTTACATCTACCATTATTGTTTTTGCTACAAGTCGAATTTTGTTTTGTGAGAGTTTTTAGTGCCTTTTTCTTTTGTCTTCGTCATTAGTTTTAAAGGAAAAGTTCCTTGCATTTTTCTTAAATCGAATTTTGTTTTACAAGACTTTTTTAGCATTTCTTAAATTTCTTGAATTTCTCTTAAAATTTTCACCCATCGTGATTAGTTTTTATTGTTGATTATGTGTTCTCTTGGTTTAAACCAAATCTTAAAAAGATAATGAATTTTCTCATTTCTTTTGATTTTCGTTTGCATCTGGGTTTTCAATAACCCACATCTGGAAGGACTTAAATTTTGAAGGTGATTTGGATAACCCACATCTAAAAGGACTTAAATATTGAAGGTGACTTGGTTGTGTTAATGTTTGTTTTTTTATTTCTATTTGTTCGCATTTGGGTTTTTTATAGCCCCAATATGAAACGTAGATATGGATTCAATTCTTGACCTTTGGGGCTGCGATTTTCGATCCCTAATCTTATACGAATATGGGTTTTGAAATGCGGGGTTGTGATTTGGTTGTGTTTAGTATTTTTCTGATCTCTTTTCATTTGCGTTTGGGTTTTCTAGAACCCGGATATGAAAAGCCGATGGGTTTTTGGCCTTTAAGGATGTGACATGGTTGCTTAAAGAATCCACATGTGAGACGTAAGACGATTTCAGATCACTGGGTTTCTGATTTGATTTTCATAGTTTCTTCATTCTTTCTAATTTCATGAATTTTACGCGCAGTGAACTTCATTTTGGTGCCAAATCAAAAAATTAAATGTGGTGGGGAAAATGCTCTTTAAGCATTGCTCTTCAAGAGACGTTTTTGTTGCCTTGATGTCGTATGTGGCTTTTTGTTGGTCGGTTACGCTTTCTTTTGGCTATAGCAAACATATTGGACCTGTGGCTTTTTGTTGGTCGGTTACGCTTTCTTTTGGCTATGGCGAACATGTTGGACCTTACCCGGCCGGAGCCGGCCTTTACGGTTATGATGGCGTTGTATGGATTGATATGATTTTTCAAAAGATTATTTTTAAATAAAAACAAGAACTGTTGTCAGGCTCTATAAAACCAGTATTGAAGCTGGATTTATGTTTAATTACATGTATGCTGAAAGGTGTTGTGAGTTTGGCTATCTGTATGCTTTAAAATCTATTACTATATGCGAAGTGTTATGGCTTTCATGAGCTCTATGATTTGAAATCCAATTTGTGCTGTGATCATTGTTGCTATGGGACATTTCTCATTCAGGGTGTAAGCGATGTGATGTGTTAACGATGAGATGTCAAAGCACTATACATATCTCACATCGTATGATGGGCTTTTAAGGGTTGATTTTGTAATGTAATAGTCACTTAAGTTTGTTTGGTATTTTGAAGACAACTTAACTATGTTTCATGTTTTGTGATGTAATATCTATGACTATGGTAGTGTATGCTGACAAAAAATGTCAACCCGCAGCAACGCGCGGGTCTTTTACTCGACGGGTCTTTTACTCGTAACAATATATTAAGCTGAACATGTTCTATTTTACTTGACTACAATATATCTCACAGGTTTTAAAGTATGATATCAGATTCATTCAAGAAATTGTTTTATTAGCATTTATCAAATTCTCGTTGCCAGCTCTTTGGATTTTGCTAATTTTAGCACCACCAGATATTCATTCAATTAGACGAACAAAGTGTCATATTTGAAAACACGCTATGTATTTATTTATATCTGTTAAAACGTTATTTTAGCTCAACATAAATTAAAACATTACAGCATAACCAGAGAAGTAAAAATATATAACGAAAAAACAAACTTGCATACACAAATGAAAGTGTTTTAAGAACTGTGTTTACGTGAACAAACCTTGAATCTAAACTTGTCAGGCAAACCTAAGTAAACCAATTCAAATATGTTGTCTTTATGCTCAATGGAAAAAACAAACGATGCTCAAAACTGACGTAGAGGCCTATAGCTCTAATATTTTTTCACAGGGAAGAAACTGTGCGCGGTGAATAAAAATATAATTAATGTGATCCCAACAAACTAATGACACCAGAAAGGTGAAACAAAAACAGCCAGCCAACCTCTTGTTTATAAAGAGAACAGACTTTATAATGAAGGTTTAGAAACGTGAGGAGTGAGGACTATTACTTCAGATTACTATATCTACCAATAGTAAACACAAAAGCAAAAATATCAGCTAAACAGACCCAAGTGTAGATAAATATTGATGCTTCCAGCAGAGGATGTAAAGAGGAGTTTATATACCTACACTAATCGTGAACATTAGCCAACATAAGAAACTACAAATAGAAACACAAAGGTTATAAAGAACCAAAATAATAGTGAAATTTTTTACCACACTCAAAGGTATATTATTGTTAATTGTGTAAATAAGTCTCACGTAAGTAAAACCTAATTTAGAAATTAATATAAAAACAAATAATTATGTATTGGAACAAAATAAAGTAATATATACCTGAAGAATATTAACTTTCCATATCAGAAACCCCAGAAGATCACCGCTCGCCGGAGATCCAACAGACATCTGTGCCGGAAACGGCGACGGCCGTCGAAGCGGAGGCAACAGTGACGCCGGCGATTCCTTTACAACTATCACATTTTTAAGCTTTTCCACTCGCCTCTGACCGCGTAACGACTGCAGCTCCAACCTCTTCTTCCATTCCGCCTCCGTCTCGATCGGCAGCGAGCCAGCGAACACGTTTTCGTTAACGGCGGATAGAGCGTCAACGACGTCGTTTCAACTGTCTCCGACGATAAATTCAACGAATCGGCTATTGAAGAAGATCGAAAAATTAAAACAAATCAGAGCCGCATAAACTAACAAAAACACACGCTAACACTGATTCTACTTCGAAATTACAAAAAATTAAAGAAAGAGGATAATCAACAAACAAAGAGAGGTAAGAAGAATTGACAAACCTGCGTAGACAATTTGCGAAAACTTGTGAAATATGAAAGAGAGCATGAAGATATGTACCATGGAAGGAGGAGGGGTATGAATAGCGCAGGACTATAGAACATGGTGCTCAGGGTGGTTGAGAAATGGAGTGCAAGCAAAGCCTTCAACTCCATCAGCTAAATGTACAGTGAAAAGTGGTTTTGACTTGTAAATTAGGTTATGGGGCAGGTAAATTTGAACATGCATACACAACTTGTACATTAGGTTGTTGAGGGTGTACATTTATTGTTTACTATTCATCAATTGTTTACTATTCATCAATTGTTTAAAATTGTTATATAGGGTAATTAGTTATGTTCATGTGTAAACTCTAATCGTCACCGTTTTTCAAAAGCTATAAAATGTTTCTATTTATTTCATAACCACTACTATTTATATCATCCGACCCGTTTGACCCTGTCTATTAATATAATTTTTCATACGACATGTCATGTTTCCACTCAAATCTGACACCCACTGATAAAAAATCATGAATCCGCCACTGATAACCCTCATCAGCTTTTTTGTAAACTATGATGGAAATTGAAGTGCTGATACTCAAATGTAAACTCACTTGTATGCATAATTGTTTCTAGCACCTAACAAAAAGGATAAAATAAACCGCACAAACATATATAAGCTTACCTATCACAATGCTTCGCTCTCCATATATTCTCGTGCCAAACTATGGCCACTAAATTGAACCAAATTTCAGTAAAATTTTTGAAGATATCCACAAACAATCATTATAACTTGATTGTTTATTAAACTAAATATATATAAAAAAAAAATAGAAGGTGGGCATAAAGAAGAACAGAAAACAAAACCTTTTATGGCAAGTAGGTTTGCTAAGCCATCTTCCGTTAGTATTTTCTATGGAGTGTGTTCTTGCATATATTTTACTATTATACATTAATGTTTAACGTATGTCAATCTTCTTTTTCTGGATCGAAGGCTCGAGCACCTAAGTTGGAATATTCATGAATCTTGTTACAGATTTATAAACAGAATTGTCCCGAATTTAGTTTTCGATATATGCAGATAAAACATAAGCTTTTACACTGTACCATTTTCTTAATTTAGTTTCAAAAGTAGACAAAGGCGACCACAAAAAGGTAATTAAATCTCTAGACTTATATAAATAGAGATGCTTACAATATTTACTTCATTTCATATGCGTTGCTAAAGTTGTGACTCCACCATCTTTACTAACCTTAATCAAACCTTTAAACCATCACGTTGAAGTTTCATTTGATTCAAGTTTATTTAATAATAGGAAAATTGGATTTAAATAATCCTAACTTTTAACTATTTGCCAACAATAATCCCACATTTGAATATCCTTCATAACAGTCCAAACTTTCACTCATATTTTTTTTAATGGACCCGCCGTTAACTTTTTTAACACCGTTAAATGACTGCTGACGTGGCATACTGATGTGGCATGATGACATGTAATAATTTTTTTATTTTTTAAATATATTTTTCCATGTCATCATAGAAATCAGATTCTACTTAAATCTCAACTAAAAAAATTAAAAAAGTCGATCCAGATCCAGCCACCATTGCCGCCGGCAAAAACTTTTCCCGGCTCCTATTTTCCGACCTCGATATCACCCTCTTCTCCTAACGGTGGCACCTTTTCCCTCGTCTCCAAATGGTGGTGTCGTCTCCCTCGTCTCCGAACGGTGGTGGCGCTTCCTCCCTCGTCCGTCATCCTCCGCCGTCTCCCTTTCCTCCACCCTTCGAACGGTGGTCGATTTATATAGACGAAAAAAGGAATCATGAAAATCTCCAAACTAAATTGGGTTATAATTTATTTTGAGAAATATGTTTGCTCCCTCAAGATAGATAGGCTTTGCAGATTCCGTTTCTGAGATTCAATTAGGTTTAATTTTTCAAAAATCACTAACTCAATTGGGTTTAATTCGATTTAAGCAGACGAACAATCATCAGTTTATTTTTGGAATCGCACACATCAGATCCCGACAGACTACCAAACATAGTCATTGATGTGGCCACATCGATATTTCCGCTTCCCAACCACCGCGTCAATCTCGCCTGAATCAATCCATAGTGTTCTTCGTAGTGGTAGTGTGGTGGTATAGCGGTGGTGGTTTTGAGAAAGTCTTGAAGGCGAAGAGATTGAGATGGGGAAACTAAAGTAAAGAAAAAAATAAAGTAATTAAAGATTACGTCGGCAAAGAGATTTTGGTGGTGGTTGACATCGAGGTCGGAAAATATGAGCCGTGAAAAGCTTCCGCCGGCGGCAATGGGGGCTGGATATATTTTTTTTACATGGAAGGTGACATTGAATTTTTAGTGGTCGTAGTTGTGATTTAGTTGTAATTTGTCGTTCAATTCATCTATGGTTCTAGAGCTTATGGAAGGTGACATGGAAAAGATATTAAAAAAATAAAAAATTATTACATGTCAGCATGCCACGTCAGCACTCATTTAACGGAGTTAAAAAAGTTAACGGCGAGTCCATTAGAAAAAATATGACCGAAAGTTGGGACTGTTATGAAGGATATTCAAATGTGAGATTATTGTTGGCCAATAGTTAAAAGTTGGGATTATTTAAATCCAAATAAATTATACAGAAGCTTGTAATTTTAGTTAATTATGCGCAGAATCTAAAATAAGAAATGTCAAAACACAGAACTAAATTTAAAGGAAGAGGCATTATAAACATACATGTTATCAAGATTAGTAATACGCAATAGTGAATTCATAATTTGAAACCGTTGTTTTTCCTTTAGTAGAGCTACAAAAAAAGTGACAGGTATTCTCTCCAAGATAGCCACTTGCACTTATATAGCTGTCTACTTCCCTCTATTCAATGAATTTCTGAAATATATTCTGAAATATATAACATACATTAGCAGCTTGATTTCATCTTTCAAGCATTTTACTATGGATAAATATAAATGCCACAGTAATAAAATTAGTATTTAGATTCAGCATAGGGTGATGAGTACCGTAAGCAAGTTGTCAAATATAGAGACAACAATTAAAGTTCATTGAAGGGTTGGATCAATTTGTTAAAAATATGTCTTAGTCTTAATTCTTATTCTTTAATTCTAACTGCATATTATTTTTGTTTCATGTGAGTCTTTGACCCGATACTTAGTGGGCTTATGCACGACTTGGATTGGAGCAGTTGGGCTTGTAGATGGTTTTAAGAAGCGGGTCAAGTGAGTTGCTGTTGGGTCGTGGTGTCTCGGGTTGCTTAACCCGCGTGTTTGATGATGCTCATATAAAAGTCTAAGCGTGTGGTGCATTAGGGCAGCACATCACAAACTATCCAGCATATCTCTCATTCTTTTATCTCGTTTTCATCTAGGGTTTCTTCTTACACTTTCGTTCTTGGCTGATGATCTGAGTTCTTGATCTCATCACAATGATGAATCTGTGAGTGTATTGTCTCGTAGATCGTAGCATATAGAGTGTTGTGTGAGAATCTGTTGTTGAATCATTGTGTTGGTGGTTCATGAGAGTTTGTCGATCTGATCGATCTTGATTGTAATCTGATTGACTTCTAAGTGTTTTTGTTTCAGTAGATCATAAATTCATTTTTCTGACATGGTATCAGAGCTTCGGCTCATATGGTGTAGTAATTCCCGTTGCTGAATCATCGATTTCTTGTGGTGTTCATCTACAAACCCTAGACTCAAGCATTTTAGTGTTTTTTCTCTCTTCCTGGGATTGGATTGGGTTCTTACTTCTGTTGCTGATTGGATTCTTTTTGGATCGACCATCGTGCCACTGGTACTCAAGATCTCAAGATTTTCAACGAATTTGTCTTTCGTCTCAGTGATTAGGGTAAAATCTCTTGTTTCTGGTTTTTTACTGGATTCTGGTTCATCCTCTGGTTTCGTACACCTGTTGTTTGGTGTTGAGACTATATTCCTAGAGTTATGATCTATTGTCGATTGATCCTCACAATCGGTATTCTTCCTTACTGATTATGGTCCTTCATCAGGTACTGCTTAGAATCTTTATTTATGTTCTAATCAGTGCTGCAACAGTTGGGTCTTGATCAGAAAGGTTTAGATGTGGTTGTGTGGATCATGTAATAAGCAGAGATTAGTAGGTGTATTTGTTTTTACTTAAATCTTGTGACAATACCTGGAGGATTCTGCACAATATTTACTCTGCCCAAATAACCGTTAGTCTTGTAGATGGACATGTGGAACTAGACTGGATTAATAAATTTCAGATCCTTGGTCACCATCGATGTTGGCTTCTTCTAGCTCAGGTGGTGGTCCGCTTAGTACAAATGATCCCGGGACTGCATCTAATGCAGGGGCACTGACAGGGGTTCTTCCTCCTGGCTGAGCTGAATATGCAGTGTGCTCTAATCTTGCGACTGATATTCAGAGCCACTTAGTTGAACTCAAGAAGAAGCAATCAACTAATTTGAAGCGCATTCTATTGCAGAAAAATATTTTCGATGGGATTGGTCTAGAAATGAATCTAAACGAAAAGCCATCTAAAGGGAAGATGAATCTCAACAATATGAAAGTACTCAAGATGCCTTTTGGTCGTGGAGCTTCTGTATTGATAAAGTATGGGGCGGTTCTTTGCCTTGGATTGTATGTTGCTGGTAGATGACATAGTATGATGTGTTTCAAGCCTTATCATCCGCTGCTATCGATCTGAAGGAATTCTTGGGGAGAAAAAAATTAAACTGGTCGTTATCTCATTGCGTGTTCTTGCCTAGTAGCGACATGGTACGTCTTCTTGATCATTCTTATTGTTGAGGAAATTTCTATTTATTGGCTATACGGGTTTAAGTTTGTGTTGCTGTTTGTGTGTGTTAATAATTTTAAAAAAAAAGAGGGTCTATTTGTCAAATCTGTGGTAAAAAGGTTCTTGGTAGTAAAAAGGTTCTTGTTTACCTCTGCTTGTGTTGTCTTATGTTTTACAAATTGATGATGTCTATAACATCTGAATGTGTAGTTGTGTTTAAGAAGGCACGGCTTCAAATTCACACTTGTATGTGTGTTTGATGTGTTGCACATGGAAGAAAGAAAGTTATTCACACTTGTACTTGCTCACTTCTTAGTTACCTTTGACCTTAAATATCTGGCTCTTATAAACACATATTACGATGTGAGGGTTTACACCAAGCATATTTGGCTTCATGCCTTGTTATTTCCATGAGACTGCACAATTTCTTGTTAAATGTCATTGTATGTTACTTCATAATAAATTTGGTTTAATAATCATAAATACATCACATGTTTTTTCACCAGAGTGTACGCGTTATTTGGATGTTTTCAAACTTCTAAAAGTCCACTATGAGAAAATCACATGTTTTATGGTCATGATTGTTAGATCTTGTTTTCGAAGTTAAAAAGAATTTTTTAGACTAAATGTTGAATCTGGTTGATTGAACCTCTAGTCTACAATTTTTTTCAACTGTACTTTCAAGAATATTCTTAATTTTTATGGCATTCTTGTTTTTTTCTCTCAATCGAGATGTTTTCTATTTGCCGATTCTTATGATTTATACTCTTGAAATTAGATGTTATGGATTTAAGTTTGTTATCTGGTGTAGTGTTATGTGACCCTCCTTTATCATGTTTTTTTGGGGTTTTATTACTCTTTGTTCTACCACATATGTGATATTGTTTGAGTCTGGTGATTCAATCTTTCAGATGTGGGTTTGAATTTATAAAGTTATGCGACTTCTTTTGTTGCTACTCGAATCTTGTTATCGAAGTTATTTGTTATCGTAAATTGTTATGGTGGTATATGTGTCTTGTGACTCATGTTAATCATAATTCTTATCAGGCTATTTGTGTTTGACTGTCTTTGATTGTAACAGCCTTGTATCTAGTGTGGTATATGTTTGTTTCTTAGATCAGAAATATTTGTCTGGCTGTGTTCTGTATTCTGTTTTCTAGTAGTTGAACAGTGTGGTTTATGTCTTTACAAGTTGTATTTCAAGGTTGTTCTTGATTTTGACAGCCATGTTTTCCTTCTGTTGTAGAATCATGTGATTTTTTACAAGTAGAAGTTGTTTTGGCTGGTTTTGTGTGATATAGGATTGTGTGATTCTTGTATTATCAGATTTTGTCTGTTTGGTTTGTGTTCTTGTAAAGTCATAAAAGTTTTTGAGGATATCAAATTAGTCTTTAAATTCTTTACTAAGTTTCACATGTTTCCATTTTTTTGTCAGACATATATTTTTGAATCTTGTGATTCATGTTTTTTTGGTTCAATATTTTATAAAGTTGTAAAATTTCTTTTGATAAAAATCAAATGAGTCGTTATGTTCTTTACAACTTGCTGGTATATTGATCAAATTATTTTTTTCCAGACATGTGTATGTCTGATGATTAAAAGTCATGTGACTTTTCGTATGTTTGTATCAGATAAGTATCTGATATTGTTGTTGAATCATATGATTCAGTTTATGTTGGTTCTGTTATTGTAAATCTGTAAAGCTTTGTAAGAACGTCAAATTCTCTTTAAATCCTTTACACGGTTTAACATAAACCAAGTTTTTTCAGATTTAATTCTGAGTTTAAAAGTCGTGTGACTTTTTTCTTGTTTCTTGAACATTGTGTTCTAAGTTTCTTCGGTGATGTTCCGAGTTTTATAGAGTATTGTGACTCTTGTTTTTTGCCAAATATGTTTTGGTATTGTTAAAGAATTGTGTGATTCTTTGTTAATCGGAATATGTGGTCGTACTTGGTTACTTTTCTGTTACAGAAAGTTCCTAGTTTTATGCCTTATGGTATATGTCGTGTTTTTTCCACATGTTTCGAATTTTGTAGAGGTGTGTGCCTCTTGGTTCTGACACATATGTTTGTGATATTGTTTTTGAATCTTGTGTTTCAAATTACCAAACATGTGTCTTGTATCTTGTTATGTGGTTACATCATGTTTTGTGACTCTTCGTATCTGCAGATATGTTAATGTTTTTTGAATATTGTGATTCTTTGTTGTTAGGTCAGACATTAATCTGATCTGGTTTCTTAAGAGTTGTGTTCCTTGAATACTATTAAAGAATCAAATGGTTCTTTACTTATTCTTGGCCTGTTATCTCATGTGTTTGGTTGTTATAGCTTGTTGTCTCTGATTATTGTGCGGTAAGATTTGTTTAGCATCTTGTTTAATCTTATCTTCATGTTAATCAAGTTTTGTTTTCTCAAATGTTTTTCATTAATTAATAATGGGTTTTGGTAGTCCACAATCTGGTGTTTTTTGGTGCTGAAAGTTCTGTTTGTTCGCTGATGCGTTTTCTCATAGATAGCTAGGTAAAACTTGATGGGAATTAAAGGAACCCACTGTTAGTGTTCTATGGGTTATTTGATCACTTATATTGTGATTTGTTGTTGTATTGTTGTTTTTTAAATAATTAAAAAAACTGATACTTGTCTGGGTTGTAAATCCTTGGGTTACATGGCCTGCCAATGGGCTCCGTCAATCTTAATAGAATTCATAACGTTGGCTTTATGTGAAAGCAAACCTTATTTTTGTTTAAAGCACAATATAGAATTGTATTCACCCTTTGTTTAGCATTTTAGTTTAATGATGAACTTGAGTCTGCAGGGATTAATTCAAATTTTTTGTGTTTCAAAAGGTGCTATGGTTAATCTGGTATATTTCTTAGTATGAGTTCTCGTTATGTAAATAAAGTGTATAGCTACATGTTTGTCTAATCTGTTATTGTGTGAAAGATAAAATTTGTTTAATGAAATTGCAGTTTGAATTAAGGGGGGGGTGTTAAAAATATGTCTTAGTCTTAATTCTTATTCTTTAATTCTAACTGCATATTATTTTTGTTTCATGTGAGTCTTTGACCCGATACTTAGTGGGCTTATGCACGACTTGGATTGGAGCAGTTGGGCTTGTAGATGGTTTTAAGAAGCGGGTCAAGTGAGTTGCTGTTGGGTCGTGGTGTCTCGGGTTGCTTAACCCGCGTGTTTGATGATGCTCATATAAAAGTCTAAGCGTGTGGTGCATTAGGGCAGCACATCACAAACTATCCAGCATATCTCTCATTCTTTTATCTCGTTTTCATCTAGGGTTTCTTCTTACACTTTCGTTCTTGGCTGATGATCTGAGTTCTTGATCTCATCACAATGATGAATCTGTGAGTGTATTGTCTCGTAGATCGTAGCATATAGAGTGTTGTGTGAGAATCTGTTGTTGAATCATTGTGTTGGTGGTTCATGAGAGTTTGTCGATCTGATCGATCTTGATTGTAATCTGATTGACTTCTAAGTGTTTTTGTTTCAGTAGATCATAAATTCATTTTTCTGACACAATTTACAAACGACATCAAGCCACAAAGATGAGCACCACTTAACACTACTTTTTTGAAGGAATAAAAAGAGGCGTTAGGGTTGGCTAGCCAATAACTTAACCATTGATATAATTTCATTTGGAGTGCTCTTTGGTTCACCCTTTTTTGCCTGCAGTCAATAGTTCAAGTTTATAATTAGCATACAATTATACACATACATAAATCTTGATGCTAAAATATTACACCAATTCTCTTCCAATACAAAAGCTTATGTTTGCATGCTTTACTTTGAGAATGAATCCTGGAGTGTTAATAAGAGTGAGATTGAGATAATGAGCATATTCATCTCTTATCTCAATCAGCTTAGTGTAAAAAATATAAGTGTAATATAAGTGTAAAGTTTATATTTTTTCTTATATTTTTTCTTTAATTCAAATTTATTTGTATTTGTTGCAAATTCTTATTTCTCTTTTTGTGTTTCATCATTTGGGCTGCTGGGCTTTAATTGTGCTGGGCTGCTGCTTAAATGTGTTGGGCTGGATGATTCGGTTGCTGGAGTGCAGCTGCTGGAGGCTGGAGCTTATAAAGAGCTCGTGATCGTTCATTTAGGGTTAGAGATTTTTGGTGAGAGCGGCTGGAGGATCTAGGGTTTCATCCGATCTTCGTCTTTCTTCGACTTTCTTCGTCTTCTTTGTGTGCTGCAATTCATCAGTTTGATGAATTGCTAAGTTCGTGTGTTTGTATTGTGTTTGTGGTTTGTATTTGTTGGATCTTCTTCAGTTTTCTGAATGTTACAAGATCTAGAAATCTAGATCTTGCTTTTATCCGCTTGTATTTTTGACATGGTATCAGAGCCTTCGAGCTCTTGATCTCGTCTTCTTCGCGTTTAGATCTGTTACCGACGGTTCCAATTCCGGTGACAGCCTGTGTCTCCGACGTTGGTTCGAGCCGCCGTTTGTTCTGCGTGTGTTGTAGATCTCAGGTTCAATCGGTCTGATTTCGGCGGTGTGACTCCGTACGGTACAAAAACCACCATTAGTCACTGGTGCCGACGGTTGTAGTCACCTCTCCGATCTTAGATCTTGACTGCTGTGGTCGGGAATCATAGAAACGTTGAAGGCTCTTGAAGCACTACGTAGAGGAGCACAGGCGAGGAAGATCGAGAAGTTCTTGGACCGTATAGAAGCTGTGCTGGTCGTCCCTTCTATAATCCTAAGTGTAGATTATAGAAAACGATCTGGAAACCCTAACTTGGGAATCTATCTCGGTGAGATCTTTCCTTGCTTTAGTTTTTTGTTTAGATCTGTTAATATTGTTGGTTGGTGATCTTCTATCTTGACCTTTGTTTGCAATCTGATTGGTGTGAAACTCTGGTAGAAGATCTTGTCTGTTGTTCTATTTGTTGTGTGATTGCTGTTCACTGGTTGTTTGTTTCTGTGATTCGTCATGACTGACGGGGGTGGTGCTCTCCCTGTTACTGAGACTCTTGTTAGTAAGTTAGATGCTAGCAATCCTTTGTACCTACATGCTAGTGACTCTAGTACTTTGACTATTGTTAGTATTAAACTTACTGGAACTGAAAATTATATTGTTTGGTCAAATGCTATGAAGCTTGCTTTACAGGTTAAGAATAAGTATGGATTTATTGATGGTTCTTGTGTGAAATCCACTGATAATGATGTTCTTGCTAGGCAGTGGGATAGATGTAATTCTGTTGTTCTTACCTGGATTCTAAACTCTGTTAGTGAAGAATTGTATTTAGGGCAAGTGTACTCTAGTTTAGCTTCTGAAATCTGGAGAGAGTTAAAAGAAACTTATGATAAAACTGATGGATCTGTGTTGTTTAATCTGTATCAAAAAATAAATAGTTGTACTCAAAATGGATCTTCTGTGTCTGATTACTATCATAAGTTAAACATTCTTTGGAAACAATTTGATCAAATGGTGAAATTGCCAACTTGTACTTGTGAAGCTCATACTAAGTTTAATGATTTTAATCATGGTATAAAGTTGATGCAATTTTTGATGGGTCTTGATAGTGTATATCAACCTGTTAGAACCAGTTTGTTGATTCAAGATCCTCTTCCTACACTTAAGTCTGCTTTTGGGACCCTTAGTAGAGAAGAATCTCACAGAAACTCAAGTGATTTTAAACCACAGCAACAAAACACTATCTTCTTTTCAAAAACCAATCAACCAAATCAATTTTCTGATAATAAAAGAAAATTATCAAGAGGTCCCAATCCCAGTCTCAAGTGTACCAAGTGTAATAAATTGGGACATACTATTGATAGATGTTATGAGGTGATTGGTTATCCTTCATGGTTTAGATCTAGACAATCTAGCAATGGAAAATCTAATAATGTGGTTTTAGATAAACCTGAAATGCCTTCTGTTGTGTCTAGTCTTACTCAAGAACAAGTAACAAAATTGTTGAGTCTGCTAGGAGAAAACAGTGCTGGTGGTTCAAATTTTTCAAATGTAGGAGGTATGTTTGGAAACAGTATTTCTTCAAACATGAGTATAAAACCTGTTTATAGTTTTGCAAGCTCAAACAATGAACAAAAAGATAGTGGGTGGATAATTGATTCAGGGGCAAATCAGCACATGTTAATGAGTGATAAATCTTTAGAAAATGAAATTGATGTTAGTAATTATAACATTACTGTAAGACATCCAAATGGTTCTAATGCAAAAGTAACTAAAATTGGAGATTTAAAACTTTGTGATGACATTGTTTTAACTGATGTGTTTATTGTCCCTGAATATTCTGTGAACCTATTGTCTGTTCATAAGCTTGCTAAAGATAATAAACTAAGGGTAATATTTGATGAACATAAGTGTTATGTTCAGGACTGGTTGGGCAGGAAAAATCTGGTGACTGGTAGTCAGATTGATGGTTTGTATTTTTGTGGTGATGCTTCTGAATGTGCTAAGGTGTGCTATAGTAGTACATTGTCTTTGAATTTATGGCATGCTAGGCTAGGACATCCTTCTGAGCAAGTGTTAAATGTTTTAAAGGACAGTTTGAAATTAAAAGTTTTTAAGTCTGATTTGCCCTGTGAAGTATGTCACAAGGCAAAACAGCATAGAGCTCCCTTTCCCTTAAGTGAACATGTTTCAAAACAGTTAGGTGAATTAGTTCATCTTGATGTCTGGGGACCTTATAGGGTCTCTAGTTCAGAAGGGTTCAGATATTTTTTAACAATAGTGGATGATTATAGTCGTGCTGTTTGGATTTATCTTTTAAGAGGGAAAGAGGAGGTATTTGAAAATGTAGAAACTTTTGTTCATTTGTTAAAAAATCAATTCAATAAAACTGTAAAAACTTTCAGAAGTGATAATGGCAGTGAGTTCATTAACAATAATATGAAAGTTTTTTGTAAACAAATGGGAATTAATCATCAAACTTCCTGTGCTTATACTCCACAACAAAATGGTGTTGTGGAGAGAAAGCATAGGCACTTGCTGAATGTGTCCAGAGCCTTATTGTTTCAAAGTGGTTTACCATTAAGAATGTGGACTGAGTGTGTTTTAACTGCTTCTTATCTTATAAACAGGACTCCATCTTCTGTCTTGAATGGTAGATCTCCCTATGAGTTAGTGTATGGTTTTAAACCCTCTCTTAACCATCTTAGAGTTTTTGGTTGTTTATGTTTTAGCACTGTTTTAAATGATCATGATAAGTTTTCTAGTCGCTCAAATGAATGTGTTTTGTTGGGATATTCCAACCAGAAAAAAGGTTACAAATTGTTGAACCTTGAAAACAATAAAATTCTGTTTTCAAGAGATGTCAAGTTTTATGAAAACTTATTTCCTTATAAGTTGGATAAGAATGATACTATACTTGAGTCAAGTGCTAAAACAGAATACAACAACTTAAACTTTTTTGATTTTTTTGACAATCAAGACTCTAATGATGGAAAAATTCCCAATGATGAAGGGAGGGTAGAATCTGATAACACTGGTGGTGAGTCTCAAGTTGTTCCTGGGTCTGTATCCACTGAGACTAGTTCTCCTGGTGGTAGGGGTTCTAGGAACAGCTGTGAAGCTCCTAGTAGTTCTCAAGAAGAAAGAATACTTATCCAATCTGAGGGTAGAAACTCACTTGAAACATGTCCTACACACTCAGGGAGACCTACTAAAACACACACTATGCCTGCAAAGTTAGGTGATTATGTTTTAGATGGAATAGTAAAATATGGTTTTGAAAAGGTAGTTAATTACTCAAAGCTGTCTTCTGATGCTATGTGCTTCTCCACTACTTTAAACAAGCATTTTGAACCTAAAACTTATAGACAAGCTTCTACTGATCCTGAATGGGTAAAAGCTATGAATGATGAAATGGAAGCTCTTCATAGGAATAATACCTGGGTTTTAGTAGATCTGCCTAAAAATAGAAAAACTATTGGCTGTAAGTGGGTTTATAGAATAAAATACAAGTCCAATGGAGAAATTGAAAGGTATAAGGCAAGATTAGTGGCTAAGGGTTATTCTCAAAAGGAGGGTATAGATTTTAAGGAAACTTTTTCACCTGTAGTAAAAATGGTTACAATTAGATGTGTTCTTACTATAGCTACTAATTTTGATTGGCCTTTAGCTCAACTTGACATAAATAATGCTTTTCTGTATGGTCATTTAAATGAAGATGTTTATATGTCTTTACCTGAAGGATACTATTCTGATAATGAAACAAGAGTGTGCAAATTAGTTAAGTCTTTGTATGGGCTGAAACAAGCCCCTAGGATGTGGAATGAGAGACTTGTTTCTGTGCTTCTTAAAGGTGGTTTTGTGCAAAGTGTGTGTGATTATTCCCTGTTTGTAAAAAGGCTAGATTCTTTAATTATAATTCTTTTAGTATATGTTGATGACATTATTATAACTGGTAATGATATTTCAGAAATTAATAATGTAAAACAGATTCTTGAAAAGGAATTTAGAATAAAGGATTTAGGTGACTTAAAGTTCTTTTTAGGAATTGAAGTCATTAAGTCAGAAAAGGGTTTGTGTCTTACACAAAGAAAGTATTGTATGGAATTGCTTACTGAATTTGGTTTATCAGCAGCTAAGCCTGTTAGTACACCTATTGAACAAAACTATTTGCTTTTGTCTGAAAAAAGGAGTGAGTCTGATGTGGTTGTTAATATTACTGAATTTCAAAAATTAATTGGTAAACTAATCTACTTATCTCACACTAGGCCTGATATTAGTTATTCTGTACAATATCTTAGTCAATTTATGCATAAACCAAATAAAATTCATTTAAGTATTGCTCTAAGACTTTTGAGATACTTAAAAAGGAATCCTGGGCAGGGAATTTTGTTTCAGAAAAGTGATAAACTAAACTTGCAAGTTTTTTCAGATTCTGATTGGGCTAAGTGCTTAATAACTAGGAAGTCTGTGACAGGATTTTGTATTTTTCTTGGAAATTGTTTAGTGTCTTGGAAAAGTAAAAAACAAACAACTGTTTCAAGGTCCTCTGCTGAAGCAGAGTATAGAGCAATGTGCTCTGCTGCTTGTGAGGCTATTTGGTTGGATAATTTGCTAAGGGAATTGAATGTTTTTATAGATAAACCTGTGCCTCTTTTTTGTGATAATAATGCTGCAATATCTATTGCAGAAAATCCTGTTTTCCATGATAGAACAAAGCACTTTGAAGTGGATTTGTTCTTCTTAAGAGAGAAAATTTCAAAAGGTTTTATAAAAACGTGTCCTATATCCTCTGAGAATCAGCTTGCTGATATGTTTACAAAGGGTTTGCTTGTAAATCAGCATGCTGACATGTGTGTAAAGTTGAAGTTGTTTGATGAATTTGCTATTTGAATTAAGGGGGGGTGTAAAAAATATAAGTGTAATATAAGTGTAAAGTTTATATTTTTTCTTATATTTTTTCTTTAATTCAAATTTATTTGTATTTGTTGCAAATTCTTATTTCTCTTTTTGTGTTTCATCATTTGGGCTGCTGGGCTGCTGGGCTTTAATTGTGCTGGGCTGCTGCTTAAATGTGTTGGGCTGGATGATTCGGTTGCTGGAGTGCAGCTGCTGGAGGCTGGAGCTTATAAAGAGCTCGTGATCGTTCATTTAGGGTTAGAGATTTTTGGTGAGAGCGGCTGGAGGATCTAGGGTTTCATCCGATCTTCGTCTTTCTTCGACTTTCTTCGTCTTCTTTGTGTGCTGCAATTCATCAGTTTGATGAATTGCTAAGTTCGTGTGTTTGTATTGTGTTTGTGGTTTGTATTTGTTGGATCTTCTTCAGTTTTCTGAATGTTACAAGATCTAGAAATCTAGATCTTGCTTTTATCCGCTTGTATTTTTGACACTTAGAAGAGAGCTTTGTACACACTAAAGTCTGAAATCTAAAATCCAAAATCGAAGCTGCTGAATACATTTATCATGATCAACCACTTGTAAAACAATCGGTTCAAACTCTACAACCACTGATATAATATTCAATCTATCACCACTGAGTGGATAGCTATCAGAGCTTAGGAGAACTCTGACAGATTCATTATATATCTCCATGGCTGAGAATTTCAAATGAAAGTCCCTATCAGAGTTCTACAATGATATTAAACAAAGATTAGTTCAACTGTTAAAGTTGAACCAAAAAGGTGATCTGCTAGAAGTGAAAACCATGACCTGATGTGATTACCTTTCGCATATAATCATATATATCTGCTAAAGCATACTCAGTGATTTCACTCATTATGAATGTCTTCCCACTGCTTGTTTGCTCAAATGCAAAGATATTCTGCGATACACTCATTAAAAATGATTGGAAAATTCTTTATGGATTTAGGGTTAATTACGAAAACCCCGGAATATTACCTATATGATTGGTTGAAAGATGAGTTGCTGGCTCTAGAAGGCAATCTCGTACAACCAATAATCTAGGTAACCAAGTAAAGAATAGACCACATATAAAATGTAAAGAAAGCAACATATTTTATAAGAATCAAAATCAACAATCAAATAAAGAACTCAGTAAGTTAATCTTACTGTTACATCAAACATGATGATGGCTTTGCTGTTGCTAATTTTGGTGAAATCTATAAAAACATCACACATCACAACAAAAAAAAATTATAAAAATGTCATCAGATTCATGTGATAAACAATTATAATTGTACTCTATGCATAATAAAGTCAGATAATGATCTTGGCTCCTCAAAACAGTTAGAAATAATGCTGAGATTTAAGTAACATATCAAAAACAAAAAAATAATACCTTAAATCGGTGTCTGGATCATCGTTGAACTGAGAATGCCAGATGGAGATGGTTAAACAAATGGAGAGGGAGATTTGAATTTATAGAGGCTTCAATTATCCAATTCATGGCCATTTGAATTGGGTGTCGTCAATTGAAATGTGGTAATCAAGACGGAGTTGCGTGAGATGCTCTAAAAATTGTGGTAATCGAGAGGAGATATACGGCTGAAGACAGAGATTAATGTGGTTATCGAGAGGAGGATGATGGGCGGTAATAGGTTGACGGGGAGAGAGACGCTGGAGAACGGCTGTGATGGGTGGCAACCAGTGGCGAGAGAACGGATGTGGCGTTCGTGAGGTATGGGCTGCAAAATGGGAGAAATCGAAGGTTAATCACCATGAAGACATTAACCCTAACCAATTTTCTTGTAAACTTTGGAGGTGGGTTTAAAATTACATACTGCCTAAATTCTTGTACGCCTCTTAAAATTAAGGATTTTTCATGACCAAACTATCCCTATGACATCTACCTTCTACCTTCTACCTATATATTAAACAAAACATATTCTGTTGAGATGTCCTATATTTAGTGTGTCCACATCATCACATGCTGACGTGGCATCATTTAATCAAATACAAATCCTATGTGTCATTTTATTAGTTTTCCATAATTAAAAAAAAACGGTTTGTGTAGAAATTTCTCGCGGGTATGGGTCATGAAAGTCGGGTTTTTTGACCCGACTATATAAGCCAAAAAACCGTCTGTGACTTCATTTGTTTCCAGCGAATTAGGGTTTTCGTGAAACCCTCTCTCGGTCTCCGCCTCCTTCTTCCGTTCAACGTAAGGAAAATCCCACCGTCATTTCATTTCCTCACCACTTCCTCCATCATACGATTTGCAGAGCTTCCATCTCTTATTTCTTGGCGATCGAAAACAAATCTCCATCGCTGCCTTCATCGTTGCCTTCTCCGTTCACGTAATCGTCTCTCCTCCATCAATTGTTGATCGGATTCTTGACCATCGATTATTGAAGATTTTTGAGAAATCAACTTCAACTAGGTAACTTAAAGCCGATTATGAGTTTTTCCTTTGTTCTCCAATCGATCAATTTGTGGCGATTCTCTAATGTTATATGCAAATTCGATTATTTGTTTTAGTGCTTCATTAGCGTTTCTGTTTTTTAGGCTTTTGTTTGATATCGGCTATATCCAATTTATATGCATTTGTTTGATATCGATTCTTATATCCAAGTTCTGTTATCTTTGTTTGATATCGGACATCTTAAATTTAGAACAAGTAAAGTTTTACAATGTATTCTGGTTTATGTTAATGTTATTTCTTTAGGTTCTTCATCCTAATAATGTGTTATCTAATCCTCTTCAACCATGAATTATACATTTTCAGGATCAATATGAAAACATCTTTCTTCAAGATAGTTCTTAATCCGGAGGCAAGGGTTACAAGATTTATCCAGGATTGGGACGATTACGTAGGCGAGGGAGTCAATTCTTTGTTCTAAATCAAGGTTCGATTGTTTGTTCTTTGTTAAAGTTATAACTAATTGTTCTATTTTGAGGATTTTATATTGAAGTTTTAAGTTTTCTTTATTGCAATGAAGGTACGATTTTGCCTTCTTGTGATTTTGGATATAAAGTTAGGTTTTCTTATCATCTTCCATTCATTTACTAATTTCTTTGTTTTAAGCATTCACTTTGTTTATATTGCAGATACGTGTGTTTCTTATATTCATTTACTAATTTCTTTGTTTTAAGCATTCACTTTGTTTATATTGCAGATATGTATGTTTCTTATTCTCATTAATTGACTGTCATGGATTCTGTATATTGTTAAAAAAATTCAGGGACTGAGATTGCTACAATAGTCATAGGTGTATTTATCTTTTCGTATATCGTATAATTTTTGAGATTGCTCTATTGGTTTATCACATAATTCTTGACGTAGGAATTTACTTTTAAATTATATTGTGTTTATTCGTGTTATGAACTTATGATTACAAGTTTTTTCTGGGTTTTATGTTGATATAGGTTATGACAAAGAGCTTAGGACATGTTGTCTGGCACCTTTGCAATCTTTACTTGGCAACAATTGGAGATTATTTTCCTATGAATTAGGGGAATGAGTATTTCAACAATTTATTTTAATAAATTTCTTTGCCTTAAAAGAGATGCATACCACCTGTATTCTTCCTTTAGTCATGGGATTTGTTTATTTATTTTATAGGTTTGGATGGGTTCAATAGGGGATATGGTGTTGTGCCTTTCTCATGTTTTATATGGCTGCAGGTGATGGAAAGAAGTAATTTTAAGATCTCCGGTAGTGAGCAAACTGATACTACACATTATGGGTAGTATCTTATATTTACATCAAAGTTTATCATCTTATATTTACACCAAAAACTCTCAAGATCACAGGCGATGTTCTTGCAAACTACATAAAAACAAAGGATAAATTATTTACGTAAAAGTTTATTAATTTAATATTGCTTCAACAACCAACTTTATAAGGTAGGTATTATCCTATTATCCTAAAGGAATGCAAAATAAATTTTACATACCTTTGCAGACATTTTTGAGAAGAGTAAACTAAAACCCTCAAATTTTTTCACATGGTTCAGTAACTTTTTTTTGTGCAGAGGTAAAAGATATTTGGAAAGCTTGGAGTTGAAGATGGTAAAAACCTCCAATTTTTTTAGGTATTATTGACAACACACGTGCCTGGCTGTCTTTAAGATACAAATCTTGACTGAGAAAAGAAGATTCTCAAGGTAAAATGTTCAGTTGGCACCACAAATGTTGGGAACAAAGTTGTCACTAATGGCTGGGCAAAGTTAATTTAAGTCCTTTTACTAGCGTTTTTAACTTAAATAGCTTCACTCAATGATTACAGGTTAGGTTACAGAGGATAAAGGAGATGTGACCCCTAAGCATACCAAGCTGCTACACCTTGAACAATGCAGACAAGATGTAGGCTTATGTAACAGGGTTAGCTACTGAACTTGAATTGAATAACTAAGAGTTCATAGTTCCACATCATATAGCATATCAAATAAACCAGAGGTTTGCTTTCAAATGTTTAAAATGTAATATGTATCATGCTTTTTACCAACAGGATTTTGAATATACTTATTGGAGTTACATGAAAACGTGGTTGTTTGGTGTGTAAACTATTATTTATGAGCTAAGTTCTATTTACTAATTTGGATTTCAGGGTGAACTTCCTACGGATAAAAAACCGTTTGAAGCACATGGTGGTCATTATGGTTAAGATTGGAAAACTACTCAGTTTACAAGATGTAATGTTTGGCATATATGACGCTTCAATTGGTTTGCTGACCCGATAGTATCATAGTAATTTTATTACTTTCATTTCATGTGATTAAATCTTATTTTGTTATTTGCTACTTTGGCATTTTTCACAAGGCGTGCTAGATCACTGACTAAGGATGCATTCTTTCACGTGTCTGTCATATCTTTCAAAATAACCCGTTTTAAAGTTCATGAGAAAGAACAACATGTTTACGTTGGCTTTACATAGATTGCAAGAGTTTTAATAATTTGATGGACATACCTCTCATCTTTGGAATAGTCAAAGTTTTAATTGGCTCAATCAGCTATTGAATCTGGTTTATAAGTGTTCTTCTTATGCAATAGGTTATTGGACAGTTCAGTTTTTTTGGGAGCAAGAATGTAGCTCTTAAAAGTCCTTCTTATGAATCAGTTCAGTTCCTTCTTATGTATCAATAGTTGTTGCTTTTTTTTGCAGCGGTTTACACCCTTAGACTTTGGTAATTATATCATTTTCGGTAATTATATCATTTTTCACCTTGATGTACATTTACTATTGACTATATTATTATTGTTTTTATTAGATTTTTTTTCAAACCTGAACCTATGTAACACACGGGCCTAAAAGACTGTAGTGTGCGCCAACTGTTGAGAATCCAAGCATTAGAAAAGCCTCATTTAAGGTATTCAATCTTTAGTGTGTCCTAAATGACGGTGAGACAATTTCAATCTATTTATATGGAAATAGCTCCATCCAGGTTGTGTCTAATAGATAGTGGGTTAAACGGGTCAAAGAAAAACATTGCAAGTAGTTAGCTCCATCCAGGTTGTGTCTAATTCATGGTGTTATGTAATTTTAACCATAAATAGTTCTCCTATTAATATTTTTAAAGTTTTGACAGTTTCCGATCTCTGTTTGTTTTGCTATGACTATAAACAAAAGCCAATGTCAGTCTCTTTCGAGAGTTGGATTGTACTTGAAAGATCCTGTCTTCTCTCATGGTCAATTATACGTTGCGTTATCAAGGGTGAAGAGTAAGAAGGGTCTGAAGATCTTGATTTTGGATGAAGACGGTCGTCCAACCAATGTAACAAGAAATATAGTGTATAAATCTATCTTCTCGAATTTGTAATTGTTATTGAATTTTTTTTATTATTATTAAATATTGTTTTACCGATAAGATTTTTTTGGATAGTATATATATCTATATATATATATTTTTTTACGTTCTAGACCCGGGTATTTACCCGAGTAAGTGGCTGAAACTAAATTTAGTTTGTTTATGATCCTTGCATATCACCCTTCTCTTTATTTTGTACATTTGTCTTTTCTTAATCTACAGATTTTGTACTAAATTTAGTTTTGGATGTTGACGGTCGTCCAACCAATGTAACAAGAAATATAGTGTATAAATAATAAATCTATCTTCTCGAATTTGTAATTGTTATTGATTTTTTTTATTACTCAATATTGTTTTACCGATAAGATTTTTTTTGGATAGTATATATAACTATATATATATATATATTTTTTACGTTCTAGACCCGAGTATTTACACGGGTAAGTGGCTGAAACTAAATTTAGTTTGTTTATGATCCTTGCATATCACCCTTCTCTTTATTCCGCCAATAACGTCCTTATCAATGAGCAGCTCGACTATGACACGGTAGTTCAGGAAAGCGAGTATGAGCGTCTTCATTCTTCTTTAACAGATGAACAAAGATCAATATTTAAGGAGATAATGGATGCCATTGATAAAGACGAAGGTGTGTTTTTTGTTTACGGATATGGTGGTACTGGAAAGACATTTTTGTGGAATACTCTGTAAACTGCAATTAGATCAAGAAATCAGATTGTTTTAACTGTTGCCTCAAGTGGTATTGCTTCGCTTTTGTTACCTGGAGGTCGAACAACTCATTCTAGGTTCCACATACCACTCAATTTTACCGAGGACTCGCTTTGTACTATGTCACGTCATAGTGACATTTCAGACTTATTTAAGCAAACAAAGTTGATTATATGGGACGAGGCTCCTATAATACATAAGCATGCCTTTGAAGCTCTAGATAAAAGTCTGAAGGATGTTTTATGTACCGATATTAACATGGCGGATCGACCTTTGTTTGGTGGTAAAGTTGTTGTTTTCGGTGGAGATTTCAGACAGATTCTTCCCGTAATGCAAGGCGCTTCAAATCAAGATGTTGTCACTTCCTGCCTTACTTCATCTTAGATTTGGAGAAAGTGCAAGGTTCTAAAGTTAACAAAAAACATGCATCTTCTTCAAGGTAACAATCCATCAGAGATACAAGAAACAAGTGATTTTGCTCAATGGCTTTTAGATATTGGTGAGGGAAAAGCCGGTGGAGATAATGATGGTGAGTCAGAAATAGTTATTCCTCCTGGTCTTCTTATTCATGATTCATGAGATCCGGTTAGCGATCTTATCGATTTTGTTTATCCATCGTTTCTGGACAACTTTGGTGAACAAGATTTTTTGGTCTGAAAGAGCTTTTCTCGCACCAACTAATGAGGTTGTCGATGATGTCAACAGTCATCTGCTTTCTTTGGTTCCCGGTGAGGAACATGAGTATTTAAGCTCAGATTTTGTATGTCAAGATGAGATTGTAGGTGACGGCGTTGATCATAACTTATACTCACTAGACGTCCTGAATTGTTTACATATATCTGGAATTCCAAATCATTGTCTTGTGCTGAAAGTTGGTGTTCCTGTTATGTTGCTTAGAAACATTGATCAGAGGAATGACTTATGTAATGGAACACGTCTTCAGATCGTATCTCTAGGGAAGCATGTTATTGAAGCGGTGGTTATCCCCGGAAGCAATATCAGATTCAGGACTTTTATTCCTAGACTTTCATTGGTTCCAACAGATAAAAGAGTTGTTTTTCGGTTTAAGAGAAGACAATTTCCAATCTCTGTTTGTTTTGTTATGACTATACACAAAAGCCAGGGTCAGTCTCTTTTAGAGTTGGACTGTACTTGAAAGATCCCGTCTTTTCTCATGGTCAGTTATACGTTGCGTTATCAAGGGTGAAGAGCAAGAAGGTCCTGAAGATATTGATTTTGGATGAAGACGGTCGTCCAACCAATGTAACAAGAAATATAGTTTATAAATCTATCTTCTCGAATTTGTAATCGTTATTGACTTTTTTTCTTTATATTATAAATTTTTCTTTTACCGATTAGTTTTTCTTTCGATAGTATATATACGTTTATATATTTTATATATATCTTTTTTTTTACGTTCTAGCCCCGGGTATTTACCCGGGTAAGTGGCTAGTTATGTATTATATCTTAATCCTAATAAAGCAATAAAATGTCTTTCACATGTCTTCTTTTTAAGGTGCCACATCAGCACTGTCACATGTCAAAGCCAGATTTAATTACCAATTTAGTAAACTACCAATTAAGACTAATTACCAATTTTATCAAAATTAAATTTTCATTTTAAAAATATAGGCAAACATAATGTACATTTGATAAATTACTCAATAATTTGAGTCTTTTTAAAGAAACAAATCAAAATTTTATCATCTTTAATGTAGTAAATTATTAATTGATATTTTATAATGGATTATGTCATTTATAATTTTCAATTTTCTTAATATTTTTTTAAATATTTAGCTAATATTATGAATCTAAATTCAACCCGTGTAGTACACGGGTTACTAACCTAGTAGTATATATATATATATATATATATATATATATATATATATATATATATATATATATATATACTAGATGGTGACCCGTCCGCGCGTTGCGGCGGACCACCATTATGATGTTTAATTTATTTGTTAGATCAAAGTCAAATCGTTTCTCGAAGGTTTTCAACTATCCCTTTGCTAAAGAACATGACAGCTGATACAAATGCTAAACCCATGACCAAAGAGGTCATGTAGGAATGTTGAGGACAACATGTTATAATAATAAAAGAAATTAGATTATGAAGTAAGAAGAACAAATTAGATAATGAAATCAGTTTGAAGAACACACAAATCAATGGTTGTAAGAGAACTACAATCAAGCAAAAAAAAGAACATAAACAGAAACAGAAAAACGACATGCAAGACACAGAATGAAAACACAGACAACAGAATCATAAAAAAGAAGCCAAATTACATGATCAAAACATGTTCACAAAAACAAATAGCGAATAGGTAGAGAAAATTACAATCATCGCATACAAATATGTCTCATAGACATAAACTTAACCATCAACAGAAACAATATAGCTAATGCAATTTATGAAGAGGAACTCATATATGCAATTTTAGATGAAACAGTGATTTTAGCATATAAGCAGGAGCAAATTAACATGAATTCACCTAAAAATTTAACACCATAGACCAATACATAAATGCAACTGTAGATGAATGCCTAATTTTTTACCCAATTTACATGAAATAGCCTAAAAATTTAAGAACATCTCGATTCATTTGAAAAAAAAAAATCCACATAAGTTCAAATATGAACACATGAAAAGGGAAAAAGTATACGAAAACATTCTCAAACATAAAATTAGCAAAGTACACCGTTCAATTAACACAGTACCAAGTAAAACACATAAAGATGGAGACATGGAACACAAAACCTAAGGAAAACAGAGAATGCGAGATAAATACCGAAGCCCTAGAGATGATCAGCAAACATAATATTCGTAAAACGGTAACAAAGAAGAGAAATTGTAACATACCAAGTGGATAGAACTCATAATCACATGTCCTCTTTCAGAATCCAAAGTATCTATGGAGAGGAGGACATATAAAGAGAGAGGAGAAATTTTGGCTTAGAGAGAGAGAGAAACTATGAATAAGTTACTTAGGGACATCTAACGGATCGTACCTGGAGAAGAAGACGATGAAAGCCGGGGCAGCGAAATGAGCTCTTTGTGTGAAGAGAACGTCTAAAAAGAAAACCCAGACACGTCCACAAAACGTGTTAAGCAATCATCACTTACACGTGTACCCAAATGAAGTTGTGGAAGGATATCTTATAAGTGGACCAAGAGAAACAGCGACACTTGGTCGCATTACAACAACTACAACCAATGCAGCCACCAAAACAACTGGTATATAAATCAAACGCTATTTACTAATAGACTAAATTAACCGCCAAAAACAAAAAAATATATATAAACAGTTAGTGACCACTTGGCACAACCCAAGTGGCCACAAAACCACACGTAAAAAACTAATTGGTCACAACCGAATAGTAAAGGAAGACACAAAAATACTTTACTTTTTGGAATATATATATAATATATAACATTAACCCTAACCAATTTTCTTGTAAACTTTGGAGGTGCGTTTAAAAGTACATACTGCCTAAATCCTTGTACGCCTCTTAAAATTAAGGATTTTGGTATTATATGTTCACGTAAATTTGTGTTTTAGCCACATATGTTAAAAAAATGTGGCCAAATGGGTTGCTGAAATTATAATATTTGTCCCAATACACGTGGCCAAAGGGTGGCAACGATCACGTTAAAATATAAAAAGCGTGGCTTTTTGTATTATATGGTCACGTATATTTGTGCTTTAGCCACATATGTTAAAAAACGTGGCTAAATCGGTTGCTGAAATCATAACTTTTGTTCCAATACGCGTTGTTGGGAATTCCCGAGACCGACGAGTTCGAGATTTGGTTAGATGAAACTCAACGTACCACTTACCGTTTGATCGTTCGCACAAAACGGTGAAGTTCATGACTCGAGACTCTCATTAACCGAAGACATGGCAAAGTGACTTTATTATTTATTGTAACATTATGTATTTGTCACTAGTTACTAGTTGTTGGTTATTTACTAGTTTGCCATTGTTAGGTTAGTATATATAGTCTTTCTCATGTGAAAGACTAAGTATGTATGTATGCATGAGTGAGAGAGCTTAGGACATGAATCATTGAAGTTGTGTGGGTTCATGAACACTTGTTCATGAACCTAGCATGAGTGGTGTAGGTAAACATGTAATCGTTCAACTTCATCAATGATTATCTCTACATTATCTCGTTTATCACTACTTCTATTTTATCCTCATCATCATCATCACATCTCAAACACCCAAGTAGAAGATCCGGTCCGTAATGTTCTTCCGGGTGTTTATATTTGTTCTACAAAGACGAAGCTCACAAAGTATCTGATCCGCTTCCGCTGTGCCATCGGGGTTTGGCTTGGCTCACCGACCCCGGTTTCTACAATTGGTATCAGAGCCATGGTCGAAGAAAACGCAACAATTTGGTTGGTTTCTTCAACATTGTGTTATCTTGCTTGTTTTTGTAACAAATAGAGATGTTTTTATGTTCTTGAACTTTGGAGTTTTGTGTTTGAAATGGTCACACAAAAGGAAAAAGGAAGTATGAGTTTGTGTAAACTCATCACAAAGTTCATGAAGATTTTTGTTTCCCAGATCTTCTTCTGTTGAAGATGGCTATTTTAATTTTTATTTGATTAAAATAAAGGGAAATTAAAGTCTAAATCCATAAAGGTGTATAGTGAAAAGAGTTGTAGCCCATACTACTTTACTGACTTTGTAAAGTAACAACTCATTTATCACCTTTAATCAACCACCCTACTTTTCTCTCTCATCACCTAAACACTCAACCTTCTTTAATCAATTAACAGATTTTTATTGATTATTGTTTGTGTTTAAGTTAATTTATTTTAACAAGTGATGAAGAATTAAAAATCCTACGAGACTGCAGCTCGTTATATCGGTTTTTACGGTTCGTATTTTTGAGAGAAAATGGGTTATATCACATTGGTTGTTATCTGGGTTTTGTTCAACAATCAAATCTGGGTCATCGAGGGTTAGTTGCTGGTTCATGTTCTGGGTGGTGAATCTGGGTCGACAAAGATAATGGTAACTGTGATGGGACGATGCTAGGGTTATATTTGAAGACAAAAGATGGCAGGTTGACTTCCAACCTTGTCGTAAGTTGGTAAATAGGTCAGAAAAGGTAAAACTACTTTACTGCATTCTATCTCCTGTCTCCATCAAACAACACACAGCTCTCTCTCTTCGTCGCTATTCAACCGGAAGACAACGTCTTCCGGCAAAACCTTCACCGGAAAACCTCTTCTGAGAAAACCCTTTACCCGTGAAAAGTCTCAGTTCAGGCACAACTTAAGTTCCGAGGGAACTTGAAAATGTTCTGGAGGAACTAGATCTGTTCCGAGGCAACCGTTCCAAGAGAAAGAAAGGCGGTGATCAGTTCCGGAGTAACTTCGAATGTTCCGGAGTAACTCTCTTCCGAGAACCTGCAACTGTTCCGTAGATCAAAAGTTCCGGAGTAACTCGACATGATATTCCGGAGTAATCTGTTGGTTCCGGGTAACCAAATAGTTCCGGAGGAACTCAACCTCCATGATGATCTGCTGTCAGAAGTTCCGGAGTAATCACTTGGTGTAACCGGAAAAGTTCCGGAGTAAACAAAAGTTCCGGAGGAACTTCGAAACTTCCGGAGGAACACCCTTGGTCGCTCGTTCTTGCTTCTGCTCAACCCTTCTCACCGAAATTTGCTCTTCAGCAACCGGATTTGGTCTCCACTCAGAACAGGTCGCCGGAAAATCTAGCTTCTGATCGCCGGCTCTTAGTTCTGCGTGCGAAGGAAGCTGCTACGGCTGCTGGTTCTGTGTACTGTGTTTAGGGCACAAAAAAAAAGGGAGAACATCTCTTTTAATGGGAAATGGGCTGCTGTCTTCATTTATCACATGCTGGGCCATGCAGAATTCGTTTTGGGCCTGCATCCTTTAATTCTGCTATTGGGCTGCTAGTTTATATAAATGATTTGGGCCTGATTAGATTTGAAGACAAATTGGAGCAGAATTATTTAACAGTAAAGCTACTGTTAAATTAAAGAAAATTACTACAAGTCTAACGGGGCAAGCCGTTAAATCCAACGCGACAAATTGATGTACAACTAAGGTACATTTGTAGACTACAAATTATTTTTCTATTTTGAGACTCTCTTCGTTATAAGCAGACGTGTTTAGAAGTGAATTGAAAAATTGAAGAATGTGCACAAATTTGGGATTATCTACATTGAAGAATTTGTTGGCGATCGTTGGATTAAGTTCTAATTCTCGAAGAGTCCTTGAGCCATCGTTGTTATGGTAAAAACAAAGGCAAAGTTAGAGCTTGTGACTTGTTGAGGTCATTTATTTGAAGTGGTACTTTCTATGGGTGATGCATCGGTTTGGTATTCTTGGCAAATATTTTCAAGACGGTTGAATTATGGGATTAATTCTCTAATTTTTCTTTGATCCTTTATCTTGTTTACCTTTAACCACACATAGGATGATGGTGCCATCCTTAAACGTAGTGTGTTTTGTTAAATTTTGGTAAACACCCTATGGGCTTTGCGGAAAAGGCTGGAAGAAGAACAACTCTTCTTCATAGGGGGAGCTTCACAAAGGAGAATGGTTAAATAAAAGATTTGAAATCGTATAAAGATCTTCTTGAAGTCAAGTTGCAAGAATACAAAGGAACCGATTGTCACAAGAGTTGAGTTGTTTATCCGTTTGTTCATCTACCAAATAGGGGGAGATTGTTGGGAATTCCCGAGACCGACGAGTTCGAGATTTGGTTAGATGAAACTCAACGTACCACTTACCGTTTGACCGTTCGCACAACACAGTGAAGTTCATGACTCGAGACTCTCATTAACCGAAGACATGGCAAAGTGACTTTATTATTTATTGTAACATTATGTATTTGTCACTAGTTACTAGTTGTTGGTTATTTACTAGTTTGCCATTGTTAGGTTAGTATATATAGTCTTTCTCATGTGAAAGACTAAGTATGTATGTATGCATGAGTGAGAGAGCTTAGGACATGAATCTTTGAAGTTGTGTGGGTTCATGAACACTTGTTCATGAACCTAGCATGAGTGGTGTAGGTAAACATGTAATCGTTCAACTTCATCAATGATTATCTCTACATTATCTCGTTTATCACTACTTCTATTTTATCCTCATCATCATCATCACATCTCAAACACCCAAGTAGAAGATCTGGTCCGTAATGTTCTTCCGGGTGTTTATACTTGTTCTACAAAGACGAAGCTCACAAAGTATCCGATCCGCTTCCGCTGTGCCATCGGAGTTTGGCTTGGCTCACCGACCCCGGTTTCTACACGCGTGGCCAAAGGGTGGCAACGATCACATTAAAATATAAAAAGCGTGGCTTTTTGTATTATATGGTCACGTATATTTGTGCTTTAGCCACATATGTTAACAAACGTGGCTAAATCGGTTGCTGAAATCATAATTTTTGTTCCAATACGCGTGGCCAAAGGGTAGCAACGGCCACGTCAAAATATATAAAGTGTGGCATTTGGTATTATATGGTCACGTATATTTGTGTTTTAGCCACATATATTTAGAAAAAAATATGGGCAAAGAGTAGTTGAAATCAGATATTTTGTCCCAATACGCATGGCCAAAGGGTAGCAATGACCACGTCAAAATATAAAAAAGTGTGGCCTTTGTTATTATATGGCCACGTATATTGAGCAGGGCCAACCCATCTAAGCAAGTTTGTCTCTCTGTCGTGATAATCACCCTGTACCGGTCCAGGGTAGCAATAATCTTTGTATGCAAATAATTTTCAACTAGTTCTTTCAAGTTTGCCATTTTGAGAAGGATTTGATAAGGATTATGAGAAAAAGTTTGATAAGGATTTTGAGAAAGGGTTTGATAAGGTTTTGAGAAAGGGTTTGATAATGACGGTGAGAAGTTTCTGATTACTGATCAGGTTGCATGATTATATGTGCAAATCACTTAAGTATGCCTAAGGTCAGATGTCTAATCACTAGAGTATACCAAATGTCTGATTTTATTGAACACATTAATAATTACTTTCACACGTTCTACAAATTAAACTGAAATTTTCAACACGTTATCAAAAAACCACTAAAATTTTAATCACACAATCCGAAATTATCCAAAATTACTTTCACACGATCTTAAAATATTAATGTTTTGGAGAAGAAGAACAAAACCGGAAGAACTAGAATTCCTCAGGAAGAAGATGAACAAAAATGGATGAATTACCTGGAATTAACAAACAATTAAGTGAAATTAATATAAAGGTTAAACATATTACAGGAACAAAATAAAACCAAATAAACGGTAAAAAGTAACGGAATAAGGACTCGTACACGGAACATGGTATGTTAATCAAAAGTGCTTCTACCACCTGAGCAGCACCCTGAGTTAGAAGCTATTTTTATTTTAATTTATTTAAATATGATTCTAACTGGGCCGGCTAAATTCTAAAAGAGGCGGGGTAAATTAGTGAGTGAATTTAATTGAAATTTCACATATCACTCTTGATTTCCCCAATTCCCCGCTCCCCATTTCTCCATTGCTCATTAATCGACAGAATTTTCCCTCCATCCTATTACTTCTCCAATAAACATGTTCACAGTAAAGATTATTGAAAAGGGTTTTCGTATTAATCGTTTTTAATAATCTGTGTTGTTGTATCTGTTAGCAAAACAAACATGGATAAGTCTTGGATGATAACCAGTAGAACCACGAAATCATATACCGCTGGAGTTAAATCATTCTTAAAGTTTGCAGTTACCAATTTAAGGAAGAAGTAAATTTCATGTCCCTGTGTTAAATGTCTAAACCATTACTCTTATCCTATTGATGAGGTAGAATATCATTTGGTTTCAAAGGGATTCGATTTGACTTATACAAGGTGGACTAAGCATGGAGAGAAAAACTGAGCGCGCAAGAGAGGAGCTTCACACGGGATCATTTTTCGATTCGGGAATGGCATTCGATGCATCCGAAACAATAGAAATGGTCAGAGTTACTGAAGAAAATTTCACTAAGGACCATGAGAAGTTTCAAGAACGACTCATGGATGCTGAGAAGCCCCTGTATGAAGGATGTCGTACCTTCTGTAAAACCAAGATACAATCTTACTACTGCATGCTTTGATCAATCTAGTGAAAACAAGAATTAATAAGAGAATTCTTATTGAATCATTTGAAGATTACAAAGACTCTCTCTGGTTTCTCTCTCTAACTCACACACATAAAAGGTGTAGAAATGACAGAACTTCTAAGCTATCATTCTAACACACAGTATTTATAGTTAGTGACAATCTGTCCTGCGTACCAATTGGTGGACCAATTGGTACGGGTGTACCAATTGGTACGGCGTACCAACTGGTACGGCACCATTGATATTACCACTACAACTCACAGACTCGCTCTAATCTAGATACAATACACGAGACACATTGTAGAATAGGAATATGCTCTAACAAACTCCCCCTTAACGTGTAGTGTATCTATTCTAACTAAAACTTCAGTCTTCAATCTTCAACATTGCTGCATCCGATCTTTGACTTGAAATCTTGTCAGAAATAAAGCTTGCATGGCTGGATCACTCTTGAATCATCTTTGATCTTCAAGATCCACTTGTGAAAGATACTTTCAAACTCTCCCTTTTACCATGTTTGAGTCTTGACACACATAACCTGCAATTTCAGAATACAGAAACGCGGTTTCCTTTTTCTTTTGACAATTAATTTAATCTTGGTGCAAAACTTCTCTTTGAGAATCCAAGACATATTTTTGAAATTTTGATTTCATATCACATGTCGATCGGTCAAAAACAATAAAAAAACAAAATCTTTTTGGCTTTTTGAAACTTTATATCAAACACACCTAAAATCTTTTTGATTTTTCTAAGTTTATGCTAAAACACACCTAAAATGTTTTTGGAATTTTTTTCCAGATATTAAATATAAATGCAATAAAGAATAAGACACAATTTTTGTCTTTTGCGAGAAAGATCACAACTTGGGATAATATTGAACATAACATGCTGAAATACACTTCTATTTCAATTACTTCAGCACATAAGTCATGTCGATTACCGATATAATTTGTCCATCTTAAACTCAGGCACAATCATACTCATAACATCTGGATATGTTATTGTATTGATTAGATTTGCTTTGACTAGTGTACCCCACACTATCATACATACTCAGATATGCTTTTTATATCACACTTTGTGATTTCATTTGTGATTAAACACATAATGATTGTATTCATGATATAGTCAACTATGTTTCATGCAAAAAGAAATTAGAACGTTAAATCGTCTACCTTAAGGTCGATCTTTCGATACGCAGATAAGGCCTCGGATTTAACAAAATAAGAAAATAAAACAAATTGAAATTGTATAACCCAACAAATATCAGGTCGGTACTCCTGTACACGCAAATAAAGTCCGATGAGTTATACGAAACACCAAAGAAAAAAAGCAGAACGTCAAACGAACAACAATCAGGTCGATCTTTCGATATGCAAAGAAAGTCTGATCGTTTGACAAAATAAAGAAAATCAAACAAGTTTAAATCTTTGCAAAATGAACACATGTATACACAGTGACTTTTCATTTTCTTTTTCACACATCTTTTCAATATCTTGAGATACGTTTCAAGATGTTGTCCACTTGGTCAAACATTAGAATTTAGTCAAACATTAGAATTTAATGAATATCACATTTGAATACTTTCTGATTTAGTGCCGAGCCTACCAAGCACATCGAACAATGATCTTATGGCTTTTTCATCTAATTTATCCATGAGTCAGACACGTAAGCCAATGTACCATCATTTCCCAATTATGTCAGATACAATTTCTTATTTTCCAATGTTTTTGTATTTTTATGTTTTTCAATGTTTTTGTATTTTTCTCTTTTCCTCCCCCTTAAAATGAAAACTCTATTTTTGGATTTTCATTTTAACAAAAACACAAAGACACTATTTTTGGTATTTCAATTTTCTCCCCCTAAACTACAAACACAAAGCATTAAAGAAAGAAAATTGACCTTTCGACATGGATACCTTTTCGATTTAGATTTCAGAAAAATTTTAGTTTTTGAAATTTGATGTCACATGTAAGTTAACTTAAATCAGCAGAATACTCCTCCATCAGCAACTTTTCAATCACCAATAGGTCTTCTAGAAGTACCTGCACACTGGTCAAACACGTCAGTTTATAAATGACCCGTGGTCGACCAGTGTTCTGATTTCCTTTAGAAACCACTTTAGGTTTCCAAATTTGTTGTTTTGGTAAATCAGTATCTGATGAACCCGTCACAGTAGATTGTGACGAACAATCGACAGATGAATCATTTTGAAATTTAGGTAAAAACCTTCTTTGATGGTAAAAATATGAAATTCATCAAATACTCTGCTATATTCATCAATAAATATGTATTTAGCAGATTTACCAACATTAGGAACCTGTCTTTTCCTTGAACTAGAAGCAGCAGTTGTCACACCCTGTAAGATTTGTGTCGGGATGCGAAAAAGGTTATCACAGTCAAGGTTACGAACATACTCTAGATGGTTCAACAACTAGAGCCGTTTTGAAAATTGTTAAATTGTTGGAGTAAATAGGAGTTTTTCCAATATCATTACGCAGCGGATTAATTGTAATGAGAAAAGTAAATAGTTTTAAATTTACAACACATAAGTTTCAAAAGATTTTTAGGACATGACACCGTTAGATGTTATGTCAGGAAAATCTCCAAAAGCTAAACCATACTCCAGAAACAAATGAAAAGTCCTAAGATGCAAAGGCAGGAAACAAGCAAGCAGGTCCGATGCATGCACAACAGTTAAGTTTAAGTACCTGAGAATTCATACGAGAAAACGGTCAACAAATAATTGTTGGTGAGTTTCACAGGTTTAAATTGCTAGCAGTTAAAGGTTAAATGAAAATAGTAATCGGAAATAGTTCATGTTAATAAATGACAATATTTGATAAGACTAGTTGATAATGTTACCATGTACCCTGAATACCGAAACTGACTATTTACCCACTCTTGGTACCTATTGTCCGGTTGGTACCGCGTAAGTATGACATAACAATTTGTACTCTTTGACAAAAGACGGAGTCACGATTGGAGCTACCAATCAGAGCAGGGGCGTTAACCCAATAGATCTATTCAAACGTTACCGTTTGCAAATGATAATTAATCGGATTCAGTTCATAGTGGGGTTTGAGTTATAGCATGAATGAACATGAGATAACAAGTATGGACAATGGAAAGGCACATGAAACAGTTATGATAACAAGGTCTAATTGTCTAACATGGAAAAGATGCATGTATGAATTCTCCCCCAAAAATAAAATACTTAAAGGAAAAAGGGGCCGTGAAAACTCACATGATTCAGATACGGTAGTCGGAAATATGATCAACGGGGATTGCAAGCCTAGATAATTATGAGACATGCAATATAATAAGTAATTGGGTTGACATTAATGTCACTCCAATTAGGTAGGTCAAGTCTTGACGTCATGGTAGCCTTAAGGTTAAGTGATTTGAAAACCAAAGTAAGTGTATCCGGTTATGTATTTATTTGGAAATAATGTAAAGTATATATTTTTAATTAAATAAAATATATAAAATTCCCCAAATAATATTTAAAGATGGTAAATATTTACAGAAATAAATATTAAGTTATATTGAGGGTTTTCATATGAAAATTGGTTATTTTGAACTAGTTAGCCAAAACCGGGCGATTTCGCGGTAACCGCCGATTACAAGATATTTATCCGTTTAAGTTAGAAATCAATCAAGTTCAATAAAATATGATTATTTTCTGTCCAAAATGGGTGGATAATTATTTTAAGTGTCGGTTTGCATTAGTTTGCCGGTTTTGTGTATTTAGTGTCGGTTTTGCCGTTTTGGTCCCGTTTGCCCGTTAAATGACACCGTTAGGTACCTAAATTCACCATAAGCATTTGTAAACATGTTTTAATTATTAAAATAACCCTATGAGTTCATTTGGACCAGATTTGGGTTTCTTTACAAAAATGGTGTTTCCGGGCCCGTCGGGTGTCGGTTTTAGTCCTGGTTTGTGCCCAAATTCAAGTAATTTATAAAGGGATATTTTGGCCATGTCTTAGGTTCACTTTAACCATCACAATCTACTGTTTAAAAGTACAAAGTTTCTGGTCTAAACGGATCTTTAGTGAAAAGCAATTTCTAGGGTTTTTAAAGTGTACTTTTGCATGTAAAAGTTTGCTATGGTGAGTTTAAACACTAGTAATCTTTCTAAAGTCCAAGATATCATATTTTGACTATATTAAGGGTCTAAAAACGTGTCATAGGTATAAAGAGGTCCAAAGTTACAAGATCTACACATAATACATGATAAATACAAAGTTATAGTCTAAAAATGGCAACCTAAGCAAATACTTGTGTAAAAGTCTAACCAAACTAAATCTTGAGCATAATAATGTAAGTAAATACTATCATGAGTTTCTAGTGGAAAGATCTATGGTGAAACATGAAGTTAAATACAAGTAAGTAGACTTTTATAGTTCAAAATGGTGTTTAGACAACAATGTGAGTCAAGACTTGCTAATGGAGTGTTATGGTTAAACAAAGGAACTAAGAATACTTCCTAGAACAAGATTTAACTAGAAGAAATGAATATAGAACCTTGTTGGAGATGAGGATGGCCGAAAATGATGATGATGGGGGTTGTTCTTGAGTGTTCAAGCTTCCTAGCATCATGGAATGTCAAGAGAATGAGAGGTTGTTTAATAAATATCTAGTAAAGTGAGAGAGAGATGGAGAGAATGAGTGTGTTTGGGTCTTGGTTTTGTTTGATAAATATCTAGTAAAGTGATAAGGTAAATAAAAGTCTAAGTATTAATGTGTGTGTGTTGTGTTTTGTGAACCGAAAAGAAAAGAAGGAGGGGACGGGTTCGAGCCCTTTGGTGGCCGGCTCTCAACACACACACAAGGGGTTCAAGAGGTTCATTAACTTGTGTTATGTGGGTGTAGAAGGTTGAAACATGGCTGCAATGTTTAGTGGGAAAGGAGAGTGCACATTGGAGGGAAACTAAGGACCTTTGGTCCATAGTCTTGGCTTGGCATGAGACAACTTTTGCCTACACTTCCATAGGGTGTGCAAGATGTTGGGGATTGATAGAAAAAGCATAAAGGAGGTCAACCAAGGTACATGCAAGTAACTAAGTCAATTAGGAGGTAATGGTGGTAGTTTGGTGATGGTCTCGGCCGAACAAAGAGAAGAGGGAGGTCACGGGTTCGACCCCGTGTGGTGACCGGGTCGCGAGGAGGTGAAGGGTGACGGGTTTGATTAGACGTGAAGGAACGAGAGAAAATCAATAACGAATCGAGTGTAACGAAACATTTTATAAAAATGGTTATCCACGACGTTTAAAATAATAAAATGATAACTTAGGTGAACTTAAAATATTACAAAAGTTTATACTTTGAAAACCTACATTGCATGTGTATATATATAACATGCATGCAAGAATACATTTGTCGCGAACGTTAATAAAGCTAAATAAAATGTTTTGGACGTAAAATATATTAAAGTTTACGTAAGGAATGGAGCACAAGTCTCGTTTCGTTGTCGTCGTCTAAACACGTTGTTATTTGTCGTGAAATTGTTTATATAAGTTATATATATATGAAATGTGTGTCATAAAATGACAAAGGTTGATAAAAGGTAAATTAAAGTTTAATGGTTGCAATGAACATAAAATGATAATGAAAATAATGATAAATTCACAAGATGATGGGATCATGTTTAACGTTTACCACATAGTTTGGTAATTTTGATAAATTGGTTCGGTTAGTCGCTTTATTATTATTGAAATTCCAGCGACCATTCCGTGCAAAGAAGTCATCATGTTCAATTATTGTTTACAACGTGAGTTAAGGCTACGTCAAGGCTATTTTCCTATTGTAAATGAATGTAATTATGATAAAATTGGCACGTTGCAAGTAAACAGTTATGTAACACAGTTAACACAAAAGTATATATTATCGGTTTAAGTCCTTGGAAACTTACGGGTTGTTACATCCTCCCCTAGTTGGGATAATTTCGTCCCGAAATTCAGCTTGTCATCATGGCTAAGCGGCTGCTACAGGAAAAAGATGGGGATACTTGGCGCGAAACTGGTCTTCGCGTTCCCATGTGAATTCAGAACCACGGCGGGAGTTCCAACGAACTTTAACGAGAGGTATACGTCTATGCTTCAATTTCTTGACTGCGCGGTCGACGATTTCGGCTGGTTCTTCAACGAATTGTAGGGATTCATCCAAGTGTATCTTATCGAGGGGAACGGTAAGGTCTTCTTCGGCAAGACACTTCTTCAGATTACTGACGTGAAACACATCGTGAACGTTACTAAGCTCGGGCGGCAGAAGTAGTCGGTACGTGACGGGTCCTATTGTTTCAATGATTTCGAATGGACCTATGTAGCGAGGATTTAACTTGCCACGTTTGCCAAAACATATGACGCCTTTCCACGGGGATACCTTCAGTAATACTCTGTCGCCTTTCGCGAAGGATAAAGGTTTACAACGGTTATCAGCATATGACTTCTGGCGATCACGGGCGGCTTTCAAGCGGTCTCGAATTTGTGTGATTCTTTCGGTGGTTTCTATCACAACTTCTGGGCCTGTCAGTTGGCTGTCACCAACTTCGAACCAACAGATAGGTGATCGGCACTTTCTTCCGTACAGTGCCTCGAAAGTTGCACACTGGATGCTAGTGTGGTAACTGTTGTTGTACGAGAATTCGCACAATGGCAGATGTTCATCCCAGTTGTTACCAAAATCAATGACACAGGCACGCAACATATCTTCGAGAGTTTGAATCGTTCGTTCGCTTTGACCGTCAGTTTGCGGATGGTAGGCCGTACTCATATCGAGGCGAGTACCGATGGCCTTGTTCAAAGATTTCCAGAAATGAGAAGTAAAACGGCCATCTCTGTCGGATATGATAGAAATCGGGGCTCCATGTCGAGAGAATATTTCCTTCATGTACATCCTTGTTAAATGTTCTACGTAATCTTTCTCCTTCATGGCGAGGAAATGAGCAGATTTCGTCAAACGATCGACAATTACCCAAATGGAATCGTTACCCTTGGGGCTCTTGGGTAACTTGGTGATAAAGTCCATGGAAATGCATTCCCATTTCCACTCGGGGATGATGGGTTGGACGAGTAATCCGGAAGGTTTCTGGTGCTCGGCCTTAACTTTGGCGCAAGTTAAGCATTTACCAACGTACTTAGCGATTTCAGCTTTCATGTTCGGCCACCAATATAACATACGCAGATCGTGGTACATCTTATCGGCTCCGGGGTGAATGGAATATCGGGTTTTATGGGCTTCATCAAGAACTAGACTCTTGAGATCTCCATAGACGAGTATCCACAGACGATTAACGAAATACCGTAATCCATCAGGCTTGGTTTCAAGGTGTTGATCCATGCCACGGAGGCTTTCGTCTCGGATGTTTTCGTCTTTCACAGCTTCAGCTTGTGCTGCCAAAACCTGAGTGGCGAGTCCGGTCTGAATGGTCATGGCAAGAGATTTGACACGAAGGGGTTTGACACGTTCCTTCCTGCTCAAGGCATCGGCAATGACGTTAGCCTTGCCAGGATGATACAGGATTTTACAGTCATAGTCGCTGAGCAGTTCAATCCATCGGCGTTGTCTCATGTTCAACTCCTTCTAGTCTAAGATGTGTTGAAGACTCTTGTGGTCGGTAAAAACTTTACATTCAGTACCGTAGAGATAGTGTCTCCAAATCTTAAGGGCGAAGACGACGGCTCCAAGTTCCAAATCGTGAGTAGTGTAGTTCATCTCGTGAACTTTTAGCTGTCGTGAAGCGTAAGCAATGACTTTGTCTCGTTGCATTAAGACACAGCCTAAACCTTGGTGTGAGGCATCGCAGTTAACACAGAAATCTTCACATCCTTCTGGTAATGATAGTATGGGTGCGTTACACAACTTTTGCTTTAGTGTCTGAAAAGCTTGTTCGGCTTTGTGATCCCACACGAATTTCTTGTCCTTTTGCGTCAAGGCGGTCAATGGCTGGGCTATTCTGGAGAAGTTTTCGATAAACCTTCGGTAATAACCGGCGAGTCCAAGAAATTGTCGTATCTCGGAAGGGTTGGTAAGCGGACTCCAATCCTTGATAGCTTCAATTTTTGTGGGATCCACGTGGATTCCAGCTGCGTTGATTACGTGGCCTAGGAAATGCACTTCTCGTAACCAGAATTCGCATTTTGAAAACTTGGCGTACAACTTCTCATTCTTCAATAGTTCCAGGATAAGCTTTAGGTGCTTCTCGTGTTCGTCCTTGCTACGCGAATAGATCAAGATGTCGTCAATGAAAACGATAACGCATTTATTGAGGTACGGTTTGCAGACACGATTCATCAAATCCATGAAGATGGCAGGCGCGTTGGTTAGTTCGAAGGGCATAACGAGAAATTCGTAGTGTCCATAGCGCGTACGAAAAGCAGTTTTCGCAATGTCTTCTTCACGAACTCGTATTTGATGATATCCAGAACGAAGATCGATTTTTAAATAGTAACTGGAACCTTGTAACTGATCGAACAGGTCGTCGATTCGAGGGAGTGGATATCGGTTCTTTACGGTAAGCTTGTTCAACTCGCGGTAGTCGATACACATCCGGAAAGATCCATCCTTCTTTTTGACGAATAGAACGGGAGCGTCCCAAGGAGAGAAACTGGGTCTGATAAAGCCTTTGTCAAGTAGTTCTTGCAACTGCTTAGACAATTCTTTCATTTCAGACGGGGCTAAACGATAAGGGGCTTTTGCAACGGGTGCAGCTCCGGGTACCCGATCAATGTGGAATTCTACTTGCCTAGAGGGTGGCAAGCCTGGAAGGTCATCGGGAAAGACTTCAGGGTAGTCTTGTACGATAGGAACGTCCTTTAGTTTCTTCTCTTCGGATTGACTAGCGGTAATGTGAGCTAAGAGGGCAGGGTAGCCTTTGCGCATAAACTTCTAGGCTTTCATGCACGAGATGATGTCTAGCTTAGTTCCACTACGATCTCCTTGGATTATCAGAACTTTGTCGTCGGGAAGGGGTATCTTGACTCTTTTCTCATGGCAAATGATTTCGGCACGATTCTTAGTCAACCTATCCATTCCAACGACTACGTCGAAACTTCCCAATTGTACCGGCAATAGATCGATTGAGAAGGATGACCGGATAAGTTCAAAGAGCAGTTTGAAAAAGATTCTTTCGCTTCGATTTGTTTACCATCGGCTAGTTCAACTATGTACTTAATGTCTAATCTAGTTGGCGTGACGTTAAGATAGTTTCTAAACTCACTAGACACAAAGCTTTTATTGGCACCAGTGTCAAATAGAACGGAAGCAAAATGATTATTGAGTAAGAACGTACCCGTTACGGTGTGGGGATCCTGACGGGCTTCAACAGCATTGAGCATGAAGGCTCTTCCTCTGGGGGGTTCTCGTTTGAGCTTTGGGCATTCAATTCTGAAGTGGCCAGTGCTGCCACACTCGAAACAGGTTCCAACGGGGTGCGTCTTGTTTGAACGGTTCGGACAATCACGGTGAATGTGACCTTTTGCCTTGCAGCCTTTGCAATACACATTGCTGCAGTCCAGGGTATGGTGCAGGTTACACTTTCCACACAGGGGCTGGTTTCCTGTGTACCCAGGTTTTCTTGCATCAGGTGCAGGAGTGCTTACAGCATAAGCCTTTACGGCTTCGGAGGTTTTCTCAGGGAGGTCAAAAGATTTCTTCCTCTTTCCATCGTGGCCGCGTTTGCGCTTGCGGTCAGATTTCAGCTGGCTAGAGGGGACAGGTGATACTGGTACAACTTTGGATTCAGCAACCTTTCGAGAGAAAGACAAGCCTTGGCGGTTTGCCTGGTAGGTCAGATTGTGAGCCAAGCGGATAGCAGATTGGAGGGTTGTGGGGTTAGAAGCCATAACACTTCCCTGAATGGCGGGAGCAAGACCCCAAATGTATCTCTCGATTTTCTTGTGCAGAGTGGTCACCATTGTAGGGCAGATGTGTCCCAATTCGTGGAATCGACGGGTGTAGGCAGCTATGTCGGATCCATTCATGGCCAAGTTCCAGAATTCGACTTCCAATCGTTGCAGTTCCTCACGAGGACAGTACTCATCTCACATGAGTAGTTTTAGTTCGTCCCAAGCCACAGCGTAAGCTTGTTCCTGTCCGAGGGCTTCAGCATGAGAGTTCCACCAAGTTAGAACTCCTTCTCCGAACACGCTAGTGGCGTACTTGACCTTGTAACCATCGGGACAGTTACACATACGGAACACAGATTCCATCTTTTCAAACCAGCGAATGAGTCCAACTGCTCCTTCAGTACCCTTGAAGTGCAAGGGCTTGCAATTCATGAAATCTTTGTAAGAGCATTCCCGGACACCTGTAAGTTACTCAAAACCTTGAATACAATTCGTACAATTGTAGTCATAAATCTTCCGGTCGTAGAAGAAAAGTCTTTAGTCTTACCACCAGGGGATCCTGATCTCCTTCCGTTAGAGGCAGAAGCTCGATCTGCTTCGGCGGTCGCAAGTGCATCAGCTATACGCTGGTTAATCAGGGCTTCGATCGCTGCGGCGTCCAAGGTTGGGGTTCCGAGAGGGTCGCTATCGCGGGTTGCGCGTCTTGACATTCTACTTTAAATTGTATAAGATAAAATAAAGTAAGACATCATACATAGTATAAGTGAATGCAACCAAACATGACATGCCAAAATCCATAACAACCACAACAATATAACATAACATAACAACACATTACATCATAAAGTACATCAGAGTTGATAAATAAAGGTACACGTTACAACATAATTCAATTCTTGTCCACAATTGTTCAGACCAACATAAACATTTGTCCGGTGATAAAAACAGATTCACCAATAATACAAGTCTCGAATACATCATAATAATACCATGAAAGAGTAATAGTCACTCCATAAGATCATAACTCTAATGAAACGGTGCTCAATCAACGATGTCGAGGATGTCACGGGTCTGGATAATCACTGATAGCAACAGGCGAATGAGGCTGGCGAAGTCCTCCGCTGAAGGGGTAGAGGCTGCGAGAGCTCGGATGGCCTGGTTGGCCTCAACGGTGACTCCATAGGCGTCAGATAGGTGAACATGCAAGGTATCAAGGGCCTGGTCCTGAGAGGTCACGCGGGCCTCTAGGACAGCAAGACGAGTGGCAAGGTCAGTGACAGTGGCAGGTGGAGCAAGGCTACGGATGGTGGCATGAAGCTGGCGAATCTCATCGTCACGACGGGCGATGCAAGCAAAGAGGGATGATACCAACGAGTCAACGGGGATGCCAGAAAGAACGGGGCTAGGTGTATCGGAAGGTGCTGGAGCATGTGGTGGCAGTGGCACGTCCTGGGTCTCAGCAGTGGCGGATGGCTCTCCGATCTCAAAGGTGCTGTCAGCAAATCTCACCCGCTTCTTGGGTGGCATCATCTCCGACTCAGTAGGCAACTCAACGGGTTCAGGAGAGAGGGAAAGTTTGCGAGACGGCTCGGAATCAGTGACTGGGCCAGAAACATGCTGTCGACTACGCCTAACCGACTTCCTAGGGGTAAGCATCCGAAGGGGACCGTTAGGTGTGGAGCGGTATGGTCGAAATGAAGGCTCACGAGTGGGAGAAACAGGGCTATGAGTGGATAGGGTAACGGTGAGAGTATCTCCATCCTCATCTGCATCGGTGATGTCCACTGTGAATGGCGCGTACTCCTCCGGTTCCTCGTCAGTCGTCGCATCCACCTCCGGCTCGGGGTCAGCATCGTAGGGGCCATCAAGAACGCTGGTCAGCGAGTGAGGGGGTGATGGAGCCTCAGTAGTGACGGGAGATGCTGGTTGTTCCAAGTCGGAATGTGCCTCGGTCTCGGATTCGGAAGTCAGATCGATCGGTCCATGAAAAGCCATGTTGCGACAAAGTTTCCAAGTATTGATGATAATATATATATGTTACGTAAGGCATGTGAATCAGTTAGATAGGCAAATAGTGATGCATGCAAGTATGACTAACAGAGCTTAGGCTATAGTCTAGACCTATATATGCAATCTAGTTCTATAACCTTGGGTCTGATACCACTCTGTCACACCCTGTAAGATTTGTGTCGGGATGCGAAAAAGGTTATCACAGTCAAGGTTACGAACGTACTTTGGATGGTTCAACAACTAGAGCCGTTTTGGAAATTGTTAAATTGTTGGAGTAAATAGGAGTTTTTCCAATATCATTACGCAGCGGATTAATTGTAATGAGAAGAGTAAATAGTTTTAAGTTTACAACACATAAGTTTCAAAAGATTTTTAGGGCATGACAACGTTAGATGTTATGTCAGGAAAATCTCCAAAAGCTAAACCATACTCCAGAAACAAATGAAAAGTCCTAAGATGCAAAGGCAGGAAACAAGCAAGCAGGTCCGATGCATGCACAACAGTTAAGTTTAAGTACCTGAGAATTCATACGAGAAAACGGTCAACAAATAATTGTTGGTGAATTTCACAGGTTTAAAGTGCTAGCAGTTAAATGTTAAATGAAAATAGTAATCGGAAATAGTTCATGTTAATAAATGACAATATTTGATAAGACTAGTTGATAATGTTACCATGTACCCTGAATACCGAAACTGACTGTTTACCCACTCTTGGTACCTATTGTCCGGTTGGTACCGCGTAAGTATGACATAACAATTTGTACTCTTTGACAAAAGACGGAGTCACGATTGGAGCTACCAATCAGAGCAGGGGCGTTAACCCAATAGATCTATTCAAACGTTACCGTTTGCAAATGATAATTAATCGGATTCAGTTAATAGTGGGGTTTGGGTTATAGCATGAATGAACATGAGATAACAAGTATGGACAATGGAAAGGCACATGAAACAGTTATGATAACAAGGTCTAATTGTCTAACATGGAAAAGATGCATGTATGAATTCTCCCCCAAAAATAAAATAGTTAAAGGAAAAAGGGGCCGTGAAAACTCACATGATTCAGATACGGTAGTCGGAAATATGATCAACGGGGATTGCAAGCCTAGATAATTATGAGACATGCAATATAATAAGTAATTGGGTTGACATTAATGTCACTCCAATTAGGTAGGTCAAGTCTTGACGTCATGGTAGCCTTAAGGTTAAGTGATTTGAAAACCAAAGTAAGTGTATCCGGTTATGTATTTATTTGGAAATAATGTAAAGTATATATTTTTAATTAAATAAAATATATAAAATTCCCCAAATAATATTTAAAGATGGTAAATATTTACAGAAATAAATATTAAGTTATATTGAGGGTTTTCATATGAAAATTGGTTATTTTGAACTAGTTAGCCAAAACCGGGCGATTTCGCGGTAACCGCCGATTACACGATATTTATCCGTTTAAGTTAGAAATCAATCAAGTTCAATAAAATATGATTATTTTCTGTCCAAAATGGGTGGATAATTATTTTAAGTGTCGGTTTGCATTAGTTTGCCGGTTTTGTGTATTTAGTGTCGGTTTTGCCGTTTTGGTCTCGTTTGCCCGTTAAATGACACCGTTAGGTTCCTAAATTCACCATAAGCATTTGTAAACATGTTTTAATTATTAAAATAACCCTATGAGTTCATTTGGACCATATTTGGGTTTCTTTACAAAAATAGTGTTTCCGGGCCCGTCGGGTGTCGGTTTTAGTCCCGGTTTGTGCCCAAATTCAAGTAATTTATAAAGGGATATTTTGGCCATGTCTTAGGTTCACTTTAACCATCACAATCTACTGTTTAAAAGTACAAAGTTTCTGGTCTAAACGGATCTTTAGTGAAAAGCGATTTCTAGGGTTTTTAAAGTGTACTTTTGCATGTAAAAGTTTGCTATGGTGAGTTTAAGCACTAGTAATCTTTCTAAAGTCCAAGATATCATATTTTGACTATATTAAGGGTCTAAAAACGTGTCATAGTCATCAAGGGGTCCAAAGTTACAAGATCTACACATAATACATGATAAATACAAAGTTATAGTCTAAAAATGGCAACCTAAGCAAATACTTGTGTAAAAGTCTAACCAAACTAAATCTTGAGCATAATAATGTAAGTAAATACTATCATGAGTTTCTAGTGGAAAGATCTATGGTGAAACATGAAGTTAAATACAAGTAAGTAGACTTTTATAGTTCAAAATGGTGTTTAGACAACAATGTGAGTCAAGACTTGCTAATGGAGTGTTATGGTTAAACAAAGGAACTAAGAATACTTCCTAGAACAAGATTTAACTAGAAGAAATGAAGATGGAACCTTGTTGGAGATGAGGATGGCCGAAAATGATGATGATGGGGGTTGTTCTTGAGTGTTCAAGCTTCCTAGCATCATTGAATGTCAAGAGAATGAGAGGTTGTTTAAGAAATTTAGAGAGAGAGTAGAGAGAGAGAGAGCTTACGGTTGTAGAGAGAGAGGAGCAAGGAGAGTGTTTTCTTGAAAGTGAAAGTAACAAATGAATGTTAGGTTGTAATAGGTGTTTAAGTATGAAAGTGATTGAGAAAAGGAGAGTGTTTGGTTATGTATGTGTGTGTTTCGGTTGGATAGGAACCGAGAGAGAGAGAGTGAGCCGAGAGAGATGAGAGATGGAGAGAATGAGTGTGTTTGGGTCTTGGTTTTGTTTGATAAATATCTAGTAAAGTGATAAGGTAAATAAAAGTCTAAGTATTAATGTGTGTGTTGTGTTTTGTGAACCGAAAAGAAAAGAAGGAGGGGACGGGTTCGAGCCTTTTGGTGGCCGGCTCTCAACACACACACAAGGGGTTCAAGAGGTTCATTAACTTGTGTTATGTGGGTGTAGAAGGTTGAAACATGGTTGCAATGTTTAGTGGGAAAGAAGAGTGCACATTGTAGGGAAACTAAGGACCTTTGGTCCATAGTCTTGGCTTGGCATGAGACAACTTTTGCCTACACTTCCATAGGGTGTGCAAGATGTTGGGGATTGATAGGAAAAGCATAAAGGTGGTCAACCAAGGTACATGCAAGTAACTAAGTCAATTAGGAGGTAATGGTGGTAGTTTGGTGATGATCTCGGCCAAACAAAGAGAAGAGGGAGGTCACGGGTTCGACCCCGTGTGGTGACGGGGTCGCGAGGAGGTGAAGGGTGACGGGTTTGATTAGACGTGAAGGAACGAGAGAAAATCAATAACGAATCGAGTGTAACGAAACATTTTATAAAAAATGGTTATCCACGACGTTTAAAATAATAAAATGATAACTTAGGTGAACTCAAAATATTACAAAAGTTTATACTTTGAAAACCTACATTGCATGTGTATATATATAACATGCATGCAAGAATACATTTGTTGCGAACGTTAATAAAGCTAAATAAAATGTTTTGGACGTAAAATATATTAAAGTTTACGTAAGGAATGGAGCACAAGTCTCGTTTCGTTGTCGTCGTCTAAACACGTTGTTATTTGTCGTGAAATTGTTTATATAAGTGATATATATATGAAATGTGTGTCATAAAATGACAAAGGTTGATAAAAGGTAAATTAAAGTTTAATGGTTGCAATGAACGTAAAATGATAATGAAAATAATGATAAATCCACAAGATGATGGGATCATGTTTAACGTTTACCACATAGTTTGGTAATTTTGATAAATGGGTTCGGTTAGTCGCTTTAGTATTATTGAAATTCCAGCGACCATTCCGTGCAAAGAAGTCATCATGTTCAATTATTGTTTACAACGTGAGTTAAGGCTACGTCAAGGCTATTTTCCTATTGTAAATGAATGTAATTATGATAAAATTGGCACGTTGCAAGTAAACAGTTACGTAACACAGTTAACACAAAAGTATATATTATCGGTTTAAGTCCTTGGAAACTTACGGGTTATTACAGCAGTGACATGACAATCTTGTGCCATATGCCCTTTTTGTCAGCAACTGTAACACAAACGATTGTTTAGATTTTTCCTCTTTGGTCTCTGCAAAGCTTCACAACATATAGCATCTCCAAAATGATCATAAAAATTATCGTATACCTGAAACCGATGATCATGAATCCATTTTAAAGTCGGGCTTTTTGGAGTAGAATTTGATCCTCAGAAGAAAATTTAGCATTTGAAGTCTTCTTGGTCTTCGAATCCTCATGCTTCACGAACACTTCAACTATCTTTTGAGAATCCACACAGTGAAGTGGAAACTCCTTATCAGAAAAAATTTGATCTGAACCTTTGAGTTTATAAAACCTTTCTGGTTGAACCTTTTTAGCTTTAAAAACATCTTTTTTTACATGCTTCAATTTGACTTGCTTCATTTTCTGTTCTTTCTGACCTTGAACCCCATCAACTTTACCATTTTTGGTCTTGAATCCTAAACCAACATGCTTTCCCGAAACTTTTTCTTCAAAACCAAATGATTTATGTCCATTCTTTGCAAGACGAGAAAATTCAGCTTTCACTGCTTTAACATTCTTTTGTTCATAAAAGATTCTTTCATCAATAGCTTCTCAGTTGAACTTGCTGACTTCTCTTCTTCAGTAGCTGGAGAAGCAGACATATCTTTTTCAGTTTTCTGTTCTTTCTGTGACTTTACAACCTTCCCCTCATTAAATTTCTTATCAACAAATTCAGAGTAATCACCAGTTTCTGCCTTTTCCTGTACCTCATGAACCTTTAAGACTACCCGATGGCGAAACTGTTTTGGTAAACATTTTCTCAAAATTTTAATCTTTGGCCAGGAAACTTGTAAAAGATGTAGAATTTGTGACATTGTTTAGCAAACGGTTTGCATCGATCACTTGAATTTTTAGATCAGAATATTTCTGTTGAGCTTCAGCCAGTTCTTTTTCGGTTGCAATTAATTTCTATGCCACTTTGTGAGTTTCATATTTCTGCAATCTTAAATTATCAAGTTCTGCGAACAACTTTTTCTTCAATTTATCTTTATTTATTTTCTATATATCCAAATTTGCATTCCGCAATTTGTTCACCCTAATTAGCTCTCTTTTCTCATCTAGTAGCTTTTCCATATCTATCTGATATGACTCAATTTTGGCAGCAGAGTCATCAGAAGTCTTGGTGAGTATATCAAGCTTAATCTTGGACTTTTCAAATAAATCATTGAAATCTTGTTCAACATCCTTCGCTTCTGCCTTCCATTTTTCAACTTCCTTGGCTAATTCCACATTTGCTTCAGACAATTTTGTAAATTTCTGTTCAAACTCCTTTTCAAGACCTTGAAATTTAAACTCTTTTTCAAATACCTTTGCTTGAAAATCTGAAAACTTTTATTTCTGAACGACTAACTCTTGGATTATACCTTCCAATCTTTTCTTTTCATCACTCAATTCTTCAATCTTCTTCTCATAATCAGCAACCAATAACTCATTGTCATTTACCACACTCTGAATCCTTTTGTCTTTTTGTGAACAAAATTCACAAACTGATTGATAACCACTAGTTTCAGAACTACTGGTTTCATATTCAGAGTCAGTTATGTCTACGTCGTCATCACTTTGTACGATTTGAGAAACAAACGCAAAATTGACCAAAAATGCAGACTCATCAGGAAAATCGGCAGCCTAATCATAGCCTTCATTCGATGTTAGTGATTTTGACTCAGAAGTAATAGCTGTTAAAGCAATTGGAGGATTAGAAGTTCGTCCTCAATCATATTGCTTATCGACTTGAGATACCAAAACTGTTGGAGACTTTGATGAAAAAGCATTTGATTTTGAACATTCACGAGCAAAATGTCCAAAATTAGAACATTTGAAACATTTTGCCTTTGATTTATCTATTCCAACCTTGCCATCCGGATTTAAACTTTGGAATCCGGTCTTCTTCTTGAATCTTTTAACTCTTTGGCCTAACATTGCAAGTTGCCAATTAATATCCATTTGTTCAAGATTATCCGGATCGATCTGATCAAAATCTTCTTCAATCAAATTAGAAGTTGTCAACCCACCATTCAGCAATCCATAAAATGAAGATAATATAGTAGAAATTAATGCCAAATGTTCATCAGGTATTTTTGTAGAAAATGAAGTCTAACTTGAATGATTTGGAATAGTGAAGTTACACCCTCTTGAAGAACTTTCTGAATTTCCCGATCCATGACTAGCAACAAAAGCTATCGGAGGAGGATTTGATGAATCAAAACCAAAAGATTTACATTTAGCATTGATGCTTGCAGAATTCTGACCATGATACGATTCAGGATTTTGCAATTGAGCAGTGGATTTGTGTGAATCCATCATTTCCATCTCTCGAGCATGAAGCTTTCTTGTCAAATCATGAAATAATAATGTGAAATACTTTTTGTCATGAGTAAGCAACAACACATAATTCTCCCACTTTTCTGGTACTGCTTCTAGCAACTTCTCTTTCAATTCTTCCCCGGTCTTTTCAAGTTTTTAACAACTTTCATCTCATTAATCAGATGTGAAAACCTTGAAACAAGGGCTGAAATATTTTATTTTTCATTATTTTGAAAATTTTCAAATTCTTTGTTCAATACTTTCTGTCTACTCTTCTTATATTGATCATTTCCCTCGCATCGAGCAGATAATGCATCCCACAACTGTTTTGATTTCCTACAGTTGCTGAATTGATGTAGCAGTTCGGTGGGTAAAGCGATGGTAAGATAACCATAAACTTTCTTCTCAAGCTCATAACTTTTTCTTTAATCAGCAACAAAATCTTGAAGTTCCTTATATTCACCGTCATCGGTTGGACGTGTATACAACTTTCGAATCGGAATCCATAAATCGATATCATTTGTGTTGATGTACGCAAAGAACCGTTGCTTCCAATTTTGATAATATTCTAACTTTAATAGCTTAGGAACTTTCTGACTTATTCCTATTTCATTATCAAAATTGAGCATAGCTTGTACCGTGCTTTGCATAGCCGCAAACCCTTGAAAATCCGACATCTTTTCCGAAATATGTTACTTCAAAAACTTCGAACTCAAAAACGAAGGTCTTCCAAGCGGATTTTGGGTACCAAACTGGAGGGTACTGGTCGTTAGGCTAGTAAAAGTCTAGATCTCGTCGAGATGGTCGTTTTGGCTGGTATTGGGATTCGTAAATCTTGACGGTCCTCAAGTTACGTCAGCTTTAGTGAACACCACTTTTCTGCCTGCGTACCAAAACTAGTCTCAACGTACCAAAATCACGACTACCGTACCAAAGAGGTCAACGTACCACCAACGTACCAAAACTCCCACGTATCAAAATCTAGACCAGAAATCTCAGAGAACCAGATCAAGCAGCGTACTAGTTTGGTACGGCGTAACTATCAGCGTACCACCAAGTAACTGTCGCGTACCAACTTTGAAGATTGTCCCGCGTACCAAAAACCAACGTACCAGAACCTTTGAAGATTGCCTTATGTACCACAGAGCGTAACAAAAGCGTACCAGTTGTTCTTCGAGCGTACCAACGGCATACCACGCTGAAATCGACGGTTTTTCGCAAATTTTGATGTTTTGAACTATAATTTGCTAGAATAAGGCATGAAAACACACCAGAAATGTTTTAAAATCATGTTTAGCACCAGAAACACTCAGAATTGGAAGAAATTGAAGAAAAACGTGAAAACCCTAACTTTCTCTCTCTAAAAATCCGAAAAATGATAAAAACACAGCAGTAGAACACCCAAATGCTCTGATACCACTTGTAAAACCGAGATACGATCTTACTAATCCATGCTTTGATCAATCTAGAGAAAACAAGAAGTAAATAAGAGAATTCTTATTGAATCACTTGAAGATTACAAAGACTCTCTTTGGTTTCTCTCTCTAACTCACACACAGAAAAGGTGTAGAAATGACAGAAATTCTAAGCTATCATTCTAACACACGGTATTTATAGTTAGTGACAATCTGTCCTGTGTACCGACTGGTGGACCAATTGGTACGGGCTTACCAATTGGTACGGCGTACCAGTTGGTACGACACCATTGATATTGCCACTACAACTCACAGATTCGCTCTAATCTAGATACAATACACGAGACATATTATAGCATAGGAATATGCTCTAACACATTCACAAAGTTATCTGCCTTGGTTCAACTACTGAACTTGAAGACTAAGCATGGAGCATCAGATAATTTTTTTAATGAACTTTTAGTTTTGCTGAAATAGATGCTACCTGAAGGTAACGAAATTGTGAAAAATACATATGAGGCCATGAAGATTGTGAAGTCAATGGGTGCAGGGTACACCAAGATACATGTGTGTGTCGGTGATTGTATTCTTTACGAAAAGGAGAACAAGGACCTAACTGTATGTCTAACTGGTGGTGAGTTCAGGTGGAAGGTGGATGAGAGGACTAAGAAACTATACAACAATACTCCTGCAAAGGTAATGTGGTATTTCCCCATCATTCCAAGATTGAAACAACTATTTCAAGTGAAAACCACAACAAAAGATCTAAGATGGCATGCCACCAGTTCCAAAATACCGAGTGTGTTACGCCACCCATCCGATTCACCGGCATGGAAAGCCATAGATGACAGATATCCCGAAATCTCTAACGATCCTAGAAGTCTTCATCTTGTAATTTCAACTGATAGGCTCGACGTGAATAGAGGCAACATAAATCACAGTGTGTGGCCGGTTCTATCTGTCATTTACAACTTTCCACCATGGTTGTATGAAAAGAAAGTTCATCATGCTTTCATTATTAATATCGGGAGCGCCTGGAAACGATATTGATGTATTTTTTGGAGCCATTTATTGATGACTTGGAGCTGTTATTTGAGGCTGGTGTGGAAACATATGATGCGTATGCGCAAGAACGGTTTAGTATGCGTGTAGTTGTTTTATGGACGATTAATGATTACCCTGCACTTGGTACACTTTGAGGTTGCTCGTATAGTGGATTCAATGGTTGTGTTGTAATTCTACAGCAACCAGGAGGTAATGGACTTCCATGAATCTTCTCATCTTTTTCTTTTAGTAATAATTTAGCCATTCCCACAACGTTCAGTAGATTCCCCACCATGTGCAACGTCGCAGTTTCGCACCCTGATCAGAAGTGACATAATAATAATAATAATAATAATAATAATAATAATAATAATAATAATAATAATAATAATAATAATAATAATAATAATAATAATAATAATAATAATAATAATAATAATAATAATAATAATAATAATAATAATAATAATAATAATAATAATAATAATAATAATAATAATAATAATAATAATAATAATAATAATAGCATATATATATCAACAATTAATTAATTAAAGTAAAAAATAGAATAAAAAATTGTGGTATATACTAATATATATACCTCTGAGATTATTGGGTGATCGATATGAGCTATAATGGCATCATAACTATTTGGTTTTTCCAAGTGATCACTCTTCTTAGGAGGTACTTTACGAGCTGCGGGTTTTACTGATTTTGCATGTCTCTTATTGTTTTCCTAAATTGACACCATGTAATTAACTGATTAGTAACATATATTAATTAACAATAATGTCAAAGCCATTTGTCAAATCCTTAATTATATATACCACTTCCTGCTCTCCCCAACTGCTGCTTCAATACTTCTTTGCCTCTTTTTCCCCTAAAGACAGCATGATGTAGCATTTAATTAAATGATCATATAGCAATTAGTTATAAGGGAATTGAAGTACACAATTGTGTAAAATATATAGTTACCCTTACGTTTTGCCCGGATGCTGTTGATGTGGATGGAGGAGTGTCTTGTGATCCGGTCGCAGAACGAACCTACAACTAAATTAAATATTTAGCTAGCGAGCTAGTTTAATTATCTAATTAAATCAAATCATAACCGGCTAAACATTAATTAACTATCTCGATAACCATCCGGATAGAGTACAAACTTGTCATAGCCGGAACAGTTATTAATTATATTCCGGAAGAACTCTAACTATCATGATGAACTTTAACTATCTGGATGAACTACAGCCATCCGGATGAAGTACAAATTATCATAGCCAGAACAGTTATATTTATATTCCGAAAGAACTCTAACTATCCTGATGCACTGTAACTATCCGGATGAACTACAACCATCCGAATGAAGTACAAACTTATCATACCCGAAACAGTTAATTATTATTTATACTCCGGAAGAACTCTAACTATACCGATGAACTGTAACTATCCGGATGGACTATAACTAGAGAAGCATGTTCATCCAGGTGAACAAGAATCTTCCGTATCAACTCAATCTCAGAACTGTTTCAGATCTGTACCTTATCTTTCGACCTCTTAGATGAGTTTGATTGAAGAGATTGTTTCCCCGATGTATTGTGTGCAGAAGTGACCATGTCCTACGTACAATTCAATAATTACCTAGTTAATTAATTAATTAATTATAGGTATGTGTGTATATATATAATTTGTCCCTTATAGAATTTACTGCCTTATCTGGTCCACCAAGTTGTCGTTGATTAATCATTTGGTTGTTCATAAACGCCATCAGCATCTCAATTTTGTCATTCTGTTCTTTAACCTTAGAATTGAGGTGCTCAACCTCTTCATCTTTTTTCACACGCAGTTGTTTTTAGTTCTTGAGCTACGCCTCAAGTTTTTCGATGCGCTCTTTTGATCGCCCTTTTCCAGCACCATGCTGCCAATATTGACGGGAATTCACTCCATAACCCATACCTTTTACGAATCCACCCCTTTCCTTGCCAAGGACCATTGTCTGGACATCCGTTCCCGGTTCTGCAGTCAAGGATCCCACTTTTATTAGTGTTTCTTTCTCGGCCTGCAGTAATTTATATTTAGTTAATGTAGTGAGGTGCTATTAATCTTTAACATGTAAAGAGTTGGGTATATATATAGCAATTAAACATACTATTTGCTCTGCTAGGCCCTTCATCACAGGCGTCTTGTATTCCCCCTCTTTATTTACCCTTGTTTTCCTCCACATAAGAGCTCGATCGGGGTACTCATCAGCTTCAATCTCTTTGTTTTGTACCTTGTATTATAATAATATATATCAGACTTGAAACATACATTGCAGGTTCTTAACCATGACTGGCCAGATGTAACACAATCTTCTTGGCCTCATGGATGCTGAGAAGCCCCTGTATGAAGTATGCCGTACCTTCACAAAGTTATCTGCCTTGGTTCAACTACTGAACTTGAAGACTAAACATGGAGCATCAGATAAGTTTTTTAATGAACTTTTAGCTTTGCTGAAACAGATGCTACCTGAAGGTAATGAAATTGTGAAGATTACATATGAGGCCAAGAAGATTGTGAAGTCAATGGGTGCAGGGTATACCAAGATACATGTGTGTATCAATGATTATATTCTTTACAGGAAATAGAACAAGGACCTAACTGTATGTCCAACTTGTGGTGAGTCCAGGTGGAAGGTGGATGAGAGGACTAAGAAACTATACGAAAAAACTCCTGCAAAGGTAATGTGGTATTTCCCCATCATTCCAAGATTGAAATGACTGTTTCAAGTGAAAACCACAGCGGAAGATCTAAGATGGCATGCCACCACTTCCAAGATATACGGTGTGTTACGCCACCCATCCGATTCACGGGCATGGAAAGCTATAGATGACAGATATCCCGAAATCGCTAACGATCCTAGAAGTCTTCGTCTTGGCATTTCAACTGATGGGGTCGACGTGAATAGAGGAAACAGAAATCATAGTGTGTGGCCGGTTCTATCTGTCATTTGCAACCTTCCACCATGGTTGTGTATGAAAAGAAAGTTCATCATGATTTCGTTATTAATATCGGGAGCGCCTGGAAACGATATTGATGTGTTTTTGGAACCATTGATTGATGACTTAGAGCTGTTATTTAAGGTAGGTGTGGAAACATGTGATGCGTATGCGCAAGAACAGTTTATTATGTGTTCAGTTGTTTTATGGACGATTAATGATTACCCTACACTTGGTACACTTTGTGGTTGCCCGTACAGTGGATTCAATGGTTGTGTGGTATGTCGGGAAAAAACTAAATGCATTAGGCTTCCTTTCTCAGCCAAGTAGTGTTATGCTAGTCATAGAAGATATCTACCACATACGCATGTCTTCCGAAGGCAAACAGATGCCTTCGATGGTAAACAAGAGTTGAAAGATGCTACAGTTCCTATGACCGGGGAACAGATATACAACGAAGTTCAAAATATCAGGAACAAATGGGGAAAGGGATTAAGGTGTACTGATTCAGAAATCCCAGAGACATCAACCGGAAGAGGGGGGAAGATTTAAAAGAGAAAAAGAAAGAACAAAGAGAAGCCACAATATTAGAAGAATTTTATGGTTTTGAAGACTTAGATATTGGGGCATAATAGTGTCTAACATTTCATGCATTGATTTCATGCATATTGAAAAGAATGTGGCTGAGAGTCTTGTTGGAACTCTACTTAACCTTCCCGAAAAAACAAAGGATGGAATGAATGCTAGAAAGGATCTGAACTTTTTGGGGTTAAGACCAGAGTTGCAGCGTAAATAGAATAAGAACAACATAATACTTCCTGCAGCGTATTACACGTTACAAAAAGATGAAAAGGAAAAGTTTTGTGTCACGTTGTATAACTTGAAGGTTCCACAAGGCTATTGTTCTAACTTTTCTAGTTTGGTTAGTCTAAAGGACAAGAAACTTGTGGGGGTTCAAGTCACATGACTATCATATGCTGATGCAACAGTTTCTGCCAATTGCAATTCGGTCAACCGACAAGATATGCTATTATCAGGCTCTGTTTTTTTTTTAAATCAATATGCAACAAAGAGATCAACGTCGAAGAACTAGATAAATTGCAAGCAGATCTTTGTGTCACACTATGCCTGCTTGAGAAATATTTCCCGCCATCATTTTTTGATGTTATGCTTCATTTGATGGTGCACCTTACTAGGGAGGTAAATTATGTGGCCCAATATGCTTTCGATGGATGTATCCATTTGAAAGGTGTATGAAGGTAATTAAGGGCCACGTGAGAAACAAAACTTATCCACAAGGGTGCATTGCTGAGGAGAACATTGTAGAATAAACGATTGAGTTTCTCAGCGAATACCAAAAAAACATCACAACTATTGGTGTTCCAACTAAAAAGCATAGCAGTGCGGATGGAAGTCTTGGGTCAGCTGGTAGATCAGTTGAAGTCTCTCCAGAGCTCCTATCGAAAGCGCATTTATTTGTGTTGCTAAATACGTCTGAAATTGAGCATTATATATGTTGGGTTATGTAACTGATTATTGATTTAAACACGAGTACGCAACGGATTTTATCTTATGAATTAATCTAACTAACCGGATAGATAATGTGTACCTTTAGCTCGGCAAGAGAAGATCCTCTAGGATTTGAAGTAAATCCCTCTACGATTGCACACACGACACACCGATGTACGTATGCTAGTACTTGATCAGGAACTCCTCTTCTTGATGAAGGCTTGGTCGAACCACAAGAAATTCGAATCCCTTGGATTCTTTTTCCTTTGCCGAAATTTAGAGAGAAAAGAGAGAGAATTAGGGTTTGCACTTATTAGGTATAATGCACACCTTAAACCCTAAACCAAGAGGGTCTATTTATAGGTTTTAGGAACTTGGAAAACAAGCTAGGGTTTGGGATGGGGAGGCCTTCACGAATTCGGCCCTAAGGCCTACTCCCAAAGCCTTTCCTAATTGTAATCCAATTACAACTCTCTTTAATTAACAACTAACACCCTGTTAACAATTAACTGTTAGTTTTAACGAGTCCTCGTTAAATATTCGTGATAAATATTAATTAACTGATTAATTAATACAAATACATTAGTGTCGAGACGTGTGACCCCGTAGGCTTAAATATTTTCCGGACATACGTTTATTTATACGTGATCATATCCCTACAGCTCCCACTTGAGCTCGTAATAATAAAGGTAATAAAGTTGGTTAGCGTCTAGCAACACGCCAATGCTCTCGGAAATATTTAAGTACAGTTTCTCAAAGTGTATTTAAATGGTACAGTCATTTACTATCCCTTTGTTACCGATACCGTTGTTAAATATGAATATGGATCAAAGTCATTTCATACTTTAACGATTCTGTTTCTCATTCCATAACTAATTAAAGATTACCAAATTCAAATCGAGACACATCTGGATTTCATTTGGGCATCGCCATGCAGACATTTTAATTAGTCCCAATGAGGGGCCCAGTGGTATCTGCTTCAACTTTTAAGCTGAAGGAACAAATCCTCTTGACTATATGTGTCCAGACACATATTTCACTACACTTACTGAACATAGCCCTTTTGTACTACCTTATTCAGAATAGTTAGAACTATATCAAGTAGGTGCAATCCATATATGCATGACCTGCTTGTATCTCAAGTCTAAGGATAAGTAAAGCAACCATTTACGAATTTCACTTAATAACAACGATCCATAAAGTGACAATTCGTTAATGGGGTAGTCCGATATGCATCCTATGAATACCATGTGAGTTTGGTGGGACCATCCATTATATATTCCAAGAATATTACCAATCACTCAGATTTGTCTTAGTTTAACTATATTCCCATATAGTTAATTGACAATGGAGAATTTAGAATACTTGACAAGTACTCAAGGATTAAACATGCAAATATAGGACACAATTTACTATTAAATGAAATCAAACATATCAAGTACTTTATTTCATTATATAAATAGAAATTGTTTAACATCCCGTATCCAAATACCGAACAACAGACATACATGATTTAACTAGCTAATCTAAGTCCCATGCCCTCGGCATGCCTTTCAAGCTTCGGCCTCGACAAAGCTTTCGTGAAAGGATCAGCTAAGTTAATATCTGTGTGAACTTTGAGTAATCTGATTTCACCTAGTTCGATCTGCTCACGAACATAGTGATATCTCCTAGCATAGTGTCTGGCGCCCTTCTGAACTCCAGGTTCTTTGGCAATGATTAATGCACCACTATTATCACAGTACATATCAATAGGCAAGTTACTTATAGAGATCACGTCAAGCCCATAAATAAATTTCCTTATCCAGACTGCCTCCATTGCAGCTTCCGAAGTAGCAATGTACTCAGACTCTGTTGCAGACATAACAACTGTGGTTTGTTTCATGCTTTTCCAATCCACAGCGCCTCCATTCAGAACGAAAACGTACCCAGACTGAGACTTCGTGTCATATCTATCAGTCTGAAATCCAGCATCGCAGTATCCGGTCACTTTGAGCTCTTGATTTGGATTTCCCCCATATACCAAAAACAAATCTCTAGTAGCCCGTAGGTACTTGAGAATGGTCTTAACAGCAGTCCAGTGACTTTCACCTGGATTCTGTTGAAATCGGCTAATGATATTCTGCGCAAACGCTATATCAGGTCTAGTGCATCTCACCGCATACATTATAGAGCCTACAGCCGAAGCATAAGGGACTCTTTGCATACACTTCACCTCATCAGGTGTAGAAGCACCTTGTTTGACCGATAGACCAAGTCCTTCCTGCATAGGTACTATACCACGCTTGGAATTCTCCATCTTGAATCGCTTCAAGATCTTATCAATATAAGCACTTTGACTTAGTCCAATCAACCGCTTAGTTCTATCTCTATAGATCTTGATTCCAAGAATAAATGTTGCTTCTCACAAGTCTTTCATGGCAAAACACTTTCCAAGATGGGATTTTACATCTTGCAACATTGGAACGTGTTTTCCTATTATCAATATGTCATCTACATATAAGACAAGGAAAGTAACATTACTCCCACTAGCTTTGCGATATACACATGGCTCATCGGGATTCTGAACGAAACCAAACTTTTTGATTTCTTCATCAAACCGTTTATTCCAACTCCTCGATGCTTGCTTTAGTCCATAAATGGACCTTTGAAGCTTGCATACTTGGTTGGGATGTTTTGGATCAATGAACCCTTTAGGTTGATCCATATAGACTTCTTCATCCAAGTAACCATTTAAGAAGGCAGTCTTAACATCCATTTGCCATATCTCAAAGTCATAGTACGCTGCTATGGCTAAGAGAATCCTAATAGCTCTAATGTCAGCTACTGGTGAAAAGGTCTCATCATAGTCAACGCCAAAACGTTGAGTATAACCTCTCGCCACGAGACGAGCTTTATAGGTGTGTACATTTCCATCCATTTCGGTCTTCTTCTTGAAGATCCATTTACTCCCAACGGTCTTCGCGTTAGGAGGACGATCAACCAAGTTCCAAACTTGATTATCTCTCATGGATTTCATTTCCACGTTCGCAACGTCAAGCCATTTGTCAGATTCCAGATCTGATAATGTAGGTTTGAAATTCTCCTGATGCGTTTTCCTCGGATTCGACTAGACCAATCCATCTATCCGGTTTATGTATGACCCTTTCGGATCTACGAAGTGGAATCGCAACATCATCGACTTGAGGTTCATCACTTTAAACATCCCCCCCCCCCCAAGTTGATGATTGATAGTTGTTTCAGAAGGTGACATATCTTCTAGTAGTTCTACAATTCTCCCACTGTTCTCTTGAGCTATAAAATTCTTTTCAAAGAATTCAGCATATCGAGAAACATGAACAGTATTTTCGAAAGGATTGTAAAAGTAGTAACCCATTGTTTCCTTTGGGTATCCCACGAAGATGCACTTAGTAGTCCTGGGTTGTAGTTTTTCAGGCGTATCACACTTCACAAGTGCCTCACATCCCCAGACTCTTAAGTAAGACAACACAGGGACTTCTCCATGCCACAATTGATGCGATGTCTTTTCAACCTTCTTGATTGGAACCATATTTAGAACGCGTACAGCGGTTTCTAGAGCAAAATCCCAAAATGATATTGGGAGAGTTGTAAGGTTCATCATCGACCTCACCATTTCTAGTAAGGTTTGATTCCTCCTCTCAGACACTCCATTATGCTAAGGAGTGTAAGGAGGAGTAAGCTGTTGGACAATTCCACACGCTTTAAGATAATCCCTAAACTCTTGGCTTAAGTATTCTCCACCACGATCCGATCGAAGGATCTTAATGGTCTTTCCGAGTTGATTTTCTACTTCGTTCTTGAACTCTTTGAATGTTTCAAACACTTCATGTTTATGTTTAAGCAAGTAAACATAACCATAACGACTGAAATCATTCGTGAAAGTCACGAAGTAGCTAGCACCTCTTCTTGACACATGTCTAAATGGGCCACAAACATCAGTATGAATGAGTCCAAGTAGTTCTTTAGCCCTTTGCGGCTTGTTCGGAAAGGGTTTTCTTGTCATCTTTCCTGAGATACAGGAAACGCATTTATCAAATGATTCATCATTTGATTGTAGGATCCCTTCACGTTGAAGTCTTTCAATGCGGTTTTTGCCAACATTGGCAAGACGATAGTGCCAAAGATTGGTAGAGTCCAAACTAGTTTTGGCTCGTTTGCTAACATTGTACAATGAATTATTTGAAACACAATCAGGCATATCAATTTCATAAATGCCATCATAAGGAATAACATCAAAATAATGAACATTATTTTAAAAAACTGAAATACCGATATTATTAAATGCATTAATAAATCCTTGGTTTTTCAACAAAGAAACTGAAATAACACCTCTAGTAATAGAAGGTGAATAATGACAATTGTCTAATACATAATTAACCCAGAAGACAGAATTAAATGATATTCTCCTATAGCTTCCACAGCTGCTGGCAAACCATTTCCCACGAACAACTGCAAAGCTCCAGGTTTCAGTTTCCTCCACTTTCTAAGACCCTGTAACGAATTACAGATGTGAGTTCCACAGCAGTGTCATACACCCATGAATCACTCTTAGAAAAGGAAAATAATTCAATTGTGAAGATACCTGAAGTACTAGTCCCACTAGTATTCTTTCTCTTCTTGATCAACTCAGCTAGATAGGTAGGACAGTTCCTCTTCCAGTGTCCAACTTCACCAAAATGGTGACAGATCTGTTCTTTAGCCGGATGCTCTTTTGCGGCCGGAGGGGTTTGCTTGGTTTTAGGAACAAGCGCAACTGCCTTGCCTTTTCCCTTACCGTCATTCTTGCCCTTCGCCTTTTGTGGTCGTTTAGCCTTTTGGATCTTTCCCCCTTTGATCATAAGAACTTGGGGTGTTTCAGTGGCCTTCTTAGGAATCGTTTTCTCATACTCGACAAGCATAGCATGAAACTCAGGTATAGTTTTAGTCATACTATGCATGTTGTAGTTGCGCACAAAACCCTCATAATCCTTCGTAAGAGCTTTGAGGATCATGCCAACTGCCACAGCCTGATTATACCCATAATTGAGCGATTCCAATTTGTCAAAGTAGCTCTTCATCTTGAGCACATGACTACTGACCGATTTACCAGTTTCAAGCTTCAAGTTGTGGAGTTCCACAACTAGGTCGAACAACTCAACACCCACTTGTTTTTCATACATCTTCTTTAGCTCTTTGATCATATCACAAGGTGTATGAAATTCGTATTGCTTCTGAAGATCGGGAGTCCTACTCGAGATCATCATGCAAGCAACCTCATCATATCTGCTATACTCAGCATTGTAGAACGCTTTCTCTTGACCAGTAGCAGTAGCAGCTGGCTCGGTCGGCCAATGATTTTCAAGGACATCGGTCCTCCGTTCAACTCTAAGGACGATCCTCAGTTGACGATACCAGTCATTGAAGTTAGATCCATTCAGCTTTTCTCTTTCAAACATTTGACGAAAAACATGACCAACATTGTTTTAAGGAGGGTTTGTTGCCATCTACAAAATAGATTAAGTTCAAAAATTAGTATTTTCAATAATCTTTTCCTTAATAGATTTAATTACCTAATGTTTAAACACTTTTAAACTATTAAGCTTATTAAAGCTAGGATCCAATTGACATGCCATCATTTCATCAGTTGATCTGCTAGAAATGATGCACTCTAAACGTAAGTGACTATCAATAATTGTATTCCAAGTACAATTCCTAGATTTTATGGGACCTACAAATAACACTTGTGAATTTAGCACCAAGTAATTTGTAGTCATGTTTCATCCCATCTTTTGCCACGGGCCAAGGGTCTCACCGCCTAGCTCGCTTTAAGTCGTCCAACTAAGAATGCACAAATTGTCCACCATTGTGTACCAATGAGTGGGAATTTGCCATGCAAATGCCATTTTACCATTGTGTACCAATGAGTAAGATGACATCCACAAGTGTCCTTTTCAAGGTGGATGGCAAAGACTTAAGTTTGGTTTGGGTCAAAACAATTTTTATGTGTGATCAAAAATGTTATGTGTGAAGATTCATGCACATCTTCACCACATAATGTGTTTATAAAAATTCTTAGTTTGTCTTCCAAATCAAAAGAGCTCGGTAGCTCCATTCGCAACACACAAAGAAGCGTAGGGGTGAGGTTTGCACTTTTGCAATTAAAAACCTATCCACTTTAGGGAAGCATGGCGACCCGACTTATACCTCTATTAGAGTGTGTTCAAATGGGTGAGTCGGTGTTTCTTTTGAGTTTTAGGACACAAATTTTATTTTTATAAACAAAATCATATTTCAATAGTTCATTAGCAAATTTCGATTTTCACAAAATATATTTGCAATAAAACCTTTTATTATGTCACAATTATCACAAATAATCACATAATCTTAGGGTTTCTAATTATCTAACATAATTTTAATTTTAATTCTCTTTGATCTAAGTAATAACCATGAACGATTTGCATGAAACTTCATGGTTTTTACTTTCTTTTAACATCTTTTATAAAGGTACAACATTTTGTTTAAACAATTATCAAATAACAAAAACTTGGGTTCTTAATTTTAGATCACAAGAATCGAATTTTAGACCTAAAATTAGGGTTTCTGATTCGGCTAGAGGTTTTCGATCCATTATTTAGATTTCGATCGGAAGTAGGGTTTCCGATCGGGATAACAGTTTTCGATTCCGGCGACCTTGAGTTTACGATTTACGATACGAACAAGTCGAAAAATTAGGTTTCACGATCGGAAACTAGGGTTTCCGATCGGAAACAAACCGCAGGTCGTAAACAGTTTTCGATCGAATTAGGGTTTTCGTTTTTTTTTTTTTTTTACCAATTTGCGAAACCGATTTTCCAATTGTAAAAGACGATTTTATGTGGATCGAAAATCTAGAATCTTGATTAAAAAGCTTGTTTCTAATCGAATTTGGTTACCCCCCCCCCCCCCCAAGTTTTTATTCCCGGTAACTAATTAAAATCATAGGTGGCTCGTGATACCACTGTTGGGTTATGTAACTGATTATCGATTTAAACACGAGTACACAGCGGATTTTATCCTATGAATTAATCTAACTAACCGGATAGATAATGTGTACCTTTTAGCTCGGCAAGAGAAGATCCTCTAGGATTTGAAGTAAATCCCTTTACGATCGCACACACGACACACCGATGTACGTATGCTAGTACTTGATCACGAACTCCTCTTCTTAGTGAAGGCTTGGTCGAACCACAAGAAATTCGAATCCCTTGGATTCTTTTTCCTTTGCCGAAATTTAGAGAGAAAAGAGAGAGAATTAGGGTTTGCACTTATCAGGTATAATGCACACCTTAAACCCTAAACCAAGAGGGTCTATTTATAGGTTTTAGGAACTTGGAAAACAAGCTGGGGTTTGGGATGGGGAGGGCTTCACGAATTCGGCCCTAAGGCCTACTCCCAAAGCTTTTCCTAATTGTAATCCAATTACAACTCTCTTTTATTTACAACTAACACCCTGTTAACAATTAACTATTAGTTTTAACGACTCCTTGTTAACTATTCGTGATAAATAGTAATTAACAAATTAACTGATACAAATACATTAGTGTCGAGACGTGTGACCCCGTAGGCTTAAATACTTTCCGGACATACGTTTATTTATACGTGATCATATCCCTACAATATCGAGTAAGTAATTTAGATTATTAACCATTTTTTATTTGTTTAATTAATTATAAACTTTTATAGATAACTTGAATTCATGTAATTGCAGAGAACACATGAAATTTTTGGAAAAGGAACATCCTGGTAGTAGACTAAATGAGCTGACTAAGAAGCAGAGCACAACATTTGGTAAATGGTTATGCAACAAGGTCAGCTAAACTTGCTTATTGTTTTAACTAGGTTTGTAACCCGTATGATATACGGGTGAAATTGAAAATGGTTTGACAAACAATAAAACAATAGACAAATAAAAACAAACACAAAACATATAGACACACACATCATGGATTGTTCTTACATAAACATGAACTACCATTTTAAGTTCTGGGTGTTTTTATGCAATTTGATCGAGAATTACTTCAGATTATATTTCATATTTCGTTTGTTAGTTCAATGGGCTTGAACCATAGTACTTTTGTTAGGTTTATTCTAGATAATTAGCCCCATCAATTGAATAATTGTAAACCCATAAAAATATGTAGTGCATCACTTTATAAAACAAACTGAAAGTATTAAAGACTTGGTAGATAAGTTATTTTGCATGAGTTATGGCCAAAGAAAGGCAACAAATCAAAGAATATAAGAAAATAAGGAAGTATGAGATTAAAACTCTAGTCTTCAATAGTTGATGGCCAGGCGTGATGCAAACTAAAAAGATAGATACATTGTTACTTCAAGGAAAATTGGACATATATAATCCTACCTATTCACGATTGGCGGATAATAATCCCAAGTAATTTTTTGGCCAAAAACGATCCTTCCTTTACACCCTGTTATTTTTAATAATCATTTTCGTTAAAAAACTAACACCGTTAGTGTGGAGGACTAATAGTGTCATTATGTAAACTTGTTTTATTTAAATAAACCTTAGGGGTAAATAATGTCTTTTTCTAAAGTTAATTTAATTAAAAAAAAAAACCAACCCCCCTTCCGGTCTTCTTCCCCGATCAATCACCGGCGTTCGCCGGTGACTCCAACGAAATCTCAGCTAACAATTTCCCCAAAAGCAAATTAAATACACAGGGATCCATTGGCCAAAAAAATAACAAAATTTCAATTCAATTCAATTCAATGGCGGAAAAGATCTACCCTCCCTCCAAGCCTGCCGGCGCTCCCCTCCCCGCTGCGGCCACCGGAAACCCTTCGTTTCCGGCTACCAAAGCCCAGCTCTACAACAATTCTCGTCCTGTGTACCAGCCACAACCGCGTCGCAGCCGCCGCAGCTGCTGCTGCTCTTGCTGCCTCTGGATCACCTTCACCATCATGCTTTTAATCGTGATCGCCGCCGTCGCCGGCGGAGTGGTGTACGTTCTCTACCGTCCTCACCGGCCTACGTTCTCCGTCTCCGCCCTCCACGTCTCTCAGTTAAACCTGACGTCATAGAATAAACTCACTACGAAGTTCAATTTCACCGTCATGGCTCGAAACCCTAACAAAAAAATCATGTTCTACTACGATTCGGTTTCCGTCTCGTTCAATTCGAACGGCGTCGACGTCGGCAACGGATCGATTCCGGCGTTTACGATGGGGAAGAAGAACACGACGACGTCGGCCAATGGATCCCTGTGTATTTAATTTGCTTTTGGCCAATGGGTTCGTCGGAGTCACCGGCGAACGCCGGTGATTGATCGGGGAAGAAGACCAGAAGGGGGGGTTGGGGTTTTTTTTTTAATTAAATTAACTTTAGAAAATGACATTATTTACCCCTAAGGTTTATTTAAATAAAACAAGTTTACATAATGACACTATTAGTCCTCCACACTAACGGTGTTAGTTTTTTAACGAAAAGGATTATTAAAAATAACAGGGTGTAAAGGAAGGATCGTTTTTGGCCAAAAAATTACTTGGGATTATTATCCGCCAATCGTGAATAGGTAGGATTATATATGTCCAATTTTCCTTACTTCAAAAGGTGCCAAAATGCTAGAAGATATAATAACCTACAAGATATTACAGTAGAACAAAATGCAAATTGATGGTTTTTTTTAGAGTAAAAAAATATCCAAGAATCAAAAGTTATGTTGAAGTTACCTTAGTAAGAGAAGCAGTTGGAAAATAAACAATATGAAATATCCAACAACTATTCCCATAATTGTAGTTACAATTACTTTTGCACTACCATTTGACTTCTTAAAACCACCTGGATCAAGAAGAACAACATTCATTCATTCGCATGGCTCAAAGCCTTGTTAACACCGGTGCCAACAGTGCATTTTCTCAAAGCATTTAGCATTATCAACTCTTTGTTGAAAGTTAGTGTGCCATGAATATCTAGGATCATATATACTTCCTAGTATTAAGGTTCCGACATCTGACCGTACTTTCATAGATATAAAAAAGCATTTTATAGCTACAAAGTGGATTTTTTTAGAGACTTTAACACACCTCAAACACAAATTCTTGCTTGAAAAAAGAATTATAGTGGATAAAGTAATATTCAGTCAACTATCAGCAAACACAGGGGTCATACATAACAGCAAAACTAATGCATGCATTATAACCCCAACATGTGACTGTTTCTAGCTGAAACAAGCAAAAGGCATGAAGAAAAAGGGCTTAACCATGGTAGAAAAGTGAATATAGAATTACTGTGTTCAAGGGTTTTAATGTCCTAAATCATCTCATCTAGAAGAAGAAATTTTATTATGTTAACCATTGTTTTTATCATCATACATTACCTATTTACAAAACACAAAAAGTTCGCCAATTCAGTACAACCCTATCAGATCACACATAAGAGGTAGCATTTGACCCATTACCACACTCACATGTTTTGCTATCTATAAGTGCTACTGAAATAGTTTTTAGCCAAATTTATAATTTTCTATTTACTTATCAACTACTAACTTTCCTTCATCTCTTTTTTAGAACTTGTTAACTAACTTTTAAGTGGTTCATCACCAATAAAGATTAAAAAAACCATAAACTATGTGTACACCATTGCTTGTTAAAATAATTATATAGAAGCAACAAAGTTGGATTTAAAGTTGTAATACTACTTTGTGCTTATCAAATGCGGATTCAATTCTAACCATATATGCAGGGTCGATGATCAACATACCATCTAAGCGGTGTATAACTATAGATTTGTATTACAACGAAAAAAATGTAGGCCATGTAATAAACTGATCCCCATCTTGAGAGAAAATGTATCAATTATAATCCTAGTTATCCTGTAGAATTCAGTGGTAAGTGATTATATGCCCCTACAAATTAAACTTGGTGTTCTTCAATCAAGCTTTCTAATCCCTCAAAAACATACAATTTATACCATAAATGTGAAGATAACACTTCAAAGATGAGAAGTGCGGGAGAAACAATACAGACGCAAAAATTAAGCAAAACAAAAGAAGATTAAGGAGTACAAAAGGAAGAGACCCACAGGAAAGAGAAGAAAACCTTGAGTTTGCAACCTGCTTGTGCCAACCCTATAGCTTTTGAACATTGAGGGTTTCGTAATTCTCCTCAATAAACATCATATAACCAATAATGAGTTTGATTTTGATAGCATAGATTAGGGTTAGGGCATAAAATCAAAGATGATGTTGGAAATGATACCTGGTGTAGAGACCCCAAATTGAGAAATACATAGAACTTTTACAGGTTGAAGAGCTTAAATACATTTTTGAGACAAATCTTGGCGGTGATTGCAATTGAAGGTTGCGATTGAACTTCCATTTTGCGAACCGATCAGCATCGAATGCCATTAAAATTCCCATAAAATAAAATTAAATGAATCAAATGTAACGAAGAGAATATGAGAATTGGCGGTGGGTAGATGAGAATAGGCGGGAATTAGAAGACGTGGTAGGTCTAAAAAGTATACATCTGTTAAGAAATTTCTTTACTTATTAAAGTAGTAGATTCCGGATGAACTGTAACTTTCCTGAACACCTGACCTAAGTTGTCCGGAACAACTCTATTTTCTATCCGGATGAACTATAACCTTCCTGGTGAACTGGAACTATTTCTAATTGTTTTAATTCCAGATGAACTATAACTTTCCTGAAAAACTGATCTGAGTTGTCCGGAACAACTCTATTTTCTATTGGGATGAACTATAACCTTCCTGGTGAACTGAAACTATTTCTTATTGTTTTAATTCCGGATGAACTGTAACTTTCCTGAACAACTGACCTGAGTTGTCCGGAACAACTTTATTTTCTATCCGGATGAACTATAACCTTCTTGGTGAACTGAAACTATTTTCTTATTGTTTTACTTCCGGATGAACTGTAACTTTTCTAAAAAACTGACCTGAGTTGTCCGGAACAACTTTATTTAATTTTCAGAAGAACTATAACCTTCATATTCCTAATGAACTCTCCTGATGAACCTACTTTGAATTTCAGGTTGAAAAGGAGATGGGGGAGTCCCCAGAAACTATATCAGAGACCGTTAGGTGGATTTCACATGCTCCACACAGAAGCGTGAGGATATATGAAGTATATGACATCAATGGCTATTCATTTCGTATAAAATCTTGAGATGGTAGGGTTTACCAGAACAACGGGGTTGGTGTAGAGGAAACTGACATGCACATCTCTAACGAGGTATTAACCTATTGACAAAAACCTTACTATGGGGTTTTAAAAGAGATATGGCTACTAGAATACCATATTAAAAGCATCCCTCTGTTTATGTGCGACTGGGTTGAGAATACACATGGGGTCAAAAAAGATAGTCTTGGTTACACTTTGGTCAACCTTAAATGACTAGGTCACAAGGAGGACCCGTTCATTTTCACATCACACGCATGACAATTGTTTTACGTCAAAGACCAGCTAGATAAAAAAACTGCATATTGTCTTTATGAAAGTTGGTGAGCATCGGATCGTCTACTCAATCTAGCTATATCGGATACGAAACCTAATTAAACTGATTGTTTTATTGATCAAAAGAGTAATTAAAATCAGTAAACACTCAGAAAACATAATCAGAGATACACTGTGAACAATACACACACTTAACACTTGATCTCACACACTTAGTCTCTCTCTATTACAAAATACAAGGCCAAACTTTCTATATATACTTGACTAGGCGACCCTGGGTGAACTGAGAGTTTACCTGGATCCGAACTGTAGTTTGGACCCAGTTCGCCTAGCAGCTTGAACTTTGAATTGAACTTTTCATCGTCTTGTCTCGATACTTCACACGACGCACATATTATACATTAACAAACTCCCCCTCGTCGTGTGTAGTATCTTTTCAACATATCAAAACTGTATCTTCAACCAAACTCCCCCAAGTGCAGAATCCATTCAAAATATCTTCAAACAAACTCTTCCTCAACTTGATAGTAGCTTGATCTTGAATGATTGACGATGTCTGGCGTATCTCTGTCTCTATCAGTAGCGTCTGAAGACTTGAAGTTGTGATAACTTTCACTTTAGCAACCTTCTCAAAATTTAAATAATCAGCACAAAACGTCTCTTTGAGACTCCAAGATATGATTTTGAAAATTTGATTTGTATCACGTGTTGATCAGATCGAAAATAAATCAAAAACAAAATCTTTTTGGCTTTTAGAAAGTTTATATCAAAACAAACCTAAAATCTTTTTGATTTTTCAAACTTATGCTAAAACACACCGAAGATCTTTTTGTGTTTTTCCGAAATAAAAATAAAATCGCAATACAGAATCAAACTCTATTTTTGGTATGAGAAAGATCACTATACGGGATCATATTGGTCATGACGCACTGAACTACACTTCAATTTCAACTAATTGAAGCACATAAGTCATGCTGATTGCCGGTATAATTTGTCCATCTTAAACTCAGACAGAATCATACTCATAACATCTGGATATGTTAAGGTATTGATTAGATTTGCTTTGACCAATGTATCCCACACAATCAGACATATTCAGACATTTTCTTTTTCTTGTGTGTTTACGTCCTTTTCTCATGTGATTACACTTGTGATTATCAAATAGCATAAAATTTTCATGATATTGTCAACTGTGTTCCATGCAAAAAGAAATAAGAGCGTTAAATCGTCTACATTAAGGCCGATCTTTTGATACGCAGATAAGGCAACGAATTTAACAAAATAAGAAAATAAAACAATTTGAAATTGTATAATTCAACAATAATCAGGTCGATACTTCCCTATACTCAGAGAAAGTCCCATGAATTATACGAAACACCAAAAAAAGACAGAACGTCAAATGAACAACAATCAGGCCAATCTTTCGATACGCAGAGAAAGGCCGATCATTTGACAAAATAAAGAAAATCAAACAAGTTTAAATCTTTGCAAAATGAACACATGTATAACACAATGACTTCTCATTTTTGTTTTTTCACACTTATTTTTCTATTTTTGTCATGAAATACGCTTCAATATGTTATCCACATGGTCAACCATTAGTATTTAGTGTATATATCATATGAATACTTTCTGATTAGCCGAGTCTATCAAGCATATCAAACAATGATCTTATGGCTCTTTCATCTACTCTATCCACGAGTCAGATACGTAAGCCAGTGTATCATCATTTCCCAATGATCAATTTCTCAAAATTTTATATATTTTGAATATATTCACCTTCACTATATATTTTGCATGTATTCATCTTCTCCCCATAGCATGCATTTTCACAATTTCTCCCCCTTACATGTAATTCTCCTCCTTAAAATAAAAAACTTTATTTTTTGTAACAAGGCGTGCTTGGACTCATTTGGGGAGCATGCCGTTCACTGCAAAGAGCTCCCCGGGTTTAAGTACCGGCATGATTTTGTGCGGGATGTCCTCTTCGACATCTTCAAGAGGGCAGGGATTTCGGCCAAAAAGGAAGCCCCGGTTAATTTTTTGTCCGATCCGTTGGATGGGTGCTCAACACTCAGGCCGGCTAATATCATTGTATTTAGGTGGCAAAGGGGGAAACATGCTTGCGTGGACCTTACTGGAGTTCCCCCTGGTAGGGTTGAGACCTGGCACATTCAGTGCTGGACAGGCGGCTTCTAAAGCGGCTGCTGGGAAGGTGAACAAACACGAGAAAGTGTGCCTTGAAAATCAACATGTATTTGTTTCCTTCGCGTTTGACACTTTTGGTTACCTTGCCCCAAAAGCGGTGGACACGCTTAGTCGCATCCAAAAAGTCATGTCAGGAAACATTATGTCCCATAGGTCGACGAACATTGTTTTTACGCGTCTATGTTTCGCTATTCAGAAAGGGTTGGCGGCGCAGCTTGTTGCCCGCCTTCCTTGTTTGGTGACTTGAGTCGTGTTTGTGTGTAACCTTATATTTTGGTTTGAAGTTGAATATTAAAAGTGGGTTAAATACTCAAAAATAATAAAAAAGACACTATTTTTGGTTTTTGTCAATTTTCTCTTGTAAAAACAAACGAAATGTAAAGAAAGAAAATTGATTAACCAACACGGATACCTTGCATTTTTAAAGTTTCAGAAAACTTTCAGGTTAGTAAGATATTGCATGAAATTTAAGTTAAGCAGAATACTCCTTCGTTAACAACTTTGCAATCGTCGATAGGTCTTCTAGAAGTACCTGCACACTGGTCAAACTGATTAGTTCATAAATGACCCGAAGCGAAGTGCTTCTGGTCGACCAGTGTCCTGGTTTTGCTTTGAAACCACCTTAGGTTTCCAGATTATTTGTTGTTTTGGTAATTCAGTTTTTGATGAATCATTCACAGGTGACTGTGATGAAGAACCTACATTTTGAACCTTTTGGAAAATGGGAACAAAACGTTTTTGTTTTAGAAAGAATGTAGGCTTAACTTCATCAAAAACTCTGCCTTGTCCATCAAAGAACTTTGATTTGGTAGGTTTACCAAAAACTGGAATATTTTGAAAATTTTGATTTAAATCAGCAGAAAATGGATAATCTATTGCCATATGTCCTTTTCGACGACAAATATAGCATAAGCGATCAACTTTGTCCCACCTTTTAAATGCCTGCATAGTTGTACAAACATGAATATCTCTAACATGATTAAGAGATCATAAACCTGATGTCTGTGATCATGAACCCATTTGGATGTTGGGCTTTTAGAGATAGAATCATCAGAAGAAAATTTTACAGTTTGATTCTTCATGGTTGTTGAAGCAACATATTTGACAAATACCTCTGAAATCTTCCGTGCATCGATGCAATAAAGAGGAAATTCTTGATCAGACAATAGTTGTTCCGAACCCTTAAGTTTGTAGAACCGTCGGGTTGAACCTTCTCAGCCTTGAAGACCTCCTTCTTGACTTGCTTTAGCTTCATTTTTTTTTTCTTCAGATTTTGTGGTTTTGAAACTTCAACCGCCTCAGCTTGAACATTCAGTGCTTGAAAACCCAATCCAACATCTTGCCAGAAATCTTTTCCTCAGAATTTAATGATTTATGCCCATTCTTCGCTAATCTAAAAAACTCGGCTTTGACTTCGTTCACATTCTTTTGATCATAGAATATCGTCTCATCAAAATCAGGTTGAGATCGAATCTTCTCACTAGATGTAGCTGATTTATCATGTTCTGTTAACAAGCCAGATACAAACTGTGGAACTAGAGGAAATTCAGATTTCTTCCCCTTCTTCTTTTTAGCCTTCTTGTTTTTCTTCTTCTTCATAATCTTCTCTTATTCTTAATTTGATGATGTAAACTTGGAATAATCATAGTCTTCCACTTTTTCTTTCACCTCTTTAACAGCTTCTTTGATACTTGTAGGGGGTGATGCTGTTTTGTTAAACATTCTTTCAAAATTTGAATCGTTTGCTTAAAGGCTTGTGAATGATTGAGAATTTGTGATATTATTCAGCAATCGATTGGCATCAATTACTTGAATCTTCAAGTCGGAAATTTTCTGTTGAGCTTCAGCTAACTCCGTCTCAGTAGCTATCGATCTCTTTGCAACCTTATGAGTTTCAAATTTTTGTATTCGAAGATTATCAAGCCCATCAAACAATTCCTTCTTCAATTTATCCTCATTTCGTTTTTGAATTTCCAGATTTGCAGTGTGAACTTTATTGACACTGACTGATGCATGCCCAGATGTGGAGGAACATGCACTATTATATCTGGAGGCCCAAGATCGTGTGACAAAAGGGGCTTCACTAAAATGGCTATAACTTGGGCTAGGAAACTCCATTTTGGGCGTATTACCAGTCGAAACGACCGTTGGAACGAGGAGCACATTCCTACAAACGGTTGTAGACGGTTTGGGTCGACGTTCGGGCCCAAAATCAGCTTATTTTATGAGTTATTTGTCTTTTTTTGTCTTTTCGGGCTTCATTTGGACTTTGTTTTTTGTTCTAGTTTCTGGTCCGCCTATGTTTTGAGGCCCATTCGAATTTTGTCATGTTATTTATACCCATGTAATGACTAGGAAATGATCAGTTGATGATTAATAAAATTTTCAGTTTTTCTCCATTTCGTATTCCAACTTTTGGGACGAACTTGGGAAGGTTTCGGAAAGATCTTCACGGGTATTCACAGAATCAACGTGTTGTTTCTTGTCCTTCAAATCGTACGCTGCGTCACTGACCAACTCTCACTTTTCATCCAACAATTTTTCCATATCTACTTGATAAGCTTCAATTCAACGGCGGAACCACGGGAGGGTCCGGGGGGTCCGGTGACCCTCCGGCGACTCTCCGACGATGACATTTTTCACTGACTGAGGTCTGCAATTAAGTAGTTTTTTAGTACTTTAACCCTCAGATAATCCCTAGTGTTGAGTGGTTTGGTAGGAAGAAAAAAGAAATAAAGTAACATGATTGAATACATTTTCCGGCGACACCTGCGTTGAGTTAGGGTTTTCTGATGAACGTGAAGGAGAAGAAACACATATAATAAACAATATTTTAGTTTCTTTTATTTAAGTCCTTTTAAAATTAATTCCTGACAAACCTACCCTTCTGTTTAGTTTGTCTTGTCAAAATTTTCTTTTCCACTGACATGGATAATCGAACAAGTTATTCTTTTCTAAATAATTTAAAATAAATAATATTTAGGCTTTGATTAACTTTTTTAAATTGTAGATAATTTTATTTTGATTTCTTTCTCCTAATATATATATATATATATAACCCGCATATATATACAAGATTTCCCAATTAGTAAAGAAAATATCTGTAAAACGTGATTTCTATGATGGAGTTGATTACAATCTCCTTAAGTAACAAGATTTGAGATTTTCTAGTAAATGCATTATTGTTTTCTGACGAGAAAGATGTTTTTGTACATTATTCATTAAATTTTTTAAAAAAAAAAACCAAATTCAGAATAATTTCAAGATATACAAAATCAAATATTATAGTTACTCGTCAACGGTAGTTCTCAAGCTTGTTATGCATCATCGTTAAAGACGACCATGTAAAAAGTTCTACATTGACCCTCTAAATAAATTTTTCTAGTTCCGCCACTGCTTCAATTTTAGCAACATACTCTTCAGAATTCTTTGTAAGCAGATCAAGCTTGATTTTTTATTTATCAAACAGATTTTGAAAATCATTAGTAGCATCTTCTGCTTCATCCTTCCATTTCTTAACTTCTCGAATCAATTCATCCTTTTCCTCACTCAATTTTGCATTCTTTGCTTCATCATCCTTTCTATTCTGTTTAGATATTTCCAAAACCTCATTTAGCAACTTGACCTTGTTTAACAAAGACTCATTTTGTAATTCTAAATAGGAAAATTGGAATTTAATAATACAAGTTTTAAGTGATTGGCGGATAATAATATTAGTTTCACATTTGCATCACAATAATACGAATTAAACATGTTGGTGATTATAATGATATACCGTTATTTTTTATCTTTCGATTAGGGTTCGATTATGATAATAATATGAGGTTTCTTCCTTTTCTTTTTGTTTCTTTCTCTTATCCTTCGATTAGAGTTTATTCGAACCCTAATCGAAAGATAAAAAACTAACAGCGTATCATTATAATCACTAACATGTTTAATTCGTATTATTGTGATGCAAATGTGGAACTCATATTATTATCCGCCAATCACTTAAAACTTGTATTATTAAATTCCAATTTTCCTTCTAAATATTTTCCATTTTTCTTTGAAACCTCCAAATCTGCTTTAACCAATTGAAGTTCAGTAGTGAACCTACTATATTCTTCTATCAAAGATTCATTTTCTTTCATCAAACCTTTAATTTTGGATTCAAACTTTTCAGTTTCAGCAGCTTCATACGAACTAGAATCAGAATAATAATCATCTTGCTCATGTGTGAAGATCAAAGCAGATGTATCAAACTGCTTGCCCCAATCATAGGTACCATTATTATGAGCAGTTAAAGTTGTTTGATTTGAATTGCTTAAAGACGATTGCGGACTATTTGTAGCTTTTGAAGTAGTCTTATGAATATGAGATTGCTGACATTCTCTAGCAAAATGTTTAAGATTTGAACATTTGTAACATTTGATCTTAGATTTGTCAAATCCCAACTTGTCATCAAAAACTTGTTTTCCAGTTTTCTTGTAGTACCTTTGTGGCCGCTGAGATAACATAGCCAATTGCCATGACATATCCATTTCATTTAAGTGATCATCGTCAATTTCATTCAAATCATCTTTAATTAGCTGAGCCTTGCTAACATCATTGATAAACATTACAAACGATGATGAAATGAGAGCAGAACCCAACTTGGCACAATCATCAGCCGATTTGACAGAAAACACATTTTGATATGATAATTCTAGAATTGTGAAGCTACAACCTCTTGATGAATTAATATCACCCAAAACTCCAGACAGATTTCCAATAAAAGCAGTAGTCGGGGCTGAACTAAGACTTGGTTTAGCCTTAGTAGCGATACTATCAGCATTTTCACCATGATACAACTCCGGATTTTGCGATTTAGCCGTTGATTTGTTAGAATTAATTATCTCCATCTCACGGGCATGAAGTTTACTAGTTAGATCATGAAACGTTAATGTGGAAAATTATTTGTCATGTGTAAGCAACAACACATAATTTTCCCATGTTTTCTGGTAAAGCCTCCATTATTTTCTCTTTCAATTCTTCATCCGTCCCCACAATCTTTAATTCAGTAATTAGATGTGATAATCTTGATACAATACCCGTGATCTTTTCATTCTCGTAATGGTGGAAATGATCAAATTCCTTGTTCAACACCTTCTTCATGCTTTTCTTATATTGATCGTTCCCTTCACATCTTGCTGATAACGCATCCCACAATTGTTTTGATTTCTTGCAAGTACTAAATTGATGTAACAACTTAGTGGGTAATGCAATCGTAAGATAACCAAAAGCTTTTTGTTCAAGCTCATATAATTTTCTTTCAGCATTGTCAAAGGTATGAACTTCTTTTAAATCTCCTTGATCAGTTGGATGTGTATAAAGCTTCTTAATCGGAATCCACAAATCGATATCATTCGTGCTTATGTAAGCAGAAAATCGTTGCTTCCAATTTTGATAATCTTCCAACTTCAATAACTTGGGAACTTTCTAGCTTATTCCGATTTCGTTATCAAAGTTCAGCATGGTTTGCATTGCATTTTGCATAGCGGCAAAAGCTTGAAATTCCGACATCTTTGAAAATTTCAAAATCTGATCAGCCGAACCTTACACGAACTCAGAACCCTTAGTCGAAACCTTCCAAACTAAACGTCTTATCCAAACAAGATCCGAACTCTTCCGAACTAAACCCGAACCCAAAAGTCTTTATCCGAACAGGAGCGGAACCCTTCCGAACTGAAAAACTCTTAGCCGAACGAAAAAATTTGCCGAACTCTGTCTGAACAGAACCTCTCAACCGAACTTGAACGTACTTAGGCGAACTAGACTTTGGACAAGGTGAACACAAGCCGAACCTGAGTTTGGGTGACGGTTATGCCGAACTAAAAGTTCTTCAGGCGAACAGAAACATTTTTCACTCAAAACGCTCGATTTTGGACGGTTTTTGACGAGATTTTCAGCAGTAGACCAGAAAATATGATGAAGAATGATTTAGGAACACATTTTGCACCAAAAGACGACTCAGAAATGATTGAAAAATTGCAAAAACTCTGTAAATTTTTGAAAAACAAGACAATTTGTTTCAAAAACTCCAATAATAGCAACCACAGATCAGTAGAATGAACTAGAAAGCTCTGATACCACTTGAAAGTTCGTGAGCATCAGATCGTCTACTCAATCTAGCTATATCGGATACGAAATGTAATTAAACCGATTGTTTTATTGATCAAAAGAGTAATTACAATCAGTAAACATATAGAAAACAGACTCAGAGAAACACCGTGAACAACACACTCACACGCTTCTATTACAAAATACAAAGCCAAACTTTCTATACATACACAGATGGGCGAACCCTGGGCGAACTGAGAGTTCACCTGGATCCGAACTGCAGTTCGGACCTAGTTCGCCTAGCAGCTTGAACTTTTCATCGTCTTGTCTCGATACTTCACACGATGCAAAAATTATACATTAACACTTTATAACACCTCCCAGAAATTACAGAGATTATTATAAAGACGATGCCAATGAGGAATTTAGTACGTTAGTTTTTCCTCACAACGATAATGTGTTGCCACCCGTAGATCCACGTGACAATTTTTACCATAGAGCTGACTGTACTGGAATGATATTACGTAATATCGATTAATTGATCATTGTAATGTTTTTGAATTTTGACAAATTAAAGTCTCAACAATATTTAGTTTTTTTTCTTTATGTATTATGGAATATTATGCCTGCAGGTCTCCTCTCTTTGACCAAACCAAAGTTAATAAAAGTCAAGAATAAACAAACCAAATCAATTGCTGCTTTAACAAACACAATTACATATATAATCCAAAAGGTATGATTCCATTAATACATTGATCTATAAAATTACAACTTAAAAACTACTAACTTAAAAAGGAGAAGAAGCGGCTGAAGAAAAATCAGGTTTCGTGGGGCCAAATATGTGACAAATGAATCCCTCTTTGCACAAGCACTTGCTTCTGATCAAAAGAGAGAACAAGCGGCTGAAGAAAAATCAAGTTCGTGGGGCCAAAAGGGAGAAAAGCACCTGAAAAATACAAGTGTTGCAAACTTCATCATGTGCCTTTACTGCTGACTGTTATAAAATTATACAATAACTTAAAAATTTGCTCTCAGCAAAGCATTTGTATGAACCATTAGAGACTCCTCGTCTCCATGGTTTCCACAATAACTTAAAATCTACTCCCAGGAGATACAAAGTGCAATCTTTCCCTACACAAGAAAAAATTACCAAATCTGAGACGCAAATTTTAATCGATTTTCAGTGGTGAAGATGATAACTTACCGTTTTCCACATTCGGATGACGCCAATTCCATATTTTTTTGCCGGCGATGATGGACGAAAAACAAAGAGAGGGAGAGAGAGACTGGGAGAAAAGGCGCATGGTGGAGATGATAATGAAAATGATAAAGAGATAAGTATATATCGATACTTGAGGGGCGTGATCAATGGAGATTAGAATGATAAAGTAAATGAAATAGTAATGATTACAAGCTTCGTCGACTATTAGTCTTCTTTTAGCCACCCAAAGTTAATATACCGTGATCATTTGTCATAATTTGTCACGCAAACAAGTTTAATATGCGTGGCCATATCACAAAATAATCAAACATGATAAACATATATAACCATCATATATTCAATTCTAACTACCAATATTTGTTAGCAAAATAAACATATAAAAAATTGTTCTTAACTTGTTCATAAACATATAGATCGATTAATTAATAATCCGTATCTCTGCAATCTTCGGATATGTATCCTGAACTTGCATCGTCATTATCATCATCATCATCAACATCATCATCATCATCATCATCAGCATCATGTCCTTCTTCATTCCGACCAATATTTGCAGGATCTTGAACCCAATCGGCAATCGTATCCTTCACCTTTTGTTGAATGTCATTCCCGGAATCATTCTCATCTTTGTTAATCAGGGGAATTTCACTTAATTTTTTGAGAAAGTTCATATCATAAGATCCCACAATTTCATCCACGGGAATTTTTTTACCCTCTTATGTGTTCATGTATTTCACTTCAATCTGGTTAATAGAACTTAAATACTCAAGATTGGACAATTTCATCTTCAGCTTCTTCGGATATAAATTTATTGAATAATTTCGTTGCCTCAACAAAGTAGGTAAAACAATCAGGAATCTTCTGCGCATGGAGTTGCCTCGGGATGTTCTCATTGTTGTTTTTAATAACATATTTGTGGTACTTGAAGGATCTTCTTCTCCTATTACTGTAAACAAAAAATATACGTTCATTCTTCACATACCAGTAATTAAGGGAGCGTTAATTATCAGTTATTTGATGCGCGCGAATTGGTGTAAACGAATTGGTGTAGAGAACTTGAGATCAAGAAAGGGATGACGGTAAAGGAAAATAACAATGATGATGTATATAGAGGGTAGTAGATTTGAACAAGCTCGAATTGGTGTAAACGAAAAAAGCGTTTGTTTTAGAGGGAAACAAATCGTCTCCTTTTGCCACGCGTTTAATATTTTACCGTGACCATAAAATAGATTTTTATCACTCACAACCTACCATTTAGTCACGGTTAATATATTTGGCCATAGGTAATAGATTTTTGTCACTCACAACCTACTATTTAGTCACACAACCTAATAACAGTGGCTATATGTACTAGCTTTTACCCACATAACTAAGTAAAAACAGTGGCCATTGCTCACATTTAACCATGCATAATATATACTTAATAGTTTTGTTTTTTTTTAATTTACTAAGTAATAAAATCTACTCTTCCGTCACACATCATTATTTAAGCATGACAATACATTCCTTTTTGGTCACATGAATAAAAAGTTATAAAAATTTCGTGGTCGTGTGGTGCATTTCGCCACTCTTTTTTAAGTGTGACAAATAAGTGTCACATGTTTTTGTAAAACAGTGGCTAAAGCCACTGCACCTGATTGTTGTCACATAAACAAAAAAAATATGTGGCTAAAAAGGTCCAAAGGCTGTATATTTGGCCATGGGTGGCTAAAACTAGTGTTTCTTACCTTTGGCCACGTTTTTTTTCAAAACAGTGGCTATACGTTCAAAAAAACCGTGGCAAAGCCACATTTGACATAGTGAAACTAGCTGTTCAATGGCTAGAATTCTTGAATTGTGGGACAAAATAGAGCGCCATGCTCATAACGCTCGGGCCTTTTTTGACCCATAGCGCCCCGAGGGCGGTGTCCTTGACGCTATGTGGGTGCGATATTGGGCTTTAACGCCCCATTATGGACGGACTTATAATCGTAATATAATATTTTTTTTCATTTGTTTATTTAAAAGGAAACAGTTTCTTACGAATAATATAAATTTTACATCCTAGATAGTTATAGAGAGTGGGTTATTGTGAGAAGTTTGATTTGGGTAAAAAGGATAAGAATGAATCATAGCAATTAGATCTTCAATTAAACAAAGATCTATAGCCCAAAGTTTTTTATTTGTAGAATTAGAGAGGAAAACAAAAGATGGAAATACATTTTGACTTTTTAACAAGTTCCCCCCATTTTTAAAACCTTCACAACTCTTAGATATGACATTATTTATAAAAAAATACTACACCATAAAAAGGATCGTGTTCAATCTTTAAAACGCGTATAGTGTTATCATATATGAAAATAAAAAAATTTACTCTTTCAATTGTATCAAAATGTTCAGATGACTGTGTCAAAAATGTTCAGATCATTGTGTCATGCATATTGTGTATAAATATCAGATCATTGTGTCATATTGTGTCAAAATGTTCAGATCATTGTGTCACATTATGTCAAAAATCAAAAAGAAAAATTTTAATTTTATATATAGCAACACTGTACGCGTTTTAAAGATAAAAAACATTCGTTTTTATGGTGTAATTGTTTTTTTTTAAAATAAAGTATGTGAAAGTTATGAATGTTAAAAAAAAATAGAGGAACTTAAATAAAAGTCAACAAAGATGGCTAAGACCAAACTGTCCTTCTTCATTTTTTATTAGATCAAGATCTAATTACGGAGATGCCTTCTTATCATTGTTACCCAAATAAAATTTCTCATTTAAACCTCTTTCGATATTTATAATAATTTGTTATTGATGGGTTTGTTTTTGTTTTTTTTCCTTGCATTTTAAAGTAGAGAATATAACATGTAAATTACATGCTTGAACAATTCTAATATATATTATCCGAGTCAAGTATTAGAAAGGTATTATTTTTATAACTATGTGATTATCGACTTCACGTGACAAACGTCCTATTATTTTATTAAGATGTGTGTCATTGGGGTTATAGCATAATGGTAAGAGATAAAGTCTTTTTGGTGAATAACAATGTTCAAACCTTGGTAATGATAAAAAACTAGTGGAGTTAAAAAATGTTGTTCAAACCTTGACCATGTGATTAATCAAGAAGTCAAAAACGTACGTAACGTTTCACAATTGGACACATCTTTCGCCAATAAAGTAGGGGGCAAAAAGTAAGATAAATTCGGCGCTCAATAAAGACAAGCACGCTTAAAAGTACAACTTGACATGCTTTTTGGATCTATAAATATTTTTCATGGTTTTGTTAGCCATTCAAAAAAAGAAAGAATAGGAAATCGTTTTTATATTTTACATAATGCTTTCTTCAATTGTTGTGGCTATTTTGTTATGTTTATTTGCTTCGGTTTGTTTGAGTGGTAGTGCGGGAAGAATAACTTTGCCCAACAATGTGTTGGTATCTGCTGTCCTAGCATTCAGAGACTCTTATATTGATCAAGGAAATAATAACTACGTCAACACTATAGGCAAAGTTAACTATCATCCTTACGGGGAGGATTTTGTGGGTGGAATACCAACCGGAAGGTTCTCCAATGGCAAAACAATTCCCGACTTTTTAGGTATGCAATAGTATATTCCCACGCCATTTAAAACGTGATCGCACACCACTTACAATTATAAATAGTTGTTTGACTTATTCAAACTTATCAATGTTAAAAAACTCCAATAAATAGATGGGCGTTTAAATTTGGATGGTGTAGTAAGAAAATAACCATTTTTAGCCTTTCTTGATATCTCTTACCAAAATACTTGGTATGTTACATGTTTAATCATCTGTTTCCATTTTAACTTATTTTTTACGAGTGTTTTATCGTATCGTTTTTAGTTCTTTATTTTTATTCCTCTCATGAAAGTGTAATCATGTTATTTGAAATTTGAAGTCGAGGCACTAGGAGTGAAGGATTATGTTCCGCCATTTCTAGACCCTGTAATAAGTGACAAAGATCTTCAAACAGGTGTAAGTTTTGCTTCTGGTGGTAGTGGGCTTGATCCATTAACAACGAAAATAACGGTATGTAAACCTTTTAATATATATATATATATATATATATATATATATATATGTATCCCTTTCTCACTAAGTATACTTAATACCATGGTTATGATTAATTATATGTGTGCACAACATACAATTAGACTGCAATACCAATGTCAGTTCAATTGGATCTGTTAAAACAATATATCGAGAGGCTCAAGAGAAACAATAACGAAGAAGTTGCCAATAACACAATCACCAATAGCTTAGGTGTGCTTGTCGTGAGCACCAACGATCTACTTTATAGCTTTCCTTTGAGAAGATCACAATATGATGCTCTTGCGTATTCAAACATGCTGGTGAAGCTAGTCTTGAACTTCATACAGGTACAAAGAGTTTTGAACAAAATGAGGTGTCTAAAATTAGATTACTAATTAAGAGATGTGCTTGTACACTTTTGAAGGAAGTATACACCTTGGGAGTAAGAAGGATGGTTGTATTTAGTGCTCCCCCAATCGGTTGTTTACCAGATGTGAGGAGTGTAGATGGAGGTCCACAAAGAAGGTGTGGAGACAAGGAGAATAACTTAGCACAATTGTACAACACCATTCTAGAACAACAACTTCAGTTTTGGACAAGAAGTTTTCCTCAATCCAGAGTTGCATTTTTCGATTACTACAATCCTCTTATAAATATCATTGAAAACCCTCAAAAATACGGTATAAACTTTATGTTATTGCCTACATTTTACATCCTTAAATTTCCAATACCTTTTTCTTCTTCTGATTATCTTGTTTTTCTAGGCTTTGATGTTGTAGACAAAGGATGTTGTGAAACCGGAAAGATAGAGGTGTTATATTTATGTAACAAACTAACTCCTACGTGTCCTGATCGCTCTAAATATTTATTTTGGGATGGTTTCCACATAACGGAGAAAGGATATAACATCATAGTAGACCAACTTATTCAAGATTTGATGAACTCCTTCTTCTAAGATGATCCATACTAATTTGGATCCCGTTAATTAATATTTAAGTTTCTGCTCTTAGAACTGGAAGTGGCAAAACTAAGTGATATTTCATTATTACTATTTATTTGTATACAACTGTTATTTTATGTATGAACCAAAGAACTCTTTGTAAGATTATGGAATGTTGAATAATTGAATAATATTATTGAATATTTGGGTTACAATATATAGAGAATGAATGCTAAACCTAGATATCTAATGGGCCTGTGGGCTCATATCATTTAACCCTAATAATATATTTCAATACTCCCCCGCAGTCAAAGCGGAAATATAATGGAAGCTTGGCTGGAAAAAAAAACTAACTAAAGATAATAATAACTTAAAAAAAAACTAGCTACAATCTCGATTCATGACTCGGGCTTCCAATCTTCTACAAGTGGCTCATTAAAGTTGCATCTCTAAAAGTATTGTTAATTACTTGGCTTTAATTCCTTTCACGACTTCATCTGATTTTGGATCTTGGTTCCCTGAATAATAAACATGATGGCTAAATCCCAATCAAGCGTTGGTTCCATCTTACTTGACTATGGCAATGCAGAAGAGGGAGAGAGGCTGCTGAGAAAAGAGGCAACTCGACAAACGGTGACCGTGGTCGTGTAACATGTGTCGAGGCATGAGATCCGTAGATCTCATAAAAAAACAAGGCCGGTGACAATGGTCAAGCGGCATTCTCTTATATCGGTAGATAAAGAGAAGAGATCCGTAGATCTATAAAGAAAAAAAGAAAAAAAATAACCGAATCATAGTTTAAGACTGTGAGCCGTGGACCATGGTCCGAGCCAATGTTTAGAAACGAACCAAGAAAAGATGATGAATGAGTAAAAACTATAATTCGACCGATTTAAACAAATTCTTGAGTTTTCTAACTAAGAACCAATAACCAAAAAAAAAAGTAACTAAGTAAAAAATTTGGGATACGAAGCAGAGGGCAGAGGAGAATATGTGGAACTAAAAACTCAATGAATTAAGTTTGAAAAAATGAATGGACGTGACTTGTACTCCATTAATGAAATTGATGTGTTTGCTTTCCACGTGTAGGTAAGATGGATCAACCTTCAATATCCACGTGATGAAGAAAGAAGCAAACTTGAATCGATCTTAATCGTTGAAACAAAGAATCACTGTATACGAAATTGAAGGCAGCAGCAACGGAGAATTAGGGTTTAGAGAGGTGATCAGATCGGCCGAATCATGAGCCACGAAGCTTTATTCGAACAAGAACCAAAATATAAAAGAAACTAAACAATAGAAAACAAACGAAGTTGGGACAGGGCGGCGGCGATGGTGGCACACCGCCCTGTCTAGGGTTTTAACTCGGTGGCGACGGCTAGGGTTTGGATTGTGTAGGCTGTGATACCATGTAAGATTATGGAATGTTGAATAACTGAATAATATTATTGAATATCTGGGTTACAATATATAGAGAATGAATGCTAAACCTAGATATCTAATGGGTCCGTGAGCTCATATCAATTAACCCTAATAATATATTTCAATACTCTTATCTTGTGTCAACATTGCATTTGACAGGTAAGATAAATCGTTTATTATCGTGATGATTAATGGACCCCGTATTATGAATAAAGTCAATAAAGTAAGTTTTTCTTACTTTGGAATCGGTAGAGTTATTGTTTGTTAGTGGTGTTAAAAATAATTTAATATAGCAATAAAATGAGCCTATTGCAACCCTAGTAAAATATTACATTAAGTCTTAAAAATGTCGTATTAAGCCTAAAGCAATCTTTTATCAGGGGTAGCGTTAGGTGGATTTGTATTAAATCTAAGATGATTTTTTTTTAGATAATGCAACATTTTTCATAATAGATGACTAAATTTTCTTATATTTACCTACTGCATTTGTTTTTCCTACAATGTTTGTGTGTTGAGAAACTAGCTTAATTATGTTTAAGTGGAGCTATTTATGTTAATGTCAACTAAATCATGCATTTTTTGAAATAAGCATTACGTGATACCCTTTGGTTATAGAAGAAACCTAAATAAGGTGCATACAAGTAAGCTTTATGTTTCTCCTTGAATACTTGGCACCAAATTTATTCAAGATTTTCAATTTCCTCATTATGCAGTTTCCTTTTCAATTTCCTCATAAAGAGAATTGTAAATTCTTTTCTTGCGTCTCAAATTTACTAATTGGTGGGGTTGCTGTGAAAGTATAGAGAATTTTGAAGTGGGTCAAAGCATGTGGATGCGGCCCCTACAAGGAAAGCATTAATGTATAATTTATATTTACATTTTATAGGTGATACCCTCTTAAAGTAGATTGGGGGGGTTGTCCCGACTCTAGAAGATCAACATCGGACTACTGCGTGTTTATATGGGATAACTTGATATTCTGGTCGTCTAAACACGACAACCCACGATCTCTCGATCGAGTGCCGAAGCAGAATATCGGGGAGTAGCAAACACCGCAGCTGAACTTACGTGGTTAAGAAATCTCATACTTGAGCTTCGTGTCCCCATACACCAGGCATCCATCATTTACTGCGACAACATTTCAGCCACGTACTAATCACAAAATCCGGTCCAACACCAACACACTAAACACGTTGAAATAGACATTCACTTTGTACGAGAAAAAGTACGTCTTGGATCCATTCACGTGCTCCAAGTCCCTGTAGATTATCAATACGCTGACATTTTCACCAAGAGACTCCCCAACTAACTATTTAGCAGATTCAAGGACAGTCTTTGCATCCGACCGGCTACTGCTTTGACTGCGGGGGACTATTAGTAGAGCATATCAATTACAATATTTGCATTACTGTATAGTTTATATTTACCTTTTATAGGTGATACCCTCTTAAATTAGATGATTGTATTTCCTTTTATAGCCTCTTGTACCTCTGTATATATATTGTGTGTTTGGGTTGAATGCAAATCACGCTTTTACCAAAGAATTATAGAAAGTTTATAGTGCACCAGTGGAGTTTTTGTCATGTTAATTCTTGTGCCCAGTTTTCTTGATGATCATCCTTGATGAAGTGGCTACAACAAAGGTAGATGTATTTATGGTGAGATTTTGATTCTACGAATACTTGGTGAAAGCATCCTGGAGGGAGGCTGTACACGATTAAAGGAACACCCAATTCAGTTGAGGAGCGTTTGGGGTTAAAATATAGAATTACTATGAGTTGACTTTGCAAATCATGGGACTGCGGACTATGGATGAACTACTTCGAATGGTACAAAGTGTTGCTGCAATCATCGAGTTAAGCGGGGGCAGAGCCACAAGATTTTTGAAAGTGTGTTAAGTTCGTTGTTTGTTTTCCTCTTGTTGAAAATATAAAAGTTTACTTCAATTTTAAAAAAGTTGGGTTTATATTTTCTAAGACTTTTTTTCTTTGTTATATTTTTTGTTTATATGAGAGAAATGGGCTTTTGGAAGATTGGGCTTGTAGCTGTGGGTTCATGGTTCGGGTCAAGACCCCGAGTCGGTCATCCGGGCTGCATAGTGGAGTATCTAAATGAAGATTAGGGCTTCATTTGTGACAAGCCACAATATATCTTCGTTCATCTTTCTCATTAGCTTTTTGGTTGAATTCCTTTGGGGTTTAGATTCTATCTTTAGTTCTTTAGTTCTTGAGTCTTTCTCTTTAATCAGTCATCACAAAGGTGATCTGATTGTGATTGTGTGATTATTTGTTCTTGTGATTTCTTTGGTTCTAGTTTGTAAACATTGTTTGTTTTTTGTTCATAAATCGGGAAATACAATCTGGTTTGGGTACTCTTGCGTTTAATCCTTGAAATTTGACATGGTATCAGAGCTCTTAAGGCTCTGGTCGATTGTTGTTCTCGATTCTGGGGTATCGTTTTATCCGCTGTTCGTGATTACGTCTAATGGATTTGAAAACCTAAGTATGGTGTATCGGTTTTTTGACTCAAGATCTAGAGTTCCTATCTTGAAAAAACCCTAGGTGAACTCATGATATTGGCCGTTCCACGAAGTATCTAGCCTCGTCTTCGTTAAATCCTCATGCTCGCACGTATCGAAGCTCTGTTTATCGGATATTGGTCTTCCAGATTCAAAATCCCTGAACAAAAGGCGTCAATGTATGTTTTTAATCTGGGTTACCCGATATTAAACCCGAATTGTGTTGGTCTTGCTTCGTTTCGAACAGTTGCCGTCTGTTGTTTAGGGTTAAATCAAAACCCTACAGTCTTCTCGTTTGGGTGTGAGTGTCTACTAGCTAAAAGGAAGTTGGGCTGAAGGTTATACAGACTGCATATAGTAATATAGTTGTTTGATGGATCCATTCCCAAAGTAAAGGAACATGTGTTCGGAGGATTGCTGGCCAAAACCCTAAGAGAAGGGTCTCTAGTTTAATTTCTCTCATTGTTCCTTCATCATATGCACTGTAAGTTCTTTTATAATTAAGTTATTTTTTTCAGTATGCTTCATATGATATAATTTCTTTGAGTTTGCTGGTTTATTTGGTTCAAATCTCTTATATGTTTTGTCTGGATTTAGGTTGTTCTCTATTTGGTGTTGTGGTTCTTGTTTTTAATTAACATCTTTGTTTAAGAGGTTCATGATCAAGAATAATCCAAATGGAATATTCATTATTAGCATGTTAAACTGCCATCCTTATTTTATTTCATCAATTTGTTGATTGGCCATGTAACCATGGTTAGTTTCTTGATTATTTAACAACATTTACATTCTGCTATATGGTTCTAAACACATTTTATTCATCAACTTGATTGCTATCCGATGGAATATAGTTTTTTTTGATAAACATGGTTGGAAAATGATAGTGTGGGTTGAATTAAATAGTTTTGACACCGTTTCTTTCTAAACACATTGCAAACTGGACCACTATAAAATACGTTTTATTCATTTTTGGACTTTGCATGATTAGTAAAAATATTTCTTTTGGCCTTTGATGTTTGTTAGAAAAATGATTTTCAATTTTTGACATACTGGTTTTAAATCAACTACTGGTCCATTCAGGTTATTGGTTGAAGAATTTTTAAATAAAATCTAGTTTAAAGAGTGGATAATGTTTTTAAATGACACTATTGATGGTGTAAAGTTATGCAATGTTCGGAAGGGAAAATGGTTTTGTTCTTTAACCGTGAGTTTATGATGTGTTAAGGCGTCTTAGACTCTTAGGTAGTAAATGTTCAATCATGCCATTTACATGGTTGATCTCTAATGTTGTTCTTTGCTAGTTTGGAAACTAATGGTTTTTTGTCTAACCAAGTTGATATCATTTTCAAAAGGTGGTACTGTTTGTTATGATACGGTTGTACTCAATTCGTTTTCGAACAGTAATACAAATTATCTTTCAGCTTTGACATCATATTAGACTATTTGGGGGTAGTATGTTCTTTAAATTGTATCATGATGGCTTGTTTGACATGTTCTTTAAACCGTATCATGATGGTTTGTGTGACCCATAGTCTTTTCTTTTTTTGTTGTACTATCTGGTTAATCAAACTGTGTGGTTTCCATTCCTTTAACTGATAGTATTGTCAGGATTGTTCTTGATTATGTTTGCAGCCTATTGAATGTTTCTCCTGTGAAATATGTTGTTATTTCCTGATTGCACCTCTTATCTTTGTGTATTTGATCAGATTTTTTGTTTGGTTGTTCTATATTCTGGTTGTTGAACTGCGTAGTTTATATTTTTCAAGATTGTTCTTGGTTTTCTGACAGTCTCGTCTTCTTTTGTTGTAAAATCATGTGATTTTATACGATTAGAAGTTGTTCTTGCTGTAATTTGCTGTCTGATATAGGATCACATGATTCTTGTGTTATCAGATTTTTTTGGATCGTATGATCTGTATGTTTGGTTTGTGATCTTGTAAAGTCATAAAAGTTTTTGAGGAAAAAAATCAAATTAGTCTTTAAATTCTTTACAAAAGTTTCACGTGTTTTCATATTTGTCAAATACATATTTGTCAAATATGTTCTTTGAATCTTGTGATTCATATTTTGATGGGTTAATATTTTGTAAAGTTCCAGAATTTCTTTTGATAAAACATCAAATGTTCCATTATCTTCTTTACAACTTGTTTGTATAATGATCCATTTATTTCTTCAGACGTGTTTCCTGAAGTTTAAAAGTCTTGTGACTTTTATTGATTCATTTTCTTCAGACGTGTTTCCTGAAGTTTTAAAGTCATGTGACTTTTTTGTCTGTTTGTATCAGATAAGTTTCTGATATTGTTATAGAATCATATGATTCTCATGTTTTAACAAATTCTTTGAATCTTGTGATTCAAAATAGTTTTATGTCAGACATTGTTCTGAATTCTGTAGAGTCGTGTGGCTCTTTGTTATGATTGGAAGTGTTTCTAATCTGGTTATAGAACCGTGTGGCTCTTTGTTGTCTAACTAGAATTTTGTTTTCTAGTTTGTTTTATCATTGTTTCTGATATCGTTTTTGAATTGTGTGATTCAAGTCTTTTTTTGTGATTTATGTTCTTGTAGAGTTGTAAAAGTTTAATCAAAATGAGTCTTTAAGTTCTCTACAAGCTTCTTACATAAATCAAGTTTATTGAGAGGTGGTTCTGAAGTTTAAGAGGTCGTGTGACCAATTTGTTTGTATCATATAGTTTTCTGATAGTGCTCTTGAATCCTGTGATTCCTTCTTGTCTTATCGGGTATGTCTATGTTATAATTGTTGAATCATGTGATTCCTATTTGTTTTTGAACCCTCTAGAGTGGTTCAGGCTTGTCTTGTTATGCTAGTGTGTGCTATGCTTGGTTTGTACACTGTTTTGTGTTTGTTTGTGGTTTGTTGTACGTGTATCTGTTTGTTATACTATCATATACATTCTGTGAAAGTTTGTTGTGTTTAAAGTTTATATGATAATATACCAAATATCAGTTTGAGGTTTTAATTTTCAGTAATGGGTCTGTATTCATTGTTGATTAAAAATCTACATGTATATGTTTTGGGTGTTATTATCTATGAACTTTTTTGGGTTTTATGTTATGTGTGAAGTTGTTCTAAGTTCTAACTAGTTAGTTGCAAGTCAGAATTGTGAAGTTAAAGGTTTAACATTGAGTTGTAATATTGTCTTCTGTCTTAAATATTACTATTCATGTTTTTTTTATGACTCAAAGGTGAAAAATAGGACATTTTTTGTTGGTGTTAAATCTTAAAAGTGTTTGATGGTTGAAAAGAGGTTTTAAAGTGATCACAAGGAATTAATCGGTTGTGGTTTTTTAAATGGTTCCAAAGAGATTCATGACAAGAAGTGAAAAAACTTTTTTTTTCGAACTTTTCTTTTAACACAAAATTATATAAAATTTCTTTGAGGTTCTAATATGAAAGTCTTGGTCTTATGAATCTCAAATGTTTGAAAAACAAAGTTCTCATTCTATTTTTTCTCATTGTTTTTGTGTGATGTGTTCTAAACACTTGTTTAATTCAAATTTCAAATTGTTACTCATCTGTCAATATTTTGTTTTAATCTTCCTGGTTTTTTTTGGGCGCATGTTGTGAATTTGTTGGAGTTTTAACTCAAAGGACACTCAAGGACAAGTATAGCTACGAGTTGGTTAAGTAGGACTTACTGAATCAGCGTGGTGGTTTGGAAATATGTAACTGGCTTCTGGTGTGTTCGTTTGCGTCAAAGTCAGCATGATCACTGAAGCAGTGTGTTGGGCAATGTATGCAGCAATAACATTGCAAAGGTATGTGTTCTTTGGCCTGTTAGTCTACATTGTGTCAATAACATTGCGATTGCAATCACGCCAATTGTTTTATGAATATACATAACACTTTGAACTGGTTTTTTTTAGAAAATTCTTGTGTTGTCGAAGTGTATGGTGTTGAGTTAAAATTAATTGGCTGGCGTCTTGCCAAAGTGGTTATTGGTTCAGTCACATGAGCTAACAATTTTTGATAATTTTGCAGTTTGAATTAAGAGTGTGGTGTTAAAAGTAGTTGAGTTAATAAAATAACTTGATTCTTTATTCACATTTGAGTTAAAAATAGTTAAGTTCATCATTGCAACTTTGGTTTTTCACTTAATTAAATTGAGAGGGGGTGTTGAAAATATAAAAGTTTACTTCAATTTAATTAAGTTGGGTTTATATTTTCTAAGACTTTTTTTCTTTGTTATATTTTTTGTTTATATGAGAGAAATGGGCTTTTGGAAGATTGGGCTTGTAGCTGTGGGTTCATGGTTCGGGTCAAGACCCCGAGTCGGTCATCCGGGCTGCATAGTGGAGTATCTAAATGAAGATTAGGGCTTCATTTGTGACAAGCCACAATATATCTTCGTTCATCTTTCTCATTAGCTTTTTGGTTGAATTCCTTTGGGGTTTAGATTCTATCTTTAGTTCTTTAGTTCTTGAGTCTTTCTCTTTAATCAGTCATCACAAAGGTGATCTGATTGTGATTGTGTGATTATTTGTTCTTGTGATTTCTTTGGTTCTAGTTTGTAAACATTGTTTGTTTTTTGTTCATAAATCGGGAAATACAATCTGGTTTGGGTACTCTTGCGTTTAATCCTTGAAATTTGACACCTCTCTGTTATGTACTCTTGTGTTTTGCCTAACATCTTGCTAGGTTTTCGTTTATATATATATATAAACGAAAGCAATCAGGTGTAGTAATACTAACCCTTCAAATAATAACAAAATACTTTTAACCAATTCATAAGTAAAAAAATAATAAATTCAGGCGTTCAAAATAAAAAACACTTGCAAAGTTTAAATTATTAGTCTTCGTATCTCAAAAACTGATTGATTTAGTGAATAAGTGATTTAGTAACATACAATCAAAATGAACCTTTTAAGGTTCTTGCATCCATACTAAATTCATTCGTAGTAGGATACTGAAGAAAAAATGAATTAGTTAGAATGCATATATTTGTTTATTTATTTTGTCACTCTTGTATTGAATTGAGTCTAAATTAAGTACATGATAAGATCGAATGGTCCCCTTACCTTCTATCTCTTGTAAGAATGGCATAAGCCTACATGATACGTACAGAGAATAAAGAGCTAATATTTCGATTTTATATGGCCTAAAAAAGCAATAAAAAGGCACAGTTCAAGACGATTAAAACCCTGAACATATACTTGGATGGCTCATTAAAGATTTAAGTTTGAGAAGAGCTAACTTATCACAATCTGACGCCCATCAAGTATTTCATGGCAATCCATAACCTCTATACACCCTCACTAAGTCTCTTTTCATTATGAACTGATATGTAGATAGTGTTGTTTGACTAAGAAAACAAAACATAGGACAGAGAAATAGAGATAAGGTCAATCAGAAGCAAAATTTCGTTCAACTATGAAGGGTTAATCTTAATGAAGGGGGTAATTTACAAGAACCATAAAAGCTTAAGGGTTATTTAGTTAATAGTTTAATTAGTAATTCTAGTAGTTTACGTAAGTTGTTTTTTTTTTAATCTTCTAGAAGGTAATTTAATTAGGGTGATAATAGTGGTAAGGGGCAAAGCTCCTTTGGGGAAAGACCAAGGTTCAAACCTTATTCAAGTTTAGTTTTCTTTCATACGTAAACTCTTGTTGCGTTTAATCTATTGATCTCAAATCATATATTCATCGAATATCAATTGTGCCCAACAATTGGTATCAGAGCATAGGCTCGTATCATGGGAGGAGAGGAAGAAGAACGGACTCTGTGTGAGTCGTGGAGGAAGAAGAAACCTGTGTGGTTTGAAGACCCAGATATGTGTGATCATCCCGCTTTCTACGTGAAGTCGAATGGAGAATTTTGTGTGAATTAAAGTTCTTGGTGAACTAGTCTGTGTGACAGAGAGGTGTTCGAGATTCTTTGTGAATCGGGATTCTTTGTGAATCGGGATTCTTTGTGAATCGGGATTCTGTGTGAAGAGTAGAAGAGAAGACAAAAAAAAACAAATTCTGTGTGAATTTATGACAATTGAAAATTGAAAGAAAGAACCTGGAAGAACTTGTTGTTGCTCGTGAGGAAGAAGGCAAGAAGGCAGTTGTGTGTTTTTCTTGTATGCAGGTTTAGTTTTTCAAGAAAAGAATAGGGTGGAGTCATCCCAAAGGGTCAAAAGGACACAACCTTTTAGGAGGCTCTGTACACATGCGGAAATATTCTTTTGAATATTTTTGACTGTGAGACTATTGTGATATAAAGAAAAAAGGAGAACTTGTGTGTTGTTTTTTTTTTTTACAGAAATGGGTAACAAATCAAATCGATGGCGGACGGAAATCCAGGTGCGGGTGCAAGTGCGTTTGTACCAACAAATAATCATGGGAACATCTCGTTGCAATGTCCGAAACTAACGACTACAAACTATACGAGTTGGTCGATTATGATGAAGACAATCTTAAGAGCTCAAGGCCTTTGGGAAGCTATAGATCCGGTGACGGGAGCGGCCGTTGAAGCAAAGAAAAATTATACGACGAAGGCGGTAATTTTTCAAACCCTACCTGAGGATATTTTGGTTCAAGTTGCAAAACACAATCATGCTAAAGATGTGTGGGAAGCTATTCGTGTTCGATTTCTTGGAGCTGAAAGAGTGCAAAAGGCGCGTTTGCAAACTCTTAGAAGTGAGTTGGAGTTAATGAAGATGAAAGACACCGAGTCCATTGATGAGTTCGCGGGAAAATTAAGTGGGTTATCTATTAAATTTAGCAATCTTGGCTCGAGTCTCGATGATGAAGTTATCGTGAGAAAGTTACTTGGATCGATACCAAGAAAGTTTCTTCCTATTTTTGCTTTAATTGAACAGTATTCAGAAGTCGATACTATGTCGTTTGAAGAAGCCATTGGGAGGTTGAAGGCGTATGAAGAGCGAGTCAAAAAACCAGATGAAAAGGAAGAAAATCAAGACAAATTAATGTTATCTAAAACAAATGAAAAAGAAGGTTCAAAAAATGATGAGTCTTGTTGTGAAAGTTGTAATGTTGAAAATTGTTTCAATTAAAACAATTAAACACGATTTGATTATTTATTAATTACCGAGTTGTGTGTCAAATCAGTTTTGATCCTTCACGATTAAACTGGTGTAAGAAAGGTAGAATGAGAGTGTTCCGTTATCGAACGAATTTAAGGAAAATACTAGAATATAAAACCAACCTGAAAGTCGCTGAATGAATGAGTGTTTTGCTGCACGGAATAACTCCTGTCCTTAAGGATTTTATGGCCTTTAATGCTGTAGGATTTCTCGTAAATTCCCAGGATTTAATGCAGAAACTAATCTGGCTTTCAACAGCAATGAAAGCAGATTATAACAGAAAGCTGTGAGCAGAAACAGAACTTCGATAGAGGAAGAAAAAGAGCTGCGAATTTGGGGTGGTTGATCTGGTTGCAGAAGGTCTCAATATATAGTTGCGAATACCAACCATATCGGAGAAAAATCTGCGAGTAACCAACTCGCCGATAATGGAAAACGTGGGTTTATCACGTTTATCTCCTCCCCAAGTATCGGACTTTCGGTTTTTTCTTTTTCAGTTAGCCAAAAAACCCACCGAACCTGGACCCTCCTAGCCAAAAATAAAAGCTCCCAGCGACCGATGCGTCGTACGAAGTGCAAAGTGCGCCTCAAACGCGCCCATTCGCGGAACTCGCGTCTCGCCTCGCCTCGGCGCACGTGTGGGCTTAGCCATTTCCTTAAACCCCCACAACTTTTGGAAGTTGAAGGAAAACTAAAGCTTATAAACCCACTCATAGTTCTTCCTTCTACCAATGTGGGATAGCCTAAACATGCCAACTTGCATATTATAAGTTTATCCCAATTATAATTTCCAACAATCCCCCATCAAGTTGGAATGTTTCCTTTCACTTAGACAGATGATGTCACATGGGTGTCACGTAGATTAAACCCTGTTTATGTTGATAAACAAGAAGAGACTGATTCTACGGTGTCCTATGGACTTAAACCAAGAACCTGTTGACCCCTTCGGTTTACCCCCACACATCAACGATTGACTTTATGTTCTCACTGAGCGCGAATATGGCCATGCGCTATAAATCCTTTTCATGACCCTCTAGAAGATAAACCACAGATCTTCATTTGAGGCGGCACCACCTCTAGATCATATAGGCAAAGTTTTACATCATCCTCGTTGCTTAGATGCCTCCAAAACTTTGTTAAGAGCTATAGCTCAACCTCGTTCTCGGCAACGACATACTATCTTACCACTCATGGATCTATCAAATTTGATAGTACCTTCTATCATTAAATGACTCCGTTATTACCCATTAAACTTGAGGAATAGGAGCACTAAGTTCAAGTTGGGTCTCCATCACCAACGATTCTATTGTGGTTTTAGACCCATGACCCTCGTGGTTTTAACTACCAAATCTCTCGTCAGAGGTTTGGTAAGAGGATCTGCCAAGTTCCTACTCGTCTTGACATAGACAACTTTGATGGTACCACTTTCAATTTGTTGTCTCACGAAATTATGCCGCAGACCTAGGTGTCTTGACTTCCCATTATACACTGCGTTGTATACTTTAGATAGTGTGGCCTCACTATCACAATACATAGGAATTGACGACATAGGATCATCCCAAACACGGATGTCGGTGAGCAAATCTCTAATCCACTCTTCTTCTTTTCCAGCCGCTGCTAAAGCAATGAACTCGACCTCCATTGTAGACTGTGCAATGCACGTTTGTTTCTTGCTAGCCCAAGAAATAGCTCCTCCGGCTAGAGTAAAAATCCACCCACTTGTGGATTTTGAATCATTTGTCTGATCAATCCAGCTAGCATCAGAATATCCTTCTAGTATTCTGGGAGATGACGTGTATGTCAGTTCGAAAGTACTTGTCCTTTTCAGGTATCCAAGTACTCTACCTACTGCCTTTCAGTGTTCTGTGCCCGCGTTAGCAGTATACTGACTCAGTTTGCTTACAGCAAAGGCAATATCAGGGCGAGTACAATGTGTAGCATACATCATGCTACCTATTGCAATTGCATACTCTAGTTGAGCCACAGCTCTCCCAGAGTTCACCTTAAGTTTCACACTTGGATCGAAAGGGGTATTGAACTCCTTGATGTTTAAGTGCTGAAACTTTGTCAAAATTTTCTCTATGTAATGTGATTGACTTAGAGAGATCTGACTGCCAGTTCTGTTCACCTTGATGCCAAGAATGGTATCCACTTCTCCCAAATCTTTCATCTTAAAGTTTGAGGATAGATATTTCTTAGTTTCAGATATACCTTCTAGGTGAGAACTAATGATCAACATATCATCAACATAAAGACAGATTATCACCGTATAATCTGATTTGCATTTAGTATAAATGCACCTGTCAGCACTGTTATGCCGAAAACCGAATGCAGTCACAGTGGTGTCAAATCTCTCATGCCACTGCTTAGGAGCTTGCTTTAAACCATACAAAGATTTGATAAGTCTACACACTTTTTTTTCTTGTCCGGGTAATACAAACCCTTCTGGTTGCTCCAAATAAATCTCCTCACTTAAATACCCATTCAGAAAGGCTGTCTTCACATCCATTTAATGAATGTACAAATCTTTCAATGTAGAACTTGCTATAAGAGTTCTAATAGAACTAATTCTAGCAACTGGTGCATAGGTGTCGAAGTAGTCGATTCCCTCCCTCTCTCTGTCTGTATCCCTTAGCAACTAATCTTGCTTTGTATGCAGAGATGGATCCATCTGGATGATACTTTTTCTTGAAAATCCATTTAGATCCAATGGGTTTCTTTCCCTTGGGTAGATCAACTATCTCCCAAGTTCCATTTCCCATTATTGATTTCATTTCATCATTGATTGCTTCCTTCCATAAAGGAGCATCTCTTGAAGAAATAGCCTCACTGTAGGTTTTAGGATCATCATCCAAATTAATGGAGAAAATGACATGTTCTGTTGTCACTTTCTTTCGAGTTCCTTCAACCAAACAAGAAATGAAATATTCCCCATAACTCTTTTCCTTTCTGACTCTAGTACTTCTCCTTGGTTCTTCGATAACCTTTGAGGGTCGAACTATCTCTCGAGAGGTACTAGGAGTTAAAGTGGGGTTTAAGTTTTCATCATCACTAGAAAACTTGGCTTCGAAAAATTCCACATCTCTAGATTCAACGACTATTCCCGATTCGTCATCCAAAAGTCGGTAAGCCTTGCTATTAGGAGAATATCCTATGAATATGCTTTTCATAGCTCGAGCTCCGAGTTTGGTTCTCTTAGGATCAGGCGTTCGATAATAAGCAACACATCCCCAAACCCTGAAATATTCTAGGTTTGGTTTCCTTCCCTTCCACAACTCGTATGGACTCTTAGGAATCACACGACTAGTGATATTATTGTGAACATGACATGCGGTTAACAAGGCTTCCCCCCCCCCCCCCATAAATCTTTGGATTCACCTGACTAGTTCAACATACAGTTGACCATCTCTACCAAAGTTCGGTTCTTTCTCTCTGCTAAAGCATTTTGTTAGGGAGTATATGGTGAAGTTCTTTCATGTTTGATGCCATTCTCTTCGCAGAATGTATCAAACTCTCGGCTAAAATATTCTCCGTCTCTGTCTGAGCGTAGAATTTTTATGTGTTTCGCACGTTGTTTTTCGACTTCGGCTTTATATATTTTAAATGCCTCAAAAGCTTTGTCTTTTGAGTGTAGTAAATAAACGTGCAAATATCGGCTCGAGTTGTCGCAGAAAGTGATGAAATATCTTTTACCACCGCGGGTAAGGATTCCATTCAGTTCACAAATATCTGAGTGGATTAGTTCTAGTAGTGTCTTGTTACGTTTTTGAACGCTTGGAAAAGATTTCTTTGCAAAATTTTGATTTCACACATGTTTCGCATTTTTCAAAATCTTTATCTTTCAGTTTAATTAAACCTTTAGTTTGCATTTTTTCAATATTGTTAATATTCGTATGAGCTAAGCGTTTATGCCATAAAGAAATTGAACACGCGATATAATCAAAAGACATAATAGCATTCAATTCAAAACCGATTACATTTTTTCCAGAAACACGACTAGCCCTAGTACTAGCACTACCAAAACTACCAACACTACCAACACTTTCAATTTCATCATCGTTGTCACTGCTAATATCTATCACTGAAGCACCACCATTTACAGAAGATTCTTCACCAAAATCTTCATCTAGTTCGAGGCGATACATTCCACCCCTGTTCACCTCACGACCCACATAAACACTGCCACGAGAGAACATCACTTGCAAGTCTTTGATAACCAACTTGAAGCCATTTCCATCAAACTTGTCAGCAGAAACCAATCCCTTTGTGACTCCACGAACATGGAACACATCATGAAGAATTACCGGTTGACCATTTGCAAAGTTCAATTGCACCGTTCCTTTACCACGAACCTCCACGCCGTGCCCATCAGCGCATATCACTTCCGTCCCTTCCGGCACAGGTTCGTAAGTGATAAATGCACCTCTATTTCCACTAACATGAACGGTGGCCCCAGAATCCAAAAACCATCCCCTACACGCCAAGATGCGTGTGCTGCGTTGGGCAACCATATGAATGTTACCCAAATCCACATTAGCCACTAAATGAGTAATCTCCGCAACAGCATTTGCGGAGGCAGGGGCGTATTTTCTTTGATCACACTCTCTAGCATAATGCCCTGTTTCTCCACAAACATGGCATTTACTAGATCTTTTCTTCGTCTGGTGGTTGGATTGTTGTGGTTCCTTAAACACTTGCTTTTTCGGTCCCAATGGCTTCTTCCATTTTTTAGCAGATTTCCCCTTTTGACCAGATCCCCCAGAACCCCCAGATCCCCCAGAACTCCCTGCAACCAAATGATGAACACTTGTTCTGACTTTACCCCGTTATTCCCTGTTTCGAGTCTCCTCCTCAATTCAGAGGTGCTTCAGGAGTTCATCCAAGGAGTAGTCCTCGGATTTATGCATCATTCTCTTGGAGAAGTCTTTCCAAGATGGTGGCAAGTTTGCAATGATAACTCTAACTTGAAAGATTTCAGGCAAAGGAATGGAAAGAGATGTCAATTTGTTAACCAGAACTTGAAGCTCATGCACTTGCTCCAAAATAGATTTCTCGTCAACCATCTGAAAATCCAAGTACTTGGCTATAAGGTATTTGTTTGTGCCATCCTCATGAGCCTTGTACTTGAGTTCCAAAGCCTTCGATAGTTCTTTAGGACTTTTCACCTGCGCGTACAAGTCATAAAGGCGATCAGACAAAGAATTCTTGATATGGCCAAGGCAATGATCTTCTGCTTCCTTTCGGTTAAGTCTTTGCGCTTCCAAATCAGTAATTGTTTTCTGATCCACTTCCTTTCCATCTTTAGGGACTGGGTTTTCTGGAATAGGAGCCAACTCAGGATCAAGGACATAGTAAAGTTTCAGCACAATGAGCATGAATTTTACTTTGTCGGCCCAGCGAGTATAGTTTTGGCCATCAAATCTGTCCAGCTTCACGAATTCTTGATTCATGAATCTCAGGCTTGCAGTTGGTAGTTCAGAGTCCATTTTTCTGAAAGTTTAAATCACAAAAAATAAAATAAAATCCTTAAGAATGTTGAAAATTGTTTCAATTAAAACAATCAAACACGATTTGATTATTTATTAATTACCGAGTTGTGGGTCAAATCAGTTTTGATCCTTCACGATTAAACTGGTGTAAGAAAGGTAGAATGAGAGTGTTCCGTTATCGAACGAATTTAAAGAACAATACTAGAATATAAAACCAACCTGAAAGTCGCTGAATGAATGAGTATTTTGCTGCAGGGAATAACTCCTGTCCTTAAGGATTTTACGGCCTTTAATGCTATAGGATTTCTCGTAAATTCCCAGGATTTAATGCAGAAACTAATCTGGCTTTCAACAGCAATGAAAGCAGATTATAACAGAAAGCTGTGAGCAGAAACAGAACTTCGATAGAGGAAGAAAGAGTGCTGCGAATTTGGGGTGGTTGATAGCTCCTCAGCTCCCAGCGACCGATGCGTCATGCGAAGTGCAAAGTGCGCCTCAAATGTGCCCATTCGCGGAACTCGCGTCTCGGCTCGCCTCGGCGCACGTGTGGGCTTAGCCATTTCCTTAAACCCCCACAACTTTTGGAAGTTGAAGGAAAACTAAAGCTTATAAACCCACTCATAATTCTTCCTTCTACCAATGTGGGATAGCCTAAACATGCCAACTTGCATATTATAAGTTTATCCCAATTATAATTTCCAACAAGTTGTGGCCAAGGGTGCTCAAGTCAAAGCTAGCGTGGACGAGGAAGAGGTCGTGGTAATGGTAGAGGTCGAGGTGGCCGGTTTCAACCGAATGAAGATCGAAGAGAACGAGATAACTATCGTGATAAAAGATATGTAAAGTGTTATACTTGTCAAGAATATGGTCACTATGCTTACGAGTGTCCAAAATCGAAAGAGGACGAGCCGGCATTGATGTGATGAAAAAAGACCCGTATTTAAATTAAGGGGGAGAATGAAGGGTTAATCTTAATGAAGGGGGTAATTTACAAGAACCATAAAAACTTAAGGGTTATTTAGTTAATATTTTAATTAGTAATTCTAGTAGTTTACGTAAGTTGTTTTTTTTTAATCTTCTAGAAGGTAATTTAATTAGGGTGATAATAGTTATCTAAGTTTTAGGTCGATTCATGTGTGTCTATTTAAAGAGTCTTTATCATGTAATTTAGGGTAACCCCAAAATAATTCAAGTTTAGTTTTCTTTCATACGTAAACTCTTGTTGCGTTTAATCTATTGATCTCAAATCATATATTCATCAAATATCAATTGTGCCCAACAAACTAAACATCTATACTAAAAATAAAGTTAGAAATTTGAAATGAAGGATTAATTGCCCAAAAATTGTCAGAAGCCATAATTTTAAATATTAACAACCAAAAGATTCATATTAAGATGATTACAACCAAGTCAAGAACGACTCATATCACATTAAGATAATCATACGCTTAGTTTCAAAATAATGCCACAACTCTCCATTAATGTCAAATATGAACATACCATCACCAAATCAGGTTGTATAATCACCACTTTCTTATTTGTAAAACCAAAATATAAAAGCTAATTAGGTAGCAGATCAGTGAAGATTCACTTGTTTACTAAATCAATTTGTATAGCTGAATTCACCGAAGAAAGTAGATAGCGTTTGCCTAACTTTAAATTCAATACCAATTGCCAAATCAACAATCATTATCAAATATTTACACATACAAAGAAGCAATTATAATAAGGAAACAATTACCAAATCAATAGTTAGTATCAAATATTTACACACTAAGATGGTGGTGCTCTTTGGTGTAGGCCTCCTTTGTAATTGGTGTTTTTTTTGTCCTGTTTACTACCACTTTTATTGTAGTTTCTTTGTTCTGCACTACTACATACATCGATAGTGTTTTTTTTTTGTTATGCAGCAATATAATCGAAGTTTCCAACGAAAAGAACAAAAATAAATTCACCAAAAGATACCTGTAGGTCTTCAAACAAACATGAGTAAATTACGGCTTTCGTCCCTGTGGTTTGCACGTTTTACGCCTATGGTCCCTAGGCTTCGTTTTTTACGGCTTTGGTCCCTAACCTTTTACGGCTCGTTACGGCTTTGGTCCCTGAGGCTAACGACAGTTAAAAAATTCTGTTAACTTTTTTAAAATGACGATTATACCCCTTATTAAAAATAGAAAAAATAAAAAATATATAAAGTTACAAGTTTACCCTCATCTTTCTATCTACAACTTCACCATCATTTCTTCACGACCATCAGCACCGTCTCCGTCCACCTCTAGCACCGTCTTCGTCAATCTGATTTTTGTTATTAATAATAGAGTGTATTAACTTTACCATCATTATGCTGTAACCAATCAGCACCGTCTCCGTCCACCTCCAGCACCGTCTCTGTCACCGCCACCATCATTTCAGTCCACAACCACTACCATCTCCGTTCAGCGCCACCATGACAGATTAGGGGAAAGTGCACGAATTTCATCTACTGCGAAACATCTGCAGTTGAGTTCCAGATCTACGCCTGTGGATATATCAGAGATTACCTAATCGACGTGGTGATCGGAACTCCGGCTTTCTCCGTCGTTCATCTCCGGCAGCCGTCGGGGAGAGTACAAGGCGATTTCTCAGGCAGAATTAAAATGGAGAAAACTAGTGAATGTTTCGAATTCTAAAATCAACTGTAGATCATACCTTAAATCGAAGAAAACAAGAACACGGAGCGGTGGTGATGAAGGTCGCAGCGGCGGCGGAGATGGAGCAAAAAGTAGTGGCGGCGACGGCGGCAGCCACAGTCAAGATCGCCGGAAACAGAGGAGAATTAAAATGGAGAAAACCAGTGAATGTTTCGATTAGAAACAGCAAACAAGGAGAAAAAGGATGTATGTTTCCTTGCCCTGTACTTTATAAGACTCTATATCTGAAAACCGTTGTTGTACGAGCAAAAGATTCGAAGTCGGGGTGGTGTCGGTGGACGGAAATGGTGGTGGCGGTGGACGGACGGATATTGGGGAAGAAGGTAAACGAGGATGATGATAACCAGTGGGGCCCATCTTTTAGTTTTTGGGTTTATTTATTTATTATTTAAAGAGAAGGGTATAAATGTCAATTCGCATCTACTTAACAAAATTTTTTAACGGTCATTAGGGTCAGGGACCACCGGTGTAACGGACCCCTAAACCTTAGGGACTATAGGCGTAAAAATTGAAGCCTAGGGACTATAGGTGAAAAACGTGCAAACCACAGGGACTATAGCCGTAATTTACTCTAAACAAACATATACTGTTGAGTTTGTGGAGGCTCGATTGGTTTGGGCCTAATCTGGTTTAGAAGACATCCAGTGGCAAATTAATTAAATTGAAGACTGGCCCGTTTTATTTAATTATAGCCCGTTAATAGTTTTCTTGTTCCCTAAGTTGTAAACCCTAGTTAGTCTCTATAAATAGTGGCTAGTACTTGTAATCCTGTATCACGAGAGGTGTAAGGCATAAAGCAATAAAAGAATCCTGGTTGCAGCCCGTGGACGTAGGTCATATCGACCGAACCACGTAAATCCTTGTGTGTTCTCGTGCTCGTTTATTTTCTGCAGTGTGTTCGTTGATTGTGTGTGTTGCTTCCGCGTGCGTATAACCCTAACATATACCAATCCGACGATTCGGCGTCTGAGAAATCAGATATCTAACACTACCCAAATTGGCAAAAATCAAATCCATGGCAACCAAATCGAAATGACATCTGTCTATCTCTCTAAAGCAGACGATGGCGGCACACAAATAGCCATTGATCTCCGATTGTAAATAGTATCTGAGAGAGAGGTAAGAAGAAGAGAGAGAGAGAGTGATGTTTTGATTGTAAATATCTGAGAGGAAGAGACAGCAGTGCAACCCTATGTTTCTGACGATGAAAGACAAGGCTGCGCCAGGCGGCAAGCGGTGATCGCACGACGGAAAAATACGTGATGGGAGAGAATTTCGAGAAGCTACCGGAAGAAAAGGAATGCGTTTGACTGTATAAAGAAAGAAATAGCATGTAAAAAAATTAAAAGAAAAGAAGGATGAACAGTAGATGAAAGACTCGGTCCTGACGTTCGTAATCGTATTTTTATATAATATATTGTTGTCCTTTTAACAAAAAAAATAATAATATATATATATATATATATATATATATATATATATGTGGGGGTTTTGGAAGAGCTCGGGTGGCTATTTATTTTGTTTATTATGGGTTCAATTCAATGGTAATGTAAACTTTCATGTAGACTATCATTCTTCAAGATGTAGCTTATGCGACAAATTTAACTAAGAATTTATATAATCCTTTATTATTTTTCAAATTCCAGTATCTTAGTTTGTAACTTACGATTCATTTTATGTGGTGGAGGAGTGACATATATTACGGTGGATGATATGGTTGTAGAAAAAAAATCTATAAACTTTGAACCAATAGGCTATTGACAATAAGAGAGAGAAAAAACATGTAGAAAAGTGTTCTAGAATTTGTATTGTGAATGGTATGGTTTATAGAAATTGTTTAGGCAAATTTTTATTTTGAATTTGCTTTTTTGCTTTTTTAATCAACTAATCTCTCATCCTAATAAAGCAATAAAGTGGTGTCCAAATGTCACCTTTCTAGGGTCTCCACATCATCATTTCACTTGTCAATACCACAATGAATATAAAAAAAATCAAAATATTATTATTGCATTCCAAAAAATACAATTCAACATTATATTTAATACAAAAACTTTTCAAATGCAAAAGTCAAAATTACAATAAACACAAAATTAAATACTTTATTTCATGTTAACAAATTAATATTTATACAAAATCAATAAAATGATTATCCTTCATATGAACAATAATCATTGTAACAATTTACTTTTTGAATATTGTTATGTTATTTAATTTTGTTTTGATTGGTATTCTTGATGTATTTACAATGTTCTTTTTGCGTTTTATATTTATATACATTTTTTATTTTCCGTTTGAAATACATTATACTCAATATTTTGATTATCTTAGAAAGTTGTCATTATTAAAGTTTCTATAACAATTAAAATGACCGTGTCGGCGGTCCTGCTGGTTTATAAAGCCAGATTTGAAACATGACAACATTGCTCAGTGAAAGGTCGACTATCTAACCCAAACTCCAACACCAAAAATAAAATATTAGATCGGTCAAACATTATAATTGTAATTACTGGATCTAACTTAATTAAAAAAACTATTGTTATAGCTCTTAAATTTGAACGAGCTCAACCCTGATTTAACATAGCCAAAATTGATAATGAATTATGTTATTTATAATTTTCAAACCTCTCATCATTGATTTTTGTATTGATCTCCTCTTATAAACCTAATATTCAACCCGTGTATTACACCGGTTACTAACCTAGTTATATATATATATATATATATATATATATATATATATATATATATATATACAAATCACAACTTTTTTCTTTGAGAGGGTTTACTGTTAGGTTTAGAGCGAATCAGAAAAATAACATCTCAATTTCCATCCAATAAGAGCAATACAGCAACCCAGACTTTTACTCCCTCACATTGGTGTGTTTAGGCGGTGGGTAGGTTACATACCCAATCTTACCCTACGCATGTTTTGCTCCATTCACACTTTTCTCAAGCTACCTCTGTTCTCGTTGCCGTCCCGAATCCTTGGTCCTCTCCATCACGTCTATGGCTCTATGGACGGTGGACGTTGTACAACGGCCATTGTTAGGTTTCTTCCCAAGGATGTTTAGGTTTGCGGCTGGTGAACTGGGTTTAGCGGATGACCTCCGCTTTTTTGTCTTGAAGCGGCAGTCAATGGTCGCCTTCGTTTTGAGTGCTCGCCGTTGCTTTCATGCCGTGAATACCGATGTACCGACGTTCCCCGTTTACGGCTATGGTTCACGAGAGTAAGAAAGTTGCTGTTTCACAAATGTCCTCTTTTTATACTTGAATCGGCAGTCGATGGTGGTTGTCGGTTTCACTGATCGCTGGCATTTGCCCTTCCTCTATTTCCTAATTGTTTAGAGGCATGGCTCAACCTAATTGCATTTGTCCCTTTGTTGTGCACTTATCTCCTGTCATTTTGTCTTCATGCCTTGCTTTGCCGAATACTTCTTGAGGCTACATGATATAGTTTATTCTAGAGTAAATTACGGATTTCATCCCTGTGGTTGCACCTGATTTTTGTTAGATGGTGCTGTTTATTTCAATAGAGGGGTTTTTTTTTCTTGATTTTTTCAGTTATGTTGGGTGTAAGATGTTTGTTGCTAACATACTTTAATTTTTTTTTCTGTTTTTTAGTGTGAATAGGTTATGCTCTTTTGCTGTGTCATTGATCTTGCTCTTTTTAGGTTGATGCTTACGTTACGTTTTGGATTTGTTAAAACTGTGTTGGGATTATTGAGCCTGCGAACACCAATTGATAAATGCTAGGCCTATGGCCTTAAATTATGTATAGTATGTTTTGTAATGCATGAATTAATGTTAAAAGATGAATTAGTACTCATAGACCACAGTTATGTTTAACATCAGATATTTTGGCATTTTAAAGTGTTCAAGCTACAACTTTGAGTGTTTTGTTGTTATGAGAGTTTTGTGTGGTCTTTTAGGATTATTTCATGTTGTTGGATTTGGTTTCCTTTGAATCTGCCTACAACAAGTAATAAATGTTAAGAGATGCTTGCAACCTTCATAACCATTCTAATATGTCATTTTGAAAGATATTAGTGCTCAGGGATGACAGTTGTATTTACCATAAGGGTTTTGGTCATTTTGAAGGGTACCGGCTAAATGTTTTGGATGATTGTTGTTATGAGAGTTTTATGTGGTCTTTTAGGATTATTTCATATTGTTGGATTTGTATTTCTTTTGATCATAACCGGATTTACATGCCATTTTGAAATATATTAGATGGAATTAATGCTCAAGGATGACAATTGTATTTACCATAAAGAAACAAAATGTCTAAAAATTTCAACACATATAGGTACAACATCAGGATCCAACAAGTAAAAGAAGCTGCAGTTGAAGAGAAAAAAATCAAGGTAAAAGACAAAACTTCTGATATAAATTGAACCACCATCAGTGATCTCTTACACATAGATTTCAGCAAGCACAAGGTAAGCCAAAACTAAAAAATGTTCTTATTCCACACCAACAACTTAATTTTGTTTAAATTTAGCCTCTCTTTGTTACAATTCTTTGTGGAATCTTATCTAAAGTACTACATATCCAAATCTGAATGTATACCCTTCAATCTTCATAATGTACTCTTCAACAATTGCTAATTTCTTCATCATCAGCCTATTCTTGGTAACCATGATGAAGAATAAATCATACATCTTAGTTCTGTTTTGTTGCTTTATAATAGTATCCTATTTTTAGATGACTGCAGTATCTGTTTTTTTAAATAATATTAATTTATTATGACCCTTTTGGTTGCAAATGAGTGGCTTCTATTGCATATAATATAGAATCAGTGGACTGTGTAAATATTAAGTATTTTGGTTGCAATTGCAAATGAGAATTTTGACCCTTTTATAGTGTTTATAATGTGCGTATGTGGACTCTGCCTAGAACAGGTTAATGGATCCACAAAAAAATTCAGCTTAAAGGGAAATATATACACTGTACCTATGGAAAATATATTATAGAATAATAGTATTTATAATGTATTGTTTTAAGAAGAAATTTTAAGACACTTAGGTCTTTGTCAGCCTCTTACAAGAACCGATGAACATACTGGTATCAAGAAAGTAATCACCTACTTTTGGTTCGAGATCATATATAGTCATCATCTCTTCAAATGTTGTTTCTCTATCAATTGTATTCTCCCCTTTTTTAGTTGTTACACAGAAACAAAGTTAACCATACCATTCAAGTTATTGGAGAAAGATTTAGTGTGTATTCACTGTTCTAACTTTCTTTAATGATTTATCCTACAGGTGAAGAATCAGTCTCATCAAAGAAGCTAAAGGAAAAAAATGAATGAAAAAGATGAAGATCTTGGTGTAAAAAAGCATGAACACCACTCTTTTATGCTAACTTCAGTGAACTCTTTTGGTAAAAGCCATGCTTTTGATAAAGCAACAACACCACTCTTTTGTAGATCAACAGAAAGGACAACAATAATGGCAGTTCCTTAGCACTTAGCTTTTGTAAAAAGTAGCCAAACACTAAAATTATACATTTTGTAAGCAATCAGTGGCATACCTATTAAAAGTAAACATGAAATCACATGACTATAACTAACATTGCAGCAAATGATACACACACAAAGAAGTTGACCCGCCGCAACGCGCGGGCGGGTCAATTTCTAGTTTTTTTATAAAAACCAACATTAAAAATAAAACATTCATTAAATTAAAAAAAGTTTAAATTCCTAAAAAATATAAAATAAGCATAAAAAAGTTACAAATTCTTAAAAAAATAACCCAAACACGATTTAAAAATTACACACCCACCCATATTTTGATGCGACTCGACGTTTCTCGTCAAGAAGGACCGGTAACAAGTTCTCGTCGACGTCATTGTAAGGCTTCAAGAACAATTCGAGGTCACGAGCTCGTTGATCTTCTTCCATGTTCGCATTTTGGGTTGCCATCGTCTTCTCCACCGCCGCGTACATCTCCGCCTTCCTTTCGGCGGTTTGTTTTCGAAGCTTCGCCTTCTCATCCCTTTCCTTCTCCCATTTTGATTCAAACATATTCATCACCTCCAAAGCATTCTCCGATCCTTTAGTAGACGAATCACATGACCTCTTGCTTCCCTTTCGTGGTGGGTGGCTCAGCATGGAATCCTCGTTTAAGTCGGGCAAGCGACTTGGCAATTGGCTTGAGTCGACATCGTTTGACGTTGTGTACTCGCCCGAGGCCGATGTCTTGGTCCTTTTCGGCTCAACCCCACCAACCTTTCTTTTTGGGGCCAACCACTTTGGATGATCTTTCACAACTCGACAAGCTTCAACATGAGTAAAACATTTCTGCTCGTAGATGCGTCGGTAATCAATCAATGACTTCTGATAAACATCTAAATCGCTCGCTCCACTAGCTCGATGATGTGTCTATTTTAAAAGAAAAACAAATTAAATTTATTAAAAAAAACTTTAGAAAAAACTAAACTTTAGAAAAAAAATAAACCATAGTAAAAAATAAATTTATATATACTTACATTTTGAGTCACAAGCCCATTGAACTTCATCATCTTGGTGTTCAAGTTCTTTCATTTCGTGTTTAGTTGGTGAACGTTTCGACCAGTAGTACGCTCACTCAAACCATTGAAGTGTTCGAGAACCCGATTCAAAAAAGAGGACGACTTTTGTTGATCGCCAACCTTTTTATCTTCGGTGACGTAAATGTAAGTTTGCGCCAAAATCTTCTCTTCCATGGTGCTCCAATTCGTCCTATCCGTCTTCTTGTTCTTCTTTCCCTTCGTGTTCAAGACTTGAGTAAAATCCTCATCTGCTTCTTTGTCGGCATCCTCGTGTACCTCCTCTTGTTCTTCGTTCTCTTCAACCTCGTCCTCTATTTCAATTTCTTCATCAACTTCTTCGCATTCGGAATCGATATCCGCAACACGTCGTGGTTCACGAAATTGGGTATTATGGTACATGGATTGATGTTGAACTTGTGAAGAGTGTACCAGAAAAAATTCGGGTTGGGGTCCGTATCGACCGTTAACTAAATCTATAAACGATTGTTGTTGATAAAACACCGGTTGTGAAGGTGGTTGTTGAGGCGATTGGGAGTAGAAAATGGGTGGTGGTTGAGATTGAGGTGTAGAAGATTGATCGATGTCACGATGGACTTTCGGCCGAACTTTTTTGTTGCCGGTGGCGGGAGTTTTCTTCCTTCTTGGATCCATTTTTTTGAGATGTGAGTTGTGAAATATAGAAAAGATAGTAGAGATGAGGTAAAAAAAAAAAGATGGCTTGTTTGGTTTATATAGGTGACTTGATGAATAAAAAAAAAAAAAAAAAAAACTAGTAGCCAACGTCGTTGCTCTCCAACGGTCGGCTTCACCTTCAACGTTCGAAAATTCTCGGCAATACTCGGCAAAGTTTTACCGAAGTTGGGGGGTGAGTTTGCCGAAATGGGGTTGCTAAAAGGTGGGGGTGTGGGTCGCCGAAGTTTGCCGAAATTAGTGGGTTTGCAGATGTGGGTTTACCGACCCACACCGCCCACCCTTAGTATGAAGCTACTTTTTGTTAACCCAATGCGAAAAAAGTAGATAATTGAGAAAGTTACCACATGCATCATACTTTTTTTTAAGAGTCACATCTCATTAAGACAAGCACCTCAAAAATACCTTTAGCAAGGAGTAGTGGGAAGGCAACAAAGGAACAAGAAACTTACATCATACAAAATTTACACCAATTCTCCCACCCCACATTCTAATTTTTCCCATATAAGTAAACCACATGAATCTACGGCATTTAATATCTTTGAACATGAAGTTAAAAGAAGGTTTTTTGCGCTTGAACACCACCTCGTTTCTTGTCTGTTAAATCACCCAACATGTTGTAAGCAACCGCGTGTACCCATTTCGCCTTGTAATCTTCAAGCTTGCTCATTCTATGAATCGAGAGAAGGTCTTTAACATTGAAAGCAAAAATGGGAAGGATTCGGCACCACTGGGAGACCCAATTCCAAGTTGTTGCAGCCCAGAAGCAAGCCTTGAAAAGGTGTGTTACGGATTCTTCCATCTCATTGCACAACGGGCACATCAAGGACGGAACCTGGACCTTTCTTTTCGAAGGGCGTTGAGAGTCGGAAGTATTCCGTGAAGTGCTCCAAAAACAACAAATTAACTGTAGATGGCACTAAGGAGCACCACTCGTGAACCACCTCATCCTTGGCGCTAGATTGGTTAATCACCAGATTTTTTAGGGACTTAATTGAGAAGTCCTAATGCTTTCTTACTAAATGAATTTTGTTGATTGTTATTGAATTTAATAATGGCTTTTGTTATGCGATTGATGTTCTAAAATACTTTGATCTATATCACCTCAGTATCAAAAAAGAGAAAATTCTAAATCTATTATTACCTTAACCTCAGAATAAAATAATGAATAAATATAATTGATTTTGTTTTCAAACTCGTGTAACACAGGAGTTTATCCAAATTCCCATTTAATTTATGTCATATGTCAAAAATATAAAATAAGTTTATCTTTTTATGTTAAAAATGTATAATTAACAAATACATTGTTTATATAAGAAGTTGGTGAAGGTTTTTTTCCCAACCCTCGTGTCAAACTTAACTAGGTTGTTCTTTACTTAATTTTAATGATTTCTTTATTTATTCTTTTAAAGTTTTTTAATGAATAGTAAGATTTACATAACAAGTCAATCGCATACATTTTTTTATGTCATGTTTGTGTGTAGCTGATTCCACGTCACCTCGTGTATCATACGAGTTACAAATCTTGTATAATATAATAATAAATCTTTTCAGCTATTAGGGCTCCAAATGGTAAAAATTTAGAAGGGAAATTGTTTTTTTATTAAGACTAAAAAATCTTTCAGTATTACCAATATTAAAATCTAATATTTAATCATGTATTTTATTGTTATAGAAATTGAATCATCTATTTTTACATAGATATTTACTAATATTGAATCATGTATTTTATTGTTATAAAAAATCAAAATCTTTGACTGAAGCAAGTGATTCATCTGTTAAATCCAAAATATCAATCCCCATAAACGTTAAATCTATAAAATCTTTGGATTTATTTTATCCAACTGACGTGTCTGATCAATCCCCTAATGAAGGTCAATTAGGTCCAATGAAGGGTAATTGGGTCTAATAAAGGTCAACTAGGTCCAATAAAGGGTAATTTGGGTCCAGTGAAGGTCAACTAGGTTCGATGAATGTCAGTTAGGTCCTATAATGGTTGCTTAGGCCCAATGAAGCATGATGAGGCCGAGCAATGGTTTGTTAGGCACAATGGTGGTCACTTAGGCTCAATGATGCTTGCTTAGGCCCAATGAAGGCTAATCTGGCCTAATTAAGGTTAGTTAGGTCCAATGAAAGTTACTTAGGGCCTATGTTGTTCTCTTAGGCCCAATGAAGCCTGATGAGGTCGATCAATGATTTGTTAGGCCCAATGGTGGTCACTTGCGTTGCGTGCACATCCGATATAGATAAGACCAAAACAGACAACTTTTCCAAAACTTCTACTCGGATATCCTTAGCAAGATGCTTAAATGTTGTTTAGGCTACTTTACTTAACACATCCGCCTTTTTGTTCTGAGATCTTGGAATATATATCACTTCACAGCTTTGGAAATCTTTCATTAATACTTTCGCCTAAGCCATATATAAAACCATATTTGCCCCTTTTGCCTCATAGTCACCATTTATCTGATTGGCGACAAGCAAGGAATCCACATGGGCCAACACTCTTTTAGCTCCCAACCGCTTTGCTAGATGCAAACCTGCTTTTCATAATATCCTTCCCTATAAATCAAGAAACACATAACCACAGATAATAAAAATGTTATATTTAATTACTAATTTCGCTGAAACCTACTAAAAATGCCTCGTACTCTGCTTCGTTATTAGAAGTAGCAAAATTAAATTGCAATGCATGCGTCAACTCACCCCCCTCCGACTTATTAACATCAATCCTGCCAACAACATAACTTTAACTTTCCTCTTTCCAAAGCAAAATACCTACATTCTGTTTATGTATTTTGAAAAGGTATTTGTAAAATAAACAAAGTAAAACATACATGCACCTGACCCATCACTTCTGGAGGAACCGTCAGTATATAACTGCCGTAAGGGAATCACTTCCGTATGCTGCAACAACAAGGTTTCCTCCTCTCCCTGTGGTATCTCTGCTAAGAAATCTACTATCACATGACCTTTTACAACAAGACGCGGTGTAAACACTATATCAAACTGGCCCAATTCAATGGCCCATTTCACTAATCTTTCTGACATCCCCAGCCTTCTCAATATTTGGTTAATGGGAAAAGAGGTAAACACTTCCACGCAGTGAGCCTGGAAATACCTTCGCAAATGTCTTGCTGCAACCACCGGTGCTAAAACCATCCTTTCCAACGGATGATATCAGTCTTCAAAAACCTTCAACACTTTACTGACATAATAAATGGGAACTTGCTTCTTGTCCCTTTCGGTCAAAAGTACCGCACTTACAGCCCCCAAAGAAGCAGATATGTACATCTGAAGACTCTCTCCTTGTATTGGAGCTGTTAACGTCGGAAGTGTCATCAATACCTCCTTTAACTTGGAAAACGCATCTTCAGCTTCTTGAGTCCAACAAAATTCTCCATTTCCCGAACATTCCTTTAATACCTTCATAAAAGGTAGACAAGTATATGTAGCTTTGGCTAAAAACCTATGCAAAGCTACCATCCTTCCGTTTAGAACCTGCACTTCCTTTACTGAATTTGGTGACTTCGTCCGCACAACGGCTTCCACCTTATCCTTGTTTTCCTATATTCCCACCTTAGAAACAAATACACCCAAGAATTTCCCTGACTCCATTCCGAAAGAACACTTTTTCGGATTTAATTTCATATTAATGGAACACAACCTATCAAATGTCTCCTTTTGTCACAAATCATTGCATCTTCTGTCTTACTTTTAATCACTATATCGTCCACATAGGCTTCGAGGTTTCTTCCCACTTGCGGTTGGAAAGTCTTATCCATCAAACGCTGGTATGTAGCTGATAACGGGTGTCGTGACCGCTATACAAATACTTAACTTAAATGTAGTAGTGGTAAGCTAGGGTGTCAATCCAGGGGAGTTGGTGATTACTAGTGACTTCAGGTTTTTACTTCCTAACTAAGTTAATTACCTAAATCCAGATTACTGTCACTAATCTGAATTGACCTAAATTAAATTAAACTAATTTATCTAGAGAATTAACTAAGATTGTCTCTTGCCTGTTTTTGTTTGGAATTGTGAACTAACTAATTTATTAACTAAAGATAACTACTTCTGGAATCCGATATGCTACCTATCTAGGTAAAACCTATCAGAGGCTAATACTACATAAACATAGTCTCTAATTGCCTAATCAACCTAACAACCTAGCTTCCTAATGGGCTGCTTAGTTCCTACCGCAAGAAAAGTCTGAAACACGACAGGTGACCACTAAAACCCTAGTTTACTAGTTAATCTAATGAATTCAGCATGCGGGTGCTCAACAGTTGCAAGGAAAACGGGAACAATTAGCAACGATAGATTAAAAACAGAAAAATCCACATACCATTCACCAAAAGTAGTTATAGGAAGTTAGCCGATAATCATAACAAACAAAACAAATTCTGTCACTACTGAATTATCCATTAAAATCAATCAACCAATTACTCAATTTGTTATATGAACTAAAACTAAAATCATAAAACAAAATTTTCCTCTTGTTTCGAAATCTCTATGCCACATACATCGGCTTCACTTTCTTCTGCGTCAAAATCCGTGACAAAACAGCAGCCTTCAAGGCTGCTGCGTCTGCCTTCCTACCGTCCGAACTCCTTCTGCGCTCCCCAATTGCCGTCTGACCCTCTAATTATCGATCCCTCTTTTATTTTTGTAGTTTATGTGTATTTCTTTTACCCATTCGCATGATCCATAGGATACATTCCATCTCATTAAATTGGTAGCCCACCTCTCGGTTCTCCTATTCAGCCCACAAAGATATTTTAGTCCAATAAAAACTCATCAAATTAACAATTGGATTCGTTTGTATGATGTGCACCTACACACAGTAATTGTAAACTACAATTTAATTATATCATTTATGAACTTTTAAAACAATTAGTACGGAATAATTTAGAAAAATATATGTCCCAGTTAAAACGTTATGACTCGAACTCAACCTAATCATATCATTTAAGCTTTTTTTCTTTTTCAACTAATTGGACAACCGATTAAATAATATATTTTATACTCAACTTGGTGTGTTCAGTGGATAATCAATATACAAATAAAATTAACTTTACACCACTCTAAAGGTCACGATTAATAATATTTAAGCTCCACGCACATGAAACACACAATGTAGGAAACAAGATTTTTACGACCCCGCGCGTTGCTGCGGGGTTGAATTTGTATATTAAACGAAAGTCAAAAAGTTAAGTGGTATAAAACGTAAAAGTTTAAAAGTCTCGTGGTGAAACTATAAAACTATAGAAGTATCCTATAAGCGAAAGTATAAAAGTTAAAAGTTTCGTGGCAAAATTAGGAGACAAAATAACTTAAAACAAAAATAAAAACTTTAAAAGTTAGAGGGTTAAAAAGTTAAGGAGTATAAAACGTAAAAGTCTAAAAGTCTCGTGGTGAAAGTATAGAACTATAAAAATATACTAAGTTAAGGGGTATAACACGTAAAAGTCTAAAAGTCTCGTGGTGAAAGTATAAAATTATAAAAATATACTAAAAACGAAAGTAGAAAAGTTAAAAGTTTCGTGGCCAACGTAGAAAACAACAAAACTTAAAATAAAAGAAAACTTCAAAAGTTAGAGGGTTAAAAAGTTAAGGGGTATAAAATGTAAAAGTATAAAAGTCTTGTAGTGAAAGTATGAAACTATAAAAATATACTAAGTTAAGGGGTATAACACGTAAAAGTCTAAAAGTCTCGTGGTGAAAGTATAAAACTATCAAAGTATACTAAAAACGAAAGTATAAAAGTTAAAAGTTTCGTGGCTAAAGTAGAAAACAACAAAACTTAAAAAAAAAAACTTTAAAAGTTAAAGGGTTAAAAAGTTAAGGGGTATAAAACGTAAAAGTCTAAAAGTCTTGTAGTGAAAGTATAAAACTATAAAAATATACTAAAAACGAAAGTAAAAAAGTTAAAAGTTTCGTGGCCAAAATAGAAGACAACAAAACTTAAAACAACAAAAACTTTAAAAGTTAAAGGATACAAAATGTAAGAGTCTGAAACATATGTGTCTAAACTATAAAATCCAAAAATTTACTATTTCGTAAAAAAAAGTGTTTAAAAGTTTAAGGGTAGAAAATGCCAAAACCCTAAAGTTTTGTGGCCTACCTATGAGAAATAAAAAATCTCTTATTCATCTTCCAAATTCCATTGTATTATATAATAATATGGTGAGAATTAATATATTATAACTAGTAAAAGTATAGAATTAAATATATAAAAACTAAACAAAATATACTCTCATCAGTAGCCCCTGCGTTTTTCAATCCAAAAGGCATCTTTTCATAACAATATGCACCTTCTCTTGTAATAAAAGTTGTCTTATCCTCATCTTCCACTGCCATCTAAATTTGATGGTATCCCTTATATGCATCCAGGAAACATTTCCAATTGTACCCGGCCAACGCATCTACCTTGGAATCTATTTCTGGTAAAGGATGACACAATCCTTTGGGCATGGATTATTTAAATCTTTAAAATCGATACACATCCGCCAGGACCCATCCCCTTTCTTTACCAAAACTGGATTTGCCAACCATGCGGGGTATTGCACCTCCCGCGGAATGCTTGCTTCCACCAACTTATTCACTCCCCACTTTACAAAAGTTGCTCTTTCTACATCCATCCCCCTTTTATGCTGATGATATGGCTTTCTATCTGGGAAAACATTCAAACAGTGTTCAGATAAATCCCGCGACACACCGGTCATATCCGATGGTTGCTAAACAAAATATGAACACTTCCTCTTAACAATTCAAACAACCTTCTTCGCGTATCCCCTATTACAGCAGCCCCACCTGTATCTTCTGATCCGGAAAATCTTTATTAATTACCCATTTATCAGACATAATTTCTTCATCACTAACATGTGAAACTGTACTATCCGGACCGTCTTCACTATCCCTTGCATGTCACACTCCAACCGACGGCGGAATACGTCGAGGTATGATGATTGTCCATAAGCACATGACACTAATTAAAGTTTCATAATTCATTTAACCAAATTTCAAAGTCATACAATAAATACAAATAAACATAAGCAACCAAAACAATTCTTGATTTAATTAACTAGGTCTAATAGCATCCTATGTGTGACATCAATCATGAAAACTTGATTCTCAACAACTTGAAAAACACGCAAAAAGTCAACTATCTACATAGTTGGTGAGTCATAGATTTAATAGAAAACGGTTTAAGAAAAACATTTGATAAGGTTTTGCAAAGTCATACTGTTAAACTAAATGTGCAAGTATTACTCTAACTACACACTATTTGTCACCCCGTATAAAATGATGTTCAATTCCCTCAAAGGAATCTCTATGATTATGATGTCCAGTTTCCTCAAAGAAACCTCTACGATTGTGATGCTCATGAGACTTACAAGTGTTCAGTTCCCTCAAAGGAATCTCAACGATTATGATGTTCAGCTTCCTCAAATAAACCTTTACGATTATGATGCTCATGAGACTTACATGTACAGGTCCCTAGAATACGGTATAATGTCGATAAATACCAGCAATTTATTTAACACTACTTGATTTGCATAGATAATAACTATTTGAAAACGGTTCCGCAAAGTCATACTTGAATAAACATTTACACACACATATTCATCCCATAAACAAATATTCTTCACATAACAGATATTTATCACATAAACAAATATTGAACACATAAATAGGATGCCTGATTGATGGTTCGCAAACCAACAATCAGTAACAAAGTTTGTCCACTTGTAACACCCCAAATTTCCTAAATATGTGATAGACATAGTAAATACGTGTTTATATTATCACTACGTGAGTTTGATCGATAAATGTGGTAAACTATGCATTAGATAGATTGCATGTGTTAGAAATACGTATTCTATAGCTAAAATGATGAAAAATGCATAAACGGATGTGTTAAACGATAAAGAAAGTAAAATATGTGATGGATATATGTATATATGAATAACATGATGATATATGTGTGAATTGATAGATATATACATATGAATACGTGTATTAATAGTTAATGAAAAAGTAGAAGGACTAAAAGTGTAAATTATGCAAAGATATAAGCGTATACGAATATTATACGTATCTATAATGATTAGAAGTATTTTAAAGCTTAGAATATAGTAAAAATATATCTTAGAATGATCCATAACATGAAATGATAAGTATCACAAAGTTTGAGGGGCTAGAACGCAAAATATCTAAAGATATATATAAATATATAAATATATATATACGTATGTATACGTATATCATCGAGCATGTCCCGAGCCTTAGAAACTTTTATAAATATACCCTTAAGTGTTTTATAGCATAAAATAACAGTTCATAGAAGTTCAGGGGCTTAAAATGTAATTATAAAGTAGAGGGGCCAAAACTGTCATTATGGCAAAGATGCCAGGCGGTACGCGCCACCCTTGCTCCACTTTGGCGCGATACGCGACCCAGCCCAGCGGGCAGATTCCATACCAGGTTCGTATTTTGCCACGTTAATCACCCTTGCAGCCCAAGATACTTCGAATTCATGGCAGATTTCGACCATGAGTCACCATGGGACGTGTTAGCAGCCTAAGACGCGTCTAATAGTATAAATAGGGGCCTTGAATCATCAGAAAAACTCGCCAATGCACTGATTTATCACCCAAAAACCCTAAAACCTCATCAGAACTTCGTCGGAGCAATTCGAGCAACCAGAGAAGAGTTAGAAGCCGAAGTTTCTGCAGTCACCCCTTATTTGGTATGCTTAACAATAACCTCTTTCAGTTTTGGCTAATTCGATTTCTAAATATGCTTTCTAGAAATGATCTAAAATTAGGGTTCTTGAGCTTGTTTTGTCAAAATCGGGTGATCGGGTGGGAATTAGGGTCTGAGTTTTTGTAGGTAATCCTAATTTAATGTGTTTTAAGAAAGTCCTAAGTTTATTTCACAATTGGAAAAGGTTTGGTAAAGGTTTTGTTAACGGGTCAAAATTAGGGTTTTCATAACGTTGTTCTGCCCAAATTAACTAAACGATGTTGAAATAAGCTTCGATCTTTTGAAGGATATTATAAAATGTTGTAATGGATAATACCCTAAGTTGGTTTTGAATAAAAATGAGTTTTGATAATAAAACGAGAAATTCATGAAATTAGGGTTTTGAAATATGATTATTTAATATAAAATAATCCAAAGGGTATAAAGGCTTGAATTTTGGTATGCTAACATGTTTTCATATAATATAAGAATATATGAAAGTAAAATGGCTATATAATCAAGTATTTAAAATACCGAGTTAATCAGATATTAGAGGTTCGCGCGGACCGGAAGGGTAGACACCTGTACACTGGGGTTTCTGGCAAAAGCGGGGGTGTCGCCATCCCATCCAGTGGCGAATCCAGGATTTTTTTTCATGGGGTTCGGTCACCAAGTATCTTGGTGTTCGGTTCATAAAAATCGAAAAAATACTAAAAATACTACAGCGCCAAAAAATTTCATGGGTGTCGGGCGAACCCCTAGGCTTGTGCCTAGGTCCGCCACTGATCCCATCTAGGCAATGGCATCCCAACACTGGGCGATCCCGGAGTGAGTGTCTACTTATAGGAATGCGCGTCTTCATAATTATCAATAAAAAGAAGATAATATACCTATAGGGGTATTTTGGTCATTTTGACCTTAAAAGAAGTAAACCTTAATAATTAGATATTATTAAGATAATATAAGAAATAAATAAACATAGGATATGTTTATAATGTTAAACCTTGCGTTAATGCCATACGATACGCGAATTAGGTCAACCAAAGGATTCTGTCGGAGGTTCTGTCCCAGTTTAACAAGTAAAGAGATAAGCTGAGTTCTACGAGCCCACTTTTTAATGTTTTAAACGCTTTAATGTTTTCGGGCTGATATACATACAATGTTCAACTGTTTACCTAAAAAGTATTTGAGTTAAATACTTTTATCTGAAAGTTTGATTATCTTAACTGATGAATTGATGACCTGTTTGAAATGATACGTGTTATGTTATAAAGATGCTTACAAGTAGTTATACGTGTTAGTATTATATATGAAATGATGATGATAGAATAATGCATATGAAATGATTATTAGATTTATGTGCTATATTTGCTTTGAAACTAGGTATCCAAATGATAAGGGTTTGTTAATAAACGTACAAGTGAGAATGTATGATTATATGAGAACAGGTGATGCATTTGCTATATTATTATGTGGTGGATACGCCGTTGGTACATCCTGTATACAAGCATGGTAGTATAGTTACCCGGCATATCGAAAGTGTGGAGGATACGCCGCTGGTACATCCTGTATACATACACCTAGGTAAATTGGGGGATGTTCAGTTGTTGCAGTATATGAGTACATTATCATGTTTATTAGCACACGTGAGTCACCTGGATATCTAACTAGGAGCGTGTAGTAGTACTGTGGTGGTTAAGGAGATGTTCGATAGAATAGAACGTCTAAAGAGTTAAAGTTACGTGAACAGAGGTCGATACTGAGGTTGGGGGCTTCCAGATGAAGTCACCTGAGCGGTATTCGAAACTGGAAGAACGGAATGTAGGACGGTTGTCGTTGCTGAGGTTGGGGGCTTCCAGATGAAGTCACCTGAGCAGTATTCGAGACCGGGAAGGTATAGATGAAATGGAGCGGTTGTCGGTACTGAGGTTGGGGGCTTCCGATAAAGTCACCTGAGCAGTATTCGAGACCAAAAGGTATAGAGGTGTATGGAATTCAGGTCGTAAGAGTTAAAGGTTATTGAGGTAGATGTTTTCTAGAGAAACGTGTATGATTATGATGTTATGTTATGTATAACTTGTTATGTGTTATACTTGTTAAATGTTGTAAAAAGGGATTTTGCAGGTACAAAGGTTTTAACCTCACAAACGAGGTAACGTTTTTAAAATGTAGAACTCACCAGCGTAAGCTGACCTTTTTCCCAAAACCATGTGTATGTCAGGTATAGGTGAGACGTCCGGGAGCAAGGGCGGAGCCCTCGTGATAAGGGACTAATCGGGCAAGCTATTAGAAGAGCTGTTGGAGTTGCTGGCTTAGTGTAGATAAATAAAGACGGATATAGTTAATCGCTATATAGATAGATTGTAAATTATCTCAGTTACTTTATGTACTTGGCTTTATTATAAATAAAAGTTTTAAATTTTCCGCTGCTTATCTCTGTGGTGCCACGTGTTCATGAGTAAATCCGATGAGTGACCCCTCCTGGTGCCAAGTCTGGGAGTGGGCGTCACAGTCCACGTGTTCAATCCCTCTCGAGGAACCTCTACATATCCCGAGCGGTTCCTCTCAGGAATCTCAGTGTTGGGACGACGTTCAGTCCCTCGCAAGAACCTCAACGTCATCATGTTCAGTTCTTCGCAAGGAACCTCACATTTGATGCTCCGGAGCCTTAAGCATAAAGTTTCTCACATAGCATACAATATCAAACATGGCAAAGTATATATTTACACGATATCACACAGATAGATACAAGTTTTGTATTCAACAATATTTGACTTTTCATAGAAAATATGAACGTTTGAATGAATAAAGTTTCGCAATGGTTTCATGATGATAAGCATGATATATAATATGATTTGCTTGAAAATACAGTATTGATAAATGAAAATGTTTATGCGTGTTTTCCACCCCAAAATGGTTTGAAAAATTATTTATTTTAGATAACACACGTTGATAATTTCCCCACAAATACGTGCGATTCCATATGTACAATATATTTAGAGAAACAAGTTTTCTAGTGATTTTACTGGATTTTACCCTTAATGGTTTATTAATATGAACTTCGGTCAATATCCGACCAGTGGCGGACCCAGAAAACTTTTTCATGGGGTCGGAATTTTTTAGAGTCGGTTGTCTAACACTAAATATCAATTTTTCCTGGATTGGTAAAGTCGGGTCGGGTCGGATCGCGTCGGATCGAGTTTACATTCTAAAGAAAGAATAATTAAACGTCAAACATATAATACAATTCTTAAATCCACAAAAATATATCCGGTGTGAAATTAATATTTATTTATTAACCATTAATCAAAAAAAATAATAATAAAATTAATAAAACACACTCTAATGTTTCTGAAATAGAAATACACCAATTCTAAATTAGCTTTCATCATATAAGACCACCCACATCAACAACTACCCACATACCACCTTTTTGGTCCAGTCAGCATGCCGCATCATGTACTTCCCACATACCACAAAACCCATTTTTTTTCCACATCAAGTACTTCCCACATACCACCTTTTACTTTCCACATCACAATTTTATTTAAAATTTAAAATTTTTTATATTTAATAAAAAAAATTTAAACATGGAAATCCTACATTACTTTTATTAAAACAAACCAAATTTAAACAACACAACAAATCCTAAGGTTTAACTTATTAAAAACACGAAAGTAGAAACCCTAAGCCTCATCATCTTCTTCTTCCTCCTCAGACTCATCTTCGATGTTCAGTTCCACCTTTAGCCGGGCACAAACTTGGTTATGAGCTGCCAATTTTTTTTTATTCAAGTGAGAGGTATCCATGTTAACCAGCTTGTAGTACTTGAGCTTCATCTTGTTTTTCTCGATAGCTAACAACTGATTCAGGTATTCCTGCCTGCTTTCGACTGCTGAACTAAGGTTTGAATAAAAACGGTTCCGACATTCCTCAGTACTTGAGGAACCAGCAGTACCAATGTATTTACCTTTATTTTTCTTTTCCTTTTCAGCTGCTTTGGACGCTTTTCTACCGCGTGGGCGTGTAGGAACAGTCTTTTGAGCAGGCTCCTCCTCATTCCGAGGAGGCTCCTCCTCATTCTGAGGAGGATCCTGCCCCTCTTGAATACCCCCAGCATTATCATCATCAAGATGGAAATTGAACTCATTCTCACCAAAGTTTGTAGACGATTGAGAACTAGTGTATCCGCCTGTGTTGGTCTTGTTTCTTTTGGGGCCTTGGTTGGCCGCACAAGTTTCAGCACTGTTGTACTTCAACTTGTCTTTCACTTTATACCAAATGTGTTCATATTTGAAATCTGTCTCTTGATCAGCATTAAAGAGCTTCTTTGCTTCAAGCAACCACATGTTATCAGACCACCCACTGGAGTTAGAACTCTTCACCCTCAAGTATAAGTCATTGAATCTGGCCACCTTTGATTTGACCATGTGCCAATGAGCTTTCAGGTTGTGTTGATCCCTAGGCACTTTGGGGTTTGAACTAGAATAGTGTTCGTGCACTCTGAACCAAAAATCATGAGTATTTTGGTTGGTGACAATAACACTGTTCTCCGAACACTCATATATGGCCTCTGCCATCAGGACTTCATCTGATTGTGGCCATTTAGTACGAGAAGCCTTAGTGGTAGTAGTTCTGCCTCTGCCTCTCCCCCTAACCCTTCCCTGTGAGGGGCCATACTCGTACTGTGGTGGTTGTGATTGAGTTGCTTGTGGGGGTTGTTGAGTTTGGGTTTGTAGTTGTTGCTGTTGATGTTGCATCCCCACCATTTGTTGTTGTTGGAACATCCACATTTGTTGCATGTGAAAGTATGTTTGTGGATCCATTTGTTGTGGTTGTTGTGGTTGATGCTGTGGGTTCATGAGTGGAGGTGGTGGATACATTTGTGAAGGTGGTGGATACATTTGTGAAGGTGGTGAAGATTGGTTAAGAAGCTGGGTCATGCTTGTACCATCATAGTCTGGAAACATAGACGTGAATGATGGTCGGTTTGAGTTTCTGTTTGGGGTTGAGTTTGAGTTTGAGTTGTTGTGATCCATTTGGAAGTTTGAGTTTGCAGAAATTTGAGAGAGAAATGAGAAGTTTGATGTGTGAATGAAATGAATGTTATTTATATACTTTTTGAAAAAACTAGCCGTTATAATAAGATAAAAAAAACTAGCCGTTTTTTTTAAAAATTATGAAATTTAATTTTTTATTTAATTATGAACTTTAGAAATTTTTTCAGATTTTTTTTTAAATTTATTTATATTTTATTTGAATTATTAAATGTTAAAATAAAACAAAAAATTTTGAATATTTAAAAATCTAGCCGTTAAAGGAAAAAAGAAAAAAGAAAACGAATTTTGCGGGTCCCACTTAAGCCGGTACGTGGGTGTATGTGGGTACGTACGTACGCCACATCGGCTTACGTACGCACGTGGCCGTACGTACGTTGGTTACGTACGTCCGATGTGTGTGGTCTAAAAAAGGAAAATTGGCTTTAAATAATCCCAACTTTTGAGGGTTGGCCGACAATAATCCCACCTTCAATAATCATTCTCACCGGTCCCAACTTTCACCCTATTTACTAAGATTGGTCCCGTCGTTAAAAAAACTTGGAAAATTGGCTTTAAATAATCCCAATTTTTAAGGGTTGGCCGGCAATAATCCCACCTTCAATAATCACTCTCACTAGTCCCAACTTTCACCCTATTTACTAAGATTGGTCCCGCCGTTAAAAAAACTTAACACCGTTAATTCTTGCTGACGTGGCAGATGATGTGTAATTTTGTTTTTGTTTTTGTTTTTTTGCTTCATGCAACATCATCATCTTCATCCTCACGCCATTCTTTCACCCCACCACCACCACTTGTAACCCTCCCCACCACCACGACTTGTGGCCACTGGTTAGACCAAAGAGGGCCGGCGAGCCTGGTCCTCCGGCGAGCACTCCGGCAAACTCCGGCGGCTTAGTACGGTGGGGCCGGGGAGTTCTTGTTTCAGACCTGCAGCAGATTCACACGGAGGCAGATAATCCGGCGACGACGGCGTTCTTATTTCTTCGAGTTTGAGGAAGAAGATCCAGCAACAACAGGTCGATTGTTGAATTTTCTGTAGTTCAATCGTGGAAATGAATTCAATAAAATTTGAATTAACGTGATTGATTTTTACGTTTCAAGTTCACGCGAAGGTTTTGTGCTAAAATTTGGTTTTGGTGAGATTCATGAATAATAAACAGTAAATTATATATATATATATATATATATATATATATATATATATATATATATATATAATCTATACAATATATATATGAAGAGATTGGATGCCACATGGCATCACCACAACAATCCATTTTGTGGTTTTCCCGCTCAATTTTTTTCCAATAAATGAAATTTGACTTTCATAATATAGTTATGATTATTCAAAAATAGAAAGAGTCTAATTACAAACTGTATAATTACGTCTTTAATTATATTCTAAAAAAGTCAAACACATTTAAAGATTGAATTATATATCGTAAATGACGGATTTGGATTTGAAAAAAAAAAGTCAACTTTAAATCCAATGAGCCTTAAATATTGTAATTTCAAACAACTAAATTAATTCTTATGAATTCTTAATAGAGATATTATCGTTATAATTGCATTCTTAATTTTATTATTTTTTACAAACAATTATTTCATAAATAAATATAACAATATAATTAATATCAATATTTTTTTTTATTGTTTAGCTACACAAATTCCCAAATATATGTATCGTAAGGGTGTCCTTGAGTGATACTTATGACTACTCTTATATTATTCATGCACGATTATAATCAAATGGCTTTGTTTTTGTGTTTGTTTTTATAATTGAAGAAGAGTATGATACAAACTTTAATTTTCTCTTAAGTTTTAGAGATTATACTAATGTTTATATCATTTTTATATATTACTAGAAAGTGAAAGTGACTCATTGTAGAAGAACCATTGTAACTTTTAACTGGATATTTCTAATAAAAAAAAATCTTAGATGATATAAAGAATCATTAGTACATTTTAGTTTTGATTTTTTTTTAAATACCGCCGTACGATGCACAAACCACCCGTGCGTCGCACGGGTATCAAAAACTAGTATATATATATATATATATCAAAATGAATTGGGGGCATTACTCCACGATTGAACTACAGAATAAAATAATCGACCTGTTGTTGATGATCTTCTTCCTCAAACTCGGAGAAACAAGAACGCCATCGTCGTCGGATTATCGCCTCCTTGTGAATCTGTGGCAGGTCTGAAACAAGAACGTACTCCCTGGCGCCACCGTACTAAGCCGTCGGAGTTCGCCGGAATGCTCGCCGGAGGACCATGCTCGCCGGCCCTCTTTTGTCCAACCGGTGGCCACAAGTCATGGTGGTGGGGAGGGTTACAAGTGGTGGTAGTGGGGTGAAAGAATGGTGTGAGGATGAAGATGATGATGTGGCATGGAGTTAAAAGCAAAAAAAAAAATAAAAAATTACACATAATCTGCCACGTCAGCAAGACTTAACGGTGTTAAGTTTTTTGGAAAATTGGAATTAAATAATCCCAACTTTGAGGTATTGGCCAACAATAATCCCACATTTCAATATAATCCACAACGGTCCCAATTTTTCACTTAATTACTTAGAATGGTCCCGCCGTTAAAAAAACTAACACCGTTAGTTTTTAATCCTACGTGGCAATGACGTGGCGTTGACTTGTATTTTCTTTTTAATCCTAAAAGTTAGAATTATTTAATTCCAATTTTCCATTATTTTATGGTTAACTCTACTTTCTATTTGGTTTTAATAATGAGAAATGGATATCTATTCGTCTTTAGCTAATCACACACATAACCTAAAAATACCCATCCTAATCCAAAAAAATTATATAAACCAAACCGCCACAAATACGTTAGATTTCACATTTTAAAGCCCGGGTTTGACTTTTCTTCAACTTCACTAACATTAGTGATATTTTCTAGTCCTACATAAAGTACATTCACCACAATATATATAATTTATTTACAAGTGTTTTCACTTGCTCTCTATTATTGGTTTTATTAATTTTATCACAAGAATCCCCTGTTATATTGTACTTCCCTACTACTACCTTGAGATTAATCCACATACACCCATATGTGTGTGTATTTGTGTGTGAGAGAGAAAGTAGAGAGAGAGAGAGAGATTTTCCTTTTCGCAGCTTCTCTTTCTTTTTCTTTTTTTTTATTCCTCGTCAGTTACGATTCTGAACAAAGAGCAAGATTCTCTAACGGTGCGTTTTCGCGTGTGAGAAATCCTCCATTAATGCTTCATCTCATTCATCCCACCACCACAAAATCAATCGATTCTTCCTCTCCAATCTCCGTAAGTCGTAATTTCATCTACTTTCTTCTCAATTTCTCTTCGTCTCCATCAATCGATTTCACTTCCAGTTTGTTTGATTGTCATCAATAGACCCACATCTCAATTGGGTATTTTTTTTTCTGATTTCTCCCGTAAGTATTCCTTGAATTCTTCAATATCTTCCTGTTTAGAATGCGAGATTTTGGGATCATTATCTCTCCCGAATTCGTAGCATCATTGTAAGTTTTGTGTGTGTCTGTGTGTGAGAGAGAGAAAGAGGGATATTGCGAAGAACCCAATTCTCCGAAAAGAACAACAAACTCCAATTTTCTCTCTTCTTTACCAAATTCTTCTTTTTCTTCTTCTTCGTGTGTGTTTTTACTTTTTAGTGTGTTAGTTTGATTATTCATGAACTATTATCAATCCGATTCGAGATTTTAGTTTTACAATCTGAGAATTTTGAGTTGATTATCGATGAACTTGTTATCGATTTTGCAGAGATGAAGAAAGGATCCACTCGATTTCCGGATGCGACGCGACAAACAGGTAAAATTCAGATCTTTGAACTAAAATTACCCTTCTGCCCTTGCTTCTTGATTCAATCTACATAAAGCCCAACAAAAATGGGGATGGAAAAGAACAAATGATCACAGAAAATTCATCCTTTATCATGTTTTATCCATCCCCAAATTGTCTGTTTCTTGCTACATTTACTTTATTTTGTTTGTAACTGAAGGTGGGGACAGTGTTGTAATTTCACATAAACCCTCAATGAAGCTGAAAACATTGAGTTCTGTTGATGGAATGGATAAATCTATTTGCAGCAAAAGAGTCAAGCTTCCCAAAAAGGTGATTCATTATCATATTCATATACCAATTTTTGGGTGTTTGGATGTGCAATTTCTGAATTTCATGATGATTGTTTATCAATGGAAGAATCAAAGAATCAGCCTTTTTATAGAAGGGTAGTATGGTAATTTTACCTGATATACCACTTCTTTTAGGGTGTTGGGAGGTACAATTTCATGATGATTGTTAGGCTAAGTGTAGTGGATAAAGCCCCAAATGGGGCGTTATCCGCCATGTGGACGATGACTGGACAAGGGGCTTTATGGGGCTTTATGGTGTAGTGGATAAAGCCCCTATAACGCCCCACAATCATTACTTTTAAACCCTCCTTCGGCGTTTTATCCCTAACGCCCGAGGCGAATTTGGGCACCATAACGCCCCATAACGCCCCAGCGTAGTGGGGCGGGGCGTTATACGGGGCGTTATGGGGCGTTATGGAGCCCAAAAACGCCCCATTACGAATAGCCTTATCATAGAAGAATCAAATAATCAGCCTTTTCCAAAAAAGGGTAGTATGGTAATTTCACAGTCATGGTTGATCATGAGCTCCATTCTAGCAAACCTTTGGCTTGTTGTCTAAATTATAATATTGTTTGACAAGTAATGTTCAAGATGTTACAGTTGGTTATCCAAACACTAAAATCTGATTATTCCAACTTTAGAACAAAATACTTGTTTCAAAAACTATCCAAACACCCCCTTAGAGCTCGCGCTAGGCGCGATTCAGCTATAAAATCTCCAAGATTGTGGATGCCCATTGAGGGTAATCTTATTCATTTTTCATAATTTGATTTGGGTTTTATTGTTATGGACTTTTGAATTTGCAGCCTGTGAATGATGGTCATACGATTAATCTTGTATCCGTTCCAAGAAAATCACGGTCAGGTCTGTTTAATTCGACATGGTACTTTGTCAATGATGTTGTTACTAACCTTTCTTCATAAAAGAACAGATTTTTACTTTATTTGTTATGTTAATTCCAGCATTAATGTGTCTTTTAATTGGTTTTGTTATGTTAGTTCTATCTGCAGTATCAAAGAAGCGACACCTTAACTCGTCTTCCCCAAATCAAATAAAAATGATATCTAAATGTGAAATGTCATCTACTGATGCGAACAAGAAGCTCAAGTTTGACCCGGTTAGTGATTTAAAAGCTCATTAATTCCGTAGGAGGGTACAAACTACAAAATCTTTATGGCTAATAGGTTCGTATACTTTGCAGGATGAACAACAGTTGATTACTAAAGATGAAGTAGAAGCTGTTGCTGGTTTGCTTGCATTGGCTGCAATTGAGAACACCCAAGAAATTAACTTAAACAACAAAATTTCAGAAGCAACAGCTTCAAAACCCGAAGATCCGGTTCAGATTGCTGACCTGAATGAATCAAGAAACAGGGCAGATGTAAAAAAGACAGAATGGAATGCATCAAGAAACATAGCAGATGTAAAAAAGGTAGAATCTTTTTCATGTTCTTATTGTTCTTATTATTATATCTGAGTGAATTCTAAATTTCTAATTTCTTTTATGTATTTACTTGTGATTCTTGCAGGATTCCAAAGATGTTACTGATGGAAACAACTCAAGAAAGAGATGCTGTTCACATGTTTACATATGCCAAATCATAAAAAATCTGAAGGGTAAAACGGTAAATTCACGTGAAGAGTCGAAAACCAAAACAACCCAAGAAAAAGTTACCAATGTGAATTCCGGTATAAACTTAAATGAAATGGTTAGCAAAACCATATTTCAAGACCAGCAGCCAAGTGGTTGTAGGGTCCAGCCCTATTTTGGGAACCCATTCTGTGACCCTTCACAATGGTTAAGACCACCAGTCTTTCCTAAGCAACAAATGTGGATGAACCCGTTTATGTACAAGCCGCCACAATCGGGTTCTTATGTACAACCTTCATTGCACAATGTACTAGCATCCAAGCAGCAGCAGCAGCAGCAGCAGCTCCCGTTTAAAATGCAACTCGAAAAGGGTGTTTTGTTTTGTGGGGATAGCCCTACGACGCTAAAGTTAGCATTGCAATGACAGTTTTAATAAGGGTGGGAGAGACGTTATTGGTGATTAGTTGAAGTTATAGTAAACAGGTTGGTTGACGGGTGTACAAAGATTTTGATTTTCTCTCTTTCGAGACGATTAGAATTGTTTTCTAAGTGGATTAAGAGTAAGGATCAATGTATTTGGTTGATTGATTATGAGTTTAAAGAAATCTTGATTCTCAAAGTTGGATTAATGAAGATGCAAAATTGGGGAATATGTTAGATTGATAACCTTTAGAATCGCCTTCTAGTCCAGTGGTACTCCGAGCCCATTGTAACTGGAAGGTCTCGGGTTCGAGTCCAGACATCTAAGCGGGGGAGGTTTTATCCAGTTTTGGGGTTTCTTCTAGGATGTTAAAGCGGGTCTAATCTAGAAGTCAGTACTAGATGTGACCCGAGATAGCATTTAAAAAAACAAATGATACGATCTATACTTAAAACCTCGACCACATGAATGCAAACACCAAACACGGCCACTAGCTGGACCTAGATAACATTTTGTTACAAGTCCTTTGATATTAATTTTTTTTCTTTCTAGTTATCTTCTAAAATAATACGGAGTCTGTCAATTGTTAAAAAAAAATATTATTTTCTAACGTTACTAAATATACACAGACAGTAAAAGACCATTAATTTTTTTCTTCTATTTTTGGGGTACGTGTTTCTCATAACAATAAAACAGTAAAAAAGAAAAAGTTCTTTTTTTTTACTTTTTTGTTGTTATAAAAGGCTTTCTTACTTTTCTTCTTTTTCATTGGTTATACAAATTTTGTATAAAATTGGTGGTGTGCACTCAACTCATGTAACATATCTTTTAGGCACTAAACTCAATACTTTTAAGTGTTTTTCTTTTAATTTTAACGTTGTCATTAGTTTTCTGTATTTTTGTTTTTTTACGTAGTGCTATAGCAATACAAACTGTTATAAATACTCACATTATCTCCATGACAACGCGTATATAGAAAATCTAGTTGTAATTGTAATGTATAGATAGGTAAATAAATGAATTAAAGTTTATTTTGCATTTATTAATTTAAAACATCATTTTATGTTTTACTAAGTATCTCTTTTAACCTATATCTTAAAATAGTACGCTTTCATTTGGAGTGGAATTATAAGTTAAAGAGAGATTCAAATGAAAAGTTTGGTTTTGATAAGAAGGAATTTCAGTTATTGAATTTTGATTTAATAAAAAAAGGAGGGGTATTTTAGTCTTAGTCATTTTTGTTGACTTTTTATCTAGGGGCATTTACATATATCCCCCTACTAAGTTATTTTATTACATATTTATCCAAACTTAAATTTTAATTACATATATCTCCTTTGTAAACCATATATATTACATATTTACCCAATTCATTTAAAATAATTTATTAAATGACTATTATACCCTTATTAACATTACATGTTTATTTGTCAAAGAAAAAAGAATAAAAGGTTTCAAAATTATCATCCATATGAACACTTAGCCCCAAAAATAAAATCCTAATGATTCCAGCCAAATTACAAAAACATTTTATGATTAGAACGGAAAGGGAGTTAGATTTAAACTGGAATCCATTATCTTGGAAACAACCTGCTGTTATGAAAGAATGGATGCACATAAACAAATATTAAAGCTACGTATATGGCTTCAAATTTGCAAAATAAACAAGTATATCTGATCACAAACATAGTGTCTTAATTATCTTGGAAAATAGATTGAATATGTTTCTCATTCCTCAATATATAAATAATAGATCAGAAACAAAACCCAATAAAATTATTTTGAAAACGCCCAGATCCAGGGAAACTCCTCCATTCCTAAAGAGCAAACCCCTGTTCTCGCATCTTACTGTGAGGAGGGAGCATGGTCCATCCAGACTAGATTCCTTCAACATCCTCTCCAAAATCGTATATCTCATTTAACTCGTTTGAAATCGAGATTAAGGAAGAATAAACGGTGACGGCTGAGACTATGGATCAGGTCCTATTGCAAAAGTAATCCATACGGATCAATAAGTCTACCTATTTTCATGGCTGACTTTTTTCTTTTAATATTGATTTTCTTTTTAAAATTAAAAGGGTAGATGGGTAATTTTATATGAAAGAGGGGATATATGTAATTAATGTTTAGCCTTGGGTATATATGTAATTAAAAGGCTTAGTAAGGGGATATATGTAAAATTCCCTTTTATCTACTTCCCCATTTTTTAAAAACATTCATAACATTCACATACGACATTATTTTTTTTTAAAGTTATACCATAAAACGAGCGTTTTTTATTTTTAAAACGCGTATAGTGTTGAAAAAAATTACTCTTTCGATTTTTGACACAATGTTCAGATCATTATGTCAAAATGTTCAGATTATTGTGTCACTGTATCAAAAGTATATATAGTGTTGTTATATATAAAATTTAAAAGAAAATTATTCTTTCGGTTTTTTACACCATATGACACAATGATCAGAACATTTTAACACAATATGACACAATGATCTAAACATTTTTTTATATATAACAACACTGTACGTGTTTTAAAGATAAAAGACGCTCTTTTTATGTGTAATTTTAAAAAAAATATTGTATCTAAGAGTTATGAAAGATTAAAAAATAGGGGAAATTTCATAAAAAGTCAAAAATGTCCTTCCATATTTTATTTTCTTTAGTTTTTCTCTCTAATTTTACAGAGGAAAACTTTGGGCCATAGATCTTCATTTTGATCGAAGATCTAATGGTTATGATTCTCTCTTATCATTCTTATCTAAACTAAACTTATCACAATAACCCCACCCTTATAAGTTATATTGATTAGTGTTTGAGTTGCTAAATTAATTAGCAATGACCTTTTTAAATTTATTATTATTTTTTTAACGAAACCTAATCTACTCTCTGAATACATCTAACATGTGTATGGAGGTGTTGTATTTGACAGGGCTGACAATTCGTGTCTTATCGTGTTAAACAAGTTAGAAACGACACGATTAACTTAAGTATCAAACATGAAAACGACTCATTTAACACTCGGCTTTGGTGGTTTGAGCGTGATAAGTATATGTTTTATGTATCCAAAAAGTTAAATGATGAACCCTAGAACACTAAAAAAAATATTATTCTTAAAAAAGTATAAAATTACATAGTGTATTTTTTGTTGAACAATTCTTATCGTGTGTCTGGTATCCAATTTACCAACCCTAGTATTAAATATTAATAAAAGTTTGCAATTGTATACAAAAAGATACAAAACGAACTCAATTAAGTATTGAAATAATTTAAAAAATATATATATTGAAAATGAGAATAATTACATTCATCGATTGATCTGGTTTTCTTCTTCTTCCTCGCCCTTAACTCTCACCAAGCTTACAACTTACTCTTATAAAAAAGTAAAGGGATCAAATATAATTATTAGATCTTATTAATAATATAATTAAATTAAACATTTTTCTCAATTTAGATAAATGATTTAACATAATAATTTATAATAAATCATCATCTATAAATTCTTAGAACCTCAAACAACAAGGTATATCTTGGTTTTTAAAGCTTCCAATATATACCAAGTTTGTGTAAAATCCCAGAAATCACACCCCAGAAGGTAATCTCAACAAATATCACGTATAGAAGTGTCCCAGATCTTTCGGAGTTCCAAACGTTGATAAAAACATGATCGCGTATCCAATTTACCTAAAACACGACAATAGTGTATGTTTAAAACGATATAAGTTGTTATTTGAAAGAAAAAACTTTTGTGTCTGATGGTTATGTTACCAGATTGTTATCGATACTCTTGTAGTACCATCCGTTTATAAACCCTGCTAAAATGCCTTGTGCTCCTAGTACAAAAACCAACATCGCGTTCATTCCAATCCATTCAAAGAGCAAAAATGGAGCGCGTTTTTCCCATACATCAATCTGTGAAATTTATCAAACAAACCCACAAGTTAGAGTTAAAGAATCAAGTTCGAGTTTGAGTATGACCAATTGATCTAAAAGTTATATTAGTTGAAATGTTAGATCGATTGATCTATTAGGTTGTAGTCACTATGAAAGAACATATTTTTACCTCTCATTATTTGTTATATTTTGCTAGTGTCCGTAATCTAAAACCATATATAATAATGAATGTGTTCATTACATGTGTTGCATCTCTAGATGGTCAAATGAGAGTTATTAAAAAGGAGAAATCAAAACCCAGAGGCCAGAGGTCATGGGTTCGAATCTCTGATAATGGTGTTCTGGTGTAATGCCGTTCAAAAATAATAATAATAAAAAAAATAAACATTGACTTTTATCCATTCTAACATTGACTTTTTCTCCCTTCCGGCTAAGGGTTATTTGATTTGCTTCTTACCCAGTAAAACCTCTTATAACTTACTCGGTCATAGTTTTTTTTCTGGTCAACGCGTTTGATTTCGCTAAAAAAATCTGCTTACTCGGTCAGGAGGTGCTGACCTGTGCCATTTAGCTTCTTACCCAGCCCCTTACTCGATCAACCTCAAAAAACCACTTGCCTCAGTCAGGAGGTGAAGATCAAACAAAGCCTGAGCTAGTCTTTTCCAGGTACATCTCTGTTGGTTAAGCCTATGTTGTCTAAGCCTATGTCGGCTACATTTCTTCCTACAACATTTTTTTAACGGCATTTGGAACTACTTCCCAAATCTTCAATACCCGAGTGAGCCTTTCTGAGACGGGATTGCAACTGTCCATACTGATTTTGACACTTTAGGCTTGGCTCACCCAAGAACACCATCAAGGAGGAAACTCACCACTTGAGAAAAACCGACCTTTAAGTCAAGTTTGATTTTTGTTTACGATAAACAAAAGTCAATGTTTATCTTGCAAAGAAAGCAAAGTCAATATATCTATTTTTGTGATTTTCCCTATAAAAACATGCTACAACATGCTACAAGTGGAATGAGTCAAATACGAAATAAACATGTCGTGCAAAAGTTAACCAATGTGTATTTTAAATGTGTGCAGCCTTACTAGGATGTATAGAGCTGAAAATACTACTCCTGCGGCCCCCGCAGTAAAACAAACATAGCTAATACTATAGAGCTGCTTGTTTATAGGAATGGCTGCATAAAACAAAGATACTTAAAACATAATAATAAAAATAATGGAACAAATACTCAATCACGAGTTATTTACAATGCAAAATATACTGATAGGATCAAATAAAAACAGTAATTTTTGTCTAAAAATGCCAAAAACACATATTTATTGAATATTTTACTTGAATTTATACTTTTTGTACTGTATTCAAAATACACTACAAAGAAATACAAATCCAGTATAAAAAAAATATAAATCTAGTAAAATATCACTAAAATATATATACCGTCAGTAAAGTGAAGAACAACTGCTATGATCATTAAGCCAACACCCATTGAGATCCATTGCTTTAGCCTCTCTACATGCCCCTTGAAGTGGATCAAAACATGTCCATAGTGGATGCCAATGACACCGGATAGAATTGCTGAGATTGAACTGTAAAACAAATCATGGAATATTGCATATACTTTTTGTAATTCCTATCTTACAGTTTGTTTGTTTCTTTATGTTCGTACCTTAATAGGCCTTCGGGTTCGAATGGAGCACGACACCAAGTAGGGGCGTCTGATCGGAGAGGACCTGATTCTGGAGAGTCAAGAGTGCAAGCCTGTGATTTGAGAAGCACGAGAACACCTCGAATTCATAAGTTTAAATCAAAGTGATGTATGAAGAATGATATGTTAGAGCATCCGTAATAATAAATAATAAGAATAAAAAACACCTAAAAATGTGCCTAGTTGGCTGTCACATTACACATTGTTTTAAAAACCTCGTCAATAAGGAGACAAAAAAACACCAAAAAATATTGCTATATCATCACCGTATTTAAAAAAAAAACTTAATTCTCCACATATATGACAAACTTCTGTCAAAAGACAAGAACAAGCATCCGTAATACACGGATTTTTTACCTAGTTGTGATATATGAAGAACGAACCTTTAACCGAATCCATACGGGTTGTGAGTAAAGATGATTGATGCCCCAAACTTGTCTATCAACATAACCAACCGCATTACAAGCAGGACCAAGATGCCCTCTCATACCACATTCAACCTATATGAACAAACACAAGAATTAACTTATATTTTAACTTTTTGGTAAAACTGGATAGGCGGATTCACTCTTACTGTGAAAGTCTCTGATCCAACGTCTTGATGTATGGTAAAACTCCAATTCGGCACGTATAGAGCAAAGGTTGTGATCATATAAATAAGAAACGCGATGAGCCCTCCAAGCCTAATCTCAAACGCGATATACAAAGCAAAAGACAAAATTACCCTCCAAAGAAAAGTTAATTACATTTCATGAAATATTAAAAATGTTGGATTTACCATTGCCATCTAAAAGCGGTAAAAATGGAGAAGTAACCGGGCTCTATGACTGTTGGTCTGAGCTTTGCGGTGAAAGTTTCTATTAGAGCTACAACCATGTACACCAATGCTATTCTCTGCGAAAAACATGACATTATCGGACCACCAACATTGTTCGTTTTCAACCCATAAGATAAGAGCACGGAGCAGATTCCATCCGGTTCCATCGTTCGATAATAGATATTGAGAATACCTGAAGGATACCACACCATCTAATATTCTTCATGTCTACTCCATAACTCAAGTCATATGGTGCATGAGAGTACCCTCCTGCACAAAGTTTTAGTTGCATCCTCATAAGAATATTTCATGTAAAATTATCAAAACATACACACACACACTTAGGCTAAGTGTAATATCTACCCCATATTTTTTCCTTTTATCTCAGGGTCACGTTCCCACCTTTCACATTTTACCTATGTAATACTCACCCCGCACCACCCTTCACTTTTTTAATAATAATTTAATGGAAAAGTAAGAGAGGGTTAAATTTTGAGAGAGTTAGATAATGATACCACAGGTAATAATCAGGATCGAAAAATTAACTCAATATTCCAATAACTGGGACCATTTACAAAGACTCATTAAACCTCTATTCATACTTATCCTATACCTTGAAAAACAAGAAATCTAATTACATACAATCTAGACAACTAAATATAATAATCAAAGAATCAATATCGTAACCAAAAAAACTAATTAAATAATTAAATCTTATTCTAGTCTAATCCTAACTCAATTAAATAACCAATCCCTAACTATTGACTAATTACAAGATTAGTCCAACATTAGAGACAAACGAGGGAACGACTTGTAAGAGGTTTTATCACCACATGTGGATTAAAAAGTACGACAAAGATGGGGGTGTAATGGTGTTCCCACACTAGGCCGCAACACACACAACATCACCCCGCACATCTGCGGCTTACCCATTACGTATAAACACCCGTATAACGATTAGCATTACCTTGTAAAATAATTCCCCAAAACAACATCTTCAATGTTCTTATGATGATCCTTCTCACTGTCTGCTTTGTATTTGGAACCCTCTGCAAGGAACAAGAATTGTTAAACAAAACGGAAGACATACGAATAATCTAACTAGGGGTGTTCATTGTAGGTTTTGGGATTTAATTTCTTGGATTCACCAAGTCTCGCAGTTTCAGATAGAATAATTTCAACGTTAGAGTATTCGGTAATATCCTGCGTGGAGGGCTCACCACGGCGCAATCCAGGTGCGCCCCCCCCCCCCCTGCACCATCACTGTGTGCGGCCTCCAGGCGTGGAACAAACCACACGCGTTGTGAGGGTAAAATTGGACAACTGGGACGAATTCTACCGTTAGAAAATAAATAAGTTTTTTAATTTAAAACACCTATTTAAACCATCACATTTCACCATTTTCCCACATCTCTTCTTCACCTCTCTCAAAAAATTCTATATACTCCACCTAAATCTCTCAAAAAAATGTATTTGCTGTCATCAAACGGATCAACGTCCGATTTCATCCGACGAAGCCACAAACAAGTTTATGAAAATGATGGTTCGTCGTCACCAACGGAGGCTTAATTCACGAGTGACTCGAGTAGCAACCTGAAGAGCTCGGCTCAACCGTGACCGTGAACTAGCCCACCAAAATCTACTTGGTGATTATTTTAATGACAACTGTGTCTATCCCGCTGCAGTGTTCATCAACGTTTTCGTATGAGTCGTGCATTATTTTTACGCATTGTTGACGATTTAATTATTTTTTTAGAGCTGTAAGTTTTTTTTCTTAATTTACTATGTTTCGTACTGATGTTTTATTTGTTTAATAAAAATAGTTGTATTTTAATTTCAATGTTTAAACTCCACCACACCACATGAGTATACTACTATGTGTGTGATGGATGCATGTGGTCCAGGCATCGCTGAAGTAGCCACCACACCACACCACAACACCATGAAATATACCACATGCTCTTATAATCGAAATTTAATCCGATAAAACTTATAAGTGAGATTATATCAAGAATAGAGGATGCAAAATTGTTATGAGATTTTGTGTTATCGTGATCAAAACAAATGGAGAAGAAAGAGTTTAATTGAGTATAATAGTCTTTTTATTGATGAAATTAAAAAAATGAAATTATGATTGTCTTTAAATAGAAAATGGAAATTTAAAGATTATATTTAATGATACTTAAATTTTAATGATTTATTTAAGTAAAATAAAAAAATAACTTAAATACAAAAACTGACTTTTAAATATAGAAACAAATACCGCGTTAGAAATTTCATCATCACAACATCGTACGGGTTTCCTAATCCGGGCATTGTACACATACAAATGTAACTAAAACAAGAAAAGGTTACTTCGTCGTTCCATGCAAGTTTTAAAGAGTCGTAAGACTATTAAACCGTTAAAGCCAAATCATGAACCAAACTGTATAAATCTTGACTTAACTTTGGCCGGCCGGTTAGGTCAGTTTCACGGCCGGGTTTATGAAGCCCCTAAACATTATAAATACATGTACCTTGAGAGCAAGGGCGATAGCGACACCAACAATAAAGAGAAAGAACGGCAACACAAAGTCAGCCAAGGTGCACCCGTTCCACGGTGAATGATCCATTCGCTCATACACCCCTCCAGCGTCATCCACCAATATCATTACGACAATTGTTAGACCTCGAAAGGCGTCCAATGTGGCAACCCTCTTACTCTTTTGCTTCATCATTGGTTCATTTGTTGTCATTTTGCTCTCCTCTTCTGTTTGATCCACCATTGTAGTTTTGGGTTCTTTTTCGGTCACAATTGGATCATGACCCGGCCCTTCTTCTAGTTTCTTAGGATCTTCCATACTATTGAAACCCATATCCTTTCTGTCCTCTAAAACAACTTTACTATTTTTTTTTATGTGTGTATATATATATACATATTTGGTGTGTGACACACACATACATACATATGCTAACAATGATTGGTATTTTAAGGGATGGGACGGATTTGGGCCGGTCGTTTTAATGGTCAAATATGTTGAAATGTTGATAAACAAAGAACTTCCAAATGCCTTATACAATAACATAATATATATCATGTACAAAGAATAATGTATAAAGGCATTTTAATTAATATGAGAAGTGTAAATAAGAAGCATCACAACGCTAACACATGGCATTGAAGCAGGACAAAAGATAAAATATATACATAAACCTATGAACACAATTTTTTTTCACAACCTTTATTTGTTTATACGTAACTTATGTTTCATAATTAAAAAGAGTGTTAGCTTTATCAAAAGTATATAACATGAATACATACTCGAAGAGGATAAAATACACGACTTTATACTGTAAACTTTAAAAAATAACGTCGTACAAAAAAGCAACCGACGTTAAAAAAATAAAAAGAACTTGAAAAAAATCAACGACTACAAGTTATTTCATTTTTACCATTCTAACCCTTACTTTCTTTTATTATACACGCATCAAATTCATCCATGGTCTTAACCCTTAATTATTTAGATCAAGGGTGAAGATTGTTTTTTATATTTCTCACATTAAAAAATTAAAAATCTTTTGTATATGATCCTTATTATATGTGTGTTTATTATTATTACGTTTTAGTGTTTGAAATAAGCATGTAGTGTAGGAGAGATGGAGAGGAAATAAATGTTTTTATAGGATGAATCTAAATATAACGTGACAGTTGGGGTACGTGGGCACGTTTGACGTAGAAATGATCATTTAGCGTTGAACGTGCTCTAAGCAAGTGTGTTCATAAACAATCACGATTTAACCGACAAAAGCACCCAAATGGAAGAAAAACAGATGTTAGTGGCGGCCTTGAGCATGTGCGAGATGTGCAGACGAAACATGACCCATCATTTTAGGGCCCATATTTAAAAAACTTATATATATGTAGTTCTTTTTAAATAAAACTTTCAAATGTTTATTAAAAAATTGCTAGTGAATCTGCACATTTTATCGGTTAACTACTTAATTAGAAATGTCATGTTAAAACTATAATTTCTTATGTTTATTGTTATAACTTATTTTTTGACTTATTGAAGATATTTTTTCGAATGTGACCATTTTTGTAAGTGGCTCGAATAGGACCCTTAAGTTCTCAGGCCAGGCCCTATCCGGTGTGGTTCACGGTTTGAAAAATCAAGGGTTCAGTTCACTGTTTGAAAGTTAGCTCGGAATTAACCGGCCTAGTAAACTACGTTCTACCTTTATTTTTTATTTAAATTTTGGTTTTTCGAATATATAGTCAACCTTACACGTTTGGTTTTGTATGTCTTTCACAAACTTGTTGAATCAATTGTCACATTGTGTGGATGATTGTTTTGGATTCATGGATTGGCTCGTATACAGTAAATTATGGACTCATACGGCTTTAGTAAACAGTCAAGTGTTTTAACGAAGTTAGATTTGTAATACTTAAAATCTATTTAATGCCCACACAGTTAGAGATTGGTGTTTTTAATGATCCTTTTATATTTAATATAATGGAGTTGGATATTTTCTATCATAACGAGCGGGATTATTTCTATCAAAACGAGCGGCTCACCTCGGCTAGAAATAATGATGTAAGTCAAACATTAGTTGAGGAAGAACGGAGTGTTTCCTTACAAAGAGAAGAATACATTCTCTATCAATATCAAGGGTGTTTGTCTAGACGAACAATTCCTTGGATGAAAACAAAACCTCAAATTCCTATATGGGCATACCCAGTGATAAGTCATAACAAAACGAACAATATTTTATAACGGTTTATTTGAGCTTTATATAAAAAAAATTGCCGGCCCTTCAAATATTGATCTATTCAGATTAACTAAACATGTGTATATTTAAAAGCAAGATTCACTCACTCTTAGCTGGTCATGAAAAGGTTTGAAAGTGAAATAAATTGTATTTTTTTATCTATTCCATTAAAAACATTTAATTTTTTATGTAATTATAAAATCACTCAATATTTATTTGCTGGTTCACTATCGTAAACTTATGAGGTTAGCAGCTTAATAACTCAACTTTCCTTTTTAAATTCCTAACTAGATTTGTTTACCGGCGCGTTACGTCTAAATCATTCTCTTAAGTGTAAATGGTTGTCACCTTTATTAGTTGATCTATATAATCAAATAATGGTAAAACATTAACTGTCACATGAATCTTAAATCTAAAAGGTTTTAGATCTAGAATTGAACCAGATAACTGGAAGAAGTTAAAGACATGATCAATTTGAAACGAAAATTCAAACTAAGTGCTTACGTCAATATACGATAAAATAACATAAGTTAAAAATAGCTATCCTTATAAAAAATAATAAACCTAAATAAAGACCAAATAACCTATCACGTATTCACGTGCACCCCAATGCCATTGGGTCGTAATAAACGAAGCTATTCAATTTGAAGCGAAAACTTAAACTGAAATGGATACCCATTGAATCATAATAAAAAATAAGAATAGTAGGCTAAACAATTTGGTTTTTGAATGCTATCCATTTCCCACCTTTTTGGGTCACTTGAAAGCCAATGAATATAAATTTTGGGTCACTTGAAAGCCCATGAATATAAATATGCTGAGAGAAGACCACTAAGATACAGCCCATGTGCATGTAAAGAGTTTTGTTCCTTTCCAACCCTCAATTCTCAATCTATAGCAATAGCACAACCCCCATTCAAATAGAAATTAAATTCGTTTTGGAATTTTTTTTTAGAGTAAATTGCAAATTTCGTCCCTGTGGTTTCGGGCAAATTGCGAAAATATCCAAAATGAAACTTTTTTGTATTATACACTCTGTGATATTAGTTTATTGCAAATTTAGTACAAAACACTAACTCTGTTAAAGAATCTCTGTTAAGTCCAGGGGTACTTTGGTCTTTTCATCTAAAGTACAACATATTAATGCTAGGTACAATCCCTCACTGCTTATAACTAATTTGAACATTATACTAAAGTTAAAGGACTTGTTATGTCATTTACTTAAAGTAATAAAAAAATAATAAATAAAACATATGAAGATATTTTGATGAGTTAATACAGTGCTTAATGACTTTAGGTTTATCACACCCCATGATCAACCATTACCATACAATCTACCACAAGCCCCCACCTCATCGCTACTAACAACACCACACCGGAGCGGACATTCGAAACCTCCACCGCCTTAAAACGTCGCCACCACCACTGATCTCGTTTAACACACCCTCCCACCCATTTTCTCGTCGCCACAACCACCGAACCACCATCGCCGCCACAACCACCAATCCTACACCATCATAGTCGCTCAGTGGAATGGACGAGCAATATATGACAGTGAGATCGAAGTATGTTCAATCAATAAACCATCCTAATCCGATAAACCTAAAAATCGAAATCTTCGAACACAATCGACCTCTCATCTGCAAAATCCTAAAAATCATGATAAACCTAAAAATCAAAATCTCCAAACACATCCAATTACAAACTGACGTAGGAAGTTTAACTCAACTCCACCCGCCTCCTGAATTCTGTGAAACAAGCCATCGAACAAAGGGGGGACATTATTAGGAGCTGGTATACTTTGGTCTACACTGAGATAGCAATCAACACAAAACACACCAAATTAACAACAAATTCTTGACTTGCTGGTGATGTAGTTGCGTGAGCGGCGGAGGTGGCGGAGATGTGGTGGCTACGATGGTGGTGTGGGTGGGGCTTGCCGGAATGCCGGTGGTGGGTTTGTTAAGAAAAAGGGGAAATTCATATACATATACATATACATATATATATATATATATTATATATATATATATATATATATATATTATTTTGATTAAATTACATGAAAGGCCCCTTAACTTTTAAATATTGTTTGTAATCAATTAAATGCATTAACAGATTGTACCTAGCATCAGTTGGTTGTACTTTAGTTAAAAAGACCAAAATACCCCTAAACTTAACTGAACTTCTATAACGGAGTTAGTGTTTTGTACTGAATTTTCAATAAACTCATACCATAGAGTGTCATGTGCAAAAAAGTTTCATTTTGGATGATTCTGCAATTTGCCCCAAACCATAGGGACGAAATTTGCAATTTACTCATTTTTTTATATATAATTAGTGATTCAAAATGATTCTCAAATGATACTGTCCCTATATATACACATAATTAATTTCCATTATACGTTTTATAATCATATAAACGTTCACCGTAATTAATCTCGTTATTATTTTTAATTAATAGTAATAGATGTTACGCATACTATTTAATCGTGACTAGATAATTAATAACTTAATTATCATATATTGTTCGTTGCACAAAGTGTAATCTTTTGTATCATACATTAATAGTAACATTGAAGTTATCCGACAGCTGGACACCTAAATCCAACAAACTCCCACTTGGACGATTCGTCGATAAAGTACTTCAACGTAGATAGCGTTGGATACCTAGATGCATCTCAGTGCTCCTAGCAAGGTATGACGGATGTCATCATTAACTAGTTCTTTTTGTTAATCAACTCTTTGATTCAACCAAATACTATAACCTATGATAACAGCACCAGTTATCCTCGGGTGCGAAAACTCTAGCAGTATAATTACTATTTCGATTGTTATACCCTGGAAGACAGACGGGTGCTCGTGTGGAGACCCGCAATCTGTTTTAAGAGACCGGGTCTAACCCAGTCCTCAACCGGCCATTGCTAACCTATTCGTTTGTTCTTTTTGTTGGAGCGTCGTTGAATTCTAGAAGATTCAAGTACCTAAGATTTGATGTCGTTGAAGACTCTACGTTTAGAGACTCGAAGACAAAGATGTTCTTGAAGAGTCAAGACGATTGTTCAACGATTTGAAGATGCTTTGGTTCGCATCTTTTGAACATTTTTGTAATGTTCTTTTCCTTGTATCTCTGTTATTTTTTTATATGGTATTGTATTATAGTTTTCCCAAATATAACGAGAGTATCGTTATAATTATTTTTGTAAAATTTTATCAATAAGTTTAATAAAAAGTGATCCAAATTCATAAAAAGATAATGAACATTTATATTATTTTATCTTGTGCTTATAATAAGAAAACTTTTCTCAGGGTACATTCACTCAAATTTTAAGAAAATCTCCATCTCAGAGTAAACTCGCCCTTCTTGTTCTTGATCTTAAACATGGATTATATTTTTCTTTTTGCTAAAAATCCCACCTATGAATGGGATCAATGACTTCTTCTTCTTTTTCTTGAGAGAATTATGTCTTTCTAACACGCTCGCATCACACGACTGCATCATAACTTGTTCAACCGGAGACGGCTTTGCAAATGTCACGCACCTCTTCTTCTGAAACTCGACCCCCGAATGAATTGTATTCACTTCAACATCTTGTATGAATTTAAGATCCTCCTCGACGACTTTTGAGCTCTCTTTAAGTTGTTGTAACTCGTCTTTGGTGCGTTCAAGCTCTTCTTGAAGAGAAGAAAGACAAGTCGCCATTAGAATGCGATCTTCTCGAGCTGCATCTAGTCTTTGCTTGGTGTCCTCTAGTTCTATTATGATAGGGGTAGGAATATTTTCATTTTCTTGGTTTCGTATCTGAATTAGATTGAATGAAACAACAAATTAAACAATGTTATGACAAAAATTTCATCATAAAATGAGTTATTGGATGTGTATCTACAAATATATAAGTTATAGTTGTCTTTAATTAATAACAATTTTGATGATTAGTTATACTTTATGCAATAAAATTGTTTGTTATGTACTTATGTTTGTTAACCAAAAGTTGTAGAAGTTTAATAAAATGTAATTTTATATTATTATAAAGTAAGAACTAGCTCCTTTTAGATCCATGTGGATCCATGAGAAACGATGCTTTCATTAACTTGAAAGCAATCTTTAAAAAATTAAAAGTTTAAAAAATTGATTACAAAATACTTAGTTCTTAAAAAATGAAATGAATAAAAGAATATCGTTTAATATTTTTATCAGTAGTTTTATTTTTAATAAATATTTTCCTTTTTACAAACAAATATATATGTATCGAGATTTCCAACAAATCCATTGTAATTAGTTTAGATGTTCTCTTATAACCAACAATGCATTAAGATCTAAAAAAATTTCTTTTTAAATACGACAACAATATATTCAGGTTAAAGATAATAAAAGCTATAAATTTTTAACACAATCTAAAACAAATAAAGAAACTAGATAAACAAGATTTACCTTTTCAAGTGATTTGTAAGAAATTAATCTTTCAAAACTACTACAGTACATGATTCACTTATAATTTCCATTAAAATTGTGAAAAGAAAGCGTAATTTGGCTTAAATTTAATATCTCTAAAAAGGAATTCAGATAATTTCGTGAAAATAAGATGAATTTCTGAAAATTTCGAAATAATTTTATAAGTTATGAATTTATCAATCTTCTCTATTCTCATATCACCTACAATTCTATATCCAGACCGCTAGTTAACAGCACTTACCTACCTATTTAACTTTTCAAACGTTAACTTTTTCAACGGCCATTTGACGTTTTGACGTTTTCACACAGCAGTTCGATTTTTTCATACGTCAAAAAAGTCATTAAGGTAATACATAGATGTGTTTGTGAAGAGCCATTTAACTATATGATTTGAATAGTTTTCATCCGCTTAGGTTTTGCTATTCAAAAAGGGCTTGCGGCGCAGCTTGTTGCCCGTTTGCCCCGTATGTCAGACTGAGTTGTAACTTTTATTTTGTAATATATTTGTGCTTTGACTAAAAAAAAAAAAAAAATTGAATATAAGCATGATATATATATGAGATTAGATTTGACGGTATAAGAATAGCTCAGTGTGGTAGAAATTGATTTGTATCAACTTATATGAAGTGAAAAGAGAATAATTAAGGAAGTAGTTAATTATATATTACCTGTTTGAGTTTGTTGGCATAGAGTTCCCCGGCGAGAACTCTATCGCCGAAGAGGGCGACTGCCTCCTTGACGGAGTTGAACGGAGCACTGGTGTCGATCTCTGATCTGCTCATCGATCGGAATGAATGAATGAATGAAAGTGTGGGAAAGAGGGTTCCAATTTGGAGGCATCATATGGACAACAGAATTGCTTCGTTTCTTCACAACCACTTATTCTGCTACAGTTGCAGTTGGAGCATTTTTATTTTTTATTGTTTATTGTTTCACTGAAGCTGCCGGTGTTAATTAGTGTACAACCAACGAACGATGTCCCTTAATTGCTTTTATACGTACTTGCCCATTTCACGCCAAAAAAATATTTCTATGATAGAGAATAGATATATATATGTATACTTATTCTTTGTTTCTAAATAGTTAATACAGACACGTCTATATTAGTTTTTGGGTTTTTGGGGCGTTTGGTTGACATGAATTTATGAGATTTTAATGAAATTGGAATTTAAATCTCTTTTCTATAACATGTTTGTTTGACTAAGGGGCATTTGAAACAACGGTATCATGGTGTTAGATAAGGTATAGTATTTCTATTTGGTATGGTTCAAAACTCATTGATGACAATAAAAAAAATAACCCGTTAAAAGAAATAACATGCTTAGTTGGGTAAGAAAATGAATTCAAATCGGAATTAATTCTACTAGATGTTATATAATACAAGTTATTGGTAAGGTAACTCTTGTATAACTCTTCAAGCATGCTATAAAAACAGATCTTTGTGTCTTTTTGTACAAGTCTTGAAGCACACCATAAAGGGTACTTCTCCTTCACGTGTCTTGAAAATTAAACAAATGTCATTTCAATTGCAGGGATTGTTCTTAGCCTAAAAGTTATGGTATAGCCGCAGGGTGCGAACTTTACCAAGTAGACCACAGCCACCTCGGGAACACCTCTGCGGGCTGTGCGGCACCGCAAGAACAATGAAAACCGCAGCCATCGCTCCAGGATGACCGGTTGGTGGTGCCCCCCCCACCCCCCCACCCATCTCCCAATTGTCTACATTTAAAAAAATTACTAACTAATATAAACAAATAAATACCAATCAATTCATACACATTTTTTAAAACCAATTCACACCATTTCACACCCATCTTTATACCAACTTTCTCTTAAAAAAACAAAAACAAAAAAATTCATCTTCATCTTTTTCAGACAACGACGCGATGGCTACTTTTTTTTGTCGAAGCTATGTATGTTGTTGCGCAAGAAGATGGCGAAAGTTCAAAACCAATTATTCGTTGGAAGTCGTTAAAAGAGATAGGCAAGAGGCTCGTGGTCGTCTAGTCACTGACTATTTCGCCGACGACGGACGGTTCAAAGAGAAAAATTTATCGTTGATTCCGTGTGAATAAGTCTCTCTTTTTACGTATTGTAAATGATTTGTCAAACCATAATAAATATTTTCGTCTTAGTTGAGATCATAGAGGTAGGAAATGGTTGAGTCCCTCACAAAACTGCACGGCCGCCGTGCGCCAACTAGCATACGGCATCACATCTGACGCTTTTGATGAATATTTGAAGATGGGGGAGAGAACTAGCATAAGACATCACATCCGACGCTTTTCATGAATATAAACATGGTTTCCCATGTATGATTGGTAGTCTTGATTGTATGCATTATTAGGAGTGGTCTAGTTGCCCAAACGCTTGGCGTGGACAATTCATGCGAGGCAATCATCAACACCCCACGATTATGCTAGAGGTGGCAGCCTCAAATGATTTGTGGTATTGGCATGCGTTCTTTGGAGTGGCGACTCCAACAACAACATCAACGTGCTTCAGCAATCCCATTTATTGAATGATCTTATTAGGGAAAAGGCACTCGAGTCGTCATTTGAAGTGAACGACACGTTCTACAATCACAGTTATTATCTTGCCGAAGAAATAGAAAATTATGGAAAACCCAGCACGGTCTTGGAAACGTAATAAGATCATGATCGACATCATATATGCTTGCATGATTTTACATAATATAATTAGTGAAGATGAGCGATTTGCAATTTGATAATAGGATCCTGAAGATGTTCAACCCGATGAGGTTGAAATTTCGCAAGAGATGATCGACACAAATATTTTGGGGATTTGTAACCACAATACACACGGGAGCCTCAGAGCGAATTTGATCAAACACATAGATTTGGTTCGGGACCACATTCCAAGCGACAATGGGCAGTCGTTACCCGTTACCCGTATGCAAGGGAGGGTTCATATGCTTACTTGTCAAGACTAAACCAAGGAATTCTAGGTTCTAAGATAAGGCAGTGTTTTCTAGATTTTCTTGAATTTACTAGCTATTCAAATGGGTTCCAGTTATTTGGGTTTTAAAATTACTCCCTTTGCAGACCCACAAAAAGAAATCTCCATCCTGACAGGTTAATCTATTATTTCAAAGCACACTTTTTTGTGTGGCCTACAACTACCTCCCTTTGCAACTAGCAACGCGGTTTGTGCTTCTTTTTTTTAAGAGTCGTTTAGATGTGTTTTTCTTTCAGTTGAGAACTTCGGTCTTCCAGAACGCGTTCTTTTTTAGTGTAAGGATTCATGTTTTGGTTTGCTTTTGATAAGTGTTCTATTAGATTTCATTTGCTTAACATGTTAGTTAATTAACAAACTAGCCTCATTTGTGGTTAGATTGTTGTTAGTTTGAGAAATGGGGGCATTATGATCTAAGCTTCATGTTGTTTTTGAGCTAAAGTTTATTATTTTGGGTGCTTTATTTCAATGGTTAAAATTCAAATAAATCATGATAAGCTGCAGTTGTGTTTTCCTATGTTTCGTTTTGTTGCAACATTTAGGTAAGCTTTATTACGAATTATTTGTTCATTTACGAATGAATTGAGTCTCGATATGATAAATTGAAATTACGTGTGGAAGACATGTGTCAATGGATCACAATTTGCCTAGGGGACGAGGTCATGACTACACATAGCCACAGTGCATAATTAAATCTTCGGTACCACTTGTTTGCCATGTATAAAAATACAATGTACTATTTGTTTATCATATACTAGTTTTTTTTATCCCCGTGTGTTACACGGGTGACTTTAAAAAAAACTATAAATATAATCATAATCTACGACAATTATATAGTTTTATATCTATATAAAAATTTCCCAGTAATTATAGGTGGGTCAGAGGTTTTAAGACAGTGGCATATAGACGGTGGGTTTCCTCTGGGATGGATGTGCAACACAGAGGGTTTTGGTTACTCGTACGGACTGCGGTCGTAACGTGTCGTGTGTAACATCGTATGTCATGATGAGACCCCCGGGTAACCGAATGTTTGCAGTTAAAAAAAAAGAAATCTAGTCACGAAAAATAAGGATTTTGTTTATTATATTGAAATTAAATACTTGGTAAATTTGAATTAAACTCAACTAAAGTAAAAAATAAAAATTATAAAATTAAATAGAATAAAATATTTTATATAACATGTATAATTCTTAATTAAAATATTATTATGAATAAAGTATTATAAGCATTATATCAAAGTATTAAAGTATATGCAATAAAGTATGTTATTATAATAAAATATAATATATATGCAATAAAAATATTATCTTGAATAAAATATTAACCTTAATATTAAAATTAAGTATTTGGATAATTACTAAATTTAATATAAAAATTTGTATTTGAATAATTACTTATTATATTTTAAACTAAATAAATCCTAATATGGAAATTTAGTATTTGGATAATTATTTATTAAAATTTTGACTTAATCCAAAATTTTGTGGTGATGCCAAGTGTCTTTTTTACTAATTAAAGTATGACCAAACTTTTTGTTTATTATATAGTATAGATATAGATATAGATAGATATAGATATAGATATAGTGATATAGATGTAAATTAATAAACTATATTATATATTATATTAAGTAATAAGTAATTAAATAATTGGTTATTAAATAATTTAGAAGGCAATAAATAAAAAGTTGGATATATAGGGTGAGGTTCATTGTAGACACTTTCGCATGTAAATTTTCACATGTGAAAGTTTCTAATTAATGAGAAAAAAGAAAAAAGAAAATTAATCACAACCATTAGATCAAGATATCTAATTGTGAAAAAGGGTGTCTACCTGTCTACACTTATGGGGGTGTCTACAATGAACTTTTCACTAAAGTTGGATATATATATCCAAAACTTTCCTTTTTCATATAAATTTATTATGATGATGTTGATTATCCCTATAATAAATATATTTTATTTTTTGTCATGGAAATACAAATAATTGATTAATTAGGGTGGTGATTATCCATACAATAAATTTTTTTTATTTATTGCCATGGTAATACAAAGCTAAAAATAAAATGGATGATTTGGGAGGAAAAATTAGTATGAGATGGAACATTATAATGACATGTGTCCAAAATTTTTTCTTTTATATTATAGTATATAGTATATGATGATGATATGATATGATAAAAATCCAGAAGAGAACAAAAGTGACACCTAATTTCCAAATTAAAAATCTCAACTCTTAAATTACAAACGTAACCGGACAATACTATAGTGTAGTCTACAACCTAGACTTACTAAATTTTTCGTTATGTAGTTTATTTTTTTTTTAAATTTTCGTTTTCTTTACGTAGTGTTATAGCAATGCAATTGTTTTATTTGTCTACGTTATTTTTTAGGCAACACACGCGTTATAAATCTAGTTCCAAACAAATATGATTATTCTTATGCATGCTTGTCTCCGATAGTTGGTTATAGTCTGCTTATCTAGCTCCTATATGCTAATCTTTTATCCCCTATATATTTAACAAGTTACAGACCCTCCCACGTGTTGCGACGGGTCTGCAATGACAGTGTTGTTTAGTTTTATTTGATCTGGTGACCCCTCCGTGTTTCGCGCCAGGCCACCAATTTACTCATCAGTTTAAGTAAAAAACGTTTTAATGTGTTGAAAGTATAAAACTATAAAAAATGTATTGACTAAAGTCGAAAACTCTAAAAGTATACTAAAAACGAAAATAGAAAAGTTAAGGAGTACAAAACATAAAAGTCTAAAAGTTTTGTGTTGAGAGTATAAAACTATAAAAAATATACCAAGAAAAAACGAAAGTAGGAAATTTTATGGGAATAAAACGTCAAAATATTTGTCTAAAAGTTGTGTCGTGGAAGTATAAAACTATAAAAAGTATACTAAAAAAATGAAAGTAGTAAATATTAGGGGAACAAAATGTCAAAATTTAAAAGTTGTGTCATCGAAGTATAAAAGTATAAAAAAAATCATCGCCTAAGTCAAAAATTCTAAAAGTATACTAAAAACATAAAGTAGTCTAATAAAAACGAAAGTTAAAAAGTTAAGGAGTATAAAACGTAAAAGTGTAAAACTCTCGTGATGAAAATCTAAAACTATAAAAGTATACTAAAAAACGAAAGTAGAAAAGTTAAAAGTTTCGTGGCCAAAAGAGAAGACCACAAAACTTAAAACAAAAAAACTTTAAAAGTTACAGGGTAGAAAACGTAAAAGTATGAAACATTTGTGGCTAAACTATGAAAACCTAAAGTTACTATTCCGTTAAAAAAAACGTAAAACTTTAAGGGTAGAAAATGCCAAATTACCAAACTTACGTGGCCAAACTATGAGAAATCAAAAAGTAACTATTCCTTTCTAATTATAAAACGTAAAAGTCTAAAAGTCTCGTAACGAAAATATAAAACTATAAAAGTATACTAAAAAACGAAAGTAGAAAAGTTAAAAGTTTCGTGGCCAAAAGAGAAGACGACAAAACTTAAAACAAAAAAAAAACCTTTAAAAGTTACATGGTAGAAAACGTAAAAGTATGAAACATTTGTGGCTAAACTATGAAAACCTAAAGTTTACTATTCCATTAAAAAACGTAAAACTTTAAGGGTAGAAAATGCCAAATTGCCAAACTTACATGGCCAAACTATGAAAAATCAAAAAGTAACTATTCCTTTCTAATTTCTATTGTAATACATATAATTACAATTAGTTACGTTTGGATCAATGCTTTTGACATCATAACTTTAAGGTATCATATCCAAAATAACAAACCCTAAACACCCTTCCATGATCTGTCGTTGGGTCATGAAATGACTAATTAACCTAGATAGCTTATGTAAGTTAGGTATTGTATTCATGAAAAAGATGTAGTTAGTGTTATACGTTATGTTAGACTATTTTTACTAAATTAGCTAAATTACTTAAACTGAAAGTTGGATGATTGATTGATTGTTAAGGAAAAATTAAAACATGGATTTGTGAACAACTAGATTTTACTACCCGCGTTGTAATAGTGCGGCCACAAAAACAGTTGCATTGATATAACACCACGTAAACAAATGAAATACTAAAAACACGTAACGACCCAAACGCTTGAAATATCAAACCTATGACCTAAAAAAGTGTTATACGATTGTACATATCATGCCACAAGCTCCCTTGCTTTATTCGTTCAGATTGGAAATAGAAAGATACGAAATTAATATTTATACTACACGGCTATGCCTATTACATCATCAACTTAACACCAACTCATTTGCTAAACAGACACGACTATACCCATTAGACCACAAAATCTGTGTTAAATTTGCCACGGTTGGATAAAAATAGATGGATAAGAAAAAAATATATATAATAAATTATTGTGCCACGTGATATCCACCTAGATCGGCATGTGATGTGGCGCTACTGGATGTAGAATTTACTGTCCTAACACATCTAACTCTGTTTTTAAAAGGGAATATGTAAATTTGTTAACACTTGGGGTTTAGGTAGCATAAAATAATATAAAACACGGTTGATTATTAAAAGACCATTACATTGATGTAATTTAGTTATCACTTTACATAAAGGAATCACACTAGGCCAGGTAATCTAGTGGTATTGCTCGACACTCCGAAAGCAAATAAAAGCACCAACTAAAATGTTATCTCAATGCGATTCAATTGGCCTTATACACTTAATCAATAATCAAGGGTTAGTGGTTCATCAACCAATGGCCAATAGCTAGCAATTAGGTCTAATATTTTTTTTTTTTGGGAACGGACCATTCCATTAGAACAAGGCAACCATAGCAAGACGCTACGGAAGCAAAAACAATTACAAGGAAAAAGAGAACATTACAAGTTGAAAGAACTCCAATCTATCCATTTAAGACTATCCTCCTTACAACGGTATTTAAACCACAAGAAACTCCAAGTTTTGATGTCTCTAATGACCGCACTCGTTGATGGCTCCAAACCTTCAAAAACGACTTTATTTCTCTCTTTCCACAAGCACCAAACACTCGAAAAAATCACCACCGAGACCGCCTTTTCTTTTCTGCTACATACCCGGAACTCTTTATTGTCTTCCAAAATATCCCTCGCCGAGAAGAAGAACCACGGAGGAGCTTTTACCCATTGATTAACGACCGTCCAAACGTAGTTCGAGAACGAACACCCCGAAAAAAGATGATCCGAAGACTCCGATAACGCTCCACACAACGGACAGCTCAAATCAGCGATTGGAATGTTTCGTATCAGCAGTTGCTCTTTGGTCGGATTTCTGTTTAACACCGTACGCCACGCGAGCAGGTTGACTTTTAGCGGGACCCCCGGACACCTTTTTAATCTCCACTCAGCCCCACCGGTCGACACTTCCTGCAACAGCCTTCCTTAAACTTCTGATCGAGAACGTGATGTCATCGGAACCAATCCATTTCCACGTACCATTAATCTGAGCAATTAGGTCTAATGAAAGTCGATCGTTAATTGCACAAATGAACCGCACAATCTTGATTTCAATGATAATCATAAACCAAAATGAAAGGTGAACTCTACTAATCCTACCCCTAGGTTTAATCAAATCTTCGTCAATCATGATAACAACAATTCAAATGGTGTCACCTTCAAATCATTCATTAAAATTAATCTAACTACAAAATCTACAATACTCACTTTGTTCTAAGATGTAATTAAAAATAAAAACATATGAATGGCCTCCTGGTTTGGCTTCCTTGAATTTCGATGAACAGCCGCAAAAGGGAGGGTTGCCCCTCGCTGGCCATGCCCAGCCTCGTGAATACCCTCGAGCATACGTTAGTGGCACAATGGTGTCGCATCCCCCGGTCTTTACTTTTTCGGTTACCGATTTGGCGAACATACACAAAAAAGATTGTTATTCCCCCTTGAAACGTAAAGCGATTAATACCATTTTTCTCACGGGGTGTTGGTGTATTTGGCTCGAGAGAAATAATGTGATCTTCAATCGTCGGGTGCCGTCTATTCATAGGGTGTTGTTCGAAATTAAGAACCCAAGTTTTCTTTTGTTTGTAAATCGATGTAAGGCCCAGTCTATTAGTTGGAGTGACTGGTTTTCTTTTCCATTTCAAATGTAATCGTTTTGTCTTGGCCGGGCTCTAGCTTCTTGCTAGAGTTCCTTTTCCTTTTAATGAATCGCCGTTCCAAAAAAAAAATCCGTACGAGTTCGCTTTGATTCCCTATATTTTTCCTTTGGATTAATTCAGCCCACCAAATGAGCCCATATAGATCTTTTAATCAGCCCGCCTTGTTTAATTTTAGAACCACTCAGTTCAGCCCATCTCCCACGAAATCATGCAATCATCAAACAGCAAACAACTCAAATATTGCAAACCAACGATCTCTAGCCCAATTGGCTTGAGGGAGGTACCCAAGACATTATAAATGGGAGGTTTTGGGTTTAAGTCCCACTTGTAACAAAAAATAAATAAATGGAGGTTACAGGTTGGGCCAGGGGGTTTTCTCACCAATGGTGAGTTTCCTCCTGATGGGGGTTGGAGATGATCGGGTGGGTGGGTAATGCCCCCGTCAGTGATCCAAATTTGCCGTTCAAAAAAAAAAACTCAAATATTGCAATTTAATTATGTCACATTAAAACGAGTCCGGTAATTTTATATTTAATCGATATTTACGGGGAATACGAATTATATATTTCTTGACCACTTATTATTGCACATATATATTTAAAGAATTTAATGAAATTTCAATGTTTTGTCTCTGTTTTTTTAATCGTAAACACACTACTTATAAAACATTCAATATAAACAAACTTGAAATAACACAAGAATAAGAGCCCATAAGTATGTGTGATTTCATATCATATTTTTCTCTTTTAAAAAGAAGGGTTGAATACGATATGTATCTCTGAGATTTGGCTGTTTTAACTAAGTCAGTCTATTTTTCAGATTATTAGAAAACTCGTCCGAGGTTTTATTTCGTTGTCAATTGAGTCCATGGGACTAACGCATTTAGATTTTTCTGTTAACTCTAAGGACACGTTAGTCATTTCACACATGACAGACTATTTATGTAAAGTTATAAGTTATTTAAAACTATATTTGTAACTAGGTTAGTAACCCGTGTATTACACGAGTTGAATAAATATTCATAATATGAGATAACTATAAAAAAATAAAAGTTGATATGAGATTTAAAAATTATAAATGATGATATGAGATTTAAAAATTATAAATGATATAATTGTGAGATCATACAAAATACTTATTTTATAGTAGTTAAGTAAAAAGTATATTTTTTATAAAAATAGGAAATTAAAGTATTTCATATATCACGGTTGAAAAATAAATTGCTTAATGGTTTACTTTAAAGAGGTGTTAACGATTACAATAATAAAAGTTATTATTATTTATGATTACTTGAATTTTCCGAGAATGTTAAAAGATAATTAGAAATGTTGAAGATGATAATTGAACCCATAAAAGTTATTTTTTCAGAATATAAAAGGGTGTTTGATAATTTAATATTTTAATTGAATAAATCAACCCAAATATATAAAATGTTAATGAATAAATATTAGTAACTATAATTAAAAATTCAAAAATTGACTGTTACATCTCTTAAATTTGAAAATTCAAAATAATTTATGTAAATTTGGTAAGTTAGTTAATAAATAATTTATGTCAAAATAGAGTTAATAAATATTAATAACTATCTATAATTAATTTTAGAGTAAATTACTATTTGCATCCCTGAGGTTTGGTCATTTTTGCCACCTGCATCCGATTTTTAAATTTTTAACATATCATTCCCTAACGTTTGCATTTTGTTGCCATCTGAGTCCCTCGGACTAACAGGGTTAATTTTTTCTGTTAAGTAGAAGGGTATATTAGTCATTTTATACATCAGGGGGTGTTTTTGTAATTTTTGTTAATTATCTAAATCAAAACTTCAATTTTTAAGGGGGGTTCTTGTAATTTAGATAATTGTTAAAGTCAGCACCCCATTTCCTTCTCCCGTCACTTCACCCGGTCACTACCAACTACCGGCGGTGTGCGGTGGTTTTTCCGGTGAACCTAACCCAGCCGCGAGTTCCTTTCGTTTCGTGGTAAGAAATCCGATTTTAGGTTCGGTTTTATATAATTTTTGGGTTTTCAAGAGTTAATCCTCTTCTAATTCCCGATTTTGATGTTTTTCCGGTATAATTTTCGGTATAATTTTCGGTTTTGTATAATTTTCGGTTTTGTATAATTTTTGGTTTTTCCGGTGAACCACCCATACCGTCTGATGGGTAAAACCATCACTCTGGAGGTCCACCCAAATCAATCAAAGGCAATACCAAATTGATGTACCAGTTTAGTTTTAATAGGCTAAAATGAGATTTCAACAAATTCAAGAATTTCATCCTAAATTCCTATTCAAAACAATAGCAATTAGTAATTAGAACACAAACATAGCATCAGGATCATTAAACAGTCAATATCAAGTGATCATTAAACACAGTTCTTCACAAATTGATGTTTGAATCAGAAATATACCTCCGGCGGCGACCATGGCGCTGGTCGAAGCTACCAAGGGGTGGGGGCAACATCTAATGAAGGAGAACCCACTCGAATTCATCCTTCTCTTTCACCAACTCACCTCTCCGATCAATTCGAGTGTCGATCGAGTGATAAATTCAAGTTCTTGAATGTTGGTCGGCGGACGATTACCCACATGTGGTGGCCGGCTATGGTCTTTGATTGTGGTGGAAAGGTTAAGGAGAAGATGGTGGACTGGTGGTGGCGTTAAAGGGTAGGGTGCAAGGGTTAGCCGGCGGTGGTGGTGTTGATGGTCGGCGGCGGTGGTTTATCAGTGGCAGGGAGAAAGGAGATGAGATAGAGTTGGAGATTTTACATCTTTTTTAGGTTTTAACTTTTTTTTTAATAAATTACAAAATAGTCCTTTAAAAATGAATGGTTGTTAAATCGTTTTTGAATAATAACATAAATAGTCCCTGATGGGTAAAATGACTAATATGCCCTTAAAGTTAACAGAAAAATTTAACTCTGTTAGTCCGAGGGACTCAGATGGCAACAAAATGCAAATGTTAGGGAATGATATGTTAAAAATTTAAAAATCGGATGTAGGTGGCAAAAATGACCAAACCTCAGGGATGCAAATAGTAATTTACTCTTAATTTTAAGTAAATGTAATGTTGAATTTTAGATTTAGAAAGTTTAAATATTAAATTTGGAAAATTTAAATTCTTAAATGAAGAAAATTAAAGATTGAATGTAGTATTGACAAGTGGACAATGCTTATGTGGAGGCCCTAGAAAAATGACATGTGGCACCCAAGTTATTGGTTTATTAGAATGAAAGATTAACCTAAAACCCAATGTCTTCCCCTCATCTCTGGTGGCACTGACCCATCGATTTCTCTGTCACCGGAGCTGGTGGTCGAGGCTGTTGAGGGGTAAGCCACGCCGGACCAACCGACGTTACGACTTTCATTCCTTGCTCTGCTCTGTAGCATCATTTGCAGATACTTTTGCTTCACAATCCGCACCTCTTTCAACTTCTGAAACTACAAAAAACAAATTACAAAATTTAACGAAACTGTAGAAATATCGAATGTTTCCGGTACACCAGAGCTTGAATCGATGAACAATACTCTCTTAAGCGGCTTGAAGATGTTGATAATGGAGTTTAGGGTTAGGTTGTGGAGCGACATGAGTTTTGTTAGGGTTATAGTATCGCGAAGCAGCTTCTTGAATCATCCTCATCCTTGTAACTTCTCAGATGGCCGCATAAAGAAGATCCAAAGAGTGTTTCCAGTACATCGGAGTTTGAAATAGTTGAACAGTACTCAATTTGGAAGGATGGCGGTGGTGGCACAAACCGGTGATAACCATGGTGATAACCGGTGATGGTAGCGGTGATGGTAGACGGTTACGGTGGTAGACGGTGGTGGCCCATCGGTTTTGGAACATGGCGACAACCGGGGGTGGTAGCGGTGATGGTAGACGGGCTGGTAGACGGAAACCGGCGGTGGTTTAAGTTATATTTTTATTTTAACTTTGCAGAAAAATAATCAAGTTGTAAATGTGTTCCAATTAGGTCACTCAAGTTTCAAAAGTGTTTTAATTAGGTCACTCAACATTCATTTTTCATCAAAATTAAGAGTTTTTTCATCCATTTCATAGGTAACCGTGGTGATAGTGATTTTCATTTATTTTTCCCTTTTATTTAAGGCTAACGTCGAGTGACAACATGGATTTTTACATTTTTTTATTTTTAATGTAAATAAAGTGTTTTTTAAAAAATCCGACCCCAACATCTTGTGCTTTATTTTTTTTCTTGGCACATGGAAAAAAGGACATGGCTCGATTTGAATGTTAAGTTATGTAATTGGGACAAAAACGATACAAGTGACCTATCTGGAACACTTTTGAAACTTGGTTACTTTTCCAGTGAAATTTCCCCTTTTTAAAACTACCTAAATAATTCAAAAATAGTCTCTAATCTTTGTAATTTACAAAAGTAGTCCTTAATGTATAAATTTACTGAAATACCCCTTCTATTTAACAAATAAAATCTAACTCCGTTAGTCCAGGGACTCAGCTGGCAACGAAATACAAACCTCAGACGAGATTGGTTAATAATCGGAAATATCATGAACTCAAGTAGTTAAAACAGCCAAACCTCAAAAAATCAAATCATATTTAAATTTAAAAGAAACATATTTATCTGATAGAAAACATTTTATAGTAAAATCAAATAAATTAATAAAGTGAAATGTAAATACAAATATTTTAATATTTTAATTTTGAGTGATAGATCAATGATTAGAAAAAGTTTGTCACTTGCTAGCTGTATGCGAAGGCGCAGTGGCAGATTTACTTGAGAGGTGGGGGGGGGGTGCTGGGAACCCCGTACAACCTGCAACTTCTTCATAAAAATGGTGTACAACCTGTAACTTTTTCATAAAAATGGTGGGATTTTGATGAATTTAGTCAAAGATGAGAGAAGTAGGGGGCACTATCTATTTTATATTAGGGTCCACTAAAGAAGTTAGAAAAATGGAAAGAGTTTTCATGTGGACAAGTAGAGCACCATGTGTTACTTCTACCTGCTTTCTTTTTATTAGTTAAATATTTACTATTTATTATTTAAATCACTTGTAATTGTTACTAAGGAAGATGTGATTGAGTATTTTCAAATGATGAAATATGATACTTTTTTTTCATGATATTTAATAAATGTTATTTTAAGTTTTATTTAATAATTGAAACCTTTTTATGCGTATTTATCGATTTTATACCAGCTTATTTTTTGATCGAGTCAAATTTTGCCCCCCGTGTAAAAAATTTATGTATCTGCTACTGCGAAGGCGTCTAGAACTCTAGACCATGTAAAAGGACAAAAGATACGAGTAAAAAGATAGGCATTTTTGGCGCCGTCTTTTCCATTTACCCAAGCTACTCCCCCCCCCCCCCCCCACAGGAAAATCCCCCTCGAGAATCCCATCCGCCGTCCTCAGACTTTGAGTCAACTCCACCCCACCCATCTCGTCCTTAGAACCCGAATCATCCTCCCCACCGGCCGCGCACATACCACCCGTAGTCGTCGGCAGCTCCACCTGAACGGTTGGCGTTTGGATGAAAATAATAAAAAATCTCGTGTTAAATGGGCTAAAGATGGGGATGAAAATACAAGTTATTTCCATCGGTTGTGTAATTTGAACTCCTTTTCTTGCATAATAAATGGGATTTCGTATTGGGGGAAGTGGGTTTCGGCCCCTAATGAGATTAAAAGGGTGGTGTTCTATTTTTTCAGGGACTGTTTCAAACAGCAAGAGCATCCTTGGGTCCCTATGCATTGTAATAATCTGAAAAGTATCTCAAAAGTGGAGGGTGAGATGTTGTTGGTGCCTTTTTCTAAAGAGGAAGTTAAAAGAGCGGTTTGGTCATGTGGTTTGGTCATTAGTGGGGTTTGCTTGAGGATGATATTTTCATGTTCTTTGTCAATTTTATGTGGAGTGGCAGGATTGGGAGAGGTTGTGGGTGTTCCTTCATTCACTTAATTCCCAAGTAGTAAGACCCTTCATGCTTGAAAGATTATTATTCGATCTCTCTTTTGGGATGTACTCCAAAGTTTATTTTCAAAGTTTTGGCGTTAAGGTAGAAATCGGTTCTTGGTTCGATCGTTTCAGAAAACCAAATGGCGTTTGTGGAAAAGAGGAGTATGCTCGAGGGTACTTTGATCATTAATAAGGTTCTCTCGTGGTTGAGAAAATCGAAAACTCAAGGTCTCTTTTTCAAGATTTATTTTAATAAAGCCTATGACTCTTCGGATTGGAGATTTATCTATGCGATTATGGAGAAAATGGGTTTCCCGTATAAAGGAGGTGTTGAATTATGGGTATTCTCGAAGCTTCTCGGAGTCAGGTTCGTGTGAATAGGTCTCCTACCCGGGAATTTCAATGCTTCCGCGACATTCGTCAAGGTGACCCTATTTCTCTGTTTTTTTGTTTATTATCGTGATGGAGGCTTTCCATAACATGTTGAGTAATGCAATGTCTTGCGGGTTTGTTAGAGGGGTTGTTCCTTTCTAAAGATGGGTCGATTTTATCTCACCTTTTGTTTGCCGATGACGCGATGGTTATGGGGCTTTGGTCTTGCATGAATGTGTTAAATTTAACTAGGTTGCTTCGGGCTTTTTACCTTACTTCGGGGCTGCGAGTTAATCTTGATAAATGGGGATTGTTCAGTGTTAATGTACCGGCTTTAGAAGTTGGAGAGTGGGCTGGAAAAATCGGGTGTAAGCAAGGGGTTTTCCCCTTTAAATATTTGGGCCTTCTTATGGGGGAGAATATGAAATTAATTAGGAGTTGGGATCCGGTTGTTGAAATCATTCGTAAAAGACTTGCTTCTTGGAAAGCTAGGAACTTGTCTATTTGGAGAAGGCTTACTCTCGTTAAGTCGGTTTTGGAGTGTCTTCCTTCGTATTTTTTTTATCGCTACACAAGGCTCCGGTGGCTGTGTTGAATAAACTGGAAAGTATAAGGCTCAACTTTTTATGGGGTGGTGACGGTCGTCCAAGAAAATCCATTGGGTGAACAAGTCTACGGGGTGCAATCCCTAAGGAGTTTGGGGGGCTAGGTTTTGTGCCGTTATGGGTTGTTAATGTGTGACACTCCGTCTTTTCAGATCTTTTCCTGACTTTAACTAAACTTAAATTGTTATAAATGTTATATGAACATTTATGTGATTGACTTGTGTTGACGACCTTAGCAACTAGGGTTTGTGTAACCAACATTACACGAGAATGCACTTAAGCCTAGACATTTGATATTCTATGATTTTATGTAAATCTTACGTTATGATTTCACATGAACATTTTGTCATTTTATGTGACAACTGCACTTATGAGTTTATGTGACATATACATATATGCACATGTTATTCTAGTATTTTATGTGACAATGTGTCACGTGGTTACACCTAACGTTTCTATTATTTTATATGAAGTTACACGTACCGTTACGATGTTAGATTCATCATTTTATGAAAACTCAAAATATATATTCATAAATTACATTCCTGATTTTATGTGACTTTGTCTCATGTGAAATGTTTATGACCTTATGTGACACATTTTATATAAATCGTTGTACGATTTCACGTAAACCGTTTCATGATTTTGTTTAACTTTTATCTGTTGGCCGCTAACAATCCCAACTGAGCATGTTCTTGTCACTGGTCTCAACTTTATAACTAATTTCTCTTAACAGTCCGCAATTAAAATTATTTAACTCCGATTGATTTGAGTTAAAATATTTTGAATTTCTTGCTTGGACCAAAGGTAAACAATGAAGAGGAACTAATAAGAACTCATTTCAGTTCTCAATTTTGTGTGTAAATATTAACAGAAAATAATTAGAAAGTTAAGACTAATAACAAAAATATTCTCAGTTAGAATTATTAGCGATAATAGATGAAAGATAAGAATATTAAAATCAAATTTTCCTAATAAAAAATACAAAGTTGTTGTGCAAAGGTGTGTGTAAAATCAACTAAAAGAAATGGCCGAGTGTACTTATTTATTCCTAATAAAAAATACAAACAAAGTTGTGGTGCAAACGTGTGTGTAAAATCAACCAAAAGAAATGGCGGCCATGTCAATAAATTAATGTTTGGGGTTTAATTTATGTATTAGTGACATGTCGGACATGTCAATAAAATTGAGTTTGGATATTATAATTATGAAATCAGATCTCAAACACTTTTGTATAGAAAACTTAAGCTTAAAGTAAACATTTGAGGTAATCGGTAGAAGTGAGTTAGGATTTGATATGTACAAATCAATTAGATAGTATTGTAAGTCTATTATTGTTGTAGAGATAATGCGTATATATAAAATAATTATATTGTTAAAAAGTCTAAAATGCAATGTTAAAGAACTCAAATATATAATAACTTAGCAACGATTTCAAAAACTTAAGCTTAAAGAAAACATTTGAGGTAATCGGTAGAAGTGAGTTAGGATTTGATCTATACAAATCAATTAGATAGTATTGTGAGTATGTTGTTGTAGAGATAAAGTGTGTATATAAAAGAATTGCTTGTTAAAATGTCTAAAATACAATGTTAAAGAACTCAAATATATAATAACTGAGCAACGATTTCAAACAAAAAATTATCATAAAGAACACCTTTTTTGTTTAAAATAGCAACATCGATTATGCATCTTTCATGAATATTATTTCAGGTTCGGTAAGCATCTTTTTATAAATTTTTTTATTAGTACATTTTTTTAAAGAAAAAACGCTTCTATTTAAGTTATACAAAACATTTTTTAAAAATCTTTTTGTGGAGGATAATAGTCAAACAAAATATTTTTTTTTCATTTTATATACTACAAACTTAGTCATTAACTTTTTTAAGGAATATTTTCTTTTACATAAATTTTTTTAAATCAATAGGATTAGGAGTAAAAAATAAAGTTTCTAAGAAAATGTCCATTTTTATAAATATTTTTTCAAATCACCCATTTTTAAATACGTTTTCCACTAACAACATTTTGAAAAAGAAACTCCTACATAATGATTGATACGGGTCAGGTGGATTCGGCCCAACAGGGGGGTGGTCCGATCGAGACAGGTGCGCAAGGGGAGGAAAGCTTCAAAAGTGGCTAGGACCCGGTTCACGTTTAGAAGATCCGACCCGAGATCATTTAAAGATTATTTTAATTTTTGGTGTGTTTATCTTTTCCTAAAATAAGTAAGATTTTATCTCCATAATTGTCTTTTCATTCTTGTCTATTTAAATCTTGTAGAACTCTTGGTTTTGGGTTGTTAAACAGTTTATTGAAAGTTGAGTGTTTTCTTTGAAAACCCTAATCTCTTAGATAGTTCCGGTTGATCGGATATCGACCGTCATTGATAACTTGGTTGGCCAAGCACCTCCGCCGCTAGATTTAGCCTAGGGTTTCTTCTATCTTCACGTTTCCGTATCAATGATGTTAGAAAAAGAAAAAAAATTATTAACTAGACACTATTACATGACATGACATGCAACCAATGAAACCATGTAACCTAATAACTCTAGGTATAATGTTATGATAATTACTCCTTGATTTTCCAATCTCCTCAACCTTTTAATTTTATATAGTATAATATTGTGATAATTATTCCTTGATTTTCCAATCTATCAAATCGAATATTTTATATCGTTTATCATAGTCACCGCCTTGACTTTATGAATCATTCCCAAGGTAATAACCTAAGGCTACCCGTAGTGGGCTTGAAAGGGGGCTTGAAACTGGGTTTAGCGCCCCTTTCGCGCCCCCTTAGCGCCCCTCTCCACTACTACCCCGGCGCGAAAATGGGAAATGAGGTGGAGGCGTGGGATCTTTCACGCTGGAAAATGCTTGAATTGTGGTCAAACTAGCCGTTTCCAACGGCTAGTTTCTTCATTTTTTTTTTCTTTTTTTTAACTCATACATCCTACTTATATATATATATCATTCCTTCTATATTTTCAAAACACAACCACCATACTTCTCTACTCTCTTTCTTTCATATTTTTTTAAAAAAACCTCTAGCCATCAATTCATCATGAGTGAATCGTCATCTTGGATGTACACCGCGGGTGACGACGAGGAAGACACCGCCATCTCCGCCGCCATCGATTTGTTACGCCGGTCTAGGGAGGCTCAAATCCCCCGACCAATTGTTAGACGATCGACTATTGAGCGGGATCGTATAGCGGCCAACGAAAGATTGATGAAGGATTATTTCACCGAGCACCCGCTCTACGACGACCCAAAGACGTTTAAGACTCGCTTTCGTTTGAGTAAGCGACTTTTTTTACGTATAGCAAATGATTTGGAAGCCAACTTTACTTACTTTCAACAAAGACCCGACGCACGTGGACGGCTTGGTTTCACTTCGATTCAAAAATGCACGTCGGCGTTACGCATTTTGGCGTACGGCAACACGACCGTTGGATTTGGTATGCTACTTTTGGTGTAGCCGGTTCCGCGAATGATATTAACGTTCTAGAAAGTTCACAAGTTATCGAGGATTACGTGTCGGGGAGGGTGGTCAAGGCTTGTTTTTATGCGAACGGGAATTACTATCCTCATGGTTATGTTTTGGGTGATGGTATATACCCGGAGTATTCGTTTATCGTCAAGACTTTCAAAGATCCACTTGACGAGAAAAGGAAATACTTCAAGAAGGTTCAAGAGGCCGCGCGAAAGGATATCGAGTGTTGCTTTGGGGAACTTAAAAAAAATGGCATTTTATCAAAAATCCTTGTCGGTTGTTGACGAAGGATAAGATGAAAGACTACATGAGGGCTATCATTATATTGCACAACATGAACAAAGAAGATAGAGGCAAAGCGATTTGTCCCGATCATCGACCCGAACATGTGGTCGAATTACCGTATGCGACGCAAGAAGAACGTATTGCAAACTCTAGGGCGATGCGTTCGAGAGAAACTGATAATTGTCTCAAATACGATTTGGTTGAGCATGCATGGTCGGTTCGTCCGTTCGATAATGCTATAGTCGAGATCGAGGAAAATGACGACGAAGACGAAGCGAATGAGGGCGATGACGAGGATGAGGATGATTACGACGACGTCCAAGATGATGATTAGCATTTTTATATGTTTTAAAATTTGGTGTTGTTTGTTTTAAAATTTGATGTTGTTTGGTTTTTTTTAGAATTAATGTACTTTTTTATTTATCATATTGTCTTTTTATTTTTAAAAAATGTTTTTTTATTAAGTTTCTAGTTTATTTAAAATTAAAAAAAAAAATAGTTTAGTCATGATTACATGAGGCTTGAAAGGGGCTTGACCATTACTCCACTTTTTCTTTCAAGCCCCTTGCCACATCATCGGACACATGTCGCTTCATGCCCCATGGTGGGGATTGAAAAATCAAGCCCATTACAAGTAGCCTAAGTACATTGATTTGCTTTGAAAAAAAAAACACTATTGTTGCTGTTGAGGTCTTGTCGACGGGTCCAAGGGGTCTGAACCTATTATTTTTCAAATAAACAATAATATAAAACCTATATCTCATGAAATATCTTTTCATTTAATGCAAAAAAATAAATCAATCAATTTTGTCGCTTGGTTGGTGAGGATGCATGCAATAAAACAAAAACGCGTGTCATCCGATAATTTGATAAAATATCCAAATAATTAACAGAAAAGTCCCACACGTAATCCAACCACAAAATAACCTTATAAACCAATTATCACCAAAGACTCAAATTCCACCACATACTAAAATGGAGGAAAACATCTACAACCTCTTCGATTCATATTGGTTCCAACAACAAATCCTCACTAACAATCGTATGTTCTCCAAAACTCACCACATTCCAAACAAAGATTCAAAGCCCGAGGAGATTATAGAAATGAAAACCTCGATGAATTGCGGAAAGGACGTGGAGATGAAGGGTCTACTCCGATTTTGGGCTCATTCGGTTGCTTCTGGTGCGACCTTGCTGAGTCTCCCGTCTTTTAGGAGGAGAAGTGAAGAAAAACCGAGGAGTCGATGATGGTGATTCGGCCGAATGCGCGCAGATTTATAAGTATGTCGGAGGTTGTGTTACCTATTTTAAGGTATATAGGTTATGTGAGTTGTGATTGGTGGAGAAGTGACTTGTATTTCTGTTACTTCGAAAATTAGGTGTTCTAATTGTAATTAATATAATTAGCTAAAATTGTATATGCTAGTGGCATCCTCTTATTGATAAAGTGGTGCTGCGTGTTTATTTTGCTTGTAATTGTAATTAATATAATTAGCTAAAATTTTATATGCTAGTAGTATCCTCTTATTGATACTGCTTATAAGATTATCTGTTATGGAAAACTCGTATGTTGTGATACTGCTTAGGTGGTTTGCAGGTTTCGTCCATTGCAGAAGCACTCCTCTCCCTCGCATTCTTTTGTATCTGATTTATCTTATTTTTTTCTCTTTTCTCCGATCCCTCTTTTATTAATTAAATTTTATAAAAAAGTAAAAGATGATTAATGATGACGGTGGTATAGGTGGAAGAAAAAAAGTGATCGAATAGTGATATGTATAAATTATAATGAATATTTGATGTTAGGAGGAGATAAATATATGATGGATTGAAAACATAAAAGATATTCATAATTGTTGCTAGATTCAACATGTAAACTATTATACTAATTAAAGAAGCAACGTATATATACATATTATGTTAATAATAAAAAATTAATATATAATAATCTTCTGGTATTAAAGCATTTAGGTATTAATATATCAAAAAAAATTTGTTCTAATTATCTGCTTGTTGCTTATCAGAACCAAGTGATAATGTTCCCAATTGTTGGAATTTTGCTAAAAAAACTAGTGGAAAATGGGTTTTTTTCACTAAGTGTGAAAATGAGTTTTTCACCAATTTTGGACTAAAATAAAATACATATAACATAGGTTGTTGCCTTTGTATTTTATGGGTTTGTGTAGTACGTTGTGAGGGCTTTCCGAGGCATCAAACCACGTTCAAATCCGAGCTCGTATGAATGAGATATTGAGGCTCAAAGTTGAGGGTTCGAAGCTGTTAAAGCTGTGAATTTTAGAGATAATTAAAGTGGAACTCATCCCACATTGGTTGGGGGATGAAACAAAAATTGGTTTATAAGGTGGGAAACTTACTAATTATTGTTTCCTCTAGTATGACACATCTCTTGGACCCTGAGGGCTACCCTAACTTGCACTCGCACACGCACGCGCGTAACATGGACATATGACACGCAATGTGACACTTTGATGGCGCACTTTGCACTTTGCATCGCCCGAGCCGCTTGAAAGCCGCCTTATTGTTTTTTAAGTTCAACCGGAAGTTGGTCCGGTTGAAGACCAGGCGGACAGGTTCAAGCGGACCTATGTGGTCCGGGCGGAACTGAGTTTAACTAGAAAATAATCCGGTTGAAGTTCAAGCAGAACGAGTGAGACCAGGGATCCGGCTGAAGTTCAACCGGAAATGGACCAAGCGGAACCACACAGGTTCAACCGGAATTTCTTCCGGCTAAAGTTGGAACGGAGAGTTGAACCGGAAGATTGGTTTTTCCGGAAAACAGCTGTAACGCAGAGTACTTCCGGAATGACAGCTATGAAAAGCGCGTTTTGAGCTAATTAAGGTGATTCCGCGTTAATTAGAAATCAATTTGCATTAAAGACGTTAAATGCAAAGTTTGACTACGAATTAACTTTTGAGTGCTAAACAAAACTCCCCACCACTATAAATACAGCCTCATTAGTTGAGGCAAAGGACACCGAATTCCACACAAGAATTCTCTCTACCTTTCCTCTCTCTTTCTCTCATCTTCTTCATCGTTTTTGGTTTCTTCAAGTTTTGAAGGTATTTTCAAACATAGAGTTATCCCGGTCGTATAATACGGTTTATGAAATTGTACATTGGGAAACAAAACGGGATCTTTGGTAGACCCAAAAAAAAATTAAGGGACCCGGGTTTTGACCCGAAGTCTTCGCCAAAGGTTTTTCGTTTTACTTTTATTTCTACAAAAACTTTTTCAACATTTGTGTTCTTTTTCTAAACTTCTTAAATTCTTTCGAAATTTTATCATAATTTTACAAACTCTTTTGTCACTATACTTAATTTTCTCATTTAGTACCATTTCTTATTTCATTTGTAATTCTATATTGTTTGCTGATCATTTTTCTTTTTGTAATCTTACTGTAATTTTATATCCATTATTTCCTTGTATTGTAATATTTCCTTGTAATTATTGAAAGGAGTAGATGCAATTTATTTCTTTGTATTGTATTATTCATTTCTGTTGTAATCGTATTAAATAAAATATTTATTTTATTTATATTACGAACGGTTTTCCTACACCAATAACCTCTGTTGTTAATATGCTTTCTTTGCTTGACGGGCTTTAACGGAGGTGTATAGTTTGCATGGAACTCATTCATTCATCAAATATCTATCATAATTTTCGTTATTTATTAAGTTTAATTATAAAATAGTTATATACTGTTTTCGTTATTTTGACGGCGTAATATTATTTTTATTAAAGTAAATTACGTAGAAGGTCCTTTATGTTTTACCCAAATTTCGGAGTAGGTCCTTTAACTAAAGTAGTTACACCACACATCCTTTATATTTTATATTTGTTTCGGAGAGGGTCCTTTATTACTAACGAAGTTAAAATCATTCGTTAAGTTAGGGGGTATTTTCATCAATGCATTAACCCATTTTAATAAAACTTTAAAAATATAAAATATCCCATTTAAAACAATCAGATCCGTTCCCTCTGATTAGGCTCCAAAGGCATCTTCTTCCTTCTAATTAGGGCAACACTCTTATGACTTATCTCATCACCGGCTATAAATCTCGTCAGGTAGAGGAGACTGGCTCGATCACTATTTCCATCGAGAAGGTGATCTTCGATTCTTCGGGAGAGTTTTTTTTTGGTGGCATGAATTTATGAATATCCAAGTGAATGAATTTATGACATCGAATGAATAAACTTTGTAGGTGCGAATGAATATGATCCGTATGCAAAAGAGAAAGAACCGGCGAATGAAACAGTTTGACGTTATCAAAATTTTTGATTTGGTTATCCTTCAATTAAACTCAAATCTGAAACCTCCAGTAGATTCGCATGAAGAATCGAACATAATGGAACTAGAAGTGATGAGATATGTTGAAGATTTGAATATCTAAATAAGAACAACAATGTCGTGAACAAGAAATAGGAACTGTGATTTCATATTCTATTCAAACTTGAATAAAAATAGAATTAGATTGCAGCAATGAACTCATGTCACACAACCAAATCTAATGATGTTAACTTTGGACAGAAAACTACAGAATCAGAAATTCTTCCATTGATGAGCTTCGAAGAACAATGAACTGTGATTTTTGGATTTAAAAAAATGTGAGCCAAACACAAATTGAATATATCATTACACTCGTAAATCTATACCATAGTAACCAGACCATAATTAATGAATATTAGTCAAATTATTGACATTCAAATCGAAGAACAATGAAGAAATAAGTTGACCAGAAAAAGTCAACTCGATCAGATCTATCAAATTGGAAAAAAAGGAATCAGTTGGTCGAGAGAGATCTTTGGTGACCGATCTCATGAATTTTTGTTAGAAAAAGTAATCAGTAGGTGATCTTCGAAAGAGTTTTCAGGAACTTCTACTTCAGGCCTTTGTTTGCGGCTGGCGGCGGCGGTTAGAGTTTGACCCCTACGGCCGGTTGTTACTATGCTACGAGATCCGATGGATCCAGATACGGCGCGCTCCTGCTACGAGGCCGAGGATGCAGATTAAGGGGCACAAAAAGGCGGCTAAAATGACAATGAAGTCGGAGTTGAGATCGGGCTCTGACGTTGGCTTTGTTGCCGCCGTGGTTGTTGAATCCCGGTCGCTAAGCATTCTGAAATGACGATACATATATGTTAATTGTTGGTTTAAAGGGGAAAACGTATCTTCTGGCTTTTAGAAAAAAAGATAATTTTGATTTTATGAGTTTTATTAGAAGATGTTATTAAATTTTTAAAATGCCCTTTACTTAAAGGACCCTCTCCGAAACAAATGTAAAACATAAAGAATATTTGGTGTAGCTATTTTAGTTAAAAGGCTTGCCCCGAAATTTAGATAAACTATAAAGAACCTTTTGCGTAATTTACTTTTTTTATTATTTATTAAAATAAGTTTACTAAGGAAAAATGTATCTGTACATGTTGATAGAAAGATGTCGGAAACCTTAAAAGTTACCGACAACATTATGATCAGTGGCGGCTCCAAAAATGCAAAAACAAGATCGGGCCCTAGGCGAAAATAAAAACCGGGCCCTTATAATATAAAGAAAAAAAAAGGGAGTGGGTAGGATTTGAACCGGGGACCTCTAGGTTACACCTTTATATTAGTACCATCTGCACCAATGACTTTTTTGTTTTAATTTCAAACTACAATATATTAATACACAATTTGATGTATATATATATAACAACATATTACAAAACTTCCGGGCCCCTTAAAATCCCGGGCCCGAGGCGGTCGCCGTTCCCGCCCCCCCTCATAGCCGCCCATGATTATGATAAATATAAAAACATTATTTTTTATTTACTAAGTAAGTTTAATAAATAATAAATAATTTCAATTTTACATTATGTCAAAAAGTTATCGTAAATTATATTAAAATATTGGCAAATAATCTTCCAATAAAAAAAATACGTACATCTATTATTTTTGAAAATATGTTTAATTTTAAAAAATAATTATTTATATAGATGTCGTAGGAAAGTTGTCGAATATTATAATAGTTACCAACAATCTTCCGGCAACTCTAACAATACTATTAATTTCTATTACTCCTTAAAAAAGTTTAATAAACAAATAATGATTATTATAATTATTTCGTTTTATAACATTTGCAAGTTTTTTTTGTGCAACTTTATATGCACAATGTACATGTACAAAGCATGATTGTACAACTTAGAAGTTGTACTTTAGTGGTGTTATGTAACATGGTGGCCCCTGATATTTTAAAAACTCTTATGATCTTGCTCTTGCCGGAATTGATCCTAGCGTTCATATTTCTAGCATGGTGGGGATTGGCCTTTTACTTTCTTTTGGACCGATAAATAGATTGGGGATGAATTTCTTAGGTGTAAATTCCCGTGGGTGTTCATACTGGAATTTTTTAAAGCTTGCCTCGTTACGGATCGGTTTATGTGGGTGAATAAGGATGACAATGAAACTTGAACCCGACGGGAAAACCCGAAACCCGACACATGGACGGGTATGGGGTCGGGTAGTCGGGTAGTCCGGGTATGAGAATACTTTCAAACTTTTTCATGGGTATGGGATATGAAGATATACACGTTTAGTCGATTATATACCCGCTATAATTTTCTTTGTTTTATTTTATTTTTATTAAGCATATATTGTATGCTCTATTTATCTATTTTTTATTTTTGTTTATAATACTAAGTTTTTTTGTTAAAACATTGACATATTATTAAATTAATATATGTTTAGCTATTTGAGATATTTTATTATAATTATGAGAAATAAAATTAATTGTTAGCCAATATAGGTTCAAAGAGTATGCCCGAAACCTGCGGGTATACCCGATACCCGATGGGTAAATACCCGCTAGAAACCCCACAGGTTTTGGTCGGATATGGGACACACTTTAATAACCAGGTATGGAGTTGGGATTACTCAAAGCCACCCCACACCTGCCCCATTGCCATCCATTGGGTGAATGTGTTTTCTGCATGTATCTCATGATCGACGCCGCTAGGATTTGGATGCTTCTGGAGTGTTCACGGTTCGCAACATAAAGCAGAGGTCGCACTAACTCTCTCCGTCCCGGATCACTACTTCAGGTGGAACAACCGAGTCCTGAAGAAAGTCGGTTTCTTGTTTGGAGACTCTATTTGAACCGGTTGCCTACTCTTGACAACCTCGTGCTACGCAGAGTTCAGGTCACCTCATCGGTTTGCCCGTTCTGCAGCAACTTCCAAGAGTCCGCAGAACATCTCTTCATCTCTTGTGACTTGGTGCAGTCTAATTGGGACTTCATCATGCTTTGGTGTCACTGCCAACCTTTTCTATATATTTAGCATCAAAGATCTCCTTGAGTTGCATCGATATATCAATGGCTCCATTGCTCGTAAAAAGACCTTCAAGTTCATCATCCTCACAGCTTTATAGGTTCTTTGGAAACATCGCAATGAAAGGGTTTTCAGGAGTTCCCCAGTTTTTAGAATCAAGATTATTGAAGATACCAAGGCTCCCAGGTTCCTTTGGCTCGTAGTCGGTCAATGTTTCCTATCTCTTGGGACCAATTGTGCACCTTTCAGTTTGATGGTGTGATTTAATTTCATTTTTGGCATTGGTTTGGTGTCCTCTTTGTATGTTATTTCTGATGTTTTTTCTTTTGGGTGTTTTTTATTTGGTGTTTGCCCCCATCTTGATGTGAATAAATTGACTTTCCCAAAAAAAAATTAGTAAGTACTCATTATCAAATTAGGTACTCATGAATAATGGTATCATGGTGTTGGATAAGGCATAGCCTTTCCATTTGGTGAAGGTTCAAAACCTATTGGTGACAAAAAATAAAAATTTAGCCGTTAAAAAAAAAAAAAAGGTACTCATGAATAATGGTACTGATGAATTTATTATCATGAATAATCAAGTGTCGGAGGATTCCAAATTTAAATGATGAATTTATTATCATGAATAAATAAATATTGGAGGATTCCAAATTTAAATACGGATGGATTCCAAGAAAAAGTTAGGTACCGATGATAATCAACATAATTATGTATGAGAAGCCTTTTTTAACGACCAACGAAATGTATTTTTTTTAACGTCAATCGCATTAAGCAAAATCAAAGGAACTCAGCCAGAAACTGAGAAGGGAGAACCCAAACAGAACAAGGAAACAGAAAAGAAGATTACATATTGAAGGCAGCCCAGCTGCTCCAGGCCAACGAAATAATCATACTATTGTATATATATACAATAGAGAGTGAAACTTATGGTTTCGTGCCCAAAAAGTTTAAACAATTAAAACCTATTTAATATATATATGAAGTTTAGCAAAGCTTTAACAAACAATCGATTTGGTCTGGTGGTTAGTCTTATGTACTTGAATATATGCGACGCAGGCTCTAGGCTTTCTAGAGACGGGTTTTTCCGTGATTTTTTTTTTCTTTTTCATTTAATACGGGTGAGTCACACATGAGTCGGTTTTTCTTTACCACGTGTACGCTTCTCCGCTTCCTTTATCATCATCAGATCGGCATTCGCTCCCTCTCTTTCTGCCGACATTCGATTTGTTCTACGAATCTTTGCCCTTCCTTACACCCGATTCGTATCAAGGTAATTAGGTTGTCTGATTTTTAGTCGTGTTCTCTTCAATTACTAGGTTTAGATCGATCTATAAGCAATATAGACTGATTATTTTGAATCAATTGTTAATATTTACGGTTTTCTTATACCCTCTTCTTCAGTTTTTCAGGTTCATCGCCCGTCCTTCGCTGTTTCGATTCTTTTTTTCTAACACAGATATTTGAAGATACTTATCAGCTGCTACATCCTCAAGGTTCTCGATTCCTATTATCAAGGTAATTGAATTAATTTTTCATTACTCAGCTGCTATCCTTGCTCAGTTGCTATCCTTTCTCTCTATCGGCTCATCTTCGCTTTCGTATTCTTGCGTTGAAAAGTTTTTTTTTGTCACCGATTGCTTTCGATCACTTATTTCCTTTATGGTTGTCTCCATGTAGTTGGAAGTGACGGAATTCGTCAATTCCTCTTATATATTTTTAATCATTTTTGTGTATAATTGTAATCAATCTTCATTGGCAGTCGATTCTGTTGTTTGTTGTCTCCGAGCATTCGTTTTAGCCTCTGACCTAATTTCTTTAGTGTTGTATGTTTGAATTTGGGTATGAATTGCTTAATTTCCCCTTTGGACCTAATTTCTTTAGTGTTGCGTGTCTGACTTTGGGGATGAATTGCTTCTTTTCCCTTCTCTTTTCTTATGCATATTTCTTTAGTTTCGTTTCTTTTGATGAGTAACAAGGTTTTTTGTTGTATAAAATTGCATTCTTTTGGTGTTTATGGGGCTCGATGATTATGTAAGTAAACTATTTGTCCCAATAGCTTATTCAGAAACTTATCTAAAGTAGTGTATGTTATTTTAGATGCTTTTATGTTGACTTTGATATAAATATTGTTTTGGTTTCACTGAGTCATATAAACAAACATCTTGACTGCATTCCTTATTTCCGGTAGACACTGTATAGGTGTATACAACTATATGAATGCTCATGAAATTTTAAACTTCTGTATGATACTCTATAAAAGTTTATGATCCTTCATGATGTATTTAAATTACGTAGTTTTGTTTTTTGGATGCATAATTTGTGTAAGGTTTTTTTTCCCATCTGTTTCAGAAGCTTATATAAAATACTCTATATTCTTTCAAAACTTCAATCACATGCATAAGTATATTTTTATTTCTTATGCCTATGTGTTCATTTTGATTTACTTTGGTTAGTTGCTGTGAAAAAGGTTTAAGAGACGTGATGATGTATTTAAATTTGTGACTTCGTTTTTATCAATTTTGTTTTTATGCCAGATTTAGGATGCGTAATTGGTGTAAGGTGTTGTTTGTTTAACTTACACAACTGGTATTAATGCGCAGCAATCTGTCTTCGGATGTCTCTTTGGATTTTGTATCTTTTTTTCCATATTGTTTTCAGTCGACATATCCTCTTGGTTTATCCTCTTCCAGGTATCACATTGTGCCAGTGTTGTTTCGTTTGTTCAGGTGTGTAGCTAGCTGCCTCCCAATTTTTTTATTCATAGAATACTTTATTTACAGATAAACGGAAAAAAAGGATTCCAACATTTTCTTCTGATGACAATAACCTGCATAACACCAAGATTTTTAATCAGAAGAGAGATTTCAAGAAATGTCAGATTTATTTATTCTATCAATAACCGAGCCGGATCTGGTGTATCATAAGAGATTTTCCTTTTCTATTGATTTATGTGGATTTCAAGAAATGGCAGATTTATTCATTTTATGCAAGGTACTAAGATACGCTTTTTCTAAAAAATATTGATGAGACTGCAGCTTCTAAATTTTGTGCCATCCTTTGTATATCATTGTTTATATCAATTTTCATCACCTTATTTAGCAAAGATTATCGATGAGCAGGTATTTAATCACCATATTTACATGCCACTCAATAATCTAAAGGTCGACATCAATGCCAAGAGGCTTTCAATTTTTTGTTCAGCTCACTGAATTAGCACATTAAATGCCCTATAAGAATGTCATTTAAAATGCTAAAATTTAAACAAAAAAAAATCATTGTAAGTTAGTATATTTTTGGAAGAGTTGTTATATAGACACCCAAGGTTTTACTAAATTCACCCATTTCCTACGGTCGTTTTAGTTCAAACGGTCGTTTCAAGGTCGTTTTGGTTCAAACGGCCGTCACGTGTCGCGACGACGAAACCTTAAAATTCAGGGGGCCCGCCTTTATATTGACCGTTTCAAGGTCGTTTTGGTTCAAACTGTCGTTTCAAGGTCGTTTCACTTGAAACGACCGTTTGGTTTTGGTGTTTTTAGTAAAATCCTCGGGTGGATATAGCAGGAGCCTTTTGGAAAGTTAAAATAACCATAGAGTAGGCAATGAATGCTGACATTTCTAGTAATCATACAGTTTGACTTTTTTTAGTTATGCAACTATTTGACCTCTCTAGTAATCATAAACTTTGACCTTTATGTTGTATATGGACTGCACATCAGAGCAGCGTATTTCACTACGGAATTATCTAAGTTCATCCTTTAAGTTGACTGTAGTGAGACCTACGAATTTCATCAGAGCATTTCTCAAATTATTAACTTGGTTCATGTAAATTAGATTGAAACAGAAACGTTCTCCTGCCCGTCACAACGGCAGATTGAGTTGTTAATATATTAGATTATATCAAAATTTCATTTATATGTACCTATGTTTTTACTATCAGTTAGGTTAATATTTTCCCAACACTTAGATTTAAAGACTTTAGAATATCATACTCATTTTCATTGCGCCTATATGATAATTCTTAATATTCTCATCATAAACCTTAACATTTTATGATCACCTATTTACTTATGATTTTCCTTTCACTGTGCAAACTCAATTGTACCCACTTTATGGGGGAATATTGCATTCTCATTCACGGAGGAAAATTTAGTTGGAAAAATCATAGCTGTTACACAAGTTTCACCGTCATCGGAATAGAACATCAAGGTGGTACACGAGCCTCTCTAACACCTCAAACTCTTGCTCTAGCAACAGAATTTCACTGTTGCCCTCCAACCTCCAGAGTGAAACAATTACTTCCCACAAATAGAGGTCTTCTGTAAACATGTTAAAACTTTTTTTAAGCTTCAGCCACGCCTTTTGTTACAATAAAAAATTTAATAAATTTTAAATAATCATTTTCCCCGTTTCCGAATGTTATAGCAAATATATACCACTCTTACTAATACAAATGTCAGAAACATCTCTTTGAACTTTAACAATTGCATACTTAACATCACGTTTTAGTTTATTTCAACAACATATTTATAACCTTCGCGTCACTATAACCGTATATGTTTCATGTTCTCTAATTATTTAAAATTACTTTAAAAATGTTTAATGAACAGATCTACTAGACTGGAAAGTTCACTTTAACTGTTTCAATTGTCCATATCACATATTTTTCTACCTTTTCAGGTTCATCCTAGAATAAAGATCAGAGTGACCCATCATAGCTTTAATCAGTCCACCTTCTCCTCCAGCAACTATGGTTACGTAATATGATAAAACTTTTTCCATTTGCTTTTTGTTGTCTAAAAACTTACATGTATGTTTTGTAAACGTAGCTCAGAGTCTAACACTCTGAACTTGGTTTTGAGGTAGTGCTGGATTTACAACAAATAACAGTGGCGGCCAGCGATTCAGGTATGGATGGGTCTTTGTAATGTTTATTTCCCGCGGAAATGACGGTAGTGTTTTAGTCATCATCTTATGGCGGTAGAGTTTTAGTCATCATCTTCTATCGCAGGTTCATTCCTTCTCATGTAAGCAGCCTTTGACGGGCACTACACTCAATTGGTATTTGCTGAAACTTGTGAGATTTTCGCTAATAGAGGTAATTGCAGTTCTGCAGAAAAATAGGAAGCGTAGGATCATATTCCGTATTGCCGCAGCAACGCGCGGTCGATCTCTAGTTATATACAAATAAAAGTTTTTGGACACATGACTTACTCACATTCTACCTCATAATGATTTTCCCTCCTAAATCATCCCCTCTTATTTTTCGGTTTTGTATTTCAATGACAATAAATACAAAATATTAATTATATGGATAATCACCACCATAATTAATTAATTATTTATATTTCTATGGCAGCAAATAAAATATATTTATTGTAAGGATAATCACCGTCATAATTAATTAATAGTTTTTGTATTTCCTGACAATAAATAAAAAAATATTTTATTGTATGGATAATCACCACCCTTATTAATTAATTTTGTATTTTCATAATTATTGTAGGGATAATCATCGTCATAATTAATTAATTATTTGAATTTTCATGGCAATAAATAAAAAAATATTTATTGTATGGATAATCACCACCTTAATTAATCAATTATTTGAATTTCCATAAAAATAAATAAAATACATTTATTGTAGGATTAATCACTGTCATAATTAATTACTTATTTGAAAAAAAATCGTTTTTCTATTAAAAGAAATTTTTTGGATACATATATCCGACTTTTTAAAATTTCTTTACCTCAGAGATTTTTTGTTACATCGTTTTAACAATAATTTTAGGTACTTTTTCAAGAAAATAAACGATGGTTACGTAGGTGTAACCATTCAGAAAAGTTACCTAGAAAGAAAGAAGTTGATAAAAGATTACTACTTACATTTATGTAATAATTATCATATGTGTAATCACGTGAAACAATTTCATAACGTTCTAGAAAGAAAATACATGGTTTTACATTCGTGTAACATCAATTAAGAACATGTGAAATAAAAGTGTTACATACGTGTAATAACTACTTACATTTATGTAATAACTATGATATGCGTAAATATGTGAAACAATTTCATAACGTTCTAGGAAGAAAATACATGGTGTTACATTAGTGTAACATCAATTAAAAACATGTGAAATAAAAGTGTTACATACGTGTAATCAGATCTAGAAACAATAGAACCACGAATACAATTTACAAACTTTTATGAATGGTTACACTTATGTAACTGTTGAGGGTATATTTTCAGGATGCTCGCATGAAGCTCATGTGGTTCAGGAATCCTATTATCATCTGGGAATCCCACTCGTCCAGGTATCCTGATTTGTTTTATACGACTAACCCTTGTAATTGCCACGCGTTTATTTGACCAGGTTCCGTTGAAGTCATCAACTACCTCCGAGATTCAAGTTCCAGCTGAACGAGATCGTGGACCAAGTGGACGAAGAGGGCTCTAACGGTTACGTTAGTTGGACGATAGGATCCCGGGAATCCCGGACAGTTTGTTATTTTTGTAATCCTTATATAATTGAGGATTCGATCGACTTAGGGACACACAACACCAACGCACTATAGCTCTGATAATTGATCATCATTGTAACACTTAGTGTCGATCGATCAAACCTCCAAAACTCTTGTAATACTTCATTTCGTATCAATAAAATTGCAAGGCAGCAGACTCTTCAGGCCGGCTCCCGAGGTTTTTTTGCTAGGATTCCTAGAGGCAACTCGAAGGATCATGGATTTTTCCCTCGTTACATCCTTGTGTTCAACCTTACATTTCGAGCAAATTGACAAGCACACTACCTCACATTCTAAGTTTGACATACGAGATTCTTTTGTGAATTTTTGACCAAAACAGTAACCATCGTTTATTTTCTTGAAAAAAAATCTAAAATTATTGTTACAACGATGTAACAAACATTATGCTGGTGATGAACTGATGATCAACGTTTTTTTCTTTGTAAATTAGGTTTGTTTTTCTTTTTCTAAAATTTGGCCTGAAAATTTGAAACTAAATAAGAGATAGAGTTTAGGAAAGTGGAGATGAGAGAAAGAAAATTGATTTAAACATTTATTAATAAAAATATGGTGTGTCTATTATGCCCTTGGTGCTTTAAATAAATTTTAAATTATTTTCAAAAATGACACATTCATTTCCAACCATAAATTAACTAATCAATGGTGTAAGATGAGTTTTCCAGGTTTTCTAAAAAGGTGGATTTTTCATTGATCCTTACCCTATATATATATATATATATATATATATATATATATATATATATATATGTATACTTTACCTCAAGACTTATTGACAGAGGCATTAAGGAAAACATTTTCTATACTATATAGGGTTTATTCTAAGTTTGTTCCTCAAACACATTTTGAGGATTGGACAGGAAGAAAAGTAAGTTTAAAGTATATGGAAGTATGGGGTTATCATGCTGAAGCCAAGGTTTATAATCGTCAAAAGAAAAAATCTTAACATGAAAACTGTTACGAGATGGGGGGGGGGGGGGGATTTTACCTCAAATTACACCTCTTGCATATGACAGCATCCACCAACTATCTCCTCAAACCAGCCTAAAGCTGCTTCTAATATACATAATAATGAAGACTCTCTACACACCCAAGAGCAAATGGCGCTCCTAATATACCTGATAATGAAGGCCCTTTACATACCTAAGAGCAAATCCATAAAACTGAACCTGGAAGTCTGTTAAGGAAGTCATCTAGACCTACACGATCTACTAACTTTGATTACATAAGGTAAAGAACAAAAATGATTTGGATTTAGGAATGTGTAATGATCTACCTAGTATAATAAAGCCATTAATAGTTATCAAGCTTCTAACTAATGAGCTTGATTCCATGAAGATCGAAGAATGATGTTTTGATCTGGTTGAATTACCTAAGTGTGTAAAATCGTTATATATGATGTAAATGGGTTTTCAAAACCAAATTAGATTCAAACGAAAATGTTAAACACTTTAAAGTGCGATATGTTATAAAAGGCTACACTCAGAAAGAATGAATTCATTATCTCACTTGTCTCATGAAAGGACTATTTTAAGGATAATTACGTCCCTAATAACTCATAAGGATTTAGAGCTACATCATATGGAACACTTAGTTTAAAAGCTAAAGAAAATTCATATGGGTTGATGCAAGGATCATGTTACTGGTACATAAAATTTGATGAAGTCATGAAGAAATAATGTTTCATAAAGAATCAAGTGGATCAATGAACCTACCTCAAAATGAGTGTGATCAATTTTGCTATACTTATCCTTTACATACAGGACATTATTTTAAAAGTAATAGTTTAGATTTGTAGCATGAGTCAAAGAGATTACTCTCGAGTAATTTTGACATGAAAGATCTCTGAGAAGCTTCTTGTGTAATAGGCATCGAAATACACTGAGAAGCTTCTTATGTAATAGGATTGTCTCAAAAGATTATATTGATCGTGTTCTTACACGTTATAACATGTAACATTACTCTCCATCAGCAGCTCCGGTATTTAAGGAGATGTTTTCAGTGTTCGAAAACTAAGGCTGAAAAATGAGCAAATAAGAGCGACTCCTTATGCTTCAATAGTGAGAAACTTAATGTATGCTAGGGTCTATACTCATCCACATTGTGCACATATTATGCATTTCTAGGCCATTATGAATCTAACTTTTTCCTAGATCATTAGAAACACAAGAAAGAAACTATTGTGATACCTTTAAGGAACAAAAGAGCATAAATGACATACAAAAGAAGTGATCGATAACTTGAAAGTGATATTAGGATTCTGACTTTGCTAACGCAAGGATGATAAAAAAATTCAACCTCGGGGAGGTTGCATTTTTTATGTTAGCGCGCACATGAACAATTCCATGGAGGAGTCGGAAGTAACTAGTTAACAACAACCTTAAAAATGATGATTGAATACGTTGTACTGTACAATGCAACTTGTCATGTTATGTTGAGAAATCCAATTATTGGGCTCAATCTTGTGAACTCCATATCAAAACCATTAAAGTTTTTGTTATGATAACTCAACTACCATAAATTTCTCGAACAGTAACAGTTCGAGCGAAGCTGTATTGTATCTAAATACAAAGTTCTTGTTCGCACGCTAACATATAAAAGAAATTAATCTTTGTATCGTCGCTAACATATAAAAGAAATTAATCTTTGTATCGTATACACTAGCACTAATAATATGCTTGTGGGTCCGATAACTAAAGATCTACCACCTAAAACCTTTGATGAACTAGCAGGGGCGGATCCAGGAAAAAATTTTAGGTGTAGCGTTAAAAAAAAATATTTGCCGGGACTAACAGGGGTTCGGGGGCAGCGCTCCCGAAATTTTTTTTAGGTAATTAACGGACTTTTGATCATATTTTCAAATCAGGATCTAATTAAAAACCATAAAATTTATTCGAGGGGTAGCGGAAAATTCGTTTCAGGGGTAGCGAAATACCCGAAAACCAAAAAAATTACACATCGCAGTAAAAGTTCAGGGGTAGCGAACGCTACCCCTGCCCTTCAAATAGCTCCGCCCCTGTGAACTAGTAACGAAGACGAGTATTAAATAAGATCTTGTATAATAGCATATCGTGCATACGGATAATTATTATGAACGTTTGTTTTGTCTGGGTTTGACTCGAAGATGAACCACAGTCAACACGAACTCGTTTATAGTAAACCTTAACCCGTAAATTTCAGACTGAGTTTGTGTCGGGGTTTTTGGGTCGTGTCGGGAATTCACACCCCTATTCAAACCTAATGTTTCTAGAGTTATAGTTTTGGAGTATATCATAAATGGGGGTTTGTTATTCTTTAAAAAAAAAATAATCATAATAATAATAATAATAATAATCAATCTTGTTTGTTGCCTAGTTGGTGGAGATGCGATGAACAATAGCGCGTCATCTAATTAACAAAGTCCAAGTAACAGAAAAATTCCAACACGTAATCCAACCACAATTCCTTAAATACCAATCGCCAAACACATCAAATTCCATCAAATACTAAAATGGAAGAAAACATCTATGACCTTTTCGATTCATACTGGTTTCAACACCATATCCTCACAAACAATAGTATGGTCTCCCAAACTCAACACAATCCAATAAACCAACAAGATTCGAAGCAAAAGGAGGTGATCATAGAATTGACAACCGCGATGAATTGCGGAAAGGACGTGGAGGTGAAGGGTCTACTCAGATTTTGGGCTCATTCGGTTGCTTCTGCCGCCACCTAGGTAACTCGATCTCCCGACTTTTACGAGGAGAGCTGAAGTGAAACCGAGGAGACAGAGGAGTCGCTAACGTGGTTTGGTCGCATGTCTTTGCAACTTATGTTTTACTAAAAATCTTAGGCTTTTATATTATGTCTAGCATGATTATGATTAATTACTATTGTATATACTCACAACAAGTGACGGGACATAAAACACTATTCATAGTGTATAAGATGTAATATAAAGTGTACAAGTATTTAATATGATGAAATCTAACAAGTTGGGCTCTAGCCGCTATTTGATCCTTTTCCTCACGCGTATAACGTGGGTTCAAATCTCAATTCTATCATGTTTGCCTCGTATGTTAATGTTAGCCTCCCTTTCATCGACCTATAATTTTCTCTTCTTTATATATAGTTTCTAAAGCGTTAATATTATTCGCGATTTAACGCAACGCGTTAGAAGGGTTTTTTACAATGTTTTATTTGTTGCATCATTCAACACAATTACTAGTTACTAATCTTCAAATACCATATGTATCATATTTTTTTATAAATTAAGTAACTAGTATAGAAATACCCTGGACCATGGTCCAGGTTCTCCTCAGTACTAGGAAACAGCCCCATTTGCTACGAAAACTTGTAAAACAATCTTTGTGTCTTAAATTGTAACACAATTGCAACGCAGTTACGAAAAAAAAAATAACCCTCAATTAAGCGTTAATTTTATTAGAAATATTGAAATGATAAAGATATAACAACATTCATTTTTATTATTGTTTTATCCGTGCTAGCCCAAAGAGTGTGAAACCATTTAAAATGTTTTAATAGAGTGGGCTGGGCCCAATGGCAATTTATGTATAATAAGAACGGAGACAAATCACAAACCTCAATTAAGCATGGATTATATTAAGGTGTGTATTAGCATGTAGGGATATATATCATTGGGCAACAATAACTTTGTTTAACTATATAAATAGATCTTCTATTTATAAAAAAATTGTCTTGTTTATTGTATCACGTCTCCAAGATTTTTCTTCTTTATATATTAGGGCACATGGGCGGATTTAGGTATGAGGGTACGAAGTCATATACATACAGTCTTTTTTTCGTATCTATGTAGAATCATATTTATAAATTTTATTGAGTGAGACCGTTCTTTTTATAGTGAATCCATATGGATAATTTGGATAAAATGTAGACAATCAAAAGCTCATCCCATTCGTTAAGTTGTGTGACATGCGTTTCTTTAACTTACTTACACCCAAGTTCGACCCTTGCTCTTTTCATCTTTTTGTTTATTTAATTCAGAACTTGATAGCCTAATCTATATAAAATAGATAATACTCGGGTAAGGTTATTGTGAGAAGTTTAGTTTTGATAAAAACGAATCATAGTCATTAAATCTAATTAAGTGAAGATATATAGCTCATAGTTTTCCTGGGTAAAGTTGAAATGACATTTTTGACTTTTTATGAAATTTTCCCATTTTTTAAAACTTCATAACTCTTATATACCACATTATTTAAAAAAAATACACCATAAAAACGAGCGTTTTTTTTATCTTTAAAACGCGTACAGTGTTGTTATATATAAAATTAATTTTTTTTACTCTTTCGATTGTATCAAAATGTTCAGATCATTGTGTCATTGTGTCAAAAATGTTCAGATCATTGTGTCATATTGTGTCAAAATGTTCAGATCATTATGTGTTAAAAATATAGAACAAATTTTTTTTTCCTTCTTAATTCTTCCTCATATCAATTGTTTAATTTGATTTATTTCTATTGTGTTTGAAATGCTTGACCGGACTGGGCTGCTTGCTTGATGGGCTACTGGATTAAACATTGGAATTGGGCTTATTGTTGGGCTTAGCTTGGATTGGATCAAGGAGCTGGATTGATAGATAGTAGATCGGGTCATCAAGTTCTTCGCGGGTCATGAGTTGGGTTCAATATAAAAACCCAACACATCTTTTCTTCTAAATAATAGCTCTCTCTTTCTTTTCCAGTTTAGGGCTTTTCATCTCAAATCAATGTTATAACCCTTCTGATCAGATCATACACCACGATCTGAGTTCTATGTTCTTGTTCTGCTCATCGTTTGACGATCGTGATCTGTATTGTTTCTTAGTTTTTTTCGTATTCTTTGTAATCGTGATATTATTCATATTTGGGAATACACAAGGTTTGGGTACATCGATTTGTTGATTTCTTGTTCTTGACATGGTATCAGAGCTATCGAGGCTTTGATTCTTCATTTATCTCCGATATCGACGTTTTCGCTTCTACTTTATTAGACTTCTGAAGTTGGGTTTACCAAATCAAAAAGTTGAAGACATCTCATCTCTTCATCTCTGGTGTGCGATTTCTTTGATCTTGTCGATCGTCTCTGTATACGGTTTAGAGGTCCTGAAGAGTTTGGTCCAGGGACGTCTTGAGAAATTTCCGTTTTCTTCATCCGTTTGGTAGAGAAACCCTAATTGTCTATAAATGATGGAAGTCTTTCACACAAATTAGGGTTTATCTAATTTATTCCTCATTTTTCCAAATCAACGATTTATCATATCAACTGAGGAAGTCGATTTTGATCTTGAATTTGCTGATAGATGAGTTTATGGTATATTTCCGCTGCAAAAATTGAGATCAGCCACTCACCAGTATGCGGCTGCTTCAAAATTGTCACCAGTCAAAATCTGATGCTCGGAACACCCTAACTTGGGTGCGATTTGGTGAGATCTTTCTTTTACTGTCATTTTTTTTGAACTGTATATGTTTGTATGATCTGTGACTTGATTCTCAAATATACTTGTTGGTTCACATAATGCATTATACATATTATAAGTTTCACTGATGTTAACTTTTTTTGTGATCTTGTGTGGATTTCATGTATTGTTTGTATGAGATGTCCTATTTTTTAGACAGCCCCGACTTGTTGGTGCGTACGATTTATCATGAGTGTCTTGGTGGTTCGTGTAGCATGTAGTTGGGAAATCTGTCCATAAACAAGAAAGTTTTAGTTTGTGATTGTGAATTAAACATGGTCTTTGTAAGATTGAAAACATGGAATTAGTCTGTATACTTCATCTTATAATGCTAGTAAGACTATTTTTTGGTACTATTACTATGGTTATGGTTTTTAGCATAGTCTGATTACCAAACACATCTTCAAGTTTATTAAAAGTTTGGTTAAGCTTTTTGATTTTTTATGCTCTCTAGTTATCTTTGCATTTGGTCACTGGTTGCAATGCTAGACTTCTTTCATGTTTCTTTTTGATTTAAATGAGCATATCAGTCAAGGTCAAATGACCATATCATTTGGGTATTCATTGTCTAACCCGTGGCTTCCAAGTACATATAATCAAAAAAAAAGTTTTAATTGACCTTATTAAATGGTTTAATATGTTTAAGTTTTGATTAAAATATATGTAAAAATGTCTTACTAGCACGTTTTGGTTTCATGATGGGTTATATGTTCCATGTTTTGTGTCAAAGATTGTTCTTTGTTAGTTGAACTCTTGGATCAGGTTTAACTAAGTCTTTTGTCTGTTTGGTTTGTGATATTGTAAAGTCATAAAAGTTTTTGAGAAAAACAAATTAGTCTTTAAATTCTTTACAAAGTTTCACGTGTGTCCATCTTTCCAGACATGTATTTTGAATCGTGTGATTCAGTTTGTTTGTTTTGTCATTTGTGAAGTCGTAAAAGATTTTTAATAAATCAAATTGTCTTTAAGTTCTTTACAAGTTGTTGACCTGTTGTATTTTTTTTGTGAGAAACCTGTTTGTACAAGATTCTTTCTGATTGCTGTTTAATTTGGATCAAGTAGGTCTTGTTTTGGTGGTGCAATCTAGTTTGCAAATTCTGTTATGATCTTGACAGTTTTGTTTTTAAACATGGTTTTGAAATATTAGATTGCATGTCTTTGTGGTGTTTTGTTAGTTATGCATCTGGTATTTGATATACCTTCGTGCCATTACATGTTACTTTGAATGTTGTGTGGCTGTGCTACGTAATATTGTTTGAGTAGTTCCTCTGTTAATAATGGATGTCATTTGTGATTATGAATCTACTTCTATAACTATGATTTGGAAAGACATTATTGATAAGCACTTTTATTGCTTGTGTGATATGTGTGCACATTGCTTGTTTCTGGTAAAATGTAGTTTTGTGTGTGATGTTAGTATGGTTTGTTTTTTGAAACATCTACTTGAAGGGCATGTGATATTGTGCTTCATCAAATGTGTATTTGTTTTTGTTATGCAATCGTATGATATTATGTTAATTGATATATGATATGATTGGTCTTGTCTGTGGTGATTACCTTGATTGGAAAAATAAAAAATGATTGTGTTTTATGGCTTGGGGTATATCTTGATTGTGTTCTTTCCTACTAATTGTTTCTCTTTGTCTTAACTGGAATTGGAAACTATGTAAAGACTCTTGATTAATTTCAAGCTACAACTCTATCTTGTCCTTTAGACGATGATTTTTTTTCCTTTTCTCGAATATTGTTGTTGAACAGTATGGTTCTTATCTGTTCAATCATAATCTGTTTTATGATTGGTTTCCTTCTGGCTTATCAGATTGTTTCTCAGTAGTGGATTTAAAATCCTTGATCTATCTGATCTGGACTGTTTGAAAAATAAAAAGTATTTTTTAATTGATAAAGGGTTTTGAGATAATTAATTGGACCTTGACCTGATGTTTTCGTGTATGTCTAATTGTTCATCTTTCTGTTATTAAGTCTTGGTGTTAATAAATGGGGATATTAGGAAACCTTCACTAATCGGCTATATGCTGCATTTTTTCATTGTGTTTTACTATTGTATTCTTGGCCGAATGTAATTTTTGTGTTGGTATTCTACAACCTTAACAAATTTTGGGTAGTTGACTATGTGAAAAATGCAAATCTGTGTTTTTAAAATGCTCCATAGAACTTCGTGTATATTTAAACATATTTTTAAAATGTTTTTGGTTTGCATGGTTGGCTTGCTGCAGCTAAGCTTGATAAAGGGTTGTAGATATGTTCACTGCTGGATGACGATATCAATCTGTCATCTATGGGAAATGGAAATGTTTTTATTACAATCTCTTGAAAGTTGTGGTTAATGTCTTCCAAATTTTTTTTTTAATGGCACTTTAAAACAAAATATATATGTGTTTTTTCTTCTACAGTTCTTAAAGTAAATCAAATTTATGATGAACCAATTACTGTTTTGTTTTCACATAGTCTTGTGAATCGTTTAGATCATCTGTTTTTTAAAGTAAAATACGTATCTGGTTTTGAAGTTTGGATTAAGGGTTGTATTAAAACTACTGGTGTAACTTTCTAAATCATATTTTTGTTATTTTTGCAAATGGGCTATTGGTTCATCAGCATGGAAAGATATATGCTCTGCCATATTTGTCAGATCCATTGTTTAAAAGATTTTGTTTTAAACAATTGATCTGAGGGGGGGTGTTAAAAATATAGAACAAATTTTTTTTTCCTTCTTAATTCTTCCTCATATCAATTGTTTAATTTGATTTATTTCTATTGTGTTTGAAATGCTTGACCGGACTGGGCTGCTTGATGGGCTACTGGATTAAACATTGGAATTGGGCTTATTGTTGGGCTTAGCTTGGATTGGATCAAGGAGCTGGATTGATAGATAGTAGATCGGGTCATCAAGTTCTTCGCGGGTCATGAGTTGGGTTCAATATAAAAACCCAACACATCTTTTCTTCTAAATAATAGCTCTCTCTTTCTTTTCCAGTTTAGGGCTTTTCATCTCAAATCAATGTTATAACCCTTCTGATCAGATCATACACCACGATCTGAGTTCTATGTTCTTGTTCTGCTCATCGTTTGACGATCGTGATCTGTATTGTTTCTTAGTTTTTTTCGTATTCTTTGTAATCGTGATATTATTCATATTTGGGAATACACAAGGTTTGGGTACATCGATTTGTTGATTTCTTGTTCTTGACATTATGTCATATGGTGTCAGAAACCGAAAGAGTTTTTTTCTTTAAATTTTATATATAGTAACACTATATATACTTTTGACAAAATGATCTGAACATTTCGTCAAAAATCGAAAGAGTGATTTTTTATATTTTTTATATAGCAACACTATACGCGTTATAAAGATAAAAAAACACTCATTTTTATGGTGTAAATTTTTTAAAAAAATAATGTCGTATGTGAAAGTTATGAATGTTTTAAAATAAAAGAGGGGAAGTAGATAAAAAATCAACAAAAGTGGATAAGACTAAAATACCTCTCATTTCTTTTTTATTAGATCAAAATTCAATGACTGAAATTTATTCTTATCCTTCTTACCTGAAACAAACTTCTCATTGAAACCTTAAGTCTAATCTAAATATCCAATTATGTACATTAGAAAATCTCCTCCAACCACCTTCTGTTGTTGTGGTGTGATATATTTTTTTAAATCGTCTGTTGTTGTGTCATTCGATATTCACAAAATTGCAAGTCTCCAAATCAAAAATCATGTATGTTAACTGTCTTATCCAATTCTCCAAGGTTAGTCTCCAATTTTTTTTTTTAAATATTGTTTGCTTGTTTCAATCTCAAGTCTCCAAATCTAAAATCTTGATGGATAATTAGTTTGATTGTTGATTTGTGATTTCTTGGTCAGTCATTATTAGTTTAGGAATTATTATATAATTAGACAATTTGTTAATTTGTTGAAACTTGTATATTATGTATTATGGAGAAATATTATCCAAGAAAACCATCGATCTGACATTGAATCGTCATCTTTACATACTAAACCAACAAAATATATCTGATGATCTTTCATGGGATCCCTTTGAAAGAAAACCAAATTCATCCTATCACCCCTAGTAAAAAATGATGACATTAGACGAGCATATTTGTTAAGAGGTTTATGTCAACACAAGTAAAAGATTTTTCACAAACAGATTTTAGTGGTAAATCAAGCATTTTAAGAAGGAATGGTTCCAAGAAAATGGAAATTGGTTGGAGTATAGTGTCAAGGCGGATAAATTGTATTGTTTGTAATGTTACTTGTTTAATGAAACTGGACAAAAAGATGCATTCATGAGTTAAGGGTCCAATAGTTGGAATATGATGAAAGGATTTAATACTTATGATGAAGATAACAATAGTTGTCATAACAAAGCACGTAAAAAGGGAGAACTTGCTTAAAGAGTTCAACCTATACACGAGACCTTTGAAAAACAAACAGGAAAAAAAATATAGACTTCGATTAAACTTGCTAAAGCATTGTTGAAGGGTGAGCTACCTTTTTCTGGCCATGATGAGTTTTAAGAATAATTTTATAGAGTACATTCTTATGTTTTTTATAAATTGTTAGGTATAATAAATGTAGAAATTGGTAAAGTTATATTAAGTAATGCTCCAAGAAATTTCGAAATGATGGCCCCTTTAATCTAATTGATAAATTATTTGCTTGCTACAGTTTGAGTTAAACTTGGATAGGGTTAGAGGCCAAGGGTATGACAGTCCAAACAACATCTCTGGTGAGTTTAATGGTCAGAAGGCTTTAGTTTTTAAAGAAAATCCTTCGGCATAATTTGTTCATTGTTTTGCTCACGAACTTCAACTTGATCTTGTGGCCTTGCTAAACATCATGAAGTTTTTAATTTTTTTTGAAGAAATATCAAATTTATTAGATATTTTGAGTTATATAGAGGCTTATGTATTAAATACATAACAATTGCTAGTTTATGGTGTTTTGGTGGCCTAAGGGGTTCCTGGTTAGGGTGTGTGAGCCGAACTTGTTTAAGGTATGTGTATATACTCCATCTTGTATTCGGTAGTAGGTTAGACATTGAAGAGTTTGCAAATAGGCATTTAAGGTGTGTTCGGTTCTCTCAAGTATCTCATTGTATACAACTTTCTAATAGAATCATATGCTTTGTGATATTTACATTGTTCTTCATCTTGTTTCTTGAATTGTACCTGTAATCTCATTTCGCACGGTTACAAGTATCTATTGATATCATTTAAAGGAGGTCAAAGGACTTACAATTGGTATCAGAGCCAAGAAACTTCATTTCAAGACTCATACGATATCAAGATTCAAGTTTTGCTGGTGTTTGATTGTGTTTTGTAATATTTCAGAAGGTGTTCTTGAGTTTCTGAATTGTGTTCATTGGTTTATACGCTAGATTTTGGAGTTACGATTCTCTGGTTTACGTCTCCTTTGTGTTTAAAATCTTCATCGTGTTCTTTATCTTCTGGATTTTTGTAGGAGGTCTTCATCAGATTGATATAAGTGTTTGAAGATTTGATCAAGAAAGTTTGTTCAAAATGATTGAGTTGAATCTTTTCAAAATTTGAAAAGATTTAA